>CM019824.1:157270356-157870356 GCA_009763385.1 Coix lacryma-jobi var. lacryma-jobi | reverse complement strand
GCCATTTTGATGCTCTCTTGGTAACTGTTATTATATGAGAATTCTGCCAAGGGCAAACACTGATCCCAAGTATCTGCGAAGGTAAGCACACAGGCTCTCAACATATCTTCTAACACTTGGTTGACTCTCTCAGTCTGTCCATCAGTCTGCGGATGATAAGCCGTGCTATATAATAGCTTGGTTCCAAGTGAGGCATGGAACGCTTTCCAGAACTTAGCGACAAACTGAGTACCACGATCTGAGATGATGGTCTTGGGTATGCCATGGAGCTTCACTATGTTGTTCTTGTACAAGGTGGCATAAGTTGGGGCGGTATAACTTGTTTTGACCGGTAGGAAGTGAGCTTGCTTCGTGAGACGGTCCACTATCACCCAAATGGAATCGAATCCCTTTTGAGTCTTGGGTAATCCATTGATAAAATCCATGCTGATATCCTCCCATTTCCAACCAGGTACTGACAAAGGTTGCAGCTCTCCTCCGGGCTTCATATGCACAGCCTTGACTTTCTGACATGTATCGCAACGAGCGACATGTCGAGCGATTTCGATCTTCATCTTTGTCCACCAGAATTGCTGCTTCAAATCCTGGTACATTTTGTTGCTGCCGGGGTGGATGGAGAATCTAGTCAAGTGTGCTTCATCAAGGATTAACTTTCTTAACTCGGGCACTTTAGGAACTACTAACCGATTCTTAAACCATACTACTCCTGCATCATCGATCCTGAAACAATCAGCCTTTCCGGATTGGACCTTTTCGATGATGTGCTTGATTCCGGGGTTATCTTTCTGTGCAGCTATGATATGTTCTCTGATAGAGGTTTCTACTCTGACATTGCCTAGACTTCCTTGTGGAACCATTTCAATATTCAACTTTTCCAGCTCATAACACAAAGAAGAATCATAGGGTTTCTTCATCAGACAGTTGCAATAAGACTTGCGACTGAGTGCATCGGCGACCACATTCGCCTTACCCGGATGGTAATGCACTTCGATATCATAGTCCTTGATTAACTCAAGCCATCTTCTCTGCCTCATGTTCAGTTCCTCTTGAGTGAAGATATACTTCAGGCTCTTGTGATCTGTGTACACATTGCAGGTACTGCCCAACAGATAATGACGCCATATCTTCAAGGCATGAACCACTGCTGCTAACTCAAGATCATGAGTTGGATAATTTTCCTCATGTCGCTTAAGCTGCCGCGAGGCATAAGCGATCACTCTTCCTTCTTGCATCAACACGCAACCCAAACCAGTACCAGATGCATCACAGTAGACATCAAAGGGCTTTTCGATGTTCGGCTGGGCTAGCACTGGTGATGTAGTTAACAATTTCTTCAGAGTTTGAAAGGCTTGCTCACAGGCTGGTGACCAGACAAACTTCACAGAATTCTTTACTAACTCAGTGATAGGCTTGGCGATTCTGGAGAAATCCGGAATGAATCGACGATAATATCCTGCCATTCCCATAAAGCTGCGGACTTGATGAATCGTGGTAGGTGGCTCCCAATCCAGAATGTCTGCCACTTTACCAGGGTCAACTGACACACCTTCAGCGGAAAGGACATGACCAAGAAACTGTATCTGATCTAACCAGAACTCACATTTACTGAACTTGGCATACAGCTGATGTTCTCTGAGACGGGATAGAACGATACGAAGATGCTCGGCGTGATCTTCAGGGGTTTTTGAGTAGACAAGGATGTCATCAATGAACACGACCACGAATTTATCAAGCTCTGGCATGAACACAGAGTTCATGAGGTACATGAAATGAGCAGGGGCATTGGTCAAACCGAAGGACATGACCAAGTACTCATATAGGCCGTATCTGGTGGTGAAAGCTGTTTTAGGAATATCTTCAGGACGAATCTTTATTTGGTGGTAACCGGATCTGAGATCGATCTTGGAGAATACTTTGGCTCCAGCTAACTGGTCAAAGAGAAGATCAATACGAGGCAAGAGATATTTATTTTTGATGGTGACCTCATTGAGTGGGCGATAATCAACGCACATTCTGAGAGTCTTGTCTTTCTTCTTTACAAAGATTGCAGGACAGCCCCAAGGAGACGAGCTTGGGCGAATGAAACCCTTGTCCAACAAATCTTGTAATTGGATTTTTAGTTCTGCCAACTCTCTGGGAGGCATCCGATAAGCTCTGCGGGATACAGGAGCAGTCCCGGGCTTTAGCTCTATGGCAAACTCAACGTCACGGTCAGGAGGCAGACCAGGCAAATCCTCAGGAAAAACATCGGGAATTCACAAACCACGGGGATGTCCCGGGTTTCCAGAACATAGGCGGTATTTATTTGAGTGGCTGCTGGTTTTTGAGGCATTGGAAGTTGGAGAAGGAGTTTGGCGGTACTGTTAGGAATATCCACTCTCACAACTCTATTCAGGATGTCGATCATGGCTTTATACTGACACATCCAATCCATGCCTAGGATGACATCTATCTCCTGATCATGAAGCACTATCATGGTGGTGGGAAATACATGTTCCCCCAACATTACTGGTATACTGCGAACCACTTCCTTAGTACTTATACGCCCTCCAGGCGAAAATATGCAGAAACTTTCTTTTAAATCCTCAATTGATATCTCATGCTTGATGACAAAAGTACGACTGATGAAGGAATGTGATGCACCAGAATCAAACAACACAACTGCAGGGTGATTGGCAACAGGAAACCTACCGATCATGACGGGCTCCCCTTCTGGTATATCGCTGACAGCGGTGTAGTAGACTTGTCCGTGCTTCTTGACAATCTTGCCCTTCTGAGCATGCTGCTGCGGTGCACGGTGCTGCTGCTGCTGAGATCCTCCAGGATTCTTCTGAGCATTCTGGGCATACCTCTTGGGCTTTGGGCACTCACGAGACCAGTGACCAAGCTGGCCACAGTTGTAGCAGGGATGGTTGTAGGCTGTTTGTGGAGTGGTGATACGAACACCTGGGGCGTTCGGCTGTGTGGCACTCTGCTGGTTGGCATTATGGGTGGTGGCCGCGGTACGGACGACCACTTGCTGGTTGGGGTAAGGTAGACGATTGTGGTGGTGGCTGGGGTGATAGATGATTCTCTGGCGTTTGTGACCGCCAGAGAAGCTGCTTGACCCTGCTTTCTTCTTCTTCTTCTCTTCCTGGTACTGGCGATTGCTTTCTTCAAAAGCAACAGCCCGGTCAACAACATCGTGATAAGACCCAGTCAGGTTATTGGACAAGCTCCTGCGGATCTTCGGGTGCAGTCCTCTAAGGAAACAATCTCTCTTCTTCTCATCTGTGTTGACATACTCCGAGGCATACTGGCTGAGGTGATTGAATTAACCCACATACTGCATGACTGTGGAGTCTTTCTGTTGGAGAGCCAGGAACTGATCAAGCTTCATCTTCATTAATCCGGAAAGGATGTGATGAGCACGGAAAGCAGTGCGGAACTCTTCCCAAGTCAACCGATGACCTTCTGGCTGGGCAGCCAACAGGTTGGCGTACCAAGCACTTGCCGGACCACGAAGCTGCTGGGAAGCGAACCGTGGCTTCTGGATATCGGTGCAGTTGATAAGACCAAACTTCTGCTCCATGGTGCGGAGCCAATCATCAGCTTCGAGGGGTTCATCGGCCTTGGTGAAGACCGGTGGACGAGTTTCGGTGAATTCCACATAGGTGGTCTCTTGGTCGATGTTGTGGCGACCACGGTGAAAGTTCTGTTGTCCTTGGTTTTGATCCATTAGGTTGGCAGCGGCGGCCAAGGCTGCAATGGCATCTGCTAGGGTAGCTGGGACAGGTGGAGGGTTTGGGACGTTGGCATCATCAGAACCTTCGGCTCCGGTGCGAGTGTTCACAGGCATCTGTTAAGCAACTTGGAACTTAGCATTCATAGATAGAGTTCTGAAAACAACAGACTGATAGCTTCTTCTGATACAAAGACTGATGACTTGATAAGGTGACTGACAGATGATACAGGCCGATAAAGGGAAAAGATGCGAAAAGAAAGATACATGCCAGACTTGGCAACAGACAGACTAACGCCCCCAAACCTAGACTAAGGTTTTAGGTAAGCAGATGGTACAGACACAAGGAGTCTAGTCGTCATCGATGAAGATCAACTCTTCGTCATCATCATCATCCTCGATGATAAGCTCAGGCTCTTCCTCCTCATCTTCATCTTCAACGTGGACATCTTCAGCAGGTTCCACTTCCTCATTCTGATCGGGCTCGTGTTCCACTTCAGGTTCCTCCACGACTCCGTCTTTGGGGTCCTCAGCAACTGGTGGAATCACGGGGTGAAGCTGGTTGTGCAGCTGGTGTACTTCCTCATGAAGCATATCATTGAACTGCTCGATCTGGGTGGTGTACTGCTGCAGTCCATGGAGCTGGGCTCTGGTGACATCCTCTCGGATCCATGTTGCATCACGCTGCTGGATAGCGCGAACCACATTCTGGTTAGCTTCCTCAAGAGCGGCTCGTGTCTCGTAGAACTCCAGGCGGGAAAGGTAGAAGTCATGCTCCATGTTCTCTATTTCAGCCTTCAGATTCTTGATTTCCTCCTTCAGATTCTTGCGGGTGCGGCGGGGAAAGCGACGACCGTTGGAAGATTCTCCAGTCTCTTCTCCAACACGAGGTGCCAGCTGGTGGCGTGGCACACCATGCGGTCCAGTCGACTTGCGGGCAGTCAGCTTGATACGGGCCATGTCTGGATAAGAGAAGATGGATGAGAAAGGCTAGCAAGAACAGGTAAAGGCATGCTATCCCAACGAACTCATTTATATACTTAAGTGAATATGACATGATGCATGAATCGTTCCTACGGAACAAGGCAATGCAATACTTAACATATATATAGGGCTTAAAACATGTTGTTCCACTAGCTAGTGTTGCCATAAGAGAGACAAGATGAGAGAAGCAATTTGGACTCAAAAATAGTCAAGTTTAGTTTGTTTGGACTCAAAAGGTCTTTTGAAGTTTTCGCAAAACGAACACTGCAACGTTAAAGTGAGATGCTCCGATACCACTCTGTGACGGAACGACCCTAATCCCATGGCCCACGTGTCCCCGTCAACCTCTGACAGCCGAACCCATGTTCCATGTGATTAAGACCTGTTCGCCACCGGGCTACATCAGTGCCCAATGTCCGCAGGATCATCTCACAATTCGGTTACAGCATTGCATACTTTTACAAATAACATCGGAATAAAGAGCGGAAGACTTAAATAACAATAGTTTTACAAACCGAGGTTTCAAATGAGATAAGGAGTACGATTATTACAAACCATTGTTCGGGAAATTCAAAGTAGACAACGTAGCGGAAACATTAACATAAAGATACATGTAACACCCAGCCCGAGGGTGCACATTTACTCATCGGCCTCATCGGCCTCTTCCTGGACGAAGGTCACGCAACAGGGTGCGAGACACATCGGGGTCTCAGGCATACCTGCAACATGGGTAACAAACCCTGAGTACTGGGGTACTCAACAAGACTTACCCGACTAAAGAAAAAGGGAGAAGACTCAGGAATGAGAGGCTTAGGGTAGTCAAGGTAAGGCTTAAGCAAGATCAAGTATTTTGCAGATAAGCATTTTTGCAAACCTTATTTTATTTTGAAAGATTCAGTATTCCTCAATTCTTCATCGTTCATGATTCATTTTACATTTCAAAACATTCCTAGTTGAGAACCACTCTCCGTTGACAGTCAGTGGACCAAGTCTCCATAACCGAGGAGCAACGTTAATCCGGATAAATAATACTCAGCTGAGGATCCCTATCCACACTGCATATGTAGCACCCAAGCTTGCATATGCCAACTCGTCTACCACGATTCCTCCAAGATTGGGCCCGGTCCTACGCCACCCGGAAGTACAGTACACCACTCCAATTTTCCGCCAGCGACAAGTACCTCGGGACTCTAACCCAAGAGTACAGGTCCTGTCACGTGGGTACATGCTACTTCCGCCATCTCTCCACTCCCAGTGCGCGGTTGTCGGTCCAATAAAGGATTCCTCGGAGCCAGAGCTTTCCGTAGTATGTGAATAGTTACAAGTCTTGACCAGCAGGCCCCCATACGGATGGTCCCTAATTTTCCAGCCAGAACTACACCTTGGTTATATCTCACCCAAGCGTAATAGTCCTGTCAGTTTTTCAACCCTGTCCCGGTCGGTGTCAACTGTTGAGTCCCGGACTACAACATGACGGCACCGTACGCTCGGACAACCTCTCCTCGCTAGTGACTAGGTACGGATCAGATACCTAGCCAACAGCCGGGGAGTAAGACCAAATTCCCATAAAAGTTCTTTAAGTGATCACACTTTTGAAATTGGCATTTTATTGCAAGGTCTAATTCAATAAGCATTGCTAAGCATTTTTCAAATACTTTTGAAAAGCAGGTATCAGGTGTATCAGTGGTCAAGGTGGATAGTGCATCAATTAGGATAGCACACAACTCCTATAAACCTAATGCAATAATTTAACTCAAAAGCATTTAAGGAAATCATTTTATAAATTCAAGGAAAGGGTTAAATGCACCGGGGCTTGCCTTGAAGAGCAAAGACAGCAGGCTCGAAGGCGGCGGGGCGGTTGTCGGAGTTCGGGGTAGCCTCGGGGACAGGCTCGTCGGCGGCTGCCTCGACCTTGACTCCTTCTTCGGTGACTACACGAATGCAATGATGCATGCACATGAGTATGCTAGTATGAACAATGCAAAAACAGGGCATACAACATGAACCCTAATCACTCTTTCTATTTTCCTTAATTATTTAAAAAGGTCATTTTATGAAGTTGCTCCAAAAATTACCAAATTAATCACATAAGTTCATTATGGTGTAGATAGATGGCAAAACAAGTTTCATAATTTTTGGAGGTCATTAAGGTGCTTAAATAATTCCAGACATTTATTAACAAAAGGCACTATTTAACAATTAAAGATAAAAGCTCAAAAATCAACTTGTTCCAAAAGACTTCAAAATTTCATCAGAGACTAAACATGGCATGGGAAGCTCACAAAAATTAGTCTCATGATTTTTGGAGTTATAAATAATTTTCTAAAAATCCGAAACTATCCATTTATTAATTAAAAGAGGGATTTTACATTTTCAAAATCTTGCAGAAAAGTCAAGTTTTATATTTTTATAAAATACTACACAGTGCAAGGAGCATACCATATTTTTCTCAAGATTTAAGGAACAACAGATTAATTCACACAAAAAAGAGAAAACAGAACACTATTCACAACTCTCAGAAAAAGAAGAGAGCACTGTGCTCCTTTCTTCGCAAGGCTCGGGCGAACGGGAGGCTCGGGCGAACGGGAGCGACTGCTTCGTCCGAGGCCTGGCTCGGAGGCTCGGGCGAGACGGAAACAAACGTTTCGTCCGAGGCCTAGCTCGACGAAGCGGAGGGTGCATGAGTCCGCTCGAGGCTCGGGCTCGGGCGAGACGGAAACGTGTGCTCGAGGCTTGGGCTCGGGCGAGACGGAAAAGCAAGCGTCCGTCCGAGGCCTGACTGGGAGGCTCGGGCGAAGCGGAGTGGAAGCAGAGGCCGGAGGCTTCGGGTGCTTACCACGGATCGGAGGCAGGGCTCGAGGGTGTGGCTCGGCACGTGCTCGAGGGTGAGGCTCGAGGAAGGAGGCTCGACACGTGCTCGAGGGGCGGTGGTTCGGTGGAGCTCTTTCGGTGGCGAGCGGCGAGCGGCGCTCCGACGACCCTGCGCAACACACGAGACCGCAAGGGCCTGGTCAGAGTCGCACGGAACCGAGGAACACGACACGGGGGTCGGTGAGGGATGATCATGGCCGGAGGCGGCGAATTTCACGAACCCGAGCTCGCCGGGTTTCTGCCGGAGATGGGAACGGCGAGCTTACGCCGGGCGATAGGAGGCGGGGGAGGTGAAATTGAAGGGTGGGAAAGCTTCACGAGCTCAAGGCGGAGCTTTCGGGCTAGGTGGTTGAGCGGCGGAGGGTCTGGAGTGGGCTGGCCACGGTGGCGGAGGTGAGTGAGAGAGGTCGGGCTCCGGCGGCCGTTTTATAGCCGCGGCCAGAGGCCGGTAGAGACCTCGAGGTGGGGTGGATAAGCACGGCGAGCGCGTGCGCACTCGATTGCGCTCTGGCGGAGGTGATGGCGTGCAGCCGGGGCCTGGGCGGAACCTCGCCGGCGATGGCCACGCGGCGGCGACGCGCAGAGGACTGTAGGGGACGGGAGCGGGGTCAACTGTGCGCGTGCGGGTGCGAAATGATGGTGGCGACAACGGCGGCAGGTTGGTGGCGCGTGGGGAGCAGCCAGACGCGCTGCAGGGGCAGCGCCGGCGTCATGGCCGGGCCCCCCCCCTTGGCCCTAGCTGGAAGAAGAACAGTGCTAGGGGGTAGGTTTTGACTTTTGCTGGTTTCTGTATTTTGCAAATTTCTCCCAAAATTTGAACTGTGCGACAAAAACTCAAAATACCAAAGTTGTTCAAAAAAAGAGATCTACAACTTTGTCAATATGAACATTTTCAAATTCTAAATATTTTTTGAACTATATTCAAAAACAGAAAAGGGGACATTTTTCAAATTTGATTCAAATCAAAATTACTTTGGATTTCAAACTGAAACTTGAAAATCTTTATACATGAAAGTTGTTCCATTTGACAAAACCTACAACTTTGCTAATATACACTTTTTCTGAAACTCAATAGTTTTTGAATTAATTTTGAAAACTGAAAAGGGGACAAAAACTGGAATCTGAAAGAATTTGGATTTACTTCAAACTTTGTACAGAAACTTGAAAATTTGTAAATACCAAAGTTGTTTCTCTTGGCCAGATCTACAACTTTGCTTTTTGGACCAACCTCAAATTTTGAATAATTTTGCATTACCAAAAAGAGGGATAAAATCCAGGGTTTGGAAATCAGGGTTTTGCAAAGGGATTTGAAATCCGATTTTGGTTTTTGAACTTTGGCCAACACAACAAAACTTCAAGACATCCAACTGAACAAGAATTACACAAAGCTAGGCACAGAGGTGAAATTACCATTTTTGCCCTTATAGGAAGGTTAGGGCGTTTAGGGTTTTTGAAAAGAGATTGCTACACAAGTACTAAGCAAACATTAATGCAAGGCAAGGATGATTAATGACTAATGATGATGACATGTCAGGTTAATTACAGTTAAACACCAGAGGTGTTACAAAACAAAACTAAAACGGATAGAGATACACGGAAATACGAAAATGGATAAATACAGACGAAAAGCAAAAAAAATAAGTTAGAATAGTATGATCAATTTTTCTCGAGTATACACGAATAAAGTCACAAAATAGTATACACGTACCAAGTAAGAGGTCTAATTTTCACTAGCATATGTTGTGTTAATATATTAACATACATACTTGGTGATTAGAAAGTCTATGAACATATTAATTTCTAGACATATCACACATAAATTGAAAACGAAATAAATACGGGTCAATTCCAGTTATAAACGGGATTTTTTCGGAAATAGACGGAAAAAACCCTCTTCATTTCCGTAAATACGAAAATGAGATTCCACAAATACGGAAACAGATGGAATAAAATAGAAAATGGAACGGGTTGGAACGAGATTTTTTCCGTCTGTTTTCAACCTTAGTTAGAGTGTGCTACGAAATAGAAGCAAGAGGGTTCAAATATTTAGGGCACATACGTAGTACATATCAGCAGACATGTAAGGGAGAGAAAATTGAGAGAATAGGATGGTTTTTTGGTGAAGCAACTGTCTCATTAGCAAAAAAAAAGATTATAAGAGCATCTCCAACGGTCTTTCTAAATCTCACCTCAGCAATACACTATCTTATGCGATTAAAATCCACTAGCACAAATGATGTCCACGTCAGGAAGACACATAAGCATTTTATTGTCCATGTCAACATGTCACGCAATTCACTAGCATTTTTTATAACAGTTTATATAGTCTAATTTTATTCTAAACCATCTCTAATTCCCGCAGCAACGCACTTGGTATCCTTCTAGTTTTATTAATAGTAAAATCCAAAAAAGTGCATCACGTTTGTTGAGGTGGAGAAGAAATACCAAAATAATAGATCTTTCATTTTAATGATCATCTAACTGCTTAAATTTAATAAATGTGTCCACATAAAAAACAATTAAATGTATAACTAAACTCGAATTAAAAGATACATAAATTATTGTTTTCAAACACAATTAATAACAAATAGCTATAAATATAAATAACGAATATAACACTAAAGTTCCCTTTGTATTAGATAGAAAAATATCTAAATAAAAAAATCCATGAAGATAATTTATTTAATATCAAACTTGGATTTAAATAAAGGAAAACATTATCTTGGATGTCATGTAGATTAGAAACAAAATATCAAAACAAAGTGTGCATAAAAAATATGATTGATAATAAATAGATGACTGAAATATAAATAATGCCAAAATGTTTTACTTAGATTCGAAATCAAAATTTCTAAAAAAAAAGACAATTTATAATATCAGAATCAAGAAAAAACTGAAGCTAATGTCGATTGGTCCTTTAGATTAGAAGATCAAATAGTGGTCCTGTCAAGGAAATAATTCTCTCATCGGATATATACTTTTGATAAACATATATACATATATGGATCTTTAGATAATTTGATTAGGGTATGCAAGAAGACTTATGTGAGGCTAGGATGCTACAAACAAATTGAGATAGATGAAGAAATAGATTGCATTAACATTACATTCACAAACAAAAATATATAGTGTAACAAAACATGCAAGTGTAGCTGAGGTATTAGCAGGGGCAGCTTCCTAGTTTTATATATGCATGGAAGGAATTTGTATAGAATAAGGGAGGGCAAGTACATTAGTACACATCATCAAAGATCTTGTGTTGTCTCATGTAAATGCCATCTATAATTTTTTATTGATGTGGAAGGAAAGAGAGAAAGATGAAATAAATATATAGTTGTTTCACAAAACAACCAACTCATAAATAAATCTTAGAACCACAAGATTACTATCCACAATTGTGTACAAGTTGCAGTTGCCATGTAACACATAACATTTACTTTGTATGCATAAGTTGAGGGACTAGGCTAGTTACAAGGCTAGTTACAAGATAACCACTGCTACTGATTGATTAACCGAGGCGGTAAAAAACGATTAACCGAGGTGGGCATTCTAATCGCCTCGGCTTAAAGGTCTCCATTAATAGGATTAACCGAGGCGGACACTTTGGCTGTCTCGGTTAATTGATTAACGGAGGCAGACGTTGTAAGGTGCCCGCCTTGGTTAATGGATTAACAGAGGCGGACATTTGTAAGGTACCCATCTCAGTTAATATTCTCTATAAAACCAAAAAACCGAAAAACTTGCAACTTTGGAGACTTAAACCCACAAAATCTCACACTTCACACTACTATATCTCTACCACTGCACCTCACACTCACTCATGTTCATATATAATACATTATTGTTTTATATCAATATTTTGTAATCTTAAATTGAATATTTGGACTACTAAATGAACTCAAATGAAAAAACTTATAACTATAAAGTTTTAAATCTTGTTAAGTACTACAACTTTGGTATAGAATTTATCTCCATCAGAGGTAGTTTAAAAAATTCAAAAAATTGAGTCTCAAAACATATCAATTTTAAACATATATTTGAGACTCTAGATGATTTTAAAACAAAAACTTGTCAATATCATATGAAAGATGTAGCTCAGGTTGGCTACTACAACTTTGGTATTAACTATGTGAATATTTGAGATTGTTTATGAATTCTAAATTTTAATTCAAAATCTATAACCTTTGAACACATATTTGAGACTCCAAACAACTTCAAATTAAAAAAATTCCAACTACAAAGTTGTAGATTCTTTTGAGAACTATAACTTTTGTGTAGACCATGTCAACATACAAGATCTTATGATAATTTTAAATTTCAAATTTCAAAATTTATGTACTTATAATAATATTTTGGGACTCTAAACAGTTTCAATTCAGAAAATTTTCAACTACAAAGTTGTAGATCTTGTTGAGGGCTATAATTTTGATATAAAGTTTGTCTTCATCCAAATTCATATAAAATAATTATGAATTATTTTTTGTTGTAGTCATTAACCGAGGCAGACACCTTAAGATATCCGTCTCGATTAATGGATCTACCGGGATGGTCGCTTAAAATGACCGCCTCGAAAAATAATTGATTAACAGAGACATTTACCTTAAGGTGACCGTCTCGGTTAATCGATTAACGAAGGCGGACACTGGATGTCTGTCTCGGTAAATATTAACCGAGGCGGACATTTGATGCTCGCCTCGGTTAATACAAGTCTAGTGTCTCGCAAAATCATCCGTGTAGTAGTGAACTTAAAAGAACACATTTTAGAAAGTTGATTATTAAATCATATCAAATCACATACATTGGATTAAAACATCTAGATGATACCAATGTACTTGCTCTAATGGGTGTTCAAGCACCTTACTCCCTCTGCACGTACTCCTTCCGTATAGGAAATAGAAGTCCTTTTGGACAAGGTTCGAGTCAAACATTGGGAATATAAATCATGAATAACTTTAAAATTATTGAGTTTAGAGATGTAAAAATCATATAAATAAATTTGTCTTGAAAAGTACTTTCATAAAAAATATACATATACCACTTACAATAAATATTTTCAAAGAAAACAAGTGGTCAAAGTTATGCTTTGGAGACCGTGTCGCTGTCCTAAAGGACTTCTATTTCCTATATGGAGGGAGTACATACTTAGGTTAATCTCAATGAGAAGTTTTATTTTGTTATTTCCAAGAGTACTATCATCTACAATCATTTGTGATGATAAACTTAAACAATTCCCATCAATGCATAGTTTCATTTCTTATTTCATAAGCTAGTCAATCAAAGCATTTAATGTGTGGTGCGAGATTGGGTGTTGAATGAAATGCATGGAACAGTTTCAAGTTTTTTAAGAAAGAGTGGCAGCACCTTCTCATCCTATAATTATAAAGAGTTACATCATTCTCATCTTTTATACTTTATCTTTTTCGCCTTAATTTTCATTTTTTTTACCATAACCTCGTACAAACCCTTATTGTGTTCTTCGTGTTTCTCTACGATGTCTGAGAACACCCTAGGTATATATCCCGTCGGTACTAAGACAACCAAAGTGCGATTGTACATCCTAGTGGAGTCCCTCCTAGATGAGCTGTCTTTGGTATGAGCCTGTCAAAATCGAGCAAGCTAGTTTCTGATACCGGCATACCGCACACGTCGGTATTCACAGAGGCGTTACAACACGCGCCTCTGCGAGTAGCACGAAAACATGCTTTTGTGATATGGGGTATGTATTTTGGCGTGAACACCTCATCTATTCATGTGTTAAGTGTTAACATCACGTATGCTGATCGATATTGCAAATATAGAGACGTGAACGTCTGCGATAGGGAGGAGCACGTAATAATTATCTTCTCTCTCTCTCTCTCTCTCTCTCTCTCTCTCGTGAGCTAGTAGTGGAGAGCACTGCATCGAGTGCTGCGGAAAATGGCCTTGGTTGGAAGAGGTCAAGAGTGCAGGGGTATGCCGCAACCTGCAACTGCGTCCGTGACGTCGCGCGCGCGCGGGCCAATGGGGCCATGCATGCATGGGACGACGACGTTGACCTGACGTGTGCCCGCGCGCTCGCGCATGCTATAAAACCGGCAGCCCAGCGCGCTGCCTTCCTCGCCGTGGAGTAGATCGAGGAGCACAAGTGAGCTGCTAGCTCTAGCTAGGCCACTCCTGCTGCCTCCGTCCTCGTCACGCACGCCGCGTGCTAGTAGTAATCCGGGCATATCGTCGTCGTCAGCCATGGGCGTTGGGAAGGTGATGAACGACGTGAAGCCGTACCTGGCGATGGTGCTGCTGCAGGTGGGGTTCTCCGGGATGTACATCGTCTCCGTCGCCTCCCTCAAGCGCGGCATGAACCACTTCGTCCTCGTCGTCTACCGCAACCTCGTCGCCACCGTCGTCATGGCCCCCTTCGCCCTCATCTTCGAGAGGTACACTATACTAGTAGCAGTCATGGTGCATGCATAACCGTAGAGATGTCGTCGTTGCTAATCATAGACGACGATGGTGATGATGTTATTTCATTGCAGGGGAGTGAGGCCCAAGATGACGCCGCGCATCTTCCTCAAGATCATGGGACTCGCCGTGCTCGAGTATGTGCCCCCGGTTGCCATGCATATTACAGTATTTAATTACAATTGCGCTGCTTGCATGCAACCTGCAGTGAACAGTAGTACAGAGGAAAGTTTACTGATGTTCCAATCCACTGGCACTGACGGTGCATTATTCTCAGGCCTGTGCTGGACCAGAACATGTACTACATTGGCGCGAAGCTGACCTCGGCCACCTTCGCCTCGGCGCTCGTCAACATCCTCCCGGCCATCACGTTCCTGCTGGCCCTCGTCATGCGGATGGAGAAGCTGAGGCTCCGGAGCCTCCGCAGCCAGGCCAAGGTCGTCGGCACAGTCTGCACCGTCGTCGGCGCCGTGCTCATGATCCTCTACCACGGCCCCGTGGTGCCGTTCCCGTGGTCCGCGGGCCACCACCACGCCTCCGCCTCCTCCGCGGCGGCGGCGGCGGCGAGCCAGAGCAGCGCCTCCTGGCTCAACGGCATCTTCATGATCATTGGCAGCTGCCTGTGCTGGTCCGGCTTCTTCATCCTCCAGGTACGCCGTACGATCGCGCGCGCCGCCCTGCTGACGCCATGCATGATGCATTGCGTTAATTAACACTGACAGCGTCCCCTGTACGTTCCGTGCAGTCGAACACGCTGCAGAGCTACCCCGCGGAGCTGACGCTGGCGACGCTGATCTGCTTCCTGGGCTCGGTGCTCACCGGCGGGGTGGCGCTGGTGGCGGAGCGCCACGACATGAGCGCCTGGGTCATTGGCTTCGACACCCGCCTCTTCACCGCCGTCTACTCCGTAATACAATCAAATCCTCTTATATTACCTATAACCTAAACTAGCTGCTGTGCAGTATGATCTTTTATTTTCTTTCGTCGCAATAATCAACGACGATTCCACGACGAGCTATAGCTAGTAGCTAAACTAATTAATAGCCTGCTAATAATCGATCTGCTGGCGGCCGGCGTCTCCAGGGGATCGTGTGCTCCGGCGTGGCCTTCTACGTGCAGGGGATCGTGACGCAGGCGCGCGGGCCGGTGTTCGTGACGGCGTTCCAGCCCCTGTGCATGATCATCACCACGGTCCTGGGCTCCATCATACTCAAAGAGGAGACCACCCTGGGAAGGTACGGTAATCTATTCTAATGCCCACTTTTTGCTTAATTAATTACTTACAAGCAGCTACGAGAGTAGTAGCTGAGGTTCACTGATCGATCGATCGAGTGACTTCGCACTTGTCGATCCGCCGATTAATTAATTAACTTCTCCTTTCTTTCCCGCCCTTGTGGCTACACTACAGCGTGATTGGCGCGGCGATCATAGTGGTGGGGCTCTACTGTCTCATCTGGGGCAAGAGCAAGGACCACCTCGGCAACGGCGGCAAGCCCGGCGCCGCGGCCGTCGCCGAGCTGCCCCTGACCTCGGCTCCCACGGCCAACGGCAAGCACGCGCTCGGCGGCGGCCACCACGTCGTCGCCGCAGGCGGCGGCGTCGTCGAGACACCACCGCCGGCGTCCGTGATGGTGCCCAAGTGCGTTCACTGACGCGGATCGATCGAGACTACTCCTTCAATTTGGATGGGCCGTACGTTCGCCGCACACGTACTAGTAGTGCACTGCCAGTGGCTGTAAGCCTGTAGTATGATCGATCCTGAAGGAATTACCTGGGTTGCTCTGCTCTCGTAGAGACGGGGACCGACCGACCGAGATCACCCAATCGTTTCCGTTTAACGACTTTTGATTTTTGATTTGATGACCTGCATGTGCTGTGCTGTGCTGTGCTGTGCCACCACCACTAATACTATAAAGCTTTGTTTAGTTCGTATTGTACGAGAAGAAAAGAGAATTATTCCAGTCTGCAGTGCACTAGTGCAGTCATGCATTTGATTCTCATCATCAGACATCAGTGATCAGCGCTGTCCAGTTGATTGATGCGTGGTCTGGTGCCGCCGCCCCCAGCGTTCCATCCAGAATCCGATCGTATATCCAAAGCGCGCGGGCGCTGCCGCCTGCCGTACGTCCCTAGCTAGCTTGGAATCTGCAGCGTACAGCCGTCGCCATCACTCCATCCCCGCTTTGCTTCCGCCTTCTGAACGCTGCGCGCATAATTCATGGCTTTATGGCTTAGTGCCTGATGACACTGATCAGACAATCTGGCCTGCTTCAACTTCAACCAGGCGTTTGCCTCTCGCTACTGTAGTCCTGTGTAGGGCAAATCCCGGTCGGTGGTCTAGCTGTTCTTCTTGCACTTGCCGGTCAGAGTTGGAACCCTCATGGTGGCGGATTTGTTAGCTGGAGGAGGCACAGTTTATCTGCGCGTTGAAAAAAAATTTCTCGTCCAACCCCATGCCAAAGCACAGGTAAGGTCAGCCCAGTCTCACGGGAGCTACGATGCCGTTGTATATAGGTGGGACATAGGTTCGGGAATTTTCTCGATTTGCATAAGAAGGTCTTCTTCTTAAGAAAAAAGTTGGGGTTGTCTTACCCCGTGGGTCGAGTTTTTTTATAAATAATAATAGAAACTTTGGTGTGATAATAAATAAACAAGCTGAATGGAAGTAGCTGTAGCTTGGGAACACTCCACTGTTTCTCTCCATCTGAACACTCGATTCATTTTCTTCTGCAAATCCAGCATCTCATTGTTCATCTTTTTCAACTCTGGCGGACTTAGAAGGCGTCAGCCGGGGGAGGTAGACCGGTCAGGCAGTGGAGACTGCGACCGGACGGTTAAGGGTATATGATGGAGTCGGAGGCAGAGGTGAGAAAGAAGATGAACAATGCGAAAAAAAAATCGAGTGTTCATTATAAACGTACAACATTAGTTACTGGTTGTCACTCAATGGTAACCAAACATGATCAACTTTCAACCTTTCACTTTTTGGTAAATTGACACCAACTTTTCAAAGGTATGGAAAGAATTGAATTTCGAAGCTAGCACTAAACTTTGTGTAAATTGCTAACTTGGTTTGGAATTTTGTTCCATTTATCCATAGCATGAAGAACATGGTATATGTTGGATAAATTTCCCAAAGGTAGTGACAACTATCCCTACATATGTGCCCAAATGGTATGACTTCAAGTTTGCACATATGTATTATCGATATGAAAATTGTGGGAGAATTCTCACTACTAATTGATGAAAAGGTCTATATGAAAGAATATACCTTTGTATTGTGAGAACTACATGTAAAATGTATCCTTAGCATCATCATTTGCTAGAGACATGACTAGAAAAACTTATTAGAGCACGAAATAATTTAAGCTTGTATTTCTAATGCTCATCACATCAAACGATAATGTTCTAGCAAAACACCACACAAGCATAAATAAATCACATCAATCAAAGTCCATGAGCTTGCTCCATCTACTTGTGTGCTTCCCTTGTTCAATATTTCGATCCCCTTCTATTCTTCACTTTGCACATTGTTCACTTCTCTGTCCCTTGATCATTGCTTCATTTATCCCCTTTGTGCAATCCTTTATATCTCTGCTCTCTCTATATTCTCTCCCCCTTTATCATCAATTGGCACAAAGTATGCTTGGAAGTCACACTTTTGATGATACTCTGAGCTCAACCTTGAGATTGAGGGTGATCATTTGGATTGAGAAGATCACTTAGAGTTAAGAATCACTTGAAAACACCACCCGGAACAATATCTTGCATTGTTATGTTCTTCTTGAACTAGATTGTTTCTATGAACATCTTTCTATTTTGCGACAGTGGGTGAGGGAATGTTGGCGGAGGCCGGCTAGGGTTAGCCCATTATATTGGCTTTGGGGCCTATATATTTATAGAGGCAGTCATTTTACTTGATCCGCCTATATGAAAATCAATAACTATGGGCCATGTTAAAATCATGTATTTTCAATGTTTTGCAAGTGAATTATTAAAGATCGAAGAGAATAATAATAATATAATAGCGTGTGTTGTCGGCCAAACCACCCTATTTTTGAGAATCCTATAGTAAAAATTCCTTATTTCTTCAAAACTGAACTCTTCTTTACCAAAGCGTAGCAAGTGGATTTAAAAGTATATTTAAGGGCACCGACTTCATAATAGTTGAATTGGATGATGGCCTAATCACGTGAAAGTCGTGAAGCGTGTCGCTATCGGGATCTCGTATTCTAGTACCTTGTAGTGTTGAAAACAAAGTTATCTATATGTTAGATGTAGATAACCGTGCTTTTACCATCTACATCATGGTACATGTGTGTTTTTACACGTTGGGACAAGTGGCACGAGCAAATGTCAAAGTAAATAAGGGGGTGTTTGGTTTTTGACTAAACTTTAGTTTCTGTCGCATCAGTTGTTTAAACACTAATTAATTTAGAGTATTAAATATTGACTAATTATAAAACTAACCATATAAATAAAGACTTGAATAGATCTATTGGTCTCGAAGCTTTATATAAAGCTCGAAAAAAGCGGGGGAGGGGAATGGGATGTGGCTGAACCTCCACCCTCCAGTCCTCCACCTCCGAAATTTTGGTTTTTTTATTCACCGAAATTTTGGTTTTAGTTCCTCTCTCTTTGCTCCTATGACCTTTTTTTTTCTGCTCGAGTCCTGACTCCTGAGGGATGGAGAGGTCGAGAGACTCCAGGTTTGGCTAACTGACGCTCAACATGATCCATCCATGGACTGGCCGGGCCGGCCGGCCGGCCGTTCCTAGCACATCTCTGCGGGGCAAAGTGCGCGCAGACGCATCATGTCCGGGCAGGATCGCACGGCCTAAAAAAAGCTGCCTGCCTCAGCCGCCTAATCGTAGTAGGCCGCCGGGCTCCGAATGCGTGGCCGTTGCTGCGTTGCGTGCCTACGTTTGTGAGATATGAACGGAAATGCGAGTGAACCAGCAGACATACATGGCCCAAGGTCATTCTCAGAAGGGGCCGGTCTGTTCGCCCGAGCCATCAACCATGCACGCAAGCCCATCCTGTGCGTACTTTTCTTTTTTTTTTCCCAAAAAAAGGGTCATGGCGCGCGTAGGTCTCTGGACTGTCTCTGTCTGTTCCTTCATTCATTTTGTGATGAGAGGAAGGAAAGGAACCGAGTGGCCGATCGCTCTCTTGTGATGTTGTGAAAACAACGAAGATGGGCATAATCGGAATGGCTGATCGCTCATACGCTCCTCCTCTTCTACTCTAGCAAGCAGTAGCAGCTTTTCTTGCTTTTAGGATTAGGAAGAGAAATGGGATTGACCTACCGTATTTTTCTATTTTTTTTAAGCGATGATTGGCTCGCCCATTAGCTAGCAGGAAGGTGCAGCACGAGAGCCCATAAAAAGACCCGCATCAAAAGAAAAAGACTGTTTTATATAAAAAAAAAAAAACCAAACCACTAACATAATCTGTTCCTTCTTCTCGAACTCTAAAATCGGACATTTTCTTAAACCCTTCACCGACTCTCAAAACCGTTAAAAATACTTTCCTGCTTGGTTTGAAGTGGTTGTGAAGACGGGGTTTATCACTTTTATATAGTTAAAATATTGGTAAATACATTCGATAAAGTTTTTAAGCCATAAAAATATCTAGAGGTATTAGGGTTGATATCTGCCCAATGTAATAGCATAGCTTATAGAGGGTCCGATCGTTCATGTACGACTTATTTACCTCCTAGGGTGTTGTTAAGGCGTGTTGTATTAAATATTTTCTCTACCTAATATAAAGACGTGGAAACCCTTTGCGTGCTACAGAAAAAATATCTATAAGCTTTTTAAAACTATTATAAAAATCCTTGAGATATAGATTGGAATATAGAAGTAGAAATAATATATTTAGAGCTCGTTGAAATATCTCTAGAATGTTCCAAAAATTAGATTTAGAAAAAAATATTTAGGGAAATCTATTAAATTACTAAAATAGTCTAACTGATGCCTAAATGTGCTTTCAAACTTTTCACATCAAAAGCATAATAAGACTCAATAGGAATGAATGACACCGTGAATTCAAGCATTCATCTTTAATGGATGCTGCATTAACGATAGTCTCATCTCATATTTTAGTTTAAATATATTTAGACATCAATTATAATGTTATGTGAATTTTCAAGAAAAGTTCTCATTTTTCTAGAGGTAAATCTATTTTTAAGCTTCTAGAGATGTTTTTATGGGCTCTATATATTTTATTTTGGTTTCTCGTATCCCTATCTATCTCTAAATTTTTATAAGCTCAGAGACATTTTATGATTTAAAAATCTTATCACGAATTCAATGAAGATTTATTATACGGAGTAACAAATAAGACGAACGGCTTTGAGAGTTTGAGAATAAGATGTGAGGATAAAAATCAAACTACGGAATAAGTTTTTTATAGGATGGCATAAGTTTATTATGGAGGTACCAACATTTTTTTTCTCATAAAGGTTGTCTTCCACTTCTCCTTTCAGTGTTCTCGTAAGGAAAAAGTCTTCCTCCCTCAACTTTTGCGAAAGTATGATTTTGCTCCCTAAACTCTAAAACCAGACACAACGCTTCCCTTAACTATTGAAACAATGCAATTTACCTCCCTAGGCGGTTTTGAACAGTAATTTTGCTACAGTAACAGTGGTTTTCTCTTTTCTTTTTATTATTTATTTCTGCTAAATCTTTAAAAAATCATAGTAAATGAAGGAAAAAACATAAAATAGAAAATCCAATTTCTTTGGACTTGTAGGGTCGAGATGGCGGACTAGAGGGGGGTGAATAGTCCTTTCTAAAAATAATCGCACCGGCTAACCGAAACAAATGCGGAATTAAACTATTCAGTCTAGCCAAGACTACACCCCTCTATCTATATTCTCTAGCACCTTACAAAGATCCTAAACAAAGCAAATAAGGTATCAGGCTAGCAAAGCTCACCTAAATAATTCTAGGAGTAAGGTCTCACAAACCTATGCAACTAGTACTTTAAGAACAAGGGAGCTCCTATACAATTGTAACACTCTGGTGTTAAGGAAACTAAAACTTGACATGTCATCATATGCACTAGCATTTCATCTGAGTTGATAACCTAATTATGCATTCACTAAAAACAAGTTTAATTCATCGTGCTTGTGCTTAGTTGATAAGGAGTGTTTAAGTTTGAAACTCTAGTTTATGTTTTCTTATGTGATGAATAATGCTTTTATGCTATATATAAGGGTACTATGGTAATTTCTAATATAGTAATGGAATCTTTACCAAATCTTGGTATTATGTCTCAAAGGTGTATTTGGACACATGTTTCAAGTCACCATTGAGTTATAATTCAAATTTGGTTAAAATCTAATTAATTGGTTTAATTAATCTAAAAACCCTATTTTATCCCCTTTCTTATCAATCAAAATCTAAAAAGAATTTGAGTATACTTCAAAAAGCAAAGTTGCTCCATTTTTTATAAGGATCAACTTTGATGTATAAAGTTTTTCAAGTTCTTATCTGAAATCAAAAGTAATTGTGAAAATACCCTTCTGCCCTTTTTGTCCCCTTTTGATTTGCAAACCCTAATTCAAAATCTAAGCATATTCTGCATATGTTGCAAAAATAAAAGATGTTCAGTTTTGAATTCTGAACATTTGATATTTCAACATATTTTCAACTTATATTCAAAAATCTGAAGTATTTTCATATAAACCGAAAGGGTATAAAGGAGAAGGGGGGATAAGTTTCTTTTCCCTGTTCATGGCGGTGGTAGCCGATATTTTGATCGGCAACACCAGCGCGAAAGGCATCGATGTATCTCGATTGAGCTCACAACCGTGATCGTGGCAATGTCACGCAGCTGCTGGCGCTCTCCCTCGCGCCGTGGCGTCTCCTCCTGCGCTCGCCATCGCCGTCTTGCCACCTAGGGCACCGACGGACTCACCTCCATCCAAATCCAAATTCACCGCACACCAAGCATCCTCATCCAATTTGACCGCGACTATAACTTCCTTACCTCCTTGCGCATCTCCAGAGCCCATCCCTTTAACCTCTATTGCCTCAGAGAGCTCGTACTCGTCGTTTTTCTTCCCGCCGGGCGAAATCGCCGCCGAGCTCGACCTCACCGTGGTCAGCCCAACCGGGCACTCCTCTACTCTCCCTGTCTTGTGTTTCTGTTTCACCTTGACCCCAGGTTACTCATCGGTTTGGTGGTTTTCCTTTTGGTACTCAGGTCTCGCCGGAACAACACCTTCTTCACCGGAGTTCGCCGCTGCGAGCCACTGCTCCGTGGACCTTGCCTTCCCGTTCATCCTCCGCTTGAACCAACTACGTGGCCAACATCAGGGTGAGCTACTGAAGCTTCCTAGCCCCTTCGTTCTTCTGCTACCGGCCTGAGTTCGCCGGAACAGCTCCGCCGCGGTTCGGTCCGCCGCCATGCGTGGCCAAACCTCACTGGAGTAGTAGCGTTTAGGGTTAGGGGCTCTATCGGCCGCGGGTGACCTGTCGGTGATGATGCTCGCGTCCGTTAGGTCTCTACTGGCCGGAGTTGGCCGGCGTAAGGCTCGTCGGCGCTCGGTGCGCCGCCGTGCGCTCTGGCCATGGTCGAGGACCTTGCCGTTGTGAAGATGGGAAAAGGCAGGGTGCTAGTTGAAAAGCTTGTGACTCATGTGAATAGCGCTATGGACTGCGGGTTGTTTCCTTAGAAGCCGAAGGGCTTTTCTGCAAAAGCGCCAGAACGCGCGGGCGGGAGCCAGGCCGGGCCGGCTTTCGAGCGCGATGGGCCGCGCCGGGGCAGGCCGCAAGCCCAGTTTGGGCTAGTTTGAAGTTTTTCTTTTTCCAGTTTTATGCACAGTAGCTAGTTTTGTTCTTTTTGCTATAATTTTTCTATAGCTCTGTTAATTGTGAAATTTGACATGATAGATGATAGCATGTCTGTGCTAATATAAAAATTATGAAACTTGTGTTTGGAGCACTTTTACTATGCCAATAAAATCTGTGCTTTAATTAATAAATGCAACTTTGATGAATTATGTGATTTTCTGTGTTTCTCCAAAAATCATGAAATTTGACATGTGAGTTTATGTCACTGATATCTATCTTCATGATTATTTTCAGCTCTATTTGGATAAGTATGATTTGTGTATAAATAAAGGGCTAATTAAAATGGTTTATAGAATAAAAAGAAATAGTTAATCACTTTGAATTTGTGTGACTTTTGGAATTGTTTGACAACCAGGAGATCAGTAGCATGATTTGCTCCCTGGTTATGGATTCCTTTATGATAATGATATTTTATTACTTATTAATCACATAACCTTGCTTAATAAAGACAATGAAACTTGTTTAATAATAAAATATAATGGTTAATTGGGTTTTGTTGATTTGCAACTTTACCGTGATGAAAGATTATTTGAATAAATGTCTACAGCTTAGAAAATTTCCATCTTTACCATGGTCATATCATAAGCATCTCATTGATCATGCATATACACTTCTACGTGTAGATCTCGTTTCAGAAGAACCTGATCCTCAGTGGGTTTCTCCTGAGTGTGTGATCCTTCTAGCTTTTCAGAATCTCCGGACTTCGCTGATCAACAAGGCAAGCCCCGGACATTAACCCTATCCTTGTATTTTAATAAAGTTATTTATATCACTTGAGTTAATATGATGCATTAAGTGAATGAGAGTTGAGTGAATCCTATTTGATGCATTATCAACCTTGATGATTCCAATACTTAACCTTGATACCTGTTTTATGAAAATATTTAGTATTCTTAGCCATGCTTTACTACTTTATTATAGTAGGTGCTTTTAAAAATGGTTGCTATGATATGGGAATCGGGAATCTTGAGACAACATGATAATTATAGTAACTTACATCAAGAATGGAGTCTTGTTGTAAGGTTACTCAACATAGGACCTTATCGTTGTTGGCCTGCTGTGATTGAGACCTTTGAGTACAGCCCACATGCGGTGGTAAGCCTCGTCTATAGCTATTCCGATACTAGAGAACGGCTAATCGCACACTGGGAGTGGAGAGATGGCGGGAGTAGCGTGTACCCTCAGGGCTATGAGATAGTCGGGTTCGAGGTGTACTGTACTCTCGGGTGGCGCGAACCCGGTCTTGTATGGGAGGATCTATAGATAGGGTTGACGTATGCAAGATTAAGTTCTACATATGTCGTGTGGTACTGAATCCCCAGCTGGGTTTAAACGATTCTAATCGCCGTGTTTCCTCGGATATGGAGCCTCAATCCACTGACCCGCACCGTAGTAAAGAATGGGATCGTTATGAATTGAAAACTAAAGATGGAGTATAACTTATGAAGGTTTGAAAATCTTTGGGTAGGTATAATCTTAAGTTAAAACCTGAAAATAGGTTTTACTATTAGTAAGCTTTTATGAAAAAGAAATGTTTTGATCTTGTTAAACTTTACCTTGAATCCCTATAGCCTTCATACCTGAGTCTTCTCCTCTTTTCTAGACGGTTAAGTCTTGTTGAGTACTTTTGTACTCAGGGTTTGTTACCCTTTGTTGCAGGTGAGTTCATTGATCATCCTTTTGGTGGTCAATGTTTCTTCACTCTTGTGGAAGAGAGTGATGATGACAATGATGTTTGACCTTGGGCAAGTAACAAAGAATTGTGTGGTTTATGTAATATAAAGTTCCGAACCTTTTATGTAATAAGTACTTATGGGTTGTAAACTTTTGAACCTAAGTTTCGATCTATGTTATATAACCTTTCCGCTTTTACTCTGATTTATCTTATCTATAAAACTGTTGTAATACTGTGATGCTTGACGAGGGAATTTCCTGGAAGACATGTAACGTGGATGATTCGGGTTTCCCGAGGACACCCGACAGACCTCTTGAGTCATTTGGAACTCGTGCACGCCGATCAAAGGTCTTTAGGAGAATGATGGGTGCATGTGGGCCACTTAATTCAGGAGGTTCTGCCACAACAATCTAGTGATACAAAGCACACAAAGCCTAAGCTCATTAGCAATGCTCAATAACAAGGCTACACAAACCAAATTAGAGAGCTCAAATTACTCAGTTACATAAACTAAGCAAAGTGACTAACAAGGCTACACAAGCCAATTAGTCACACAAGGGAGCTACTTCTATGCTACACAAGCAATAAGGTAACTAGCAAGCTACACAAGCTAACTAATTACAAGAGCAACTACACAAGCACAATATATATGAAAGTAAATACAAGCTTGAGTATGAAGATTGCAAACCAATAGGAAGATGTAGACAATGTTGACACGGTGATTTTCTCCCGAGGTTCACTTGGTTGCCACCAAGCTACGTCCCCGTTGTTTCGACCACACACCTTGGTAGTTCGGCGGCTAATAGGCACCACACCTAGCTCGACACTCGAGCGAAGAACTCACCCACAAGTGAGGGTAACTCAATGACACGCTCAACTAGAGTTGCTCTTCGCGATCTCCCGTGGGGTGAGCACAACACCCCTCACAAATCCTTCTCCGGAGCCACACACAATCACCACGTGGGCTTCACAACGGAGACACAATCCACCAAACTGTCTAGGTGATGGCAATCACCAAGAGTAATAAGAAATCCCCAATCACAAAGATTACCTAGTGCCACCAAATGCAAATCCTCAAATGCACACACTAGGGTTCCTCAATCCCTCACTCAAATTAGCACCAAGCATGAGAGGGAGAGGAAGGGGAGGAGGTGGATCTTCAATCTCTCATCCACACCCACAAAGGGCACTCAATCTCTCACAAGATTTGGCTCATAGCAATGGGGAGAGAGAGAGGGGATGAACCCTAGCTCACTAAGAGCAAGAATGGGGAAAGAAGTGAAGGAGGAAGAAGGCAACCACCCCCAAATACCATCTGCCCACGCTCCTGACCGTTGGAATGAATGGATCTCAGCTGAACCGGAATATCCGGGTAGGGTAGGAAAAATATCCGAGCACCCCTTCACTGTCTATGCGAATGGAGATGAGCTGAACTCAAATGGAATATCCGGCTAGGGCTGAGACAATATCCAGGTAAGGCCTTGCTGTTTGGGCACAACTAGGAGCTCCTATTTCCAACTTTTTAACCCTTTTCAAGTTGCTAACTCTCCCACAAATTACCAAATCAATTTGGCACTAAAGTTAGCAAATTCACAAGGATTTTTTTTAGGGTTAATCTCAACCATCTCACCACGTCACTAAGCGTAATGCATATGCAAATAAAACTCACACTTAGTGGCACTAGATAACCGTTGCAACTAAAAGATTTCTCCTCTTTATAGTACGGCTATCTATCCTAAACCCGGTCATAAACTTCTCTACACACCTATGACCGGTGAAATAAAATGCCCTACAAATATACCTTTGCCTTGTGCATTCCATTTCATCTCCTTCAATGTTGATGCAACACATGCACCAATCTTTATCAAATGATATGATCCACTTCATATCATCACATGACATCCATGGTCCATCGATCTTGACTTTTCTTGCTCTTCACCATTGCTTCGGTCCTTCGGCGCCAAGTCTTTGCTCAAGCCTCCCGACACTCGGTACCAACGGCTTCAAAGCCTCCAACTTGCCCTTTACCTTCGCAATCGGTCCATCAAGCCAAGTCTTGTCTTGATCTTTACCATCTTAGCCACATGACTCCATGTCATGTCACATATGCAATAAGCTCCTTCACATTTGTACCTGTGGACTAATCTCCTATGTATCTCACATAAACATAATTAGTCCACCTAGGTTGTCACTCAATTACCAAAACCAAACAAGGACCTTTCAGGACTCCACATGAGTAGATCTACACAATGAATGTATAATATGATATACTTTAGTACAATGTTTTTGTTGTAGCTTTAGGTAAATGTTTTCTGTAATTAAAATAAATTTATAACAATGTTATACATGATCCAATGAGTATAAATTTTTTATTACAATTTAAGATTATAATAATTAGCCTACCATAAAAATTCCACCATAATTGGACTACATAAACTACAACTAGGAATTATTCTAATTAATTACAGAAAAACATATAATTATATGGAATTAATTGAAATGTAGTTTCTATAGTACAATTATGGTAAAATTTTTATGGTGGGATAATTATTGTATGTTTGAACTGTAGTAAAAATTTCATACTCATTGGATTATGTATAACTTAATTATAAATTTATTTTATTTAAAAAAGCATAAATATATATCTACAATAAAAACTTTATACTAAAGCATACCATATTATATGATCTCTATGTAGATCTACTCATGTGGAGTTCAATAAAATTAAATTTTCCATTTTATGATTTTTCTGTGATTTACTATAATTTTTTAAAAGATCCAGCAAAAATAAATAAAAGAAAAAAGAAAAAACAAAACCATCATTACTGTAGCAAAACCGCATTGTAGCAAAACCACTGTTTAAAACTACAAAGTTGTTGCATTGTTCCAGTAGTTAAGGAAAACGTTCTGTTTGGTTTTGGAGTTCAGAGAGGAAAAATCAGACTTTTTGCAAAAATTAGAAGAGGAAAAGTAGACTTTTTCCTTCTCGTAAAGGTTGTCTTCCAGTTTTCCTTGCAGTGTATTTCAGGCCCAATCTAGCCCAAAATGCTCCATTTCACATAATCTGGCCCAAATCCTCCCAACCCACGTCAGTTTCTCCAAAAAAAAAAAGAAAGAGAAAAACGTCGCGAGTCACGACTGACGACGAGAACCGAGCGTTTCTGTTAACCCGTGACAGCGGGCCCCACCGCCAGGGACACACAGCGTGCCAGGGGAATTTCTTCATGTTACGGTGATATACGGTTGTGTACGGCTCTACGGTGCAGACCACCCCGTTCCCAACCTACCCCTCCGGCTGCAAAGCCATTGCGCTCGCCTCTCGCGTCGAGCAAGTCCAAGCTCCCACGACTCCACCTCGACCGGGAGAGAGGCAGAGAGAGACGCCCGCCTCCAGATCGGCCGGCGGGGATGGCGGCGTCGGTCTTTCCGGCGCTTCTGCTGGCCGTGGCGGCGGTGCTGCTCCTACCGGCGGCGGAGGCCGTGTGGCTCGAGCTGCCGCCGTCGGGGACCAAGTGCGTCTCCGAGGAGATCCAGCCCAACGTCGTGGTCGTCGCCGACTACGCGGTCATGTACGAGTCCCACCCCAGCTCGCACCCCACCGTCGCGGTCAAGGTACGCGCCAACCACGACTCGCTCTCAGATGCCCTTGGCGTGCGGTTTTGTCTCGTTCGTTCTCGTGCTTGATCTCGATCTGGACCGGTGAACTGGTGCGTTCTGGGATCTTGGTCGGATCGGGACGCAGCTGAGGTGCTAGATTGCGCTAGCTTTCCGTGCGAATTAAGCACAGCAATTTTATTGTTAGCTGATTGAGCTTCTGCGAGTCAAAACTAGCACTTATGAGATATGTACGGAGGGGAGGAATTAGACATGTTCTAGTACGGAGCATTTTTCAAAATCTGAGGTGCCACAAATTCGTATTAAGTAGATGCTCAGCGTGAATTTTGTATGAATCTGTCGAGAATGGGAAATCTGCAAGTCGGCAGTTCATCATGAATCTGGTCATAGTACCACCTAATTCATGGTTTCGAGACATTAGGGAAATTGACTATTAGTCAAAACTGCACTTAGCCATTGCTTCAGATGGGGATAATCTTCAATTTGGGCATTCCTATGCTGGATGGCTCTTCCCCAAGTAACGTGCATGTGCTATTGCTGGGTTTCCACTCTCTCTTGGGAATCGAATTCCTATAATACCATTCTTGTAGTTACTAGCTCTAATGTAATGGGGTGACCATAACACAAAGGTGCAACAGATGTTGGATTGTGCTTGCTATTGCGGTTGTTTATATACCTAAGTGTTGTGCACATTAATAGATTTTTTTATATGTAGTGCACACTACTAGATTGTTTTAGTACCTTGTAATCATTTGCGTGTATGAGCAGATGAGTTAATGCATAGTGTTAGTAGTTAAAAAAACTGACGAGAGTCCCACCCTGAACCCTGCTCAAATGCTAACTCCTTTAGAAAACTTCAGATTCATATTGAATTTCACAAACTTCAGAAGACAAGTTTTGATGATCGAGGTGGCAAGGTGCAGTATAGGTAGCAGCACTTCTGTAGCCATATCTGCCAACTCAAAAACAGTTTAACCACAAGTCTGATGCGCATATGTCTTATCTAGTTATCCTGTGCTAGCCTTGCATTTTTTGGCATTTCTGTGATCATTTTTTTTGTTCATCCCACAATGCATCATAAGGAAAGCTCTGTATGCTTAGAGAGGGATCTTTTTCCCTAACTCTAGTTTTGTAGGAATCACATCAGAATTTCAATGTACAAACGATCAATGTAATTCAGAGTGCCTTAATTTTCAGAAAGCAACTTCAGCATGTACGAGTGGGGTCTCTGTTTTGGTTTATATTTGCATTTGTCATTCAGTGCACAATCCTTCCCAGTGGAATCGTGAAGACCTACTAAAAAGATAGTAACATGCTCGCACCTCACACATAACATTTTTATAATTAAACTCAACTTCATTTGAGTAATGAAATTGACAAATCACAGAGAAAGAAAAGACATACAGAACTCTTTTTGTCTTTTTCTTCGCTCTTTGTGTATGATTTGTCAATTTGATACTAATAAACAAATTGAGTTTGGACTCGAAATTTCATATGCATGCATGCCACCTCCTCGTTTATAGGTATGGAGTTTTGGAGATTTTTTCAGAACTTGTACTCCCTCCATATTGGTAATTCAAGTCGTTTTGGACAAAACTTGGGTCAAACATTGGGAATATAAATCATGAATAACTTTTAAGTTGTTGAGTTTGGAAATGTGAAAACAATATTAATAGATTTGTATTGAAAAGTACTTTCATAAAAATGTACATATATCACTTTTTAATAAATACTTTTATAAAAATAAAAAGTCAATTATGCTTTCGAGATCATGTTGCTGTCCAAAACGAATTGAATTACCAATACAGAGGGAGCATGTATGTCATTTAAGTGGGTTTTCATGAGTCCACTGAGAAGGGGGCTTCCTGTTATATTTTCCCTTGCATATGTTTTCTCGTAATAATGGAGACATCAGACATGTCACATGTCCATATTCTTGTTGAACGTATCTAAGCAATGCTGCTTGTGTCAATGTTGTTGTTTTTTCCTTTTGATGTCCCTAATTACCCCTAAATGTTTTTTTTTTTTGTTTAGGTTACATCACCATATGGAAATACTGTACATCATAATGAAAATGCTACAATGGGTCAGTTTGCATTCACTACCGCAGAAGCTGGAAACTACCTTGCATGTTTCTGGATAGACAGTGTGGAGAAAGGATCAGGAACATCTCTAAATCTTGATTGGAAGATAGGGATTGCTGCAAAGGACTGGGATACTATTGCTAAGAAAGAGAAAATTGAGGTGTGGCTAAATACAGTCTTTTTTTACAAGAAAATACAGTCTAATTGAAGTCCTTGCACTCCAGTAATGTTTGCTCTTGGTTTCTGACTATTTGCGTGTTCAGGGCATAGAACTAGAGCTTAGGAAACTTGAAGCTGCAGTTGAGTCCATCCATCATAACTTGCTGTATCTCAAAGCAAGGTAAGCTATCTGTCTCTTTTTTATTTTTGATATGAACTTCTCTGCTCTCTTTTTCAGCAAAAAAAAAAAGTCACTGCATGGAACTTGTTATCATATTGATCCTAGTTTTAGGGAGATTATCTGCAGCTGGTGCCTGGTGGTGCATGGTCTGATGCATTCTTGAATGTTATCGATACAGGGAAGCGGAGATGCGAACGGTGAGCGAGTCAACGAATTCTAGAGTTGCCTGGTTCAGCATCCTGTCACTGGGAGTCTGCATTGTCGTCTCTGTCCTGCAGTTGTGGCACCTTCAAGGGTTCTTCCGGAAGAAGAAGCTCATTTAAATTCACGTTTTATCAGTGTGTACTCCCCGTGTTAACTACCTTAGGAGGACAGTTTTGTCATATTTATTTTAAAAAAAAACTCATGATGGACAAAACAGCTGGTTGATACATGATACATGACTTGATAGCTAGCAACTTATACTGTGTGGAATTGAGGTCGTCCGTTCATCTTGGTTGCCTTGCAGATGGTGGCAAATAATGAGTGCTACTTGTGCAAATCTCATTATCATTATCTGCCATGCTTGAAATCCAGAGTTTCACTCTCTACTATCAGGTTGTTATTACTCAAATAACCGTTACTGTAGAACTTTAGAATTGTAACACACTACTGTCATCTGCAAAGCTTCGATCTGCCTCAGGCCAGGCCAGGGCGCCAGGCCGGTCCGGCCGTGACGTCATACGGACTTCACCTGACGCAATCCTGTGAGTAACTGAACAAACAGTACAGACACTTCGCTGGAAGCTCAGCTCGCAGGCTCGCAGCGCATCCACCACACGATGCCGCCGCCTCTCCGCTGTCTCCTGCTCGGCTTCGTCGTCCTCCTCTCCGGCTTCCCCCGTCTCGCCCATCCCTTCACGGCTCTCGAGTCCGACCAGGTCGCCCGCTTCCAGGAATACCTCCGCATCCGAACCGCGCACCCGTCCCCCGACTACGCCGGCGCCGCCGCCTTCCTCCTACCCTACGCCGCTTCGCTCGGCCTCCACACCACCACGCTCCACTTCACCCCGTGCAAGACCAAGCCGCTGCTCCTCCTCACCTGGCGGGGCTCCGACCCCTCCCTCCCCTCCGTGCTCCTCAACTCCCACATCGACTCCGTCCCCGCGGAGCCCGAGCACTGGGCGCACCCGCCGTTCGCCGCGCACCGCGACCCGGCCACGGGCCGCGTCTACGCGCGCGGCGCGCAGGACGACAAGTGCCTCCCCGTCCAGTACCTCGAGGCGATCCGGGGCCTCCAGGCCGCGGGGTTCGCGCCCGCCCGCACCGTCCACATCTCGCTGGTCCCCGACGAGGAGATCGGCGGCGCGGATGGGTTCGACAAGTTGGCCCAGTCGGAGGAGTTCCGCGCCCTCAACATCGGCTTCATGCTCGACGAGGGGCAGGCGTCGCCGACGGATGTGTTCAGGGTCTTTTACGCGGATAGGCTGGTGTGGAGGCTCATCGTGAAGGCGGCGGGGCCGCCAGGGCATGGGTCGAGGATGTTCGACGGCGCCGCCGTGGACAGTTTGATGGATTGCGTGGAGACAGTCGCTGGGTTCAGGGATGCGCAGTTCAGGATGGTGAAGTCCGGGGAGAGGGGTCCTGGGGAGGTGGTCTCGGTGAATCCTGTGTACATGAAGGCCGGCATTCCAAGCCCCACAGTAAGCGTAGCAATGGTTTTATCTAATTTAGCTTCAATACAATAGTACAAGAAATCCGATTCTAATTTGAAATGGTCTGACGAGCACAAGTGCCACTGCTGTTACTAAACATTTTTGCAATTTGAATGTTTGTACCTTCCACCAAATAGTGCCTATACCCAACTTTATGAGGCCTCCAACTTTATAGGCTTCATTCTGGAGTAGGCTAGTAAGCAAAAAGTTTACTTCAGTACTTTGTTTGGTGTTTGAGGTTGCTGTTAGATACTGAAAGTAAATTGTTTCCTACGTATGGCTTAGACATATTTTGATATACAATTTTTTTTAACATCCACGAGAACTGGCGTATCATCGTAGTAATAGGAGAAAAAAAATTGCAGTCCTTCCGCTAGCACGTAGATATACCCACACATACAGGCCTTTTATACAAACAAAAAAGGCACCACAAATTAGCAGGAAACGACCGTGAACTTGAAAAACCTTGGTCACAAAGCACCAAGCCGTTTTGCACCTGCCATACACCACAATCTGGCATCACTCTTATTTGATTTTGCCCGCTTTCTTTACTAATTGGATAAGTAAGCCTAGATTGACAGTGCAAAGAATCCCATATAATTCATATTATCAAATTGCTAGAAGTCAACTTGTCTTACATGTGATTTTGATAAGCAAGCTCAAGGGTATGAACCAATTGCCAAAGGGCCTCTAACCTAATGGTTAGAGCACCTGAGTGGCATCCAGGCCTGGGTTCGACTCCCCGTGGGAGTGAATTAAACAGGCCTGGAATAAAAAGAAAAATCAAAAAATAGGTTGGGGAGTTTCTTAGGCCAAAACTAACAAACAAAATTAAAGGGCAAAGGAAACCATGTCAAGGACAAGGATAATTCTGGTTGAAGTCCCATAATTTTTTCCCAAACCCAGCGACGCGATGTGATTATGTGTTATGAATTTATGAGCATCCCATTTGATTGAGAACTATACTTAAACATGCCTATGGAGTAATTATTAATGAACAACACCATCTCAGAATGGATTGTAACTCTCTCGTTACTCTCTTTTAGTATTTCACTAAATATTATTTTACCACACATGTACTAGAACACTAATTAATTTGTACCCATAATCGACTTCAAATCGTACACTGTAAAAATCAGCAGTTAATCAGCTATCTGCATTAAGATAAAAGAGAAAACCTCCAATTTATTTTATTTAAGAGAAATAGTCCAGTTACAGATAGTGGCATGCATCAAATTCAACATTACTGTACAATTTGTTTGTAGCTTTTGTGGTCTCTGAAAAGACAGATTGTTGCAGGGTTTTGTGATGAATATGCAACCTTCAGAAGCAGAGGTTGGCTTTGATCTCCGCCTTCCTCCAACTGAAGATATTGAACAGATCAAGCGAAGAGTCAAAGAGGAGTGGGCACCAGCTCATAAAAACCTGACCTACCAGGTGAAAAATTAGTTCCTCCGTCATTTCGATAACTGAAACTGAACCGAGGTCTGCATTTCCTGAAATCCCTTGTTTGTGATACAGCTAATGCAGAAAGGTCCAGTAGCAGACGTGGCCGGGCGTCCCATATTCACAGCAACAAATGAGTCAAACCCATGGTGGTCCATATTCGAGAAGGCCATCACCTCCGCGGGTGGAAAGCTATCTAAGCCTGAGATTTTATCTTCAACCACCGATTCACGCTTTGTGAGGCAGCTGGGCATTCCTGCCCTCGGGTTTTCTCCGATGACAAATACTCCAATACTACTACACGACCATAACGAGGTAACTGAAACCAGGCTGCTACTGCTTTCTTTTCCCTGTACAGAACTAGAACGTGATGCTCAAAGTGAATGTTTATCTCAATGCTGCAGTTTCTGGAAGATAAGGTATTCCTGAGGGGCATCAAAGTGTACGAGCATGTCATTAGTGCACTAAGCTCGTTCCAAGGCTGATTCGTAAAAGGAAACTGCTGTTGCATCATTGCATGAAGTGTAGCATTGTTGGATTCGGGGATTACCATCTTATTTACTGAATGAAGGTTAAGAGCGTCAAAGCTATGGCCTACATGTTTCTAATAATTGGTTCAGTCACACAAACATGCCGAAGGAAAGAAACATTACGAAGGCATCAGGATATGTCAAATATGGTGATATGAATGATAGGCAAAGAACTGTATGTATGTTGTAGGGGTTGTGTGTGTGTTCCAATTTCCAAACCCCCTGTCTCTGTTGATATGTTTTTTATTTGGTGGTTGTATTGTAAATTTGTAATGGGTTTCGCCAGTAAGGCCCAGGCGGGTCTAGGAATTCAATAACATCATTTGTCAGTCAACCCGTCTAGCGCGCCCAGATGACAGGTGCGTCGTGTACCCAAAAACTAAACTGTTTCTCGGCCATAATACAAAAATACGATGATATATAAGTCTTTTGCGTATTCGAGAAAACAGGGTGTTGGAATAATTTCTGCCCACATGGGGTACTTTTTTTCCTCTGCAAAACGCAACACGCAAGAGAACTGTGGTTTTTTGTTGCGTTCTTTCCACGGATGCCAATTGGAAAAGCCACACACCACCCAGCAGCACGAACAACAGGAAGATAATCTTGACTTTGAGAGGTGCCCCATGTGTGAGCAACGTCGATGGGCTGGAAGCGGAAGCTCACGCGGCTCAGGACGAGGAACGTAGCCGTGTGTTGGGCCGGAATGGGTGAATGTCGTTCGTTTACTAACAGCTGTGTAAGCTACACTAAAAAAATAAACTAATAGCTGTGTAAGCTACACTCAAAAAAAAAAAAAAAAACTAATAGCTGTGTAATCTGGTGTCCGTGCTTGTTGAGTTGAGGCCTGTCACCCCAAATGCCTTGTAAGTAAATAAACGACACTGATGTCAGGAGGACTATTATAAGCATCTCTGTTTCATCTGCGTGATCTGATCTGATCTACCACTACCCATGTCGGCAGCTTGTTGATTTGTTAGTTGATGCCGTAAGCGTAACAGGCACAGCCAAAACAGTTGTACCGTGGCGTGGCTTTGTGCGCACCCTTGTGCTGTGCCCCCCCCATGTGCACACTGCCCGCAATGCAAAAGCGAATAATGAAAAGATGACCAGATGAGTGAATAACTTTGCATTCCAATTCTAAGCTGAACCGCAATTATTAGCGGACGCCGTGCTTGTGGCGAGACGACGAGATCGTGGAGTGGAGTTCCACAGCAGCGGCGTTGCAACTATCATATTCGTATAATATAATATGCATGCGGCCGCGTAGTAGGAAAACAGAGGGTGCTGCAGGAAGAGGAAAGGTCGTCCAAAGGCACGCTGGATTGAAGAACTCTCTGATCATGCATGAACGAATGAACACACAGATTTGTTGGAACTGGAACCGCCGCGGTTTGAGGCGGGCTGCGGACAGCGCGCATGATCCGTTTCCTTCCTTGGTCAGGGTTCACACGGCGGCACAGCTTGTCTTGGCCGACGAGACGAGACGATCGAGCGCGTCAGACCAGCGTGACAGTGCGGCGCAAAGTGAGACAAGGCTCGTGCATTCTTGGAGCGCCGCGGAGGGAGAATCGAGGGCCTCTGCGGGCGCTGAAAAGGATAATAAAGTGGGATCATGACAAACAACACCATCCAGTAACCCTAAGCACATGCATGTAGTAGGCCTTGTTTAGACTGCCACCAAATTATCAACTTTTTTTTCACTCTCTCTCTATCACATCACAACACCATCTAGTAACCCTAAGCACATGCATGTAGTAGTCTTTGTTTAGACTGCCACCAAATTATCAACTTTTTTTCATTCTCTCTGTCACATCACCGTCACATCAATACTTAGATGTATGCATAGAGCATTAAATGTTAGTAAAATAAATAACTAATTGTACTTTTAGTATGTACTCCATCCGTTCCTATTTAAGTGTCGTCCGGAAAGCGTGTCTGTGAGGGAAACACGGATTTCTAGAGACACTTATTTTGGGACGGAGGGAGTACATGTCAAGACAAATCTTTTGAGTATACATAGTCTATATTTAGACAAAGTTTGTCAAATAACAACGAAAGTGCTACAGTTGAGAAAAATTCTCATCTTCACAATCTAAACAAGGCCTAGATGAACTTTTTTCTGGAAACGAAAATCCTGAAAGAAACACCCTATAAAACAAGCATATTTTTTTTTCTTTCTTTTATTCTTCTTTTGATGAGAACCTGAAGAGGAACAGTGGGCCCCTGCTCGTGGCACGAAGCTTCCGGGCATGCTCCTGGCTCCTGCCCATCCTGCCGTGCGGCCCCGGTCACGCTGACGACGGGCCGAAAGATACTGACGCTGCTGTCGATTTCTCCCTCTCGGCTCTCTTTTTCTTTGACGGAAACGGGGAGAGAGAGATTAGGAGTACTAGTATCTATCATTAACCTTTTTATTGGTCTGTCATGTCATGTCATCACTCGCATGAGAGGTTGAGCTAGGCTGTTAAACCGCGTGAGCGTGGGCCAGACCGAGACGCAACCCGGCGGGGCGGGGGAGCTGATTTGCTCCGTGCCTGATGCAGGTGAGCTCTTCTTTTAATAAAAAAAATAATAATCTGGAGCAAAGTATGGCTCATGGCTGGCTGGCCTGTGTGCCTAGCAATGCATGACACACACTACCAGTCTCGTCAACATGCATCCACTTGGAATTCATGTTGCTTTTAAAAAAGATGGAATAATAATTCATGTTCCTCCTGCATGTCATGTGTGAGCAAATACGTAAGGACAATGAGCTCAAATAAAAACAGACAAGCAACGGAGTGCCGTTCCCCTGCTGTGACTATCGTCGGCAGGTGCACACGGCAGGCTGTGGCAGCTCTCGATCAGTCTGAGGAACACACACATGATCCTGAATCCTCATCAGCAGTGGTGGCCACGCCGCTCGTTAGTTAAGCTTCCCTAATCCCTAGTTCCCTACCCTGGGGCTAGCTGCAGAAGCAACGCGGTTTGTGGCGGGAGGCGGCGGGCTCACCCGATCCAACCCCAACCACCTCCTTGGCAGGCAGTCGCTGCATGCAAGTTGCAGCAGAGTCCAGTGCAGCTAGGCTCCAGCTAGCTGCCTCTGCCCCGCGACAGACGACACGGCTTCGTACGATGAGCATAGCATAGCAGTGTCGCTGCCGTGCTGACGCCGTACGCCGCCGCCGCACACTCTCATGTCGCCGTCCGTCTCCATCGCCTCCGTCCGGCCAGCTAGCCGGCGTCCCCAAAGTCCGCGAAGCTGCTTGCCTGCGTGCGAGGCCCAGGCCGAATAGACAAATTGATAAAGGCTCCCAGAGTCTCCGACGCAATGCATATGCATGTTACCGCTTTGCTTCCGGTCTCGTTTTCAGATTGCATCAAACTTCTAATTTTTTTCATTCTCTCTGTCACATCAATGTTTGGAAGTATGAATGGAGCATTAAATATTGATAAAATAAATAACTAATTGCACAGAATAGTTGTAGATCACGAGACGAATCTTTTGAGCCTATCTAGTTAGCACATGATTAAACAATATTTGTCAAATATAAATGAAAATATTACAGTAGCAAAATTGAAAAAAAATTCAGCATCTAAACAAGGCGAGTTCTAGTAGCACCAGCATCATGGTGGTGGTGGTACAGTAATCTAGTACTACTGTACTAGTAATCTCTGCCCTAGTAGTATGCCCGTATGTAATGCAGTTGGTAGCGTGTGTTGTGTGCATTCCCACTGCATGCTGTTCATATTCATTCGTAATCTAATCATGCAGCAGCAGCCACAGCCGCAGCAGCCTCGTCTCGTGCCGCCGTGGGAAAAAGTTGGCACGGCCATGTGGCCGTCATCTCAGCTCGTCGAGGCGGTCGTCACTGCACATATGTCAACTTTTCAAGATCTAGTGTGCACAGTCAACTCGTCGGCAGGTTAAACCTTCCACTTCCAGCTGGAAATGGACGACCAAATTACTACACATCACATGTAGGGTTAGGTTCAGTCGCACGCAACGGAACGCAACGGCAACGCGCGCGAGATTAACCAACCAACCAACCAACCTCCATTGCCTGTGTCCAAAGTACTGTACTCCTCTACTATTATAATACCAATTCCTAGTTCTAGATGAATGGTTAAGTTCTATTGGGTCAGTCTCGGGTTTCATTACTCGGTTTCCAACACACTCAGATTTTAAAAACTGTGTAAAAAAATTTATCCTCATAAAACTCTCTTCATTAATATAGTATCGCGTCAGTATATTTAATGTGTATAAAACTTTATAAAACTCTCATTGAGATTGACTTTAATTGACTGGATTTACCTGTAGTCACTCAAAAGTCCACACTAGCCTATCCATCCAGTGAAATCCAGGCTTGGATCTCAATCCATTTACCATGTCAGGACTCCGGTCTTGTTTAGTTCTGCGCTGTAAAATTCTTGATATTACATAAGGTGTTGTATGAGGTGTTCGGATATTAACAAAAAAAATAAATTATACAATCTATCTGTAAATCGCGAGACAAATTTTCTTAAGCCTGTTACTGTAGCACATTAGTGTCAAAACATGGACTAATTGACTTAAAAATTTTGTCTCGCAAATTACACGTAAACTATGTAATTAGTTATCGTTTTAGTCTATTTTTAATATTTTATATATGTGTCTAAAGATCCGCTATGACAGTATGTAAAATTTTTTGATCCGATCCAATCCGTTCCAAGTGACAGGTACACAGACGTTGTTGCCGTTGACGCTCGGCGCTCCGAGTTGGGGTTTCTCCCAATTCGTATTTGTATAACAGCTGTACTATACGTGCAAGTCGTAGAACACATCACACAAGATCCTTACCAAAATTCACGGGCTTTGTTTTATACCAGCACACGTCATACTATACCACTTCTACACTTGCACAGAGCTGCAGAGCACAGTACCCACCTGGTGTGGCCTGTGGCGGGTAAAAAAAAAAACTCGATCGGCAGGAAAGGAACGCAGGATGCTGCTTCCTCGTTCGCTTTTTTTTTTTTAAAAAAAATGGCTGGCTCCATGTCCATGCATCACTGGCAGCTGTACGGCTGACCCAAGCTGATGTGCTCGTCCTTCCTAGTTCCGGTCTATTTGTCCGTCACACGCACCGTATCGGTCCGATATGAACAGGAAAGCTATTCAAAATGTCCAACCACCAAACAATGCAAAAACTAATGCGCAAGACGCTCACATTGACGTTAGCACAGTACGTTGCGGCAATGCGTGCCATCCTATAAAACATGGCTGGATCCATCGCCAGAGCTTCTCCAGGCTGACAGACAAAGCAATGCAAAGCAGCAACATCACTCACTGATCGAGCTGGTACCACGCACGCATACAAGAAGAACACCTTGCGTTGCAAACCGTCGCCGTCCGTCGATCGTGTCGTGTCCAAACAAGCGACGTCTGGGAAGAAAGGAAGCCATCATGGTGAAGACGGCGGCGACCAATGGCAATGACGCCGCCGTAGCGGCGGCGGCGGCGAAGCACGGCGGCGCCAGGAGGACGTACAAGGGCGTGCGGATGCGGAGCTGGGGCTCGTGGGTGTCGGAGGTCCGGGCGCCGGGGCAGAAGACGCGGATATGGCTCGGCTCCCACTCCACCGCCGAGGCCGCGGCGCGCGCCTACGACGCCGCGCTGCTCTGCCTCAAGGGCTCGGCCGCCGCGCCGGACCTCAACTTCCCGCTCCGCCTCCCCTTCGACCTGCCCCCCGCCGCCATGTCGCCCAAGGCCATCCAGCGCGTGGCCGCCGCCGCCAGCGCCAGCGCCACGCCGCCCTTCCTCGCGCCCTGCGCGGAGAATAACAATAATGGCAGCAGCGCCTGCAGCGACGGCGACGCCACCCCGAGCACCGCCTCGCCCGCCAGCGACGACGTCGTCTCCTCCCCGGAGTCCACCGACGTCAGCAGCGACAGCGACCTCTCCTCCGGCGGCGACGTCGACTACTACAGCTCGCTCGCGGACATCGACGCCTTCTTCCAGTCGCCCAAGTGCATGGACTACGCCCTCATGGACCCCTGCAGCGCCAGCGCCTTCTTTGCGCCGGCGTCGGTGGCGATGGCCACCGACGACGACGACGCCTGCTGGGAGGACGACGGCGACGGCGCCATTGCGCTCTGGAGCTTCTCCGCCTCTCTCGACTGCTGAAAGCGGCAATTCATTTACATACTGACTAATTAATCGCCGATCCGATCAAGTGACCAAAAACTGCCGGTTGCTCCATCGACGGCACAAGTTCCGTATACAAACAAATGATGATTTGATTCGATTTATGTACACATTCTTAATAATAAGCTAATTTTTAAGCATTGTAGGGGGAGCTCTCATGCATGGATGGAGCTACATGTTTTAAGGTAGCTTCCATGCATATATGGAGTTAACCTCTTTATGATGAGTAGAAACAACTTTATTTGTCAGTATAATTGCACAAAGAAATTATTCTATTCCCTTTTGTCTAGGATATTGTTGATCTCGATGGACCCTTCATCTGGTAGATTAAGTCCTTATCAGAAGGCCCATATACTGGTATGCAAAATGAATCCAACATTTCTTTGCTGATCACACCCAAGGATTTGGGATTCGGCCCGAAAGGCCCAAAATTCGGTACGATTTTTGCTTGCAAAATACATTCGGTGGGATTCACACCCTGGTAATCAGAAATACAATGTGTGTTATTTTTGCTTGCAAAATACAATGGGTGTACTTCACTCCATCACATCGCAGCTACCAACTGGAGTGCTAGAGATTCGGTCAAACATTTTTTTCCTCCAACTCACTAGTCACACATTTGCAAAGTACACACCAGTCTTTGTTCAAAGTATCCATTTAATTACTAGATACTCCCTCCGTTTGACCAAAATGAACAAAAAAAAGTTCAGCAAACATGTATCGAAATTTTTTTGGAGTGCTAGAGATTCGGTCCATACTTGGTGGACTAATCTTGCACACACATTAATGCATTGAAAAAAAATGTTTTGAGAACACTTATTATTCTAACTAAGTCCATCAACATCAAACATGCTCTTGCACAGGCTAAAATCTTAGGAGAAATAAGTATTAGATTTAATTGTTTAATACCTGTGAGGCTATGCCTAATAAAAATTACTTGTATTAATTCATATTTTTTGTCTTTCTTCATTTTCTAATACAATTGATATAAGTAATGGATACTCCTTCTATCCGTAAAAGAATGCAATTATGAGAAACATGTCGGTCAAACTACCTCAGTTTGACCAAGTTTATAGTAAATAATATTAGCATTCATGGCTATAGTGATTGTAAGCATGTGTCCACTCCATATGATCCAAGTTTGATTCTAAGAAAGAAACGAAGAATAATGAGGGATCAATTGAGATACTCTCAAATCATTGGCTCGCTAATGTACTTAGCTAGTTCAACAAGGCCTGACATCTCATTTGCTATGAGCAAATTGAGTTGATTTGTATCAAACCCGGGAGATGATCATTGACGTGCTCTTGGAAGAGTAATGCACTATCTAAAGGGGACAACGATCTTTGGCATTCACTACGTTGGGTACCCGAAGGTACTCGAGGGCTATAGTGATGCAAACTGGATATCTGATGCAGATGAGTTAAAAGCCACAAGTGGATATGCATTCACACTTGGAGGTGACGCTTTTTTCTGAAAGTCTTGCAAGCAGACCATATTAACGAAGCCAACAATGGAAGTAGAACTAACAACACTTGATACTGCCACTGTTAAGGCTGAATGGCTTCGCGAGCTCCTTATGGATTTGTCAGTGGTTGAGAAGCATGTACCTGCAATTTCTATGAACTGTGATAATCAGACAATGATCATCAAGGTAAACATTTTAAAGGATAACATGAAGACCACTAAGCATGTAGCAACGGTTAAAATCTCTCAGAAAATTGAGAAACTCTAGAGTAATAGCATTGGACTATGTCCATACATCTAAAAATTTGGCAAATCAGTTTAATAAGGGACTATCACGTAATATGATAGATAGTGTATCGAGTGAGATGGGACTAAGGCCCACTTGAAAGTCTATTGTAGTGGTAACATGTCATATGTGATCAGAGATCCCGTGAATTAGGATGGTCAAACAGGCTATGGATGGACTGAGGAAAGATACCCCTTTAAAAGGTCTGTCTCTTGAGAAATGCACTTCTCTTCCTTACTGTATGGTAGGTTGGTAAATACCTTAATTTGTTCCATGTGACTTATAGAGAAGCAGAGATGTCGGCCTACAGGGCATCATAAAAGGAACACACCTATATGAGTTTGATTGTTAGTCACAGTCCATGAGATTCGGGTGGTCTCTAGATACTCATCAAAATATGTAGAGCTCTAGATACTCATCAAAATATGTAGAGTTTGACTTATATGCTCCAACCAGAGGGGATGCTTTAGGAAGCCTAGTACCAACTAAGGAATTGGGCGAAGCTTATTTCACACAAAACTGACAATTCAAGGCATAGTCCATTGTACAGTTGTGATCAAGTGTAACCCACTTTCTAGATGAATGTTCAACTTAACAGTCTCCATCGAAACAATGGTATATAAAACAACTCAAGAGCTGAGGGCATTGATTGTATGCCTAATGAAATTCGGTGGGGATTGTTGGATTAATTGGGCTTAGCACATAATTATCTAGCAATTAATCAAAGGAATCCCAAAGGTCCACAATGAGTGCTTAGTGGGAGTAGGATTAAGTACCACATGGTACACTCACTAATTGAGTGCTCCACTTAAATAGGAAGCTTGCTACAACCCTATAGACAAGGTGAGAGGGAGAGTGGGGTGACCACGCGCACGCCGCCGCCGTCGTGGCCTTGGCCTTGACCAGACGTGATGTGACTGTGCATGTTTTAGAGATCAGAGCAACGATCAAGAGAGGCACAACAGATAATTACCTGAGCAACAAAGGACAAACGGATAAAACCGCGTGCGTTTGGCGCAACTGCAGTGCTAACGTGAAATGACGAAGTGCCCCTTCTCCCTGAGTCAGACGTTCACTCTTTTCTTCCTTCCTCACTCCACTGCTTTCTTGAGTTTGAGTTGTTCTCTGCCATCTCCGGCTGAGCTCCCTGCGCGCACGAGGAGCTTTGGCGAGCAGACCTCCAAAGCTCCGTTCGCTAGTGTACCTGCTCGGATAGGCAAGCGATAAAGTTTTTGGGAAGCGCATCTGCATGACTGCTCCTTCCGTTCGATCCAGCGGATGCACTCGCCATCGACTGTCGGCCGTTCGAGGGACCGCACTGCAAACCTTTGTCTGTGTCGACTGTTGATCGACTACTTTGAGCTGGCTATCATGACTCGTATCGGCTACTTCAAGCTGGCCATCATGACCCGTACCAGAACTGGTGCTGGCGATGGTGACGGTGCTTCCCTTTCCTCCGGATCGGGTTCCACCCCAGCGTACAACCTAAACCTATCTCTAGTACTTATGACGATATGTACGGTTATATTGTGTTTAGGATCCGCTGCAACTTTGATCGATAGCGGATCCGCATACACGGTGTATGTATTACTTGTGTTCGGATATGTCATGATGTCGTATTTATGGATTAAAGCATGCCGTAAAATGACTAAATATTCAACCGTTTGTACCCAAACCACAAGGATTTAGTAACCTAGAGTACTCCCCCTTTTCCAAATCGGTCACCATAGAGAATTCGGCGTATGATTGAATGTTTGTTTCTATGCAGCAAGAGTTGTACAGTTAGGTTTTTAAACAAATCTGAACAAAATCTACGCATCCCTCCTAAGAATGCAGGGCAAATCAGGATGAAGCAATTGATACAGGAGGCTGTCAGAAGCTCGTGGAAAAATACCAACACCCATAAAAGCGTAGTGATCACTGATTTGGGATGCTCAGCTGGACCGAACGCGCTGACCCTTGTTAAAACTGCAGTTGATGCAATGTTTCACCATTGCTCAGATCATAAGGAAATGATGGTACCGGAGATATCAGTGCTGATGAATGATCTCCCGGATAATGACTTCAACGACGTCGCAAGGAGGTTGTATGCATTCCAGCAAAGCACACAGGATTTTGGTCCAGTCGTTACTGCTATTGTACCTTGATCATTCTACAAGAAACTCTTCACCAGCAGTGTAATTCCGTGCATCTAGTTTGATCGTCACATAGCTTGAATTGGCTGTTATGAACGGCGTATAGAAATATGAAGTAAACGAAAATCAATCACAGAGAAGACATACGATTTACGTGGAAAACCCCTTCAATGTGAAACGGAAAAACCACGGGCACCAGCCGACAACAATCTCACTATCTCAAGAGTTTTGAGGTTACACGCATATGACGGCTTACAAGAGAATCACATCTCCACGAAACCCTAGCAAGGGCATATATACCGTACCCAAGCCTCCGGCGACGGGCCTCCGCTTCGCTCCGTCAGAAGCCCGGCCAATATTCTGAAGTGAATTTGGAACAACTCCAACATTGGTTACATAGGCTCAGTGAAATAACAGGTACCCGAGGATCTAAAGAAGAGCAGGGTCCCTGTGTATGACAGAGACGAGGGTCACAGGCAAGCAACGCGGCCCCTCCGTTGTTCAGGCTTTCGGCCAACAATTCAGGATGGATTTCACACTTTTCCTGAACAAACGGGCTCAAGAACTGGTCCCTAAGGGTCAGATGGTGCTTTCCGTGGCTGGCAGACCTTCCAGTGACACTGCCTGCCAATGGATTGAACCATAGGATCTTTCATTTATGCCTTTAAATGACATGGCATCAAGGGTACGGCAAATTCCTCCACTTGGTTATGTTTCTTGGTTGGGCCAACTCATTGAATTTCATTCGAGTGCGTATATAAAACATTTCATATTCAGGGTTTTACGTGTCCAATTAATTACACACATTGTACTCTCGCAAGAAACCTAACACACTCGTACATTTTCTGAAATAGCAGGGTGTGATCAGTAGAGACATGTTGGATTCATTTTACATACAGGTGTATGGGCCTTCTGATAAGGAGTTAACGGAGATCATCCAAGATGAAGGGTCTTTCGAGATCAACAATATTGAGGTGCATGAACAAATGAGTGGTGTAGACAAAAGCATGCAGACCCCAAAGATGAGGACACTTGCAGCCAGCCAGGGCTGCATTCGAGCCAACAGTTATCCAGCATTTTGGACGTTCAGAAGGAGTCATGGATGAGTAATGAGTGCGTGAGAACCATTGAGCGCCAACTCAGCCTGACGAGCCCGCACGCTCCAGCTTATTCTCCTGCTGACAGCTTACTTTTCTTATGTGTTTCTGTAACAAAAAGGGAATACTAGAATCTCTTTACATGGAAACCACGGTGCAAGCTCAGGCACCGTATAAAGCCACGCCATCAATAAATTCTAAACCGTTCGATCTAGGTACATGGTACACAGTCACGTCAACAATAAATTCTAAACCGTTGGATCTGGACACGTGACAGCTGGTAGCAAATACTCCGGTGTCTTCTAGAATAAGATAGATACACATTGCAAAGGTTCCCGGCCCCTCGACTTCCTTTTTTTCCTGCGGCCGCGGCCCGCCGGTCAAACTTCGTATCTCAAACGAACAAAGAGTCCTCTCAACTTGCAGCACAAGAGCGCTCTCTAGGGTTCCTGCTAATCAAGGGGAAGCAAAGGCGATCAGTGACCAAAAAAAAAAAAAAAGTGTAAGCACTTCTGATCTTCATTCGTCTCTTTTTCTTTGACAAATCCTTTTTGCCTCTCGATTAACAAATGCTTTCATCCACTGTGTCCGCTCGACACTTTGCATTGCATTCTTTTCTATCTGTCATATGACATATTGTCTTCTTTTACATCGAATTCCTACAGTTTAATCATCTGATTGTTTTTCTACAAATGGATCTAGAAATATTTGTTTTGCCCAAAAAAATTACCATCACACAACTTTTCAGGGTCAGACAAAGAAGAAATGACACACTCACCTTCCTTTAAATGCATATCAAAATACATATTGTCAGAGCTACTGATCTACTGACAAGATGCATTAACGTTTCTTTCAAGCCTGTAATTTCTTCCTCATATAAACTCTTAGCAATAACCTACAAGCACAAAGAAATTAATGCACCAGAAATAGCATCGGTATAATGCAAATATAGACCATTGGCATCAATACTTACCATGGGAACGATTTTCTTTAATTTATTAATTGCTGAAAATTGTTTCAACCGATTTATAACAGCAAAATCAATAGGCTTGTCAGGAACAACTTGATCTGATCATGCATTGTATACTATCTATTTTAGATGTACCCATTATATATATCTATGTTTATAATTTTCCCTTGCGATTTAGAAAATAGTATAAACTAAATTTCACCTACCTCATTCTAATAATATCTGTTCCAGGATACAGACAATTAAAGTGAAGCGAGCACAACACAAAACAAGCAAGGTATGTTCAATTGAGCACTTACACTATTACTTATACTGTATGATCTAGAATGGAATAGTAGTTAGTAATGTTTTTGTTATCTCTGATTATAAATATAACTAACTGTGTAGCTTGTCTGCTACTAAATAATATGTGCAGCAAATATATAAGCATACACTGTACTATATACATATACCATACCATAGTGATAGTGATAGCAATGGTATACAGGAAAAGGAAATATCCTGTAGAAAATATAGAACCTTTTGAGCATGATTCGAAAAGATCGAGACAAATAAGGTTGCAAAAAATACGAGAGAAAAAGAGGCGAAAAAAGGAAGATAATAATACATATGTGGAACCAGAAGAAAAAAGGCGTTGCCTCCACATGAACCTTAACCATCCATATTTATTTTCATCCCAAGGCATGGTGTCATTCACTCAAGATTATATTCAACATCTAAAAGAAACATATATAAACAGGTCATATTTAGGTACACCAAAATATAGTTGTAAATATTGTAATGCAGTATTTTGGGAATCTGAAAAAAATAAGTGTTACAGATGCAAAAATAAAGAGCTAATGTACTCTAGGTGTTGTAAATATGGAGAAATTAGGATACCGCCATTCAAAGATCCACCAAAATTTCTAGCTACTTTACTTAATAACAGTGAAAACAAACTCTCAAGGCATTTTATGCAAAAGATAAGGCAATATAATAGTTTATTTGCCTTTACATCAATGGGTGCAAACATAGATAGAAATATAAACAAAGGCGATGGCCCATATGTATTTCGTATAAATGGTCAGGTACACCACCGTATAGGATCTCTACTGCCTGAACCTAATAAGTACCAAAATTTGCTGAATTATATATTTTTGATACAAAGAATGAGATAGAAAATAGAATTCGAGCATTATGTAAAGAAGAACCCGAAGAAAATGATATAAACCTATACATAGCAGAGGAAATTAAAAAATGCTTGATCAATATAATCCTTTAGTCAAAATATTCCGTCATGCACGAGATCTACTTGAGCGAAATAAAAATATAGACATTAGTATACGCATAATAGGTGCAAACAAAAGCGATCTAATACAATATGAAATGCCGCATACTGAAGACCTAGCAATGTTAATAGTTGGTGACCTAAACCTAGAAAGATATAAAAGAGATATCATTGTAAGTTCCAAGTACAGAGGGCTGCAACGAATATCAATCTTCCATCCAGCATATATGCCATTGCAATATCCTTTGTTATTCCCATATGGAGAGAGGATACCAGCTAGGCATACCTTATCATAAAAGTGAATTAATAGCCAATAGTAAAAAGGAAAAGATCCTTAGTAACAATGCATGAATTTTATAAATACCACATGCATTTTAGACCAAATCATCCAAATCCTTTTTTATGTTATGGTAGACTATCAAAACAAGCAATAGTAGATGCTCGCGCAATGGAAGATGAAGATAGGCTCACATATATAGTTAAAAACCAAGACAAACTAAGAGTAGAACATCTTCAAGGTATATTTGACGCAATAGACAAAGGGTTAAGTGATGGAAGCCAAATAGGAAAAAGAACACTACTGCCATCAAGCCATGTTGGATCTAGACGATATGTTATGCAAAACTATCATGATGGCATAGCAATTTGTCGAGTATACGGACCTCCAGATCTATTCATAACATTCACATGTAATCCAAAATGGCCCGAAATAAGTATGATGATATTACAAGGGCAACAACCTAATGATAGACCTGATATTATAGTACGTGTATTCCATATGAAACTAGAAGAATTAATTAAAGATATAGAATCAGGTTCGATTTTTGGTCCGATGCTAGCTATTCTATATTCAATAGAATTCCAGAAAAGAGGATTGCCACATGTACATATATTAGTTTGGTTAAACAAAACCACATATGAAATAACACCTGAAATAATAGATAGATGGATCTCTGCAGAAATACCAAATCCAACAGAAGATCCATTAGGGTATGTGCTTATATCTGAACACATGATGCACGGGCCTTGTGGAGATAAAAATGAAAAATGTCCATGCATGAAAAAGGGAAAATGCTCTAAATACTATCCTAAAGAATTTCATGATGAAACAAGCTTTACTCAATATCGGCGACGAGATTCTAAAATTTATATCCGTCGAGATAACCATAACTTAGATAATAGATGGGTTGTACCTCATAATTTGCTATTGCTAAAGAAATATCAAGCACATATAAATGTTGAATATGTAAACAAGAGTAAACTCCTTAAATACCTTTGTAAATATGTGAATAAAGGAGCAGACAAAGCAACAATTATCTTTGAACGTATAAAAAAGGGCCAAGATGCACCTACAAATGAAAAAACAAAGAAAATAGATGAAATCCAAGAATACTTAGAGTGTCGATATATATGTGAACAAGATGCTTTGTGGAGGTTATTAGGATTTGATATACATTATCATTATCCACCTGTTGAGAGACTACCTGTTCACCTTCCTTTATTTAATAAAATAATATTGCCAAAAAACACAAAACTAAAAAAACTTGCAAATGATCCCAAAATTAAAAAAACTAAACTTACAGAATGGTTTGAGGCAAACAAAAACCATGCAGAAGCTAGACAACTAACATATTGCGAATTTCCACAATATTGGACATGGAAAGAGTCAGCAAAAAAATGGTCAAAACGAAAACAAGGCTTCAAAATAGGACGATTGTATTATGTTAATCCAGCAGAAGGAGAACGTTTCTATTTGCGAATGCTACTAATGATAGTCAAAGGTGCAATAGATTATAAAGATATAAGAACATATAACAACACTATCTATCCCACATTTAAGGATGCATGTGCAGCACGTGGTCTATTGAAAGATGACAATGAATGGTACAAAACGTTTGATGAAGCAACAAGTTGGGCTACAACATCACAATTATGAATTTTATTCTCAACCATATTGTTATTTTGTGATCTGCAAGATGAAAGCAAATTTTATGAACAAAATTGGAGAAAAATGGTTGATGATATTGAACGCCAATTAATTGATAGGCACCATCCTATAGTATATTCTCCAAATGAGATAGAGATACAAGAATTACTACTTGATGAACTTGACCATATCTTGGCAAAGAATGGAGTCAATATTAACAATTATAAACTACCTCAAAGATCCAATCAGTACAAATGTAACAATGAAAACCAACTAATTGAAGAAGAACTGCACTACAATATATACGCTTTAGAAGAAGAAGCTAATACATCCTTTGTCAAACTAAATGAGCAACAGAAAAATGCATTTCACCAAATAGTAAATAGTGTTCTAACTAAAGAACCAAACTTTTTCTTTGTATCTGGCCATGGAGGAACAGGCAAGACATTTCTTTGGAACACAATAGTTTCATTTCTTCGAGCAAAAAGAAAAATAGTTTTGACAGTGGCATCATCAGGTGTCGCCTCTTTATTACTACCGAATGGCCGCACTACTCATTCCCGATTTAAAATACCCCTAGACATAGATGAATTAGCAATATGTGATATAAAACGTGGAACAAAACTTGCTGAACTACTGATTCAGACTGATCTAATCATATGGGATGAGGTATTAATGACAAATAGACAATACTTTGAGGCTCTCGATAGATCATTAAGAGACATTCTTTCTGCAAAAGACGTAACATCAACTGACACACCATTTGGAGGAAAGGTGGTTGTCCTTGGTGGAGACCCCAAACAGATACTACTAGTTATAGAAAATGCATCAAGATTGCAAACCATTGGTGCATCAATATTTAAATCACACCTTTGGAATCATGTAAAAAAGATACACCTATACGAAAACATGAGATTACAAAAATTGAAACCAGGGACCCCAGAGTTTAGAGAATTACATGAGTTCAACAATTGGATATTAAGTATAGGAAATGGAACTGCAAAAGCAATATCAGATAATGATGACAATTTAGATACAGACAACACTATAGTTGAAATACCAAAGGAACTATTAATCTATACAACAGATGATAAAATAAAGGCATTGGTTGAGTCTACGTATCCAGATTTCGAAATAAAATTTAGTCAAGTAGAGTATCTTAAAAATAGAGCAATTTTAGCAACAACCAATGAGATAGTTGATGAGGTCAATGACTATACTCAATTTAGTACCGGGGGTACAAAGAGAATACTTTAGTGTTGATACAATATCAAAATGTACGGACACATGCAACGATGCAGATATATTATACCCTGTTGACTATCTTAATACTCTAACTGCTAAAAACTTCCCATGCCACAGGTTGAAACTCAAAATTGGTATTCCTGTTGAAAGGTCCGAATGGCTAGAGGGGGGGTGAATAGCCTATTTAAAAATCTAGAAACCTGAAACTCAAAGCTCAAAACGGATATTAGATCACACAGTCGGTACTACCGACTATAGGGCCGGTACTACCGGGGTCGGTACTACCGGCTCCAAGGGTCGGTACTACCAACAACCTAGGAACAACTACAAAATTGAGATGAACAAGATGCGAACTTGAATCTAGCTTATACCAAGGTTTTCCTAAGAGATGTAGACGAAGTTTATACCTTGTCCAAGTAGTGGCTCCTCCCCAAAGAGTGGATCGAGCCTTCCCACACTTAGAATGAGAGAGGAGGGAGAGAGAACACGAAGAACAAGAGTACAAAAGAAATAATCCAAGATGTAAAACCAACAAGCACACAAGACACGAGATTTAACCCGAGGTTCGGCCACTTCACTAAGAAGCACCTACGTCCCCGTTGTTGAGGTGACCACGAAGGTCAGAGTCTCTTTCACCTCCTTGCCTCACTCAATCAACCACGAAGGCTAGTTGAGTTTCTTCACTAAGAATCAGAGGGTAATACAAACACTTTGGAGTGCCCTCACAAGTGAGTCAATCACGGGCAACAACCGAAGAACACCTAACCGGCTAGAGTTCCAAGAACCCAAGAGTAAAGAACACAAATCAAGCCAGAGAGATGTTGGATTCAAGTGCTCAAGATGTAGATCGATGCTTCTCACTCTCCAATCTCACTTCCCTAGCACAAAGCTTGCAAGATTCACTCTAGAATCAAAGGGGGAGAGAGAGGAGCTTGGTCAACCATTGGGAGCTTTTCTTTCTTCTCTTAGGTCAGGCGAATAGGAGAAGTGTTTGTGGGAAGCCATCCGAGCGGCTACTCATACTTGTCCAGTCTGCGACATGGTACCAAATACAACCGTTACAACGACCGTTGACCAGATGGAACACCCGACCCTCAGTCGGTACCACCGGTGGTCGGTAGTACCAGCCCTATGGCGGTACTACCGCCTGGCCAAACTAGCCACTTCCAGAGAGCATCCGAAACACTTCCAGACCATGGTACCACCGACCCCCTAGTTGGTACTACCGAGGGTCGGTACTACCGACCCTATAGCGGTACAACCGCCAGGTCAAATGGGCCATTTCCAGAGAGCCCCAAACTTTCTCCAAACTTTAGAGCCACCAACGGTCAGTAGTACCGGCCCTATAGCGGTACTACCGATAGGCCAAATTTGAACCTGCACAGAGAGGGTGAGAAACGTCCTGGATCCCTGGTACTACCGACCAGCGGGTCGGTACTACCGAGGTCGGTAGTACCGGTCCTATGGTGGTACTACCGATAGGTCACTTGAGACCAAATCCAGAGAGCATTGCACTCAGCACCCTTGGGCGGTACTACCGACCCCCTTGGTCGGTACTACCGACTGTGGCGGAACCGTCCTGATTATAAGAGCTCAAGTATTATCTTAGCCAAATCCGTCTGACTTCGACTGATACTTGAACCCATACAACCCCGGTAGTCCGGAAATCTCGAAGGATTTCTAACACCATACATCATACAGGATCGCATCGTTCAAGGATTACATTCGTAAAGATACATCATAACGAAAACGAAACCGAATTTAAAATATCAGAGTGCGAATTTAAAACAGAGTTATTACAATACCGAGTTTAAAAGTGCGGAAGCTGAAATAGTTTAAAGCACGACCACCACACACGTGGTCCAAATAAACACTGTTTGATAAAACCAACTCACACAACTCACTCTTCCCTTTTTAGATAATGTGCCACTAGGAGTCTCAGACCAGCAAAAGAAAATGGGAAGATTCTGGACGACCCTGCCCTGGGCCTACTCCTCATCACCTTCCACTGGGTAGAGGCAGTGCTTACAATAGCCAAAGTAGACCTGGCCATCTGCAACAAACGGGATAAACCCTGAGTACGGGAATGTACTCAGCTAGACTTACCCGTCCAACTGAAAATAAAGACTCCAAGGGTATGCAAGGCTTTTGAGGTGGAGCTGGGATCTTTTAGTTGCGAAAAGCTTAATTTTAGATAAGAGATAATTAATGATAATGATGAGCTGTCATTTTTAGACCTATTCCTTAATCCTAGGTTTTTCATCTGTACTAGAGCACTCACTTGAATCTACCAATCAATAATATAACCATATCCAGTTGACTTATCCACATTTTAGTTGAACCTTTAAAACATCACATGGAGTTGTATCGTGGTGAAGCTCGCCATAGTTTCCCACTAACCGGGGGAGACGGCGACTCGAATCGAATTCCAAACCAGCTGGTGAAAGACCTTTAATATCAGCCCACACTTTCCCCGTCGGGTCCATGCATTGGGCAACCGCTCGATGCTTGTTCGTGGTGGTAATCGTCGTGGCTCACAACACGGACCGCCCAATTGGAACCTGGCGATGGCCTCACGCGGCAGATCGCAATTTCCATACTAGAGGGCACGACACGGGTTGAGACCGGCCCGAACAGCTTCTAACCGGCTTTGGGGTCGATGATTACGGCACCGACATATCCCTAAGTAAAAGGGCGCGTTCAAAAATGAACGAGGGCCAACATCGATACAAACCTACACGATCCAACGGACGGACTTCCCCCAAGTTCCAACTTGGTGCCTTGCCTTCCAGTTGACCATATTTCATTACTACTCTGGTTCTTTTCCACGATAGCAATATATAGCCAACCGTGATCCGGTAACTACCCATCAGGGTATTACGGGAACATTCTTAACTACTACTTTTATTAAGCAGACTAAGCAATTCTACATTATAAATAAGGAACAGGATAACAAGGCAGGTATAAACAATAATCAGGAAGGGTAATGCAACAAGTAGGATTCAATCAACTCCTATACCTAATGCATCACAATATAAAATACTCAAGTAATTTAATTATAAAATTGGGAGACTTAGAATGCACCGGGGCTTGCCTTGGGTGAAGACCGAGGCCTCGTGGGAGGGGCACTCGGGCAAGTTAGTGTCGCTGGCGGGGTCAACTTCCTCGGCTTGCTGAAGCTCCGGAATCTGCTGCTCGGCGTTTGCTTCTGACTCCTGCTCGGGCTCCGGAGGGGTCGATTCTATTGCATGCGACGAATAATAAATATTTGCAATGCGGGTGCAAGATGTGTGGTATGAGAAGAGCATTTCTTGCAAACCAACAAAAACCAACTTGTGAACCACTTTCGACATTGAGGTAAATACTTATTTAATTCATAAAACAAAATCCATTTATTCACCTTTTTCTTATTTAATAATTCAAAAGAAACTTAGGTTTGAACTGCAAGTGCACTTTTCTGGACTCAGAAAAATCCACGAAAATTCCAGAAGGCAAACAACAGTTGCTGGACTCCACTGAACAAATTTCAGCCAAAAATAAAATACAGAACTACAGATATAAAAATGACAAGCAAACTGCCCAAAAAGGTGTTTTGAACTAGCTCCTCATTCAAAAGTGTCAAACAGCAGATTTCATAATTTTCCTGGCTTCTTTTACTCAAAAGCATTCTACTGCAGAAAACTTGTGGCCAGAGCATAAGCATACAAGCCTCACCAAATAAACAAATCTATCCCAAAATAAACCACTTGAACTACAACCCTACTGGAAATGGGTGATAAACTTAACTTCATATTTTTTCCAGATTCTACTTCACATTTTATGTTTATCGAGAAAGTTCCATGAACAGAAACATTATATTATTTCTTACATGAATTTCTAAAGAAAAACACAGAAAAGCACATTTGTAAAACAACTTCAGATTTCTTCACATAACATATCATGCTTACATTTTTCTTAGCTTGGACATCATAAACAGAGACTATACAAATTTTCCCATATTTTATTTCAGCATATAAAACACCTTAACATTTATTCTAAGAAATCAGCCAAAAAGGACTTTAAACCATAACAGAAACTTTTTCCACTTAAACAGTGCATCATATATTTTTCACAGGTGTAAAACAGGATAATAAACTTACACAAAATTTTCCAGAAATTAACTCAACCAGAAAACATATATAACTATTTATCTTAGCAAAAGCATATAAACTGGAATAAATGAAAACAGTAAAATAAACTTCTACCAAAAATACTTTCATATTTTTCCATGACAGATCTACTCACAAACAAGCTAACAAAACTGAAAGCACTCCATTTGGACTAACAAAACAGGATCTACAAAATAAACAAGCATTTACTGGAAATAGAAAAACATTTTGGAAAACGTTTTCTGGAAAACACTCGGCGCACGGAATAGGTGTGTGTTCGCTCGAGGCCCGGCTCGAACGAGACAGTGCCCGAGGGTTCGCTCGAGGCCTAGCTCGGGCGAGACGGAAAACAAACGCCCGTCCGAGGCCTGGCTCGAGGGCTCGGGCGAGACAGAAAACAATCGTCCGTCCGAGGCCTGGCTCGGAGGCTCGGGCGAGACGAAAAACAATCGTCCGTCCGAGGCCTGGCTCGAGGGCTCGGGCGAGACGGAAAGCAATCGTCCGTCCGAGGCCTGGCTCGAGGGCTCGGGCGAGACGGAAAGCAATCGTCCGTCCGAGGCCTGGCTCGGAGGCTCGGGCGAGACGGAAAGCAATCGCCCGTCCGAGGCCTGGCTCGAGGGCTCGGGCGAGACGGAAAGCAATCGCTCGTCCGAGGCCTGGCTCGGAGGCTCGGGCGAGACGGAAAGCAATCGCCCGTCCGAGGCCTGGCTCGGAGGCTCGGGCAAGACGAAAAAACAGGGGAGAGGTTTGACAGTCGATTCCTCGCCGACGGTGAGGTCACCGGTGGGGAAGCTATGCTTGTGAACTCGACTCGACGAGGCGCATCGAGTGGTGTAGGTGGTTTGGCTAGCGCACGGCCGGAGCATGCCGGCGGCGAGCGGCGGCACACGGTGATGGCGGCAACGCGCGGCTACGCCGTTTCCGGCGGTCGCCGGTGGAATTGGGGGAGGCAAGGGCTCACTCGAACCCTAGGGAGTGAGACTTGGTGGTTGGGTTGGCTTGGGGAGTGTCGGAGGAGCTTGACCGCGTGCACAGACCACGGCGGCGGCCATGGCGCTCGGCCGGGGAAGAAGAGGTGGGAGAGAGCGGTAGCGTTGAAGCTAGGTGGTGTTCTCACCTTGCCTTGGCTTGGTGATGCTTGACGGCGAAGGAGGGAGACGGTGGAGGTCGGGTCGGGGAGGAACGACGATGCGGGCTCTGCGGTGGCGACGACGAACCGAAGGGGGCGCTTCGTCCTCCGGCGGCGATGGGGCTTGGTCGGGGACGACGACGTGCGCACGGCGTGTGCACGGTGTAGGCGGAGAAGCTGGCGAGAGGGATTGGGTGGTGGTGGTCGGGTGTGGCCGGAACGGCGGAGGGGAGTGATGGTGGTGAACGGTCGGCGAGGGTGGCGGACGCTTGCGCGTTCGTGGGAGCGGAGAGGGAGAGCGGGAGTGAGAGCGGGCGAGTGGAATGGCAGTGGGGAGAGGGGAGTGCGGTGCGCTCGGGGTTTTGGCTTGGTTTGGCCGGCCGGTGGTCGTGGCGGGGCCACGGCGGCGCGGTCGGCGAGGCAGCGCGGGCGATGCCGTGCACGGCGAGCGGGCGCGGCAGGCGAGGCGAGCGGAGAGTGGCCGGGGAAGATAGCTTGTGTGCTCGGATGAGAGGGGATCGAGCGAGGAGTGGCCGGCGAGGATCCTCGGCAGGATACGGCGGCCACGTGGCGGTTGCGGCCGACGTACGGCACAGGCGTCAGGCGGGCGGCGGTGCGCGGCGAGCGCGCGGCGCGCGGGCGAGTGCGGGAGCGGGCTGGCGCGCGGGCGCGGGCTAGCTGGGCCGAAAGGCCGAAAGGCCAGATGGGCCGAAAGGGTTGGCGCCGGGAAAAAAAATCGTTTTCCTTTTTCTTTTTCCAAATTCTTTTCAAACTTTGACCATTCAAAACAGTTTCAAAAACTCCAAACTAGGTTTTGACCCAAATATGAAAGTTGCTCAAAATAATTTTCTCTACAACTTTCATATAAGATACTTTATCTGATAAACTATTTTGAACTAGGTCAAAAACTCCAACTCTATTTTATAAAACTCTTTGCCCAAGCAGAGATCCACTTAAATCATCGTGTCAAATAGAAATCCAAATCCAAATAAATAAACAAAAGACAAAAGCACTCTCATGCACATGAAATGATGCAATGCATTGCTTATGCTTCTTAGTAGCTAATTGCAATTCCTAATGCAGTGCTTGACACTAGGGTGTCACACCGACCACACCCAGAAAACCTCTATGTGTTCGTGAGTGCGTGGTGTCTCTCAAGCGCTAAAAGTTAGTCGTCATGAACACTTTTCTCCACATCTAGCTAGCCTCAAATGTATCCCTCTTGATAGTCCGGCTTGCCTATTACTCAAGATCAAAGATAAAACTAAAGTCTCAACTTGAGCAATGACATCTTTTCCCTTCTCCATTTCACCAAAGATAGAGCATATGATCACTTGAGAACTTGTGGCCATCACCATCCAACATGGTCGCCATCTAGCTAGCTCCATCAAAGGCTTGGTCGTAATTCATTCTCATTAGCTACACACATGCTTAGCAATAGGATTAGACCAAAATAGGTTTCATCAATTAACCAAAATCAAACTAGGGCTTTCAATCTCCCCCTTTTTGGTAATTGATGACAACCCAAACAAAGATATATGATTTTAGAAATTAACCATATTGATAGTATTTGCTCCCCCTACACATGTGCTATAGAGTTTGGTTCTAAAATTTAGCACACATGTATGGATATGAAAATGTAGATGAGCAATACTACCAACAATGATGCTAAGGCATAAGAATGGACCTTTGAAGCGTGATATCAATCGGAGTGCACATATTATACCATCCTTAGCACCATTTGATACTAGACATACATCAAAACTCAAGAACCCCGTGAGATCAACATTATGAAAGAGGTTCTTGAAATACTTGAAACAAGAGTATGTCTAGTTGCCATTCTAGTAAGCAATTCATCAAACGTATCTTATCACTAGCACTCATCACATAAGCATGGATATCAAAAATAATAGCTTATGCAATGCAACAAACATATGAATATGCACATTTCAAATGCAACATACATGTTTATGAGCTTGCTCCCCCTATTTGTATGCTCAAGTTTTAAGTGTTCAAGCTTCGAACCACTTGAAACTTTTTATCCCCTTTTGTCTTTGTTACTCCCCCTTCCACTAGCATATATCTTTGTAGCACTTTCTTTCTCCCCCTTTGTCAACAATTATCATAAAGGTGGAACAAAATTTTAAAGGAAGGAGGCAACAATGTAGCATGAGATACATGTGAGGAGATCGAACTAAGACAAGTTGTGGCTTAATCTAGCTCATGAACATAAGGTATTTAACACAGTTTGCTCTAGAGTAAGCTTCTTCACATATCTTGCAATGGTTATCTTACTCACGTTGGTTAAACACATTTTGCTCACTTACTAGATCAAACACTAGAGTTATGAGCTCACAAACAAGTTATATGCTACCACTAGATCAAGTCAAACATAAAAGCAATAGTGGTACCATATATACTTCAAAGTCATTTGATTTACCATGAATGAACCTAGATAAGCAATGTGATGGCTATATGAACTAGAGCACAACCTAATAAGAATGAATGCATATTGTGAGCATCTAGGCCCCCTGTGGGTTTCGGTGATTGGATGACAACGGTAAATTACTATGACTAACGTGTGTTTTGCAGAAACAGTTTGAGTTGGGTCATGGTAATGATGATCGTGAGGGCACTAAGGTATTCATGCCCCCTTATTGATGGAATTCGTTCGGTTTTCAAAGGATGGACGACGAAGACGGTGATAGGCTAGTTCTAAGTGTCATTTGGTGTTGAAGGACACTTAGAGTAGCATAGGTCTTTGTTTTATCTTTGGCCGTACTATTAAGAGGGGTTTGAATGGGTAGCTTGACCTAGGTGAGACTTTTGAGTTAGGTGTGGTGCACACTTGTTAACCAAAGCCCTAGGTAGCTTAGAAAGGTCCCTATGATCATAAGGAAGAAAGTTCGTGAAGGGAGCGTCGCAAACCGAAGTCGTTTTGGACTTCTATCTGCGACCGGACGCTCAAACCGTAGTGACCGGACGCTGGGGCATGCGTCCGGTCAGTGTGCTGGCTGAAGGGCAAGTCTGGTTGCGACCGGACTCACCCTCAGCAATCGATCGGACGCACCAGGGGGTGAGTCCGGTCGCGTCCAGAGAGGTTCCAGAGAGTTCAAAATTGATGACCGGACGCGTCCAGTCAATGGTGATCGGACGCATGCGTGCGTCCGGTCAACACTTCATACAGGTGTCAGGCCTAACGTCACGTAGCCGTTAGGCACTGATCGGACGCGTCCGGTCACCCCGATAGGTGCGTCCGGTCAGTGCATAACTGGCTGGACTTACACCTTCGTGCATGTTTCGAGTTGGGGGGTATAAATATGCCTCCCCCTCATTCATGCTGACTCTCTTGCTCATTTGAAAGTTTGCCAAACACATTGTGATTGCAAGTGAGTGCAAGAGGCCTAGTGAGGTTGAGAGATTTGATAATTGAGTGATCAAACACCTCATTAGTGAGTAGAGAGTAGCAAGTGTGCATCCACCCATCTCATTAGCCTTGCCTTGGTCAAGTGAGAGTTCTTGCTTGTTACTCTTGGTGATCGGCATCTCCTAGACGGCTTGGTGGCGATCGGAGAGCTTGGTGATCATCCGGAGGCATTGTGGATGACCCAAGCCGTGTTGTGACCGGTAGCGAGCGATTCACCGGGCCGGAGTGGCGAAGAATCAGCTCGTAGTGAGCACTTGATCCTTGCGCGGATCAAGGGGGAGCGATACCCTTGCGCGGGTGCTCCAACGAGGACTAGGGGGGTGTGCCGACACCTCGATACCTCGGCAAAAAGATCGTCGTGTCATCTCTACTCTCTTTACTACGCATTTACCTTTGAGCAATTCAATTCCGCATTTACTTGTTGTTCATTCAAATTGAATTGCCATGCTAGAGTAGAAATGGTTTAGAGATTGTCTTTTGTGCAGTTGATTCTTGTCTTACACATTTCTAGGCACTAGGGGGTCAATTGGGCTTGATAGGTTTTAATTCTTGCAAAAGTTTTAGAAAAGCCCAATTCACCCCCCTCTTGGGCATCTTGATCCTTTCAATTGGTATCAAAGCCTCGTGCTCTCGATTTAGGCTTAACCGCCTAGAGTTAAGATGTCCGGAGGTGATGGACCACCTCCCATGTTTGAGGGAGACGACTTTCCATATTGGAAAATCCGTATGGAGTCGCACCTAGAAACAGTTGATGTTAAATGCCGCGATGCCGCAATCACCGGCTTTGCCAAGCCCAAGGAAGGCACAAGTCTCACTCCTAATGAGGAGGAAAATGAAAAATGGAATGCAAAAGCCAAAAACATCCTTTTTAGAGGCATTTGCAAAGATGTGTTCAACCGTGTTCGGAACCACAAAAATGCCCATGATCTATGGGAAAACATTTGTGTGCTCCATGAGGGAACCAAGAGTGAGCGTGAGGAACGCTATCATTTAGTTATGCAAAAGCTTCACTCTTTTGATATGCATGCTAATGAAAGTGCAAATGAAATGTACTCACGGTTGAATGTTCTTGTAGAGGAACTCAATGGACTTGGCCTCACACAAATGCAACCATCCGATGTTGTGAGGAAGATCCTTTGTGTCCTTCTAATTGAGAAGTATGGACACATAGTGACGGTGCTACATCAAGGCGATCTTTCCACCGCTACACCAACCCAAATCTTGGGAAAGATCAATGCGCATGAGATGTACATGCACATCACACCAAATGGTGGCTCCTCCACCGACAAGAAGAAGGACTTGGCCTTCAAAGCTTGTCATGACAAGAAGGGCAAGTCCAAGGCTATTGAGGTGCATCATGAGAGCTCAAGTGATGAAGAGGATGATTCCAACATCGCTCTCATGGTGAGAAGGACCACCAAGATGTTGAAGAAGCTTCACAAGAATGGAGTCAACTTTGACTCAAGAAAGAAGAAGTTCTTCACTAGTAGCAAGAGGAGGCCAATCTCCGAAATGGATTGCTACAATTGCGGTGAGCTTGGCCATCTTGCTCATCAATGCACCAAGCCCAAGAAAGAGAGCTACAAGAACAAGAACAAGGGCAAGAAGTATGACTCATCAAGTGAAGATGAGAAGAAGAATGAGAAGCCCTACTACAAGAAGGATGGCAAGAAGAAGAAGCAATACCACAAGAAAGGTGGCAAGGCTTACATTGTTGGTGATTGGCTCACCGACATTGACTCCTCCGGTGGCTCATCAAATGAAGATAGTGATGATGAGAAGGAGAAGGTGGCCGCTCTAGTCATTGGCTCCTCTACACCACCACCACCACCGTCGCCATCATCATGTACACACCTATGCCTTATGGCCAAGGGTGACCGGAAGGTACAAAGCGATGATGACTCTAGTGATAGTGATAGTGATGGTGAATTTGAGGCACCTACTTATGATGAGCTTGTCAAATTGCTAAACGACTACTCTAAAATCATAAGAAAGACTAGAGCTAAATATGAAAAGTTTGTTGATGAAAATAAATCTCTTGTTGAGAAATATGATCATGCTATTCATGCTAGTGATGAGTTAAAAGATGAACTTGCTACTATGTCATCATCGATCAAGGAGCTCAAGTCCTCTAACAAGGAGCTCAAAGCTAAAAATGAAAAACTTTATAAGATGCATAGTGACTTTACCACTAGTTATGCTTTGCTCAAAGAACAATACACTCAAGTGAAAGTTGACTATGATGCTCTCACCATTACCTATGATATGCTTTCACATGAGACACATGATGCTCCTAACCTTGTTGTTAAGTGTGACATAGCAACATCTTGTGAGGATTTGGTTAGTGAGCATGATGGGCAAAAAGCTAGTGTCAAGGGCAAGAGTGTGGTTGTGGCCGATCATTATGATGATTATGTCAAGATCAAGAATGAGAATGCTAAGCTCAAGATTGATCTAGAGAAGCTTGCAACCACAAAGCAAGTCATCATTGAGACCCAAGATGATGAGTATAGCATGTCACTTGAGCTAGACATGCTAAAAGAAGAGAACAAGAGATTGAAGATGGAGAGAGATTACAAGATGACACCATCTCAATTAGAGCTCCAACAAGAGAATGACAAGCTCAAGAAAGAGAAGGAGCACCTTACCACCGGGTTGAAGAAATTCACCAAGGTGCAATGTCTTCAAAGTGAGCTTCTCATGAACACCGTAATGAAGACCAATAGAAATGGCATTGGCTTCCTTGAGGAGAAGATGAAGCAACGCAAGAGCATCACAAAGCCAAAGAAGAAGAAGATTGGAAGATGCTATGAGTGTGGAAAGGAAGGACACTTTGCTCATGATTGTGAAGAGCCTAAACCTACACCCTTACCCAAGCATGCTAGGCCCTTTGCTTTCAATGCTCACTACATGCTTAGACAAGACTCTAGTGGCAAAATGAAAGTCATGTTCATGGGGCCTCCTAACAAGAATAGGACAAAGCAAATTTGGGTTGCAAAGTCACTAGTAGAGAAGGTTAAGGGACCTCAACAAGTCTGGGTCCCAAAAGCTCAAGCTTGATTTCTTGTGTGTGTAGGTGAACTACAAGACCGGTGGATCTCATTGGGTAATTGATAGTGGTTGCACTCAACATATGACCGGCGATCCCCGGATGTTCACCTCACTAGAAGAGAATGTTGATGACCAAGAAAAGATAACATTTGGTGACAATTCAAAGGGCAATGTCAAGGGATTGGGCAAAGTGACTATATCAAATGATCATACCATCTCCAATGTACTTCTAGTTGCATCATTGAGCTTCAACTTGCTATCCGTTGGGCAACTATGTGATCTTGGCTTTCAATGTTTGTTCACCGACAATGAAGTGGTTGTGACCAAGAAAGATGATACACAAGTGATATTCAAGGGCTTTAGATACAACAATCTCTATCTAGTGGATTTCACCTCCGAAGATGCCAACTTGAAGACATGTTTGTTCACTAAGCAATCACTTGGTTGGCTATGGCATAGAAGATTGGCTCATGTGGGAATGAACACTCTCAAAAAGCTATTGAAGAAGGATTTGGTTAGGGGCTTGAAGGATGTCAAATTTGAGAAGGACAAATTGTGTAGTGCATGTCAAGCCGGAAAGCAAGTTGCAAACACTCATCCAACCAAAGCCTTTGTATCAACATCAAGAGAGTTGGAGCTACTCCATATGGATCTATTTGGGCCAACAACATATGTGTCGGTGTTTCGTACCCGGGGGTATCACACCAACGAGTAATATGATCGCGTGCTTCTCTTCCTGGATGGTGATGCAAGGGGACACAAGGATTTATCCTGGTTCGGGCAAAGAAGGCCCTACGTCCAGCGGGGGGAGATGTTCTTGTATTACTTGCACCTAAGTGCTTGTACAGGGGAGGATACAAGCTCAGTGAGCGTGGACCGGAGTCCGGACTCGTGTCTGTGCGTGGACTCGTGTGTTGTGTTCGTCCCGAATGGGGGCCCTAGCGTCCCCTTTTATAGAGCAAGGGGAGGCCAGGGTTACGTGAAAGTATTACAGGTGTCGGGGCGCATGGTGCCCCATACGGAGAAGGGTAGGAACTCTGTCTTGTCGGGGCCACTGGAGCCGATGTGATTGTCGCTGTTGAGGCGTCCTCGGGTCGTGGCTTCCATCCTGGGCGCGGACGTGGTGGCGCGACAAGGCGGGAGCCGTACAGCACCCATCCCGGAATGTACAGTACGCGGCGGGGTCCCTCCGGGTCTTGGGGTACCTGTCCTCCAATAGCATGAAAGTAGTTAGGGCTCGAAGGGCGCGGAGCCGGCTTCGAGGTGGTGCCACAGGGGCTCGAGGGGCGCGGAGCCGGCTTCGAGGTGTGGCAGTGCAGAGCTCGAGGGGCGCGTAGCCGGCCTCGAGGAGTTACAGCGCAGGGCTCGAGGGGCGCGTAGCCGGCCTCGAGGGGTTACAGTGCAGGGCTCGAGGGGCGTGTAGCCGGCCTCGAGGAGTTACAGTGCCTGGATTGGCCGAACAGTGCTGCACTGGTGCCCTTTTGCCCATGCTTGTGGTGAAAACGAGACTTGACCTTTACACCGAGTTACTGTGGTACACGCCGTGTACTAGTGGACATGACCGGAGTAGGTGAAGGCATTAAATGCGTGGTATGGGCTGGTACGGCTGTCTGTACAGCTCGAGGTCCGTGCGTTTAAGGCTCGAGGTGTGGGGGCGTGTTCGCCCGAGGCCTGACTGGGAGGGCTCGGGCGAGACGGAGACAGAGCGTTCGCCCGAGGCCTGGCTGGGAGGGCTCGGGCGAGACGGAGATATAGCGTTCGCCCGAGGCCTGGCTGGGAGGGCTCGGGCGAGACGGAGATAGAGCGTTCGCCCGAGGCCTGGCTGGGAGGGCTCGGGCGAGACGGAGATAGAGCGTTCGCCCGAGGCCTGGCTGGGAGGGCTCGGGCGAGACGGAGATAGAGCGTTCGCCCGAGGCCTGGCTGGGAGGGCTCGGGCGAGATGGAGATAGAGCGTTCGCCCGAGGCCTGGCTGGGAGGGCTCGGGCGAGACGGAGATAGATCGTTCGGGTGTTTGCGTTGATTGGGGGTACCCTTTTTCGTACCACCGACAGTAGCCCCCGAGCCCTTGTTTGAGTGCTTGCATTCGAGCAGGGGCTCCAGGTTGGGATCTCGATGGGTAGCTAACTGGTCTCGAGGGTTTTGTCGATTTGATTCCGTGGGTGTCGTGCGAGCGACACCCGCGGGTGTAGCCCCCGAGGCCATGGGGGAGTGGTCAGAACTCCCTTGTGGGCTTCTCGAAGAATCCTCCGTCGTTTGGGAACCTTCTGCCCAGTGGGCGCGCCTTTTTAGGCGGAAATCGTCAGGACGCGCAGATCGCGGCGCCGTGTGTACCTGTCAACATGCTCGAAATGTGGTTTGGTAGTCTCATTAAATGTTTACGGTTACTTTTCCTTTGTCATGGGAGACTCCGTCCGAGGCTTGGCTCGGAAGGCTTGAGCGAGACGGAGAACGAGCGATCGTTCGAGGTCCGGCCTCGAGGGCTCAGGCGAGATGGGGGTCGAGCTTTCACCCGAGGCCTGAAAATCTCATGCTCACATAAAGAAAAGAGATTAGTCGCAACTGTCCGAGTTTTTAGACCCCCTTTCGTCGAGGGGTGCCAGGCTGAACCGACTGGCCGGCTCCTCGAGCTGTCCGGCATGCCGATTACCCTGGCTTGTCATCCCGCGAGTCCTTTCGATCGGATGCGAGGGGGGATGCCTCGTACTACCCCGAGTGGGCGAGTATCGAGGTTCCCGGTGAGCTGGTAACGAGAAATCCAAGTGAGAGCTCGTGCCCCGTTCGTTAGGGGTCGACTGTGGCCCGGAGGCGGTCTCATAAAGCGTGGGGGCTCAGTCTGCAGGAGTGCCGGGTCCATTCGATAGGACCCGGTGGCTCGATGCCTCCCTCCGAGGGGATCTCACTGCACGTCGAGCTCCCCGCCTTGGATACACGTGAGGGGCCTCGAGGGCTCGGCCCTCGAGTAATGCCGCGAGTGGCGCCCCTTGGTGTCCCTGACTCGGGTGCTCGAAGCTGGCTGTCGAACCCTTTTCGAGGGCCAGCCTTCGCTGCTTCGAGACTTGGGGCCGGGGCCCGTTTTTACCTTTATGAAGAAGCCTCCGTCGTCTGGAAGTCCTTCTGCCCGTTGGGCACGCCTTTTTAGGCAGAAATCGTCGGGGAGAGCGGCGGGCGCGAAGCCGGAGCGACGGTCGTGGCGGGCCCGGGTAGTGGAGCGAATGGAGAGGTAACGCGTGTATCCTGCACCCGGCTCGAGACGCGGTTAGGTGGGCGCATTGAATGCGTTCTGTTACCTTTTTACGTCGTGGGAGATCCCGCTCATCTGGATTTCCCCCTATAAATATCGAAAGAGGGGAAAAAGAGTCCTTTACTTTGCCTTTGCCTTCGCCGCCGCCGTAGCCTTTACGCGCCCTCTCCTTCGAGCTAGTCGATCGGGGATTTCCGGCCGCCCGTCCGCTGTTCGGATCCGCGCCGCGCCACTGTCATGGCCGCCCAGACACAGATGCTGCCGGCCGAGGACTGGAGCCCGTCGAAGGTGACGCAGAGCGAGATGGACTCGTTGGTGGCCCAGGGGCTTCTGCGCCCCAACCCGGAGGAGGGACCCGCATGGTGGGTTATCCCGTCGGCGGAGCACCGAGAGCCGCACCCGCCGGAGGGGTACGTGGTGAGCTTCACGCGCTACCACCGTATGGGGCTCGGCGTCCCGCCGAGCCGCTTCTTGCGAGGGCTGGCCCACCATTTCGAGGTGGAGCTGCAACACTTCTCCCCCAACTCCATCTCGCACGCCGCCATATTCGCCGCGGTGTGCGAGGGGTACCTGAAGATGGAGCCGCACTGGGAGATATTCGTCCATCTCTTCCGGGGCGAGCTCTTCATCAAGTCCCTGAAGCCCAGCGGGAGGCGGCCCGTGCGCATGGGCTCCCTTGCCATCACTGCGAGGGCGGGGACCTCGTCGGCCAATGTCCCCCGCGAGTACCTGCGATACAAGCTATCCACCAACCAGGCCGGGTGGGACGACCATTGGTTCTATCTGCGGAACGAAGGTGGCCTCCTTCCGCAGTACACCGGCAGGGTCCTTACTCGACGTCCGGAGAAGTGGACCTGGGGCGTTGCGGCGGACAGGCAACGCCACCTGGCCCCGCTGATGGAGATGATGAAGACGCTGGTGGATGAGAAGAAGCTGACCGTGCAAGCGGTCATTTGGGCGTTCCACCAGCGAAGAGTTCTTCCGCTGGCGGACCGCCCTCTTCTTATGCACGAGATGGGCCCGCAGGCTCAGCTCGAGGCGCTCAATCGCTCGAGGATGGCCGAAGAGAGGCTGTCCCGGAACGAGGGCGTCTCCCGGGTGTCGATCACGATCCAGGGGCCGTTCGTCCCTGAACTCTCCCACCTGGTTGCGATGGCACCCGACGAGGGGTGTCTCGACCTGGTAAGCCTCCCTCGAGTCGAGCTATCTCGAGCCTCCTCCCCCTTCTTCCTCCTTCGACCCGTTTGCATCCGTCTTGTGGTTTGTCTCATCACGCTTCTCCTTTCTTCAGGGGGCATTTACTTGTCGCGCGTCGAGGCCCCCGGTGAGGGAGGACGCCGCGGACTCTCAGGTGAGGCGCCTTTCTGCTCAAAAGGACAAGGAGAGCAAGGATGCTAAAAAGAAGAAAGAGAAAGATAAAAACTTGCGTCGCTTAGCTCGGGAGCAGAGACTGGCGAAGGCTCGTCGTAACCGTCAGCCTGGGGACGGGTCCCCCGAGCTGAGCTCCTCGAGCTCGGAGGAGGAGAGTAGTGACGAGGAGGAGGACGACGACGAGGGGATGGATGCGCGCTTGATGCGCGCGGGGCTCGTCGATGACAGGGCTGACCGCTCCTCTGTGCAGGAGGGTACACTGGAGGTCCCACCGACAAAAGGGGCACGCGGGACGCAGCCGCGGAAGGCGGCGCCGATCCCTGCCTCGTCGGGGGCCCGAGGTCCGTCGAGCTCCGCGCCGGACGCGCCCCCGGTTGTAAGGAAGCCCCGGACCCTGGAGCGCCTCGGCCACAAGCGCCAACGGAGGCCGCCCCCGCGTCAGCCCAGACGGGGGGCCTCGAGAGGGGTCGGGCCTCGAGAGGCGGTCGACAGGTCGAGAAGGGTTTCGGGCCCGACCCCCGCGAGCCGTCAAGGGCGCCGTCGAGCCCGCGGAGGGGCGGGCGCCAAGAAGAGGCGTCGAGCCCGCGCCATCACGAGCGTCGGGGAGGGAGCCCCCGAGCGTCTCGTGACCAGGGGCGCGAGCGTCCCCGGAGTCCATCGCCGCACCAGCCGCCGGGACGCGGAGGCGGACGCGGGAGGGCGCGACCACCAGCGCGGGCGCCGGAGCAGGTCCCGGAGCCCGCGCCGGGGCGAGCGCCACGACGTCAGTCACGAGGGTGGTACGGTCGCCCTCCCGCGATGTGGGGCGGAAGGAGAGGCTCTCCCTCGAGGTCGAGCCATGGGAGGCGTCGGGAGCCCTCCCCCCATCCCAGCCCTGCGGAGACGGCCCAGGCGCAGGGCTCGAGCCGTGGGGTGGGCTCGAAGCCCCCGAGTGGGTCCGGCGATTCCGGGAAGAAGCCCAGCCGCCGCTTCGGGTGAGTAGTTTCCTTGAGTCTCGTCGGTAGTGAGGCTTCACCTCTTTGCTTTTAATGACGCGTGCCATCTCCATCTTCTCAGGGGGAAGCGCTCCTACCAGGAGGTGGACCTCGCTTCGTCCAAGCGGGCCAAGACCTCGAGCCCCGTCGAGGCACAGGCACCTCGAGGTATGGCACCTTCCTCCGCTAGAGAAGCCGCTTGGCTGGAGAAGGCCCGAGCTGCCATGGCTCGAGGGGGCCAGATGATCGTCGCGAATTTTGGTGAGGCCGTCGCCATCGACCACAGGGGTCGAGGTACTCTTCCTGGTTCTGACTCTCCGTCATCTCGTATTGCAGGGGCCTCAGCTCATGGCATCGAGCCTGCCACCACCGTATCCGCCGAAGCTGCTGCCTCCTCCCCCTCCTCCTCCTCCTGCGATGGTGCCAACTGGGAGCGCCATCCTTCCCCTCACCACGACGGCTGTTCCGGGGGAAGCGCCTGGGGCGAGCACGGCCCCGCCGGCGTCTGGGGCTGAGGAGACCGCGCCCCTTGTGGCTCCGACCAGCACGGGCCGGGCTGCGGAGGAGGGAAGGGGGGAGAGGCGTCGGCGGAGAAGGAGCCGACGGTGGAGGACCTCCTGAACGAGCTGGAGCAGGGGCCGCTCCTTTCCGCGGGCTCGATGATGGTGGCGGCGCCCGAGGTGCCGGCTAGCGCCGACAAGGCGCCGGAGGGCCCGGCCAGGGAAGAGGGCCCAGGGTCGAGCCTTCCCTCGACCGATCCGCAACAGGAGGCGCCGGCGGAGGGACGGAGGGAGTCGGGGCCCGTGCCGTCGAGCGGCGGGTCGCTGTCGGGGCAGCTCGAGGCGGAGGAGGATCTGCCCGACATCGAGCTCGACCGACCGATATGGCCGTTTCCCGTCCCACTGAGCCCGCCCCTTGCCGTGGTTCCCATCGAGCAGCCGGCCCAGCGGGGGGCCCCGCGCGAGGTGCGGTCCATCTTCCGGGAGGTGGCCGTGCTTATGGCGGAGGCGGAGCGGTCCTGCTCCGAGGAGGCGGGCCGGTCCGCACAGGTGTCAGCCGCCCTCGCGCGGGCTGAGGCGGAGCTTCGAGATCTCCGCGCGGAGCTGAGCCGGAACGCCCAGATGGCGAGCCGGCTTAACGAGGCGGAGGCGGAGGTCCGGGTGGCTCGAGGCGAGGTCGCTCGATCCAAGGAGGAGGCCGCCGCCGTTCTCGAAGCGTCGAGGAAGGAGGCCGCGGACGCCCGAAGCGAGGCCACCTCTGCCCGGGCTGAAGCCGAGGCGGCGAAGCAGGAGGCCGCTGACGCCCGTGGCGAGGCCGCCGCCGCCCGAACCGCAGCGGAGGCGGCGAGAAAAGAGGCCGAAGACGCCGTGAGTGGTGCCGCCACCGCCCGAGCTGCCGAGGGGGCGGCGCGGCAGGAGGTGATCCGCAAGGATCTGGCCCTGGTGGAGGCGGGCCGGCTGATCGAGGACCTTAGGTCCGAGAAGCTCCTCACGCTGGCCGAGAAGCGCAGGCTGGAGCAGCGTGCTGAGGGCCTGACCAGCGACCTCGCCGCACTGGGGCAACACTGCGACGGTGAGGCTTACACCTTGTTCTTGTTTGGGTCTCGAAGTTTTTTGTTACGCCGCCGTCTCACTCTTCCTTGTTTATTGCGCAGGGGTCGAGAAGACGGTCGAGGAGCTCCGCGGAACGAACCAGGCTCTCTTGGACCAACTCCAAGATGAGACGATGGTGGCGGAGCGGGCTCGCTCCTCTCTCGACCGGCTCGGCCCCATGTGGGGTGCTCCTCCTGTGACCGCGGCAGAAGGTGCAATGGCTCGGGGCGACGCCTTGGTCGACGCCTTGTGCTTCTTCGACGCAGCCGCGCGGGACCGTGTCCGGCAAGCTCTCCATCACGGCGTCAAGCAGACGCTCGCGGTTGTTCGCTCTGGTTTCCGCTTCCCGGTCCACGTTGTCGCGAATGGCTTCATCGAGATCGAGGGGAAGGATGAGGAGTGGAACAACCGCCGTGTCGACAAGATTTTGGAGAAGATGGAGAGGCCGGGGACGTCGCTCGCGAAGATCTTCGAGGAGGACGTGCTGCCTCCTGACGCCAGCAGCGGTGTCGGGAGCCCTCCTCCTTCGAGCTCGGGCGTCGAGGTCGAGCCTGCCATCGTGGACCTCGGGGAGGAGTACCGCACCGACGAGGACTGAGGCCTGCGTGCCAAATTTGGGCGTCGAGGCCCTTGTAAGAATTCTATGACATAAATGAGGGTACGTCGAGACCCGAATGTATATGTGATTTGTTTATGAAAAAGAGTTGTTTTCTTTTCAAATGCGTTTGACCGCTTCTCTTTGTCGCAAGCTCGAGTTTCTGCTAACTTAGTCTGTGTTCCTTTGATACGTCGCGAGCCCCTCGAGGGGAGGCGTAGGTAGGGCACCGTAGCCCGGGGGCGTAGGTGGCCGTCTACGTCGACGCCCCCCGACCTTGGAGGCTCGAGGTACTTTAAGATTTAGACGTCGCTAGTTACTCGAGGCGCGAGTCGAGACGAGGGTCAAATTTTTGAAAAGAAAACACGCGTTTTTTCCGGAGTCTGGGGGGCGTTTACCCCCTTGTCAGCCCCCGAGGGAGGCTCGACCCTGAGCTAGGCAGGGTCGAGGCTACCTTAAGATGCGAAGCAACACGAACGATAATGCACGAGTTTGTTCATTCATTTTGACATGTTTGTACAAAGTGATAAAATGAACAAGGCCTCGAGGCCTTTAAGGGTAGAAGCGACGTAGCTGAGATATGTTCCACGCGTTCGCCAGGATCCTGCCTTGGTCGTCGTAGAGCTTGTATGTGCCTGGCTTGAGCACTTCGGCCACGGTGTATGGGCCTTCCCACGGAGGGGTGAGCTTATGGCGCCCTCGATTATCTTGCAGCCGTCGAAGCACGAGGTCCCCCACCGCCAGGTCCCTTTTGCGCACGTGCTTGTCGTGGTAGCATCGAAGTGTTTGCTGGTAGCGTGCAGAGTTGATGAGCGCCACGTCTCGAGCCTCCTCGAGCTGGTCCTTGGCGTTGGCGAGCCTTTCGTCACTGGTTTGCTCGTTGTAGGCTCGAAGTCGAGGTGAGCCGTACTCGAGGTCCGTAGGTAAGACGGCCTCGGCGCCGTAGGTTAGGAAAAACGGAGTGAACCCGGTGGCTCGACTCGGCGTAGTCCTGAGGCCCCACAGCACCGAGGGGAGTTCTGTAGCCCACCCCTTTCCGAAATTCTTGAGGGTCTTGAACAGCCTTGGCTTCAGCCCATGGAGTATCATGCCGTTGGCGCGCTCGACCTGCCCGTTGCATTGGGGGTATGCGACCGAGGCCCAGGTTACGCGAATGTTGTTGTCATCGCAGAAGTTGGTGAACTTTTTGCCCGTGAATTGGGTGCCATTGTCGGTGATGATGACATTAGGCACCCCGAACCGGTACATGATGTTGGCGATGAACTCGACAGCCTTCTCGGAGGTGGGGTCTCCTATCGGCTTAGCCTCGATCCACTTGGTGAACTTGTCGACGGCCACGAGCATGTGTGTGTACCCTCCACTTGTCCTTTTGAGGGGACCCACGAGGTCGAGCCCCCAAACGGCAAATGGCCAAGTGATTGGGATCATCTGCAGGGCGTGTGCGGGCTGGTGCGTTTGCTTGGCGTAGAATTGACACCCATGGCACGCTCGGACCAAACGCTTGGCGTCCCCAATGGCGGTCGGCCAATAGAAGCCTTGACGGAAAGCGTTCCCAACCAGGGTCCTCGGCGCTGCGTGGTGGCCGCAAGCCCCCGAGTGCATATCGTCGAGGAGCTTGCGCCCTTCCTCGAGTGGGATGCAGCGTTGAAGGATCCAGTCGGGACTTCGTCGGTATAGCTCCCGTTCGTCGCCGTAGATGACGTAGGTCTTGGCCCTCCGAGCGATGCGTCGGGCCTCCGTCTTGTCTTCTGGTAGCTCGCCTCGCGTCAGGTAGTCGAGGTAGGGCGTCCGCCAGTCGAGGGGCCGTGATGACGAAGAGGCGTGTGCGTCGACCTGCATCGCCTCTGCGGACGTCGAGGGGTCCTTCTCGAGGGGGTGGCGCTGAGAGTCGAGCCCCCGTGTCCTTGCTCGAGGGGTGGCGTCGAGGGGCCAGCCCCCGGGTCGATTTCGACGGACTGGCTCGAAGACGTCCCTCGAGAAGACGTCTGGCGGTACCGTGCCGCGTGTGGACGCCAACTTTGCCAGCTCGTCTGCGGCCTCGTTGTACTTCCGAGCTATGTGGTTGAGCTCGAGGCCGTAAAACTTGTCTTCCAGCTTGCGCACCTCCCCGCAGTATGCCTCCATCTTGGGATCGATGCAGCTTGAAGCCTTCATAACCTGGTTGACGACGAGCTGCGAGTCTCCTCGGGCGTCGAGGCGTCGGACCCCGAGCTCGAGGGCGATGCGCAGCCCATTGACGAGGGCCTCATACTCGGCGACGTTGTTGGAGGCGGGGAAGTGCAAGCGTAGCAGGTAGCGCATGTGTACTCCGAGGGGCGAGATGAAGAGCAGGCCTGCTCCTGCCCCCGTCTTCGTGAGGGATCCATCGAAGTACATGGTCCAGAGCTCGGCTTGAATCTGCGCCGGCGGGAGCTGAGTGTCGGTCCATTCAGCAACGAAGTCCGCCAACGCTTGCGACTTGATGGCCTTTCGCGGGGCATAGGTGATGGTCTCCCCCATTAGTTCGGCGGACCACTTGGCGATGCGCCCCGTGGCCTCCCGATTGTTGACGATCTCTCCGAGGGGGAAGGACGACACCACCGTCACGGGATGAGCGAGGAAGTAGTGTTGGAGCTTGCGCCTTGTGACGATGATGCCGTAGAGCAGCTTTTGGATGTGCGGGTACCGGACCTTGGCCTCGGAGAGTACCTCACTGGTGAAGTATACCGGTCGCTGGACCGGCAATGTATGACCCTCCTCGTGCCTCTCGACGGCTATGACCGCGCTAACCACCTGAGTGGTTGCGGCCACATAGAGGAGGAGGGGCTCGGGGGAATCGTCACCTTCGGCTGGTCGCGGGGGCACGAGAATTGGTGCAGAAGTCAGCAGCCCCTTCAACTTGGTTAAGGCCTCCTCCGCTTCGGCGGTCCACGCAAAGTGTTCCGTCTTTTTAGCAGGCGGTAGAGGGGTAGCGCTTTTTCCCCTAGCCTCGAGATGAATCTGCTGAGAGCGGCTAGGCAGCCTGTTACTTTCTGCACACCCTTGAGGTCACGAATCGGGCCCATCCTTGTGACTGCTGAGATTTTTTCAGGGTTTGCCTCGATCCCCCGTTGTGAGACGATGTAGCCAAGTAGCATGCCTCGAGGCACACCAAAGACACACTTCTCGGGGTTGAGCTTCACATTCTTGGCCCGGAGGCACTCGAACGTGGTCTCGAGGTTGCTGATGAGGTTCCCTACTTTTTTAGTTTTAACCACGATGTCATCGACGTAGGCCTCGACGGTCTTGCCTATGTGCTCGCCAAAGATGTGCTGCATACATCGCTGGTACGTTGCCCCGGCGTTTCGAAGGCCGAAGGGCATCGTAACATAGCAGTACATACCAAATGGCGTGATAAAAGAGGTCGCGAGCTCATCGGATTTTCTCATTCTAATTTGGTGGTAGCCGGAATACGCATCAAGGAACGAAAGCACTTCGCACCCAGCAGTGGAATCGACGATCTGGTCAATTCTAGGTAAAGGAAATGGAACTTTTGGACATGCTTTATTCAGACCAGTGTAATCTACACACATCCGCATTTTTCCATTCTTTTTCCTAACTAGTACAGGGTTAGCTAGCCACTCTGGGTAAATACCTCCTTGATGAATCCGGCCGCCAAAAGCTTGTGCACCTCCTCGCCGATGATCCTGCGCTTTTCCTCGTCGAAGCGGCGCAGGCGTTGCTTCACCGGTCTGGACCCGGCCTGGATCTCCAAGGCGTGCTCGGCGACTTCCCTCGGTATGCCCGGCATGTCCGAGGGGTTCCACGCAAACATGTCGATGTTCGCGCGGAGAAAGTCGACGAGCACTGCTTCCTATTTGGGCTCGAGGCTGGTACTGATGGTCAGCGTCTTGCCATTGGCCGAGGTCGGGTCGACGGGTATTTGCTTGGTGTGCTCGGCCGGCTCGAAGGTGCCGGCGTGACGCTTTGCTTCTGGGGCCCCCTCGGTGGCCAGAGCTGCCAAGGCCTCGAGCGAGTCGAGGTGGACGTTGGCCTCCCCCCCCGCTCGACGCACTCCACGTCGCAGTGGTATGCGTGCTCGTAGGAGGTGTCAACGGTGATGACCCCTTTTGGCCCCGGCATCTTGAAGCTTCAAGTACGTGTAGTTAGGAATCGCCATGAACTTGGCGTAGCCTGGCAGCGGCCGATGATGGCGTGGTAGGTCCCTTGGAAGCCGACCACCTCGAAGGTGAGCGTTTCCTGTCGGAAGTTTTGCCGGGCGTGCCGAAGCAGACCGGCAGGTCGATGCGCCCGAGGGGGTGGGCCTTCTTTCCTGGTACTTACTTCCGTGGAACCACCCGACACTGGTTCTGGAGCTGTCGCTTCTGAAATCCCCGGAGGTCGAGGGGTCTCTGAGGTATAATGATGTTGAATGGCTCGGAGCCCCCAGCATCCTATCAACTCACTTGGAGAACAGAAACGGCGACTATGACGGGTACGACGACTGAGGGGAGTAAGCCCCCGGGTTTATGACCCGGTCCGGAGGTCGTCACGGTCGAACGTGATTGGCGCATCGGACCAGTCAAGATACCGGGGGCGTCGTGGCCAAGCGAAGAAGAGACCGGCGCTCCTTCTTTCTTTCTCGAGCTGAGAGCCCGACGGTCGGCCCCCCGTAGATCATAGCAGTACATCGCGCACCGGGGGGAAGTCGCCATCTGCGTTTTGCCGCCGCGTCGATCGGTATCCTTTCCCTTAGGCGCGTCTTCCCTTTATCGCCGAGCTTGGAGTAGTAGCCCTTCAACAGTCGGCATGTCTTTCAACTTTTGGTTTACGGGGCCCTGTGGTAGGTACAGGGATCCTCGAGCATCTGGTCGAAAACAGCCCCATCGGGGGGCCTCGGGGCTTCTTAGGCTCGAGGGCGCCCGCGAGCACCTCTTTGTCGTCGTCGTCATCGGCGCCACGCTTCGCCTTCTGGCCCTTGCGTTTGTTTTTCTTCCTTTTGTTGCCGTCATTGTTGTCGTTCTTGGCGTCGTTGCCCTTGCTGGAGCCCTCCGGCGTGATCACCGCCTTGCCTTTGTCCGTGGAACGGCCAAAGAAGGCCCCACTGCTTCGTCGCCCGAAGCAAAGCTTGTGACGCGATCCATCAGGTCCTCGACCGTCCCGGGACGGTAGCGTCCTAGCTCATGAACAAGCTCTTGGCATGTCGTGCCCGCGAGGAACGCTGAAATGACGTCCTCGTCAGGCACGTGGGGGAGCTCGAGACGCTGCTTCGAGAACCGTCGAGCGAAGTCACGGAGGGGCCCGTCCGCCGCCTGTCTGCAACGCCGTAGGTCCCAGGGGTTGCCTGGACGCACGCAGGTCCCCTTGAAATTCCCGTCGAAGACCCTGACTAGGTCGGCCCAGTCATGGATCCGATCCGGCGGGAGCCCCTCGAGCCACCGTCGGGCAGTGTCCGAGAGGTAAAGTGGGAGCTGACGGATGATCACGCGGTCGTCGTTCTTCGCTCCGCCCAGTTGGCAGCCAAGGCGGAAGTCCGAGAGCCAGAGCTTGGGCTCGACCTCCCCGTCATACTTCACGATGTTGGTCGGCGGTCGGAAGCGGTCGGGGAGGGTCGAGCTGCGGATGGCCCGGCTGAAGACTCGGGGGCCCGGGGGCTCGAGGACCTGCCGGTCCTCGTCGCTGTCGTAGCGCCCCCCTCGATGGGCGCTATAGCCACGCTCTTGGGCCCCTTTGTCCTTGCGCCGTCGGTTGATGTCGTTGCGGGCGTCGTTGGGGTCTCGAGGCGGCCGGTTGTCGACGATCCGTTCGCGGACTGGCCTAGCTCGAGAGGCGTCCGGCTGGTGGACGGATGCCTCACGAGCGTCGTGGGGCGTGTCCGCCGGTCTCCCCGAGACTGCTCCGCGTCGGCGTGACGCCGAGCTCTCGGCCTGCTGAACCGCGGCTGTCTCGAGGAGGTTTTTCATTTCTCCGAGCATGCGCCTGGCATCGGGGTTGGAGACGGGCAGGTCTCGGAGCATCATAGCTGCCGCCACCACGTTCTGGCGGCTCGCGGGAAACAAGCTTCAGGGCGTGCTGGTGCCCCGTCCTCGAGGATCCGCCGGTGGACCTCTCGAGCCCAGCCTCGAGCTCCGGTTCCTCGGGGCTGGGTGGTTCCTGCATCAGGGTTTGCCGGAGCTGCAGCAGGTGTCGCCGTTCCTCCTCGGCTTTGGTGATTGCCTCTTGCACTTGTGCGAGTTGCGCCGCCCGGCCATCGTCGTGCTTAGGCGGTACAGCCGGTGCTGGAGGTTCGTCCCTTCCCTGAACGCGTGATCCGCCTGCCGCGGCCACGTCGCTAGGTCCCTCTAGGTCGAGGGCCGACCTGTCGTCGTCGCCTTCGTCCTCGGTATCGTATACGACTCCCTCGAGTTGGAAGCACTCCCTGGTGGGATCCCAGAGGTCGGGGTCGTGGTAGTCGTATTCGTCGGAGTCGGAGCTGTTGACGGCACGCCGCCTTGGCCGATGCTGGGACCGCAGCTCGCGGTACCATTCTCCGATGGTGGCTCGCCGAGGCGCTCGAGGGTCGCAAGAAGTCGCGGTCGACGCACGCGGGTGGACGATTTCCAGGCTGGCCATGGCCTGCAGCAGCGCGCCCGAACGCTGCTCCCGGTCCACCATCGTCTGGTCCTGATGGCGCTCGTCGAGGCGGTGGGCGCATACAGCCGCAGAGTTGTCGAGGCCGACCGGGAACCGCTGGCGTCGAGCGCAGCGCGACCCGTGCGGGAGGAGGCTGAGCGGCGTCGACGGCGCACGGCTCGGAGGCCTCTGGCCTGGCTCCTGGTCCGTACGCATGATGAATGCGAAGTCGCTAGGCGGGCGTGAGGGCGCCCTGGAGGTCTTCAGCCGCGCGCGGGCGGGTTTCCCCTTGGGGACCCTGCACCGGCTACGGGGCGTAGGTGTTTGCCGCGGGCACCGCCTGCGCCCGGCGACGACGGTGACGATGCGCCGCTCGCGACGTGGCGACGTGTGGTGTGCGGCGGACGACGCGTCACGCCCCCCGCGCGGGGTGGCGCGACACGCACTCCGCTCGGGCCCTCCGTGGAGAGCAGAGTCAGCTCGTTGCCGTTGCCTGTGGCCAGGAACTCGAGGCTCCCGAACCAGACGATGGCACCAGCCGAGAACGGAAGAGGGGATGAAGCCATCCAGGAATCAACGAGAAATCGGCTTGGACACGCGAAGCCCCCTACCTGGCGCGCCAACTGTCGGTGTTTCGTACCGGGGGTATCACACCAACGAGTAATATGATCGCGTGCTTCTCTTCCTGGATGGTGATGCAAGGGGCCACAAGGATTTATCCTGGTTCGGGCAAAGAAGGCCCTACGTCCAGCAGGGGGAGATGTTCTTGTATTACTTGCACCTAAGTGCTTGTACAGGGGAGATACAAGCTCAGTGAGCGTGGACCGGAGTCCGGACTCGTGTCTGTGCGTGGACTCGTGTGTTGTGTTCGTCCCGAATGGGGGCCCTAGCGTCCCCTTTTATAGAGCAAGGGGAGGCCAGGGTTACATGAAAGTATTACAGGTGTCGGGGCGCATGGTGCCCCATACGGAGAAGGGTAGGAACTCTGTCTTGTCGGGGCCACTGGAGCCGATGTGATTGTCGCTGTTGAGGCGTCCTCGGGTCGTGGCTTCCATCCTGGGCGCGGACGTGGTGGCGCGACAAGGCGGGAGCCGTACAGCACCCATCCCGGAATGTACAGTACGCGGCGGGGTCCCTCCGGGTCTTGGGGTACCTGTCCTCCAATAGCACGAAAGTAGTTAGGGCTCGAAGGCGCGGAGCGGTCGAGCTCGGTCGGTGCGCGAGGCCGGCTGAGGCTGGCGCGGCGGGGGCTCGAAGGGCGCGGAGCCGGCTTCGAGGTGGTGCCACGGGGGCTCGAGGGGCGCGGAGCCGGCTTCGAGGTGTGGCTGTGCAGAGCTCGAGGGGCGCGTAGCCGGCCTCGAGGAGTTACAGCGCAGGGCTCGAGGGGCGCGTAGCCGGCCTCGAGGGGTTACAGTGCAGGGCTCGAGGGGCGTGTAGCCGGCCTCGAGGAGTTACAGTGCCTGGATTGGCCGAACAGTGCTGCACTGGTGCCCTTTTGCCCATGCTTGTGGTGAAAACGAGACTTGACCTTTACACCGAGTTACTGTGGTACACGCCGTGTACTAGTGGACATGACCGGAGTAGGTGAAGGCATTAAATGCGTGGTATGGGCTGGTACGGCTGTCTGTACAGCTCGAGGTCCGTGCGTTTAAGGCTCGAGGTGTGGGGGCGTGTTCGCCCGAGGCCTGGCTGGGAGGGCTCGGGCGAGACGGAGACAGAGCGTTCGCCCGAGGCCTGGCTGGGAGGGCTCGGGCGAGACGGAGATATAGCGTTGCCCGAGGCCTGGCTGGGAGGGCTCGGGCGAGACGGAGATAGAGCGTTCGCCCGAGGCCTGGCTGGGAGGGCTCGGGCGAGACGGAGATAGAGCGTTCGCCCGAGGCCTGGCTGGGAGGGCTCGGGCGAGACGGAGATAGAGCGTTCGCCCGAGGCCTGGCTGGGAGGGCTCGGGCGAGACGGAGATAGAGCGTTCGCCCGAGGCCTGGCTGGGAGGGCTCGGGCGAGACGGAGATAGATCGTTCGGGTGTTTGCGTTGATTGGGGGTACCCTTTTTCGTACCACCGACAATATGCAAGCTTGGGAGGAAATCTCTATTGCCTAGTGATTGTTGATGACTACTCTAGATACACTTGGGTATTCTTTCTTCATGATAAATCCGAAGCAACCCCTTCATTCAAGAAGTTTGCCAAGAAAGCTCAAAATGAATTTGATGTGAAAATCAAGAAGATTAGAAGTGACAACGGAAAGGAGTTTGACAACACCCATATTGAGGAATATTGTGATGAAGTTGGGATCAAGCATGAAGTCTCCGCAACCTACACACCACAACAAAATGGGGTAGTTGAGAGGAAGAACCGGACCTTAATCACCCTAGCAAGGACAATGCTAGGCGAGTACTCTACACCGGAGAGATTTTGGGCGGAAGCAATCAACACCGCTTGCTATGCATCAAACCGGTTGTTCCCCCATCGTCTACTTGGCAAGACCCCCTATGAGCTACTCAACAACAAGAAGCCGGATGTGTCCTTCTTTAGAGTGTTTGGGTGCAAATGCTACATCTACAAGAAGCGCCAACACCTAGGGAAGTTCCAACGCCGATGTGATATTGGTTTTCTTGTTGGTTACTCATTGAAATCCAAAGCATATCGAGTATTAAACCATGCCACCGGGATGGTAGAAGAAACATATGATGTGGAAATCGATGAATCTAATGGCTCTCAAGGAGAGCATGAGAATCTTGATGATGTAGGTGATGAACCATTGAGGGAAGCAATGAAGAACATGCTGGTTGGAGCCATCAAGCCTAAAGATGATGATGATGATGTGCAGGTCATTGACAAGCCATCCTCATCCAATGTACCACTTGATGATGACAAAGATTGGAGGGATCCAAATGAAGATACTCATGTCTCCCATGATCAAATGGTGGTACAAGCTCAAGATGTTGGTGCTCCACAAGCGGCCCCTCAAGTGGTTGATCGAAGGACTACTCCTCTACTACAAGCTCATCCTCAAGATCTCATCATAGGGAGTCCAACAAGGGGTGTAATGACTCGCTCTCAAAAACTTGCGTTATTTATGGAACATCACTCCTTTGTTTCTCTTGTTGAGCCTACCATTGTAGATGAAGCTCTAGGTGATCCGGATTGGGTGAATGCCATGCATGAAGAACTAAACAACTTCACCCGCAACCAAGTTTGGACACTTGAAGAGCGACCAAAAGGCGCAAGAGTCATTGGAACAAAATGGGTGTTTAGGAACAAGCAAGATGATCAAGGCAAGGTTGTTAGAAACAAGGCAAGGCTAGTGGCAAAGGGGTTCTCTCAAGTTGAAGGTTTGGATTTTGGAGAGACCTTTGCACCGGTTGCAAGACTCGAAGCCATTCGTATCCTCCTTGCATATGCATCACATCATGACATTAAATTATATCAAATGGATGTGAAAAGTGCATTTTTAAATGGCTTCATAAATGAACTAGTCTATGTTGATCAACCTCCCGGGTTTGAAGACCCTAGATATCCTAATCATGTTTATAGGTTGTCCAAGGCGCTATATGGGCTCAAGCAAGCCCCAAGAGCTTGGTACGAGCGCCTACGGGACTTCCTTATTGAGAAGGGCTTCACCATTGGGAAGGTCGACACCACACTATTCACCAAGAAGCAAGATGGAGAGATCTTCATTTGTCAAGTCTACGTTGATGATATCATCTTCGGGTCAACAAATGAAGACTATTGCAAGGAATTTGGTGACTTGATGTCGAAGGAGTTCGAAATGTCCATGATTGGAGAGCTCACATTCTTCCTAGGCTTCCAAGTCAAGCAATTGAAGGAGGGGACTTTCATATCTCAAGAGAAGTATACAAAAGACCTCCTCAAGCACTTCAACATGAATGATTGCAAGCCTATCAAGACTCCAATGCCAACAAACGGACATCTTGACCTAGATGTGGGAGGTAACCCGGTTGATCAAACTCTCTACCGTTCTATGATTGGTAGTTTGTTATATTTGACCGCATCTAGGCCTGACATCATGTTTAGTGTGTGCATGTGTGCTCGCTTTCAAGCTGATCCTAGGGAATCACATCTCATAGCGGTGAAAAGAATCCTTAGGTACCTAAAGCACACCCCAAGCATTGGCCTTTGGTATCCCAAAGGAGCTAACTTCCAACTCGTTGGGTATTCCGATTCGGATTACGCGGGTTGCAAAGTAGATAGAAAAAGCACATCCGGAGGGTGCCATTTGCTTGGGAGATCACTAGTTTCATGGAGTTCAAAGAAGCAAAATAGTGTGGCCTTGTCTACCGCCGAGGCGGAATACATAGCCGCGGGTGCTTGTTGTGCACAAATCCTTTACATGAAGCAAACCCTTTTAGACTATGGTGTAGTTCTAGAAAGGGTACCTCTGTTGTGTGACAATGAGAGCGCGATTAAGCTTGTTGTTGGTAGTTCTTAGCTTCACTAAAGATAGAGCTAGGCAACTATCCCCGGTAACGGCCCAAGAATGTTTGTTGGCACTTGCTAACGTTGTTACTAGGAGTAGACTTGCTGTTTAAGCAGATTTTATCAATTTTATTCATGGAATGGTTATTTAGGCAAGCATGTGACATTCAAAAGATATAGAATTTAAGAACTGAATGTAAATTGTAGGCTTTGAGACATACCTTACTGGAGCGGGAGTCTCCCCCAAGCTGGCTTCTTGCTTGGTGAAGGGCCTTCTTCTTTCTCGGTCGGAGCTCTTGTTCTTATTTTATTAAAAGGGAAACTATCTAATGTTGTGAAAAGGGAAACTATCCTATTATGATATTTTATTGTTCTAACTAAGTTAACATATACATATGCATATAACTAATGATAACTGATTTTTTTAGTTACATGCATGACATATGTTATTTATTTGAAAAAGGGGAAATTGAAGGGAAAAATTAAAAGTAAAACCATACCTTAGGTCCATGGAGTTTCATCCTTATCGGGTGGATCTTCTTCCTTGGGCACTTCTTCTCTTAGTACTCCATCTGGTTCTTCTTCTTTTGGCACCTCTCCCTTGTTACGTGAATTACACAACTCAGGAGGAGGTGGTTCTTTCTTTCTGCTCCACCTTGTTCTTGGGCGCCTCTTCTTGGTACGAACGGGTTTTGCTTCCTGCATGTTAGCGGCATATGCGGGGCCTCGGGAGAAAGAGAATATTTCCTTCCTCCCTCCTAATGTCATTTGAATTTTACCACTTCCCACATATATGCAAGCATTAACAGTGTTCAAGAAGGGTCTACCTAAAATTAAAGGCACATCTTTCCTATTTCCCGTATCTAGTATTATGAAATCAGCAGGAATATAGGAGCCTCTAATATGAACAGGTAAATCATTAACTATTCCTTCTACATAGCAAGTGGATTGATCAGCTAGCACAACATAGGCAGATGTGGATGACATGGGTGGAAAGAATGATTTTTCATAAAAATCTTTAGATAGAATGTTCACACTCGATCCTAAATCACACATGGCATTTTTAAAGACTTCACCAAAGATTGAGTATCTAATTATGAGACTACCAGGATCACCCTTTTTAACAGTCATGGTTTGATCTTCATAATAGTTAAAATATTTTATTTCAACCATATTTGCAGTTTCGATGTCAGGTTTAGCAGGAATTTTGCCAGGTTCAAAAGATGGTATGATAGCAACAAGTTGAGCTAATTGGGTTTCTAACATCTTATTAAAGTTTAATTGATTTTTCAGAGCAGATGAGAAATCTTCCAATTTAGCATTTATATTCTCAAGGGTTTTATCATTCGACATTAATTTCTTAATCAAAAATTCAGTAGTTCTACCTTGAGAGTAGACTAGATTCTTTAAGAATGAGAAATCATTAGAATTCTGAAAATTAGAGCGGGGGAATGAATTGTTACCTTGAGAATTTGCAGTCTGATTCCATCCTTGATTCTGTTGACGGAAACCGTTGTTGTTGTTAATGAAGTTCAAATCTTCATTTAGCTCGGGGCAGTGGCTCCTAGAATGTCCGGTTTCTCCACAGACTTCACAAGTCATGTAGGATTCCAGAGATTTGACACTCTCTTGTTGGTTCATCTTCTCACAGCTGTCCAGCTTCTTTGCCAGCAGGTCCATCTTGGCCACGATCATGTCGGCTTCCTTAAGGGAATGCATACCTCGCTTACGGGGCTGCAGTCTCTCGTCATTCCATCCTTGGTTTGACACCATCATCTCTATGAGAGCCTTAGCATCTGCAACATTCAGAGAAAAGAATGCACCGCCGGCGGCGGCATCCAAATGGCTTCTAGAGAGAGGGGTTAGGCCATGGTAGAAGTTCTGGATCAATAGCCAGTCCTCCATACCATGGTGCGGACAAGCAGCGACATACTCTTGCAACCTCTCCCAAGCCTTGGGAATAGATTCCTCGGCTTGTTGCGTAAAGCTGGAGATTTTGTTGTGAAGAGCATTCATCTTGCCCATAGGAAAGAATTTGGCAAGAAAAGCATTGGAACACTTGTCCCATGTGTCTACAGCGTTGCGATCGGTATAGAACCATTGCTTCGCTTTTCCTAGCAAAGAGAAAGGAAAGAGACGAAGACGGATGGCTTCTTGGGTTATCCCCTTAATGGTGAAGGTGCCGCAAATCTCCAAAAATTGTTGGAGGTGAGCATTGGCATCCTCATGAGCCTTGCCACAGAACGGGCTAGCTTGGACCATCGTGATCAGAGCCGGTTTCAACTCAAAATTGAGGTTGGCGTCAATCACGTCTGGTCCTATCGCTACATTAGCGGCAGAAGGAGCAGAAAACTCACGAATGGTCTTATTGGCCATCGTGAAGATAGAACGGGATAAGAAAGAAAGAAGTTGAAGAAGATGAAGGAAAAAGATAAGAAGGACTAAGGAAAGAAAGAATGGGGTAAGATGGGATTCGCTAAGCGGGAGCTTGAGCGAAGATAAATTCGACACGGACTCAACCGATACACCGATTGCCTTCCCCGGCAACGGCGCCAGAAATGCTTGTTGGTAGTTCTTAGCTTCACTAAAGATAGAGCTAGACAACTATCCCCGGTAACGGCCCAGGAATGCTTGTTGGCACTTGCTAACATTGTTACTAGGAGTAGACTATGGAGTCTATCCCCAGTAACGGCGTCAGAAATGCTTGAAGCAAGACCGGTCACTATACCTAAAGGAGTGGAGCTAAAGCAGCTATCTACTAATGCCAAGCGGGGTTGTCAATCCTGACACTAGTAGGAGCTAGCTAGAGAGAATGCAATCTACCAGGAGGAGATTCTGCAAGCGCACAGAACTATCGTAGTAGCACTTCGCCTGGGAGTACCAGGTGTCGATTTATTTGATCCCAAGGGAAGGCTAGGGTGGTGTATGAGTTGAGTCAAGGAGGGGATGAGAGTCGAAGAAAAGAGTAAAAGGAAAAGGGGAGAAGGGAAGATGAAAGGCTAGAAAGAATATATGGGTGGATAGGTAAGGATGAAATGGATGGCTAAGGTAAGGTGGGTGGATAGGTAGATAAAGGGATTAGGATAACTAAGGATAACTAACTAATAACTACTAACTACTGATAACTAGTCCTAGATAACTACCAAGCAAGATAACTACGAAGCAAGATAGTTACGAAGCAGGGCAGGCAAAAGACAATAAAGCAACTAAGTTAAGTAAAGTTTTATTCCTATCTTGTCAAGTATCGAGGCGTACTAGCCTTTACCACTTACTTAGGTTGAACGCTAGCACAACGAGCCTTACTGTTAAACTGGGCCAACTACGTGGTGGAATTCAAGGCGCACAGGGCTGTCACCACCTGCTTGCTACCACAGCTATCCGGGGGTCCAGCCGTATCTAAAGGTAAGTCTATAACTAAGCACCACGCATAATTATATTCTAACTATCTCTACCCTAGCTTTGAATAGAGACACCCTTGCGGACGTCAGAGCAAATACTTGACTTAATAAGATAAACACTAAACTAACTAAGCAACCTATTGGCAAAGATCAAACACTAAGCTCACTAGAGATTAACTACTATGGCTAAGTGAATTGAACTGTAGGATAGCTAGGTCACACTCAAGGTACTTGATAAAGTAATACTGAAAGTAATGCTTAAAGTAATACTGAGATAAAGATAAATGTACCTGAGATACAAGAGAGCAAACCAGACCAGAGACGTCGGGAAATCAACCGACCTCTGATGCTAGTCGCTGGCACCCGCTTCTCTCTTAGCAAGCTCTACGCTCCTTATACCAAGAACTTAGGCTGAGCTGTGCTAAACTAAGAGCCGCGCTGTAGCGAGGGCACTAGAGCTATACTCTCTCTACTAGCTAACCTACTTGCCTAAGCTCTCTGAGCTTCTAACTTAACTCTCACTTGCTTCTCTTGCTTTGCTTCTCTTGGTGTTGGTGTGTGATGGTACTGATGCCTCAGGGGGGGGTATTTATAGTCTTGAGGAGTGAGGGGGGTACTTATAGGGGGCAAGCCAACCGACCTAGGGTTAGGTCAGGTGGCGGGCGCCACCCCCTACTGGCGGCCGCCAGTCTCCTGGTCGCTGGATGCTTCGTTGGTGATCCTACGGCCTCCAGGTGGTTGTCCAAGGCAGTTTGGAGGTCGGTTGCATGTCCTAGCAACCGCCATTCAGCCTTGATCCACGCCACTTCATCCTGAGCCGTCCGATGCCACTGACCTAGTGACCAATGGCCAAGATTTGGCCTTGGGGAGGTCACACGGATTGGTGACATGGCAGGGAGTGGGACTTGGGCCAACCCAAGTGGCGGGCGCCACCTAGGGGTGGCGGGCGCCACCCCCCCTTAGGCCCATTTGGGCCCTGCTGAGTGGGCTTGGCCTCTGGTGGGTCCATATGTCCAAATTTGGTTCAAATTCTGCATTCAAATAAAATTCTATGGACATGTGGAATTTGGTTAGTTTGAAACCTATTTGACTACATTTCATGCCTTTTTGGTGGATTTTAGGGTCAAATGTTGATGGTAAAACAGGTGTTTACGGACCATCAACACTTGCTAACAACCCGGTTCAACACTCTCGCACAAAGCACATAGATATTCGCCATCACTTTCTTAGAGACCATGTTTCCAAAAAAGATATATCCTTAGAGGGAGTTAGAACCGGAGATCAATTGGCGGATATCTTCACAAAACCCCTAGATGAGAATACCCTTTGTAGATTGCGAAGTGAGCTTAATGTGCTTGATCTAAGTAACTTTGTCAAAAAGTGAAAGGGGGCTGTCTTTGCATTGCATTGTATAATATGCCATGTCTAAATTATGCTATGCACATAGGCTTGTCAGACGTGGTTAAGATAACCGCCCTAAAAAGCGTGTGAAGAAGCTTACCCATGAGCAAACTTGACAAGCAACCTAGATTCAAATTTCGTACTGCATTGCATATGCATGATTGTTGCTTTGTCGTTCCTCTTCGGTTATGCTTTGAGCAACCGCTATGTTCGTCCACCGCTAGGGGGAGCATTTGAGGCTCCAATTGGTTAAGAACCCTAGTTTTGTGGCCACACGTTGTCTCCTCGAGGTTTTATTGCCTATTTTATCTAGAAAACTAATTTAGCCTATGGCAAAATATTTGAAAAATTTGAGGGTTTGAGAGAGGTAATTCCGCTAGGTTCCAACTGGTGTTTATTTGCGTCTTATTTGAGTTGGAACTTGGTTGGGAGAAGTCAGCGCGAAAAATCGAGTCAAAACAGGGTTTTCCCTGTGACCGGACTCACCAGGTGCGTCCGGTCGGTGCTTGGACGCGCTGGTGAACAGTGTTTTCGTCGCGTCCGGTCAGGAGAGCGAGCTAGCGTCTGGTCGTTTGCTGTGGTAGGATCGGACGCTAGGTGCATCCGGTCGTGTGTGACAGGACGCGTCCGGTCGCGCAAAGAGCGATCTGGGTGCTCTCTGTTTGTGACCGGACTCTGAGCCTCGTGCGTCCGGTCGTTTTGAGGAGTGCGTCCGGTCGCCACTTAAACGACGCGTCTCTTTTTCAACCGACACGTGGGCCACTCCATCATCATCCTGTCTTCCCCGTCCCACCCGCCCGAGCTCTCGCCGTGCCCTAGCCCGCGCCGTCGCTCCGCCACCCCACTCCGGCCGCGGAGTCGCGCCCCCGCCGCTCTTCCCCCGCGCCACTCCGACGCCCCACGCCTGCACCCCTGCGCCCGCGCCCGCACCACTGCGCCTGCGCCTGCCCCGACGCCCGCGCCCGCGCCGCCTCCTCACCGCGCCAGCGCCGCCGCATGCCACCTGTCACTTATTCGCGTAATAGTTCGCCAGGGCGGTCTTTGACGCGCTCGAGATCATATTTGCTGGCAGGCTGTTGACAAGTGGCTTTGAAGTTAGATATGAATGCCTTTTTCAGGTCGGACCAACTATCAATGGAATCAGAAGGGAGGCTCAGGAGCCACTGGCTTGCAGCTTGATTAAGGACCACGGGCAAATAGTTGGCCATGACATCCCCTCCTCCGCCGGCTGCCCTTACTGTTGTTTCGTACAGCATAATCCACTGACGAGGATATGCCTTTCCATCGTATGACCTCAGGTCGTGGATCTTGAAACCTCTTGGCCAGACGACAGACCAGAGCCTTCTCGTAAATTGTCTTGGACCAGTGAGGGTTTGATCTAGGAGGCCGTGCTCGCGATCCCATGTGTTTCGTCTTTCCATCTCTTGATGGAGCCTTGTGTCCTTAGAGCCCTCAATGTGGTTGCGTAGATCGGACTTTTCAATGATGTGGTCGCGCAGGTCCCGGGGCCCAGCACTTAGGTTATTCCTGGCACGCTGGTCGGCTCCGTCGTCCTGGCCGCCTCCGCGATTATTGCGATCGTTGTGGCGATCCTGATTACTGCTAGACTCTGGGTGAGGGTCCGGATCCCTGCGGCTTCTTCAGGATCCGGCGGGTGCGGCATGAGATGGTCCTATCGCCTGGTCCTGGACTTGTACCAGGGATGCCTTCAGATACGCTCCAAGCTGCTCGAGCTAAGGTGTTACCGTAAGATTCTCGACCAGGTTCATTGCCATGGCGAGATTAGCTTGAGGGGTTCTGTGGACTTGACGGTTATCGCACATGTCGAATGCGTCATCGAGGTTGCGTTGTATGCGCTGTCCACCATTAGCCTCAGCTACTCTCCGAGCAGCTCTGTCAGCGTTTCTGGCTAAATGCTGAGCTTTGGCCTCATCTGTTTCCCCGTCCACTGCCGGCTCATCATGACTGATAGCGAATACCGAGCCCCCATAGCGCGGTAGGGGCCCGAAACCTGGAGGATAGTCTGGCATCCGGTTTGGTGAGTTGGATCTGGTCGATCCGGCGCTTGATGCAGAAGCGGAGGTTAGAACTGCCAAACAAACATTGGCGCCAGATTGCTTAAGGCTGGACGACTATTTATCCGGAGTACGCCGGTTCTGGGGACGGCTATGGAAGAGCCCCTTGACTTGTTTTTCATATGTCGAGGCCGAGTTTGTCAATCCGTGAGGAAAGACAGGAGCAAAAAAGCTATGTTTCGCCCTGCTCGGTTTGGGCTCTCGGGGAGGGCAGAACAGGGCAGAGCGACCCGCAGGGGTGGAAGTGATGACTAGACCGGTTTGAAGTTGTGCGCATCTCCCAGCACAAGCCGGTCGTCGAGGTTGTTGCCATTCTCCTTCGTGCTGAGGCGAATGATCTCCGATCGAGTCTGCCAAAGTGAGGGTTTCAGCTATTCCTGCCGTGACCCGATCGATGGATTCGATTAGGTCGGAGTTGTCGATGCGCCGCCCTTGGTAGTGGGGAAGCGTTGTTTTGTTCGGAGGCTCTGATCTTGACGTCGGTGCTCCCAGTAGCTGAGGTTCTTGGGGCGTCTCCATGCTTCCGTCGACTAGGTCACCTCTGGTGACCCATGAAAAAGACCCGACGGTGAATGTCAAGCCTACCGGACGATCCATGGAAACTGGGAAAGAAACCATCCGAGCCGTCATGACGTTCGCACGCACACTCCCCACAGTGGGCGCCAGCTGTCGACGAAATATGGTCGATAGCCCACCTAGGGGTATGCCCAAGGTGGTAGATTAGCGGGGAAGGCGCGTGGAACAACGATCCGGACGTGACACAGGAACGAATCTAGATGAACACCAGGGTTTATCCAGGTTCGGGCCGCCGAGTTTAGCGTAATACCCTACGTCCTGCGTCGTGTTGTCTACTCTGTATATTGATGAATGTGTTTTTTAAAGGGGGTCCCTGCTCGCCTTATATAGCCACGGGGAGCAGGGTTACAGATCTTTAGAAGATCGGATCTCAGGATACAATAAGGAAACCTAGTCGATTACAAGTCCATATCGTGAAGGACACGACATCTTTCCTAACCGACTACGCTTCCTTGCTCCCCGACCCCGAGGAGGCTCCCGTGTCGTCATCGGACCAGCTGGGCCGTCTGCCCGACCAGCTGGGCCTTAACGCCACGAACCTTCACAGTGAGTTGGGCCGGCCTTTATGAAGCAGCCCAAGTCTAGCCGTGAGGGTACCTGGGTTTATACCCCCACAGTACCCCCGAGCCACAGCCCCACCTCGCCGGAGTTCACCTCGTCGGCGTTCGTCCCTACGGATTCTCTCCACTCCGGCGACCTCCCCCTGGACTAGCAGCCTCTCCATAGTGAGCTCTCCAGCTCCTTTAATACACTGTGCCTCCCAACTGTTTAAAAAATGTCTCAACCGTCGTTCATGTCGTTTGAACCCGGTTCTTGGTCAAATTCTCGCGCAGATCCTTCCGGCGATCCGTCGTGGTGTCCGAACGTGTCGGTTCCTTCCCTGTGCTTGGTCGGTTCATCGCGTCTCGTCAGGTAGCAAAGTCGTGCCTCTCTTCTCGTCTCCTGTGCTTTGCTTCCAATAGGGACTTCTTCTCTCTAGACTATATGCTTATATATATCCGGGTCGAGGAGCCGACCAGGGCTGTTCGGACTTCGCGAAAGCCCAAGGGGCTGAAGCTGAAGAATGGTCTGCGGACCAGCGACCTGTAAGTATTCGGCTGTTTTGGTCATGAGTTTATGTGTACTACCATGTTCTTGACTTCTCGTGCTTTGTTCCTGCCAGTGATCCCGTGCCGGAGGTTGATGCTGTCGAAGATGACAGGGCCCCCGAGCCGACCAGTGTCCCGGATGCGGGGTCCGAGCAGGTTCGGGAGGGGCCGCCGGAGGAGCTGGTCCTGAAGCCAACGCAGCTTTGCTGAGAAGGCTGGCGAAGAAGCCGACCAGTCCCCAGTATGACTGGTGCAGCTGGTCCTGATGCCAACGTAGCTCTGCCACGTGTTTGTCTGTAACTGGTCATCTGACCAGTCCCCAGCTTTGCTGAGAAGGCTGGCGAATATTATTAGTTTTTAATATTAAAAGGAAATTTTGTTAATTCGTAAGAAGCTGGACTCTTGGGCCGGTGAGATGGGCCGTAACAATTGTTTGTCCTACAAATAGCCTTTTTCGCGGTGAATGAAAAATCCCGAAGAGTCGCGCAGTAGGTTATAGAGGCGAGACACCGTATAGTCAATCCTTACCTTAACCGTTGCCATTCCCCATTTCTTTGCCTCCCGCCGAATCTTGCACTGTAGCCCTAGATCCAGAACAGCAGAGGCGGCGGCGAAGCTCGTACTTTTCCGGCGGACCCGATGGCGCGGAAGGCGAAAATACCTGCGGCAGCGACGGCGGTCAGATTGGATAAGGAGTGGGTTGCGTCCAGGAGCACGGAGGAGAGTATCGGCCGTCTCTCCGTCGGCGGTCTTCTGCCGGACAAAGCGACCGGCGGGTGGAGAGCACCGACTGGTGAGACTTATCCTCAACCCAATGCTGATGAGATAGTTGTCTTCGAAGATTATTTCAATAGAGGATTTGGTCTGCCGTGCCATGCGTTCCTCCGTGGATTGTCGATTTTTGGGGGATTGGTCTTTGTAATCTCGGCCCCAATTCCATCCTGTCTGTGTCCATTTTCATTCACCTGTGTGAGGCGTTTCTCGGAATACAGCCGCACTTCAAATTGTTTTGTTATTTCTTCCAATTGAAGAAGAACAGTCGCGGATCACGCATTGCGGGTAGCGCGTACATCCTGCTGCGTGAGGGGATGGCATCCGAGTACATCAACGTCCCTCTGCAGAGTAATGTGAGCGGCTGGCAAGAGAAATGGTTCTACATGATGCAGTGGCAATCGCCCGCTTTAAGTTGTGACGTGGGTAAGGTCGTTGAATCGAGTTGGACCTGGTCATCGAGGCCTTCCACAAGTGACATGGAGCAGGTCCAGGAGCTTCTTAGTTTAATGAGGGAGTCGACTGCTGATGGAATCCAAATTACTGCCAATTTTATGTACCGTCGGGTACAGCCGAGCAAAGAAAGGGTGCATCCTGGCTTTGAATATGCTGGACGACCTGACGCGACCCGTGAATGCGCCAAAGATTTGGAATCTAAGGAGCTAGAGAGGCGTGTTCACGTGGTGCTCCAATTCTCTGATTGGAAAGCTCCAAAGAAGGTTATACAACCATTCCGCCTGGCACGGCCTGTTAAAGATGTGAGTTGCCTCTTAATTTGTTGTGCTGATTTTGCTCTGTTGCAGTGTTCAAGATACCAGTCTGCGTTGTTTTGTAGGATCGCTCCAGTGTGTACGTCTCAGGCATGCCGTTGGCCGAGTGGCCGGAAGGTGTGGACGCGAGGCTTCAAGCTGGCCGTACTCCACGCTCCCAAGCTGATGAAGCAGCCGCTGAGGGTACGAGGAAGGATAAGGGTGTTGCGGACGCAACTGACCCGCGAGCGGCGAGAGCTACGGGTAAGCGCGTGGCTTCTGGTCGTCGGGCTGCCACGAGGTCATCGACGTGGGCTAAAGGCCCTTTGGAGATTCCGAGCGGTGCGGCTCCCAATATGTCCGGGTCCATTCGTGACTGGGATGATGATGATGATGATGAAGAGCCGCCAATGCCCAAACGCATCCGGGTCGAGGAGCCGACCAGGGCTGTTCGGACTTCGCGAAAGCCCAAGGGGCTGAAGCTGAAGGGTGGTCTGCGGACCAGCGACCTGTAAGTATTCGACTGTTTTGGTCATGAGTTTATGTGTACTACCATGTTCTTGACTTCTCGTGCTTTGTTCCTGCCAGCGATCCCGTGCCGGAGGTTGATGCTGTCGAAGATGACAGGGCCCCCGAGCCGACCAGTGTCCCGAATGCGGGGTCCGAGCAGGTTCGGGAGGGGCCGCCTGTGGACGGAGCGCCGGATGAAGGAGGTGATGAGCAGCCGACGTCGAGCAGCGCTCAGGGGACCAGGTCAGGTAGCGAGAGGTCCCCCGACCAGGTGGTGCTGGATGGTCATGGGCCATCTGACTCAAGCCAAAGACCCCCGGATGCTCCACTTCCTCCTCCGGAGGCAAACACACTTGGCGCGGTTGGACGTGCCGCGGATTCCGTGGGAGCTGAGGAAGTGCCGGTGGCACTAGAAGAGGATGTCGTCGAGATTCCGTGGCCGCTGAGATCTCCTGAGCGGATAATTAGAGTGGCGCGCCAGCAAGCTGGCGAGTGGGTGTTTCATGAGGAGAACACCGACAACCGCCCGATGAAGGGTTTTGATCGGATGCTTAGCCAGCTCCGTAAATACGCACAGGTAATCCTCCGAAGGGGGTGGTGCTGTGAAGACGAGTCGCGTGAGTACTGGAAGCTGAGTACTTACGTTTAATTTACAGGGGTTGTCGGATTTATCGGAGGAGCGTCGCAAATGCTTCGAGTCCGTCGGCCCTTTGCTTGATGCAAAGGAAAAACTTGAAGAATCGTGTGCGAGGTATCGAGCAGACCTTGACCATGCACGGCAAATTGAGGTCGAACTGCGCGGAGCTTCGGATAGGCAGTCGTCTGAAATTGCGCGGCTTTGTCATGAAAATGAGGGTGAGAACCAGATTCTACCGATATATTTGATGACTCGTGTTTGACGAATTTTGTTGGAACAGAGCTTGCTTCGCAGGTTGCTGTGGAAAAGCTCAAGGTACTGGATGGCGAGGCTATGGCTGCCAAGGAGAAAACACGAGCCGATGAGCTGGAGAAAGAGCTTGAAGGTGGCCCTTTGAACCCTTTTTGTTTCGGTGCGTATTGCTTTCCGGTTGTCCGTGACTGGTTGTTATTGCTGGTTGTTGTAGGGAGACGTCGTTCCTGGCAAAACCAAATTGCGATGGTTTGCCAGGACGTGAAAACCTAGGAGGCGCGGTGCCACACCATGGTTCGAGGGATTGCTCCAGTTCTGAATGCCGTATATGCGACTGGTCAGTTCGGAGGTCTTTTGCCTCGACCAGATGGTATGCTGGAGCAGTGTGCTGGATCATGGGCGGCCATGAAAAAATTTGTAACTGATGCCGGCAAGCAGGTTGCTGCATATGTCTTGGCTGTTGCGCGGGCCCATTATCCAGCGATCGACATGAAGAGGCTGGAAAGTGGATTTCCCCGGAATACTTCGGAGGTCCAGGCGTCTGAGCTGAATGAACAATCCCAGGAAACGGCGGTCACTCTTGTGAAGGACCTGGACCTGTTCGAGGAGCCTGGGGAGCCCAGCGCTCCATAGGACCATGAATGTATTAAGTTAGTTTTTGTAGACGACTAATCGTTCCAGACTATCGAAAATTATGTTGTGTCTTGGTACGTTTTTACTTTTTTCTGTTGGCTGAAGTAGCGTGTGACAGAAAGAAGAAACGAAAACTTTGGACAAAAAGGACAATGATGTTTATTCATAGTATGTTATGGGAGTACATAGGTAGGTACATATCTTTTAATCCCCATGTAGCTATGCATAGAAACACCGGAGCTGGTCGATATGCCAGGAGTTTGGGACGTCAGTCCCGTTTAGGTCGGTTAACCTGTAAGAGGTAGGTCTTGTGACCTGTTTGACGAGGTAGGGGCCCTCCCAGTGGGATGAGAGTTTGTGCAGTCCGGCGGTATTTTGTATTCTTCGCAGAACCAGGTCTCCGACGGCGAAGAATCTTTCTTTGACGTTTCGGTTGAAGTATCTTCGCAGCCCTTCGATGTATTTTGCGGTTCGGACGCACGAGTCCATTCTTCGTTCCTCGATGCAGTTGACTTCTACTTCTCTGGCCTGGTTGGACCTGTCCTCGTCGTATTGCTCTACTTTGGGTGACCTGAACGCGATATCTGCTGGTAGGACTGCTTCAGCTCCGAATACCATAAAGTACGGCAAAACGCCCGTGTTTCTGCTGGGTTGCGTTCGGAGGCCCCATACTACCGCTGGTAGTTCTTTCAACCATCGACCAGCCTTTTGGTCCTGGTCGTTGGCTTTGAATAATCTTTTCTTTAGTGCGTCGAGGATCATTCCATTTGCTCGCTCCACCTGGCCGTTGGCTCTTGGGTGAGCTACGGAGACATACTTGACAACTATGCTTCTTTCGTCGCAAAAGTCCCAAAAATCCGAGCTGGTGAACGTTGAGCCGAGGTCGGTAATAATACAGTTAGGTAGACCAAAACGATGTATAACATCATCTAGCAGCTCTACTGCCTTTTGGGTTGTAGATTTGACCAACAGTTTGTACTCGATCCATTTGGAGAACTTGTCGATTATGACGTAGACGTATCTGAAACCGCCAGGTGACATTTTGAATGGCCCGATCATGTCCAGACCCCAGCACGAAAATGGCCAAGAAGCTGGTATGGCCTGGAGATCGTGTGCCGGGACATGTATTTGTTTGGCAAAGAACTGGCACCCTTCGCAATATTTGACCAGCTTTTCTGCATCTGCAACGGCAGAAGGCCAATAGAAACCTGCCCGGAATGCTTTCCCGACCAGCGTTCGGGAAGCAGCATGGTTACCACATATGCCGGCATGAATGTCTGCAAGGATACGAGTGCCTTCTTCTTGAGAAACACACTTCAGGAGTAGCTCTTCTTTTGCATTTTTGCGCATAAGCTTTCCTTCTACCAAAATGTACTACTTACTGCGCCGAATGAGTCGCTCGGCTTCAATCTTATCCTGAGGAACATCCGCCCGGGTGAGATACTGTATAAACTGCTCCCTCCAATCGTCAACTGTTTGTTGTACCAAGCCGACTGTCTGGTCGGTTGGGGCCTGTTCGGGAGTCCCTAACGTCTCCTGCTCGATGGATGGCTTGACCAGGTCCTGGACAAACACGCCATGAGGGATCTGAGCCCTGGGTGATCCTATTTTGGAGAGAGCGTCGGCGGCTTGATTGTTGGCTCTTACGACGTGCTGGAATTGAAGACCATAAAAGTTGCCCTCAAGTTTTCTTATCTGGGCGACGTAGGCGTCCATCTTCTCGTTGGTGGCATCTCAGTCTTTGTTAACTTGGTTTATGACTAGAGCAGAATCGCCGAAAACCTCTAGCCTTTTAACTCCGAGCTCGATCACGATCCGAAGGTCGTGCAGGCAGGCTTCGTATTCGGCTGCGTTGTTGGATGCCCTGAAATGGATTCGGAGGACATAGCTCAGCTTGTCTCCGGAAGGTGAGATAAAGTGTACTCCAGCTCCTGCGCCTTCGAGATTCAATGATCCATCAAAGTACATTATCCAGTGCTCGGTGCTGGTCGGAGGGACTGGTGTAGTCATATCAGTCCATTCGACCATGAAATCAACTAGAGCTTGAGACTTAGTGGAAGTACGACTGCGAAACTCAAGAGAGAAGGGGGCCAGTTCCAGAGCCCATTTTATTATGCGACCATTGGCGTCCTTGTTGCGCAGAATATCTCCTAGTGGATACTCGGTAACCACCGCAATAGAGTAATAGTCGAAATAATGTCGCAGTTTGCGAGATGTGATTAGTATTGCATAAAACAGTTTTTGCACCTGGGGGTACCTTGATTTCGAGTCGTTGAGTACTTCGCTGATGTAATAGACCGAACATTGCACCTTGTAGGCTTGCCCTTCTTCTTCGCGCTCCACGACCACGACGGTACTTACAACCCAATCAGTAGCCGCTATATAAATGAGCAGGGTTTCACTGTCCTTTGGTGCGGCTAATAAGGGTGGTGTTGTTAGTAGCTGCTTGAGTTCTTGAAAGGCGACTTCAGCGTCTTCGGACCACTCAAACTTCTTGGAAGCTTTGAGTAACCTAAAAAACGAGAGGCCTTTTTCTCCGAGACGTGAGATGTAACGACTTAGAGCAGCCATACACCCGGTCAACTTCCGGACATCTTTTACATTTTTAGGAGGTTTCATCTTTAGGACAGCTTGAGTTTTTTCCGGATTTGGCCTCAGGCCGTCTTTACTTACTATGTTGCCAAGCAGGATGCCGGAAGGGACCCCGAAAGTACACTTTTTAGGGTTAAGTTTCCATCGAAATTTGTTTAGAGCCGCAAAAGTTGCGCGTAGATCATCTACTAATGTAGGAGCCAGCTTTGTTTTTACAACAATATCATCGACGTAAGCTGCTACGAGCTCTGCTCGAATTTCCTCATCTAAGCATTTCTGGATCACCCTTTGGTATGTGGCCCATGCATTTTTGAGACCGAAGGACATCGTTGTATAGCAATATGTCCCAAAGGGAGTGATGAACGATGTTTTGGGCTGATCTACTTCTCTCAGAGAAATTTGGTGGTATCCGGAATAGCAATCTAGGAAGGACAGGAGCTCGCATCCAGTCGTAGAGTCGACGAGTTCGTCGATGCGGGGCAAAGCAAAGGAGTCTTTAGGGCAGTGTTTGTTAAGATCGGTATAATCAACGCACATTCTCCATTCTTTATTCTTCTTTTGGACTAAAACCGGGTTGGCGAGCCACTCCGGATGATACACTTCTTTTATAAATCCGGCAGCTAAAAGCCGGGTGATTTCTACCCTAATAGCCTCCTTTTTGTTGCGAGCGAACCGTCGTAACTTCTGCTTGATTGGCTTGGCGGTCTTCGAAACATCCAAGGAGTGCTCGACCAGCTCTCGAGGTACACCGGGCATGTCCGCGGGTTTCCACGCGAAAACGCTTACGTTCTCCCTCAGGAAGCTGACGAGCGCGTCTTCCTATTTGGGGTCGAGGTCGACCCCGATTCGTGCCGTTTTGTTTGCATCTCCTTCGATCAGCTCCACCTCCTTGAAATCCTTGCTTATGGTCGCCACGTGCTTAGCTTCCTTAGCTGGGATGGACTGGTCCTCTAGAGCCACTTTCACCGCGTCCACGCGTGTCTCCTCCATGCGGATTGAGAGGTCATGAGCTTGGGCAGTAGTGAAACTTTCCTTCTCACATTCGTATGCCATGGAGATGCTTCCCTTTATGCTTAAGACACCGTTCTCAGATGACATTTTCAGCAGTAAGTAGGTGTAGTGCGGAACCGCCATGAACTTTGTCAGGGCCGGTCTCCCAAACAGTGCGTGATAGGACCCTTCAAAGTCTGCTACAATAAAATTAACGTAGCAGATGCGGTGACGTTCCTTTGTGCCAAACTGGACGGGTAGAGTGATTTGCCCCAAAGGCTGGGAAGCTTGGGACGGAAGGATGCCCTAGAAAGGAGCATCATAAGGTTCCAGGTCACTTGACTTGATGCCGAGCTCTGGCAGCGCGTGCTTGAATAGTATGTCGAGGGCGCTGCCACCGTCGATCAACACTCTTTCGAACCGTACCCCGTCAATAGTCGGGTCCACGACAAGCGGGAAACGACCAGGTTCAGGAACCTTGGCCCACTGATCGGCTCTGCTGAAAGAAATTTCCTGGTGTGACCAGGCCAAGTAGTTGGGGTCTGATATCCTCTCGTCAACTCAGTCGATGGAGTAGACTGCACGCTCGATTAGCTTGCGTACTCTTTTATCGGCCAGGATTGCCTTCCCGCCAAATATGGTTCGCACGGACTTTTCGGCTTCTCTGAAGCCTCCGTGCTTCAGGTTCCATCTTGGGTCCTGGTCGTCGTCACCATCTTCTGGAGGACCTTTTCCCTCGCGTCGCTTTGGAGGGTCGTCTTCGGTGTCGGGGCGTTGTTTCTTCGAGCCATTGCGAAATATGGCTTTAAATCCCCTGCACTCCTCCATTGTGTGTCCTATGTCAGGGTGCGCCGGGCAATCTTGTTTCAGGATCTTGGAGTACGCTAAATCATAATTGCGCTTGCCTCCGACCTTGGTGTTATTAACTTCATTACCCGGTGCGCGACCGAGGTTTGGCTGTCTTCTTCTTTCATCTCGGCTGTCGAACCTTCGGTTAGGGCGGCGATTATCCCTGAACCTTTCGCGATGATCGTCGTGGGCGTCGTCGCGCCGGTCACCACGGTACTCGTTTCGCTAGCGATCATCGTGCCGAGGCCTCTGGTCTCGGCGATCGTCCGCAAGCTGTGTGTTATATTCTTCTGCCCGAGCCCAGCTCTGGGCTATATTAAGTAGTTCTTCGACCGTTCTTGGTTCCTTGCGCAATAGGTTATTCCTGAGCCCTTCATGATGATGTAATCCTCTGATGAAAGCTGAGATAGATTCATCATCGGTGACGTTGGCTACCCGGATTCGGGCATAAGAGAAACGGCGGATGTATTCGCGTAATAGTTTGCCAGGGCGGTCTTTGACGCGCTCGAGATCATATTTGCTGGCAGGCTGTTGACAAGTGGCTTTGAAGTTAGATATGAATGCCTTTTTCAGGTCGGACCAACTGTCAATGGAATCAGAAGGGAGGCTCAGGAGCCACTGGCTTGCAGCTTGATTAAGGACCACGGGCAAATAGTTGGCCATGACATCCCCTCCTCCGCCGGCTGCCCTTACTGCTGTTTCGTACAGCATAATCCACTGACGAGGATCTGCCTTTCCATCGTACGACCTCAGGTCGTGGATCTTGAAACCTCTTGGCCAGACGACAGACCAGAGCCTTCTCGTAAATTGTCTTGGACCAGTGAGGGTTTGATCTAGGAGGCCGTGCTCGCGATCCCATGTGTTTCGTCTTTCCATCTCTTGATGGAGCCTTGTGTCCTTAGAGCCCTCAATGTGGTTGCGTAGATCGAACTTTTCAATGATGTGGTCGCGCAGGTCCCGGGGCCCAGCACTTAGGTTATTCCTGGCACGCTGGTCGGCTCCGTCGTCCTGGCCGCCTCCGCGATTATTGCGATCGTTGTGGCGATCCTGATTACTGCTAGACTCTGGGTGAGGGTCCGGATCCCTGCGGCTTCTTCAGGATCCGGTGGGTGCGGCATGAGATGGTCCTATCGCCTGGTCCTGGACTTGTACCAGGGATGCCTTCAGATACGCTCCAAGCTGCTCGAGCTAAGGTGTTACCGTAAGATTCTCGACCAGGTTCATTGCCATGGCGAGATTAGCTTGAGGGGTTCTGTGGACTTGACGGTTATCGCACATGTCGAATGCGTCATCGAGGTTGCATTGTATGCGCTGTCCACCATTAGCCTCAGCTACTCTCCGAGCAGCTCTGTCAGCGTTTCTGGCTAAACGCTGAGCTTTGGCCTCATCTGTTTCCCCGTCCACTGCCGGCTCATCATGACTGATAGCGAATACCGAGCCCCCATAGCGCGGTAGGGGCCCGAAACCTGGAGGATAGTCTGGCATCCGGTTTGGTGAGTTGGATCTGGTCGATCTGGCGCTTGATGCAGAAGCGGAGGTTAGAACTGCCATACAAACATTGGCGCCAGATTGCTTAAGGCTGGACGACTGTTTATCCGGAGTACGCCAGTTCTTGGGACGGCTATGGAAGAGTCCCTTGACTTGTTTTTCATATGTCGAGGCCGAGTTTGTCAATCCGTGAGGAAAGACAGGAGCAAAAAAGCTATGTTTTGCCCTGCTCGGTTTGGGCTCCCGGGGAGGGCAGAACAGGGCAGAGCGACCCGCAGGGGTGGAAGTGATGACCAGACCGGTTTGAAGTTGTGCGCGTCTCCCAGCACGAGCCGGTCGTCGAGGTTGTTGCCATTCTCCTTCGTGCTGAGGCGAATGATCTCCGATCGGGTCTGCCAAAGCGAGGGTTTCGACTATGCCTGCCATGACCCGATCGATGGATTCGATTAGGTCGGAGTTGTCGATGTGCCGCCCTTGGTAGTGGGGAAGCGTTGTTTTGTTCGGAGGCTCCGATCTTGACGTCGGTGCTCCCAGTAGCTGAGGTGCTTGGGGCGTCTCCATGCTTCCGTCGACTAGGTCACCTCCGGTGACCCATGAAAAAGACCCGACGGTGAACGTCAAGCCTACCGGAAGATCCATGGAAACTGGGAAAGAAACCGTCCGAGCCGTCCTGACGTTCGCACGCACACTCCCCACGGTGGGCGCCAGCTGTCGACAAAATATGGTCGATAGCCCACCTAGGGGTATGCCCAAGGTGTTAGATTCGCGGGGAAGGCGCGTGGAACAACGATCTGGACGTGACACAGGAACGAATCTAGATGAACACCAGGGTTTATCCAGGTTCGGGCCGCCGAGTTCAGCGTAATACCCTACGTCTTGCGTCGAGTTGTCTACTCTGTATATTGATGAATGTGTTTTTTAGAGGGGGTCCCTGCTCGCCTTATATAGCCATGGGGAGCAGGGTTACAGATCTTTAGAAGATCCGATCTCAGGATACAATAAGGAAACCTAGTCGATTACAAGTCCATATCGTGAAGGACACGACATCTTTCCTAACCAACTACGCTTCCTTACTCCCCGACCCTGAGGAGGCTCCCGTGCCGTCATCCGACCAGCTGGGCCGTCTGCCCGACCAGCTGGGCCTTAACGCCATGAACCTTCACAGTGAGTTGGGCCGGCCTTTATGAAGCAGCCCAAGTCTAGCCGTGAGGGTACCTGGGTTTATACCCCCACACCACCCCCGAGCCACAGCCCCACCTCGCCGGAGTTTACCTCGTCGGCGTTCGTCCCTGCGGATTGCTCTCCACTCCGGCGACCTCCCCCTCGACTAGCAGCCTCTCCATAGTGAGCTCTCCACCTCCTTTAATACACTGTGCCTCCCAACTGTTTAAAAAAATGTCTCAACCATCGTTCATGTCGTTTTAACCCGGTTCTTGGTCCAATTCTCGCGCAGATCCTTCCGGCGAGCCGTCGTGGTGTCCGAACGTGTCGGTTCCTTCCCTGTGCTTGGTCGGTTCGTCGCGTCTCATCAGGTAGCAAAGCCATGCCTCTCTTCTCGTCTCCTGTGCTTTGCTTCCAATAGGGACTTCTTCTCTCTAGACTATATGCTTATATATATCCCTATCCATCTATTGCAGCGAGTCGGGACCGTGTCAGTGTGCCAGTGACAGATTAATCTGGGGCCAAGCTCGCGGATACGGAATGAGGCCACGCCTCTGAGGTTCAGTCCAGTCCTCTGGTTTGCTTGACAGTGGTACTCAGTGGCAGCAGGTCTCGTTAGTGACAGTGGTTCTCAGAGGTTGTTGGTCTTGTCCGTGGCAGTTAGTGGCAGTGGTTCTGTTCTTGTAGCGATGGCTCGCTGCAAGAACGTCGGCGGAGGTCCCGGGGCCGATCCTCCTCCCCCGCGCCCTCCCTCTGGTGACAAGGGGAAGAGGCCGCAGAAGCTCATCTCCAAGAAGCGCAAGAGACTTGATCGGGACTCAGAGATAGCACTAGCAGCCGCTCGCGCAGCCGAGAGAGCAAAGCAGGGTGGCCAGGCTGGTGGTCTTCGTATTCGCGACCCGGCTTCAGCTCAGGGCAGTCTGGGCAGTGGTCAGCAGAGCGGTCAGCGAGTTCGTGACCTTCTCACAGAGCAGCAGGTGCAGGCCCTGCTTCAGACTGAGGGTGTCATTGTCCGACTTCAGGGTCACGAGTACTCTCTCGATGACCCCGCTGAGGTCCTTCCTCCTGACTTCTAGTTTTCGTCAGCGGCAGCCTCAGCACTTGCAGCAGCCACAGCCAGTGGGTCAGCTCCAGAGCCCAGTTTAGCTACAGAGACCCAGGCAGAGGGTCAACCAGAGGAGGAGCAGCCAGTTCAGCAGCCGGTCCGTCGGTCCACCCGTACTCGCACTCAGGTGTCTCCTAGACCTGAGGGACAGAGGCGGGGTGGTCGACCCCCTCCGAGGCCACAGGGACCCCCACCTGTGGAGCACTTGGACCTGCGGGCTGCGACAGCACGTTAGGTGCAGGCCTTGCGTCTCATCCCGTACGAGGAGTGGTTCCCAGCCTCCAGGCACCCTCAGGCCTCCGAGGGCTTCTACACAGTGATCCAGGAGGATTTCTACAGAGCATATGTCAACAGCGACGTTCATATTCGACCCCACAGAGTTTGCCCGCTGGAGACGATAGTTGGAGTTGCTGGGGAGGCCATCCGTCCTATGCTCTCATATCTACCTGGATTAGTAGATCTTCTTGGACGGAGTGGTCAGTACGTTGAGGACTGGGTGCGTCAGTTCTACGCGTCCCTGTAGATCTCCCCGGACCATCGGTTCCTCCATTTTGCCTTCAGGGGGAGGTCCTACAGGCTCTACAGCTCCTGTGCCAGAGAGTACCTTGGTCTGACTGCCTATGCGACCAGGGTCCATACAGTTTGCTATGGAGAGACCGAGCCACCCCGTCGACCACACGCAGGAGTGATTCCCCTAGCAGACCTAGTCCGTGCCTACTTCCGGGAGCCGTTCGGAGAGGGGTCCAGCCGGCGTCCTCGTGACTTAACGTCGACAGCCCGTCTCGTGAACGAGGTCATGAGGCGTACTCTTCTTCCCCGGACCGGCTACAGAGAGGGGTTGACCAGGATTCAGATTTGGCTCGTACACCACCTGGTCTCTCAGCTCGAGTTCGACATTTGGGACGTTATTATTTCTGAGATGGAGGACACACTGGCAGAGGGCTTCAAGGGTCACCGGCAGCTTCCTTATGCTCACCTGATCTGTTTATTCTGAGGAGGATGATTCCGGCACTGCTTCCAGAGCTTCTCCAGTCCCCGACGGAGTTCCCCGTGTACGACACTCGCCAGATTGCCGCGGATTGTCCAGACACTCGTCCCAGGGGTCAGCGCCAGAGGCCGGTTGTCACAGAGACAGAGGCACAGCAGGACGAGAGTGTCAGTCAGTTGGCAGAGGCTGAGCTCGCAGCGCTTGAGGCAGAGGGAGAGGACCCTGACCTGGAGGTTCTGTCTGACAGCACCGATGACGACTACGGTCCTCTTCCGAGGATGCTTCCACCGGCAGCTCACGACTCAGAGGCCTCCTCCTCGCGCATGGCCGGCTCCGATCCAGCACTCATGGCTATTCTCTCTAGGATGGAGCAGCAGCAGTCCAGACAGTCTGAGCAGATTCAGCGTCAAGCTGAGGAGCAGCGACGACAGGCACAGGAGCAGGCCAGACTTGCAGAGGCTCAGGCAGTGGCCGCAACACAGGCTCAGGAGCGCCAGGACGATCTCCAGAGGCAGATGATTCAGCTCCAGACACAGACTCTTGCCTTCATGGAGAGGATGGCCGCTCTTCCCCAGTTGCCACAGCCACCTCAGTTCCAGCTACAGCAGCCCGGACCGTCGACCTCTTACTTCATGTCAGTTCCTTCGTCGACGGTTTCGCCCTTTCCGCAGTACCCGCAGTGGTTCTCCTCACCTCTGCCAGGACAGCAGCCAGGGTTCACGCCGATTCACTCAGTCTTCACTCCTACTCAGACGGAGTCGGTTCTAGTGACCCCGAGGAGTTTGGAGGCTTCTTTCAGCGAGCTCACCGGCCTGCCTACCCCGCCAACGTTTCAGTTGTCGGTGACCTCTGCTCCAGCTCCTGCTCCCGCTACTGGTACCACCGAGACACTCCCCTCCTCAGTAGCGTCGTCCGAGCCACCGGTCTCTGCGAGTCAGACTCTGCCTGTCAGTTCAGCACCTGAGACTCCCTTGACCGTGTCAGTGGCAGCGACCGAGCCCGTGGACCCTCCTCCAGAGTCAGAGCCTCCACAGCCAGAGCTTCCAGCGCCAGAGGCCGCTCCCGAGTCAGCTGAGCAGACCCAGACTGCTTCACCTTCATGTCCAGTGTCTGAGGGTCAGCCAGCTCACAGTTCGTCGTCCGACGAGGAGGCCTACCTTGCTCAGTTTGAGACTCTACCGCGCACCTCGTTGCCCGACCCGTTTGCTCCCGTCCCGCCTTCTGACCCTTAGGTTTTGGTCCTTGATGCCAAAGGGGGAGAGAGTGTATGTTAGGCATAGGGGGAGCCTGTGAGAGGGTTTCGGTTCTTTTTTGTGATCTTGCACTCATATGCATACATGTTTATCTTTTGGCTCTTGTACGATATGTGTATGTCTTTTGGTTGTGACATGTTATGCTACACTTGTTATATACTCCATGTCACTTGTTTACGCTCATTTACTTTGCTTCCGCACTTATACTCCGATAAATGAGCTTGTTCATAAGTACTTGTGTTAATTCTTATATGTTGAGTACTTATGTAGACTTGGTTTGTATAAGCATGTCTAACCCCTTTTTGATCTTATTGTCACATGATTATACGAACCAAGCTATTAAAAACCTCACCTCTCTTTCAAACATAGAGGTTGTCATCAATCACCAAAAAGGGGGAGATTGTGAGCATCTAGGCCCCCTGTGGGTTTCGGTGATTGGATGACAACGGTAAATTACTATGACTAACGTGTGTTTTCTAGAAACGGTTTGAGTTAGGTCATGGTAATGATGATCGTGAGGGCTCTATGGTATTCATGCCCCCTTATTGATGGAATTCGTTCGGTTTTCAAAGGATGGACGACGAAGACGGTGATAGGCTAGTTCTAAGTGTCATTTGGTGTTGAAGGACACTTAGAGTAGCATAGGTCTTTGTTTTATCTTTGGCCGTACTATTAAGAGGGGTTTGAATGGGTAGCTTGACCTAGGTGAGACTTTTGAGTTAGGTGTGGTGCACACTTGTTAACCAAAGCCCTAGGTAGCTTAGAAAGGTCCCTAAGATCATAAGGAAGAAAGTTCGTGAAGGGAGCGTCGCAAACCAAAGTCGTTTTGGACTTCTATCTGCGACCGGACGCTCAAACCGTAGTGACCAGACGCTGGGGCATGCGTCCGGTCAGTGTGCTGGCTGAAGGGCAAGTCTGGTTGCGACCGGACTCACCCTCAGCAATCTATCGGACGCACCAGGGGGTGAGTCCGGTCGCGTCCAGAGAGGTTCCAGAGAACAAAATTGATGACCGGACGCGTCCGGTCAATGGTGATCGGACGCATGCGTGCGTCCGGTCAACACTTCGTACAGGTGTCAGGCCTAACGTCACGTAGACGTTAGGCACTGACCGGACGCGTCTGGTCACCCTGACAGGTGCGTCCGGTCAGTGCATAACTGGCTGGACTTACCCCTTCGTGCATGTTTCGAGTTGGGGGGTATAAATATGCCTCCCCCTCATTCATGCTGACTCTCTTGCTCATTTGAAAGGTTGCCAAACACATTGTGATTGCAAGTGAGTGCAAGAGGCTTAGTGAGGTTGAGAGATTTGATAATTGAGTGATCAAACACCTCATTAGTGAGTAGAGACTAGCAAGTGTGCATTCACCCATCTCATTAGCCTTGCATTGGTCAAGTGAGAGTTCTTGCTTGTTACTCTTGGTGATCGGCATCACCTAGACGGCTTGGTGGTGATCGGAGAGCTTGGTGATCATCCGGAGGCATTGTGGATGACCCAAGCCGTGTTGTGACCGGTAGCGAGCGATTCACCGGGCCGGAGTGGTGAAGAATCAGCTCGTAGTGAGCACTTGATCCTTGCGCGGATCAAGGGGGAGCGATACCCTTGCGCGGGTGCTCCAACGAGGACTAGGGGGTGTGCCGACACCTCGATACCTCGGCAAAAAGATCGTCGTGTCATCTCTACTCTCTTTACTACGCATTTACCTTTGAGCAATTCAATTCTGCATTTACTTGTTGTTCATTCAAATTGAATTGCCATGCTAGAGTAGAAATAGTTTAGCGATTGTCTTTTGTGCGGTTGATTCTTGTCTTACACACTTCTAGGCACTAGGGGGTCAATTGGGCTTGATAGGTTTTAATTCTTGCAAAAGTTTTAGAAAAGCCCAATTCACCCCCCCCCCCTCTTGGGCATCTTGATCCTTGCACATATGCCAAACGATTTCACCTTGCTTTGTCGGAGGAGAGGCATGTCATATGTGAGGGTGCATTCAACTCATGTTAGAGAAGTCCAGGATATTCAATTCATTCCTTAGCTTACAAAACCTTCTTTCATCTAGTGGCTTGGTGAAGATATCAGCAAGGTGATCATCGGTGCCCACACTTTCAATAGATATATCTTTCTTTGCTTGATGGTCTCTAATGAAGTGATGCCTTATATCAATGTGCTTTGTCCTTGAGTGTTGAACCGAGTTGGTGGCTATTTTGACGGCGCTCTCATTATCACATAGCAATGGGACTTGTCCAAACTTGACTCCATAATCTTGCAATGTTGCTTTCATCCATAGCAATTGTGCACAACAACTTCCCGCGGATATGTATTCGGCTTCGGCGGTGAGTGCAACACTATTTTTCTTCTTTGATGACCATGAAACAAGTGATCTTTCAAGCAATTGACAAGTGCCTGATGTGCTCTTCCTATCCACCTTACATCCCGCATAATCGGAATCCGAGTATCCAATTAATTCAAATTGAGAGCCCTTGGGATACCATAGTCCAACATTTGGAGTGTACTTCAAATATCTCAATATTCTTTTGGTTGCCTTCAAATGACTTTCCCTTGGAGAAGCTTGGAACCTTGCACACATGCATACACTAAACATAACATCCGGCCTTGATGCAGTCACATAGAGTAGACTTCCAATCATTGACCGATATAGCTTTTGATCCACCATGTCACCACTAGAGTCACTATCCAAATGTCCATTTGTACCCATTGGAGTGGTTATTGCTTTAGCTTCATCTAACCCGAACTTCTTGAGCATGTCCTTGATGTACTTGCCTTGACTAGCGAAACTGTCTTTCTTCATTTGCTTGATTTGTAGACCAAGGAAGTAACTAAGCTCTCCAATCATAGACATCTCAAATTCTTTAGCCATCATCTCCCCAAACTCTTCACAAAAGTCTTGGTTGGTTGATCCAAAGATAATGTCATCCACATAGATTTGCAACACAAACAAGCTACTTCCAATCTTCTTGGTGAAGAGAGTGGTGTCAACCTTCCCAATCTTGAACCCTTTTGCTAACAAGAAGTCCCTCAATCTTTCATACCAAGCTCTAGGTGCTTGCTTCAACCCATATAGTGCCTTCTTGAGTTTGTACACATGGTTGGGCTTCTTCAAGTCTTCGAACCTGGGAGGTTGCTCAACATACACTAATTCATTGATGAATCCATTGAGAAAAGCACTCTTCACATCCATTTGATAGAGCTTGATGTTGTGAGTACAAGCATATGCAAGTAGGATTCTAATGGCTTCCAATCTAGCAACCGGTGCATAGGTTTCTCCAAAGTCAATGCCTTCCATTTGAGTGTATCCTTGTGCAACCAATCTTGCTTTGTTCCTTACAACAATGCCATCTTCATCTTGCTTGTTCCGGAAGACCCATCTTGTACCAATAACATTTGTGTTCTTTGGTCTTTCCACTAACTCCCAAACATCGTTGCGGGTGAAGTTGTTTAACTCTTAATGCATTGCATTCACCCAATCAACATCCATCAAAGCTTCATCAATCTTGGTTGGCTCAATAGATGATACAAATGAGTAGTGTTCACAAAATGAAGCCAATCTTGATCTTGTTTGCACACCTCTTCTTATGTCACCAACAATTTGATCTAAAGGATGATCTCTTGTAATGTGTGTTGGTTGTAGCACTTGTTGCGGTTGGACACTTGCACTTGCACTTGGATGAGCCACTTGAGAGCTACTAGCATCTTGTTGATCATGAGAACCACTAGAGCTTGCAACATCATTGTCGTGCATGGTTGGAGGTGAAAGCACTTGATGTTTGTCATCTTCAATGTCAATCACTTGCTTTGGCCTAATATCACCAATGTCCATGTCCTTCATAGCTTCCGCCAATTGTGTTCCTCTCACATCTTCTAGATTATCTTGTTCTTCATGTGAGCCATTGGTTTCATCAAACTCAACATCATGGACTTCTTCAACAATTCTTGATGTGTTGTTCCACACTCTATAGGCTTTGCTTGTAGTGGAGTAACCAAGAAGTGTCCCTTCATCACATTTCTTCTCAAACTTTCCAAGTCTTGTGCCCTTCTTCAATATGTAACATTTGCACCCAAAGACCCGAAAGTAAGCAATGTTGGGCTTTCTATCATTGAGGAGCTCATATGGTGTCTTCTTCAATAGAGGGTGACAGTAGAGTCAGTTGCTATAGTAGCAAGCCGTGTTGATTGCTTCGGCCCAAAAAGAATCACTCACATTGTATTCACTAAGCACAGATCTTGACATATCAATGAGTGTCCTATTCTTCCTTTCAAGTATCCCATTGGATTGAGGTGTATACTTGGTCGAGAATTGATGTTTGATTCCAAACTCATCACATAGCTCATCAACCCTTGTGTTTCTAAACTCACTTCCATTGTCACTTCTCACTTTCTTGATTCTTCTATCAAACTCATTTTGACTTCTCTTGACAAAGGTTTTGAATACCCCAAACACTTCACTTTTGTCAACAAGAAAGAAGACCCATGTGTATCTTGTATAGTCATCCACTATCACAAAGCCATACTTGTTTCCCCCAATACTTGCATATGTAGTTGGTCCAAACAAGTCCATGTGCAACAACTCAAGTGCATGTGTAGTGCTCATCATTCCTTTGTTAGGATGAGTGTTTTCAACTTGCTTTCCCATTTGGCATGCACTACATAGCTTGTCCTTTTCAAAGTGAACATCTTTTAGCCCTCTCACCATGTCATGCTTCACTAGCCTCTTTAGTTGCTTCATTCCAACATGTCCCAAGCGCCTATGCCACAACCAACCCATACTTGATTTGGTGAATAAGCATGTTGTCAATTGAGCTTCACTAGCATCAAAGTCCACCAAATAGAGGTTCTCATATCTAAATCCTTTGAAGATCAAATCACTTCCATCAACACTCACAATCTCCACATCATCAACACCAAATATGCATTTGAATCCCAAATCACATAATTGTGCCACTGACAACAAGTTGAAGTTGAGAGATTCTACTAATAGCACATTGGAGATGCTCAAGTCATTTGATATTGCAATCTTGCCCAAGCCTTTGACCTTGCCTTTCTTGTTGTCACCAAATGTCACTATAAGAAATCTGGGCTTCTGTGACGATTTTCAGGATTATGACGCACCTTCTGTGACAACAGCATATCGTCACAGAACGGGTACATTGACACAAAAAAAGCTTGTAATTGTCACAATTAGTTTGTCACAGAAGGACCATCCATCTATGGCAAACTGATTGTGACAATTACAGACTTTTTCGTGTCAATGTACCCCTTTTATGACAATATGATGTTGTCACAGAAGGTGCGTCATAATTCAAAAAATCATCACAGAAGCCTAGATTCCTTGTAGTGTGATAGCATTAGCATGATCATTGCCACTAGTGTTGATTGATTTGAACATTCTACCATCTCTGGTCATGTGTTGAGTGCACCCACTATCAAGCACCCAATGCCTTCCTCCGGCTTTATAATTAACCTACAAAAAGAATCAATTCTTTTTAGGTACCCAAATCTTTTTGGGTCCTCCAAAGTTAGTAACCAAGCTCTTGGGCACCCAAATTGCCTTCTTTTTTGGGCCAACCATGGGTGCACCAATGTACTTGGCCTTCACGCCATTAGTGCCCTTAGTAAGCATATAACAAGAATCGAAACGAATGGATGTAACATGAGCATGCTACTTGTTTTTATTCTTGTTAAAGCAATGTTGCTCTATATGCCCGGACTGCTTGCAACTATTGCAAAACCGACCGTTGCTCTTCACAAAACAAGTCTTGTGAGGAACAAAAGCCGCCTTACCCTTCTTGGGGGTATAGCCAAGTCCCTCCTTGTTGAGTGGACACCTTTGGCTACCCAAGCACTTAAGCAAGTGGGCATCTCCACCATAGGCATTGCCTAAGGCATGAGTGAGCTCATACACCTTGTTCTTAAGATTCTCATTTTCTACCACTAAAGATGAATCACATGTAGTAGAAGTAGGCATTTTAGTTGAGCTAGATGATGATGATGCATTGGTGGGAGCAACAATAATAGGAGCATAAAATGATTCATCAAGTATATCACAAGTTACTCCTATATTGCATGTCTCTACAACATCCTCAATCTTACTTTGATTAAGGAGGGAGGAGTGGGCTTCCTCAAGCCTAGTGTGAGCTTGATCAAGCTTCTCATGGGCTTCCTCTAGCCTCTCATGAGTAGACTTGAGCTCATCAAAGGATTGCTCAAGAGCCTTGTTGGCCTTGCGCAATTCTTTGCACTCCTTCCTCTTAGTCTCAATGTAAGAGTGAGCATCTCATAGCATGCTTATGAGGTCCTCCTTTGAGTACTCCGCATCATCATCACTCTCACTCTCACTCTCATCGGATGATACCTTAGTGGCCTTAGCCATGAAGCACGTTGATGGAGCGTCGAAGATAGAAGGCTTGCTTGAGATAGCAAGACTACCCATAGCCTTCTTCTTGGTGGTCTTCCTCTCATCATCACTAGAATCACCATCATCGCTTGAGGAGGCATCACTATCCCATGTCACAACATAGGATCCACCCTTCTTCTTTTCCTTCTTCTTCTCCTTCTTCTCCTTCTTCTCCTTCTTGTTCTTCTTATGATCATCTTCATCATCACTAGATTGTGGGCAATCCGCAATGAAGTGATATTTGCTCTTGCATCGATAGCATCTTCTAGTTGAGCTCTTGTATGAATCTCTTTTCTTTCTTGCCCCAAAGCTCTTCTTCTTCATGAACTTGCCAAATTTCTTGACAAAGAGAGCTAGGTATTCATCATCTAACTCATTGCCACTTGTGCTAGCTTCATCATCGCTTTCCTCCTTCTTTGTTTTGTCTTTGCTCTTGCTCTTGGAGGATGACGCCTTAAACGCCATGGTCTTTTTCTTCTTCTCTTCCTCTTGGGCTCCCCCATCTCGTTCCACGCGGTATGTGTCTTGAGTGACAACATCACCTAGTACTTGGTTTGGGGTCACCATGTCCAACCCTTCTCTCACAAGGATTGTCACCAAAGTATCAAACCTAGGTGGCAAGCATCTCAAGAACTTGTGAGAAAATTCTTTGTCATCCACCTTCTCACCCAACGCCTTCAAATCATCGACAATGACTTGCAACCGGTGAAACATTTCCGGTATGCTTTCATCATCTTGCATCTTGAAGGTGGCAAGCTTGTCTTTAAGAATGTAGAGCTTGGCACTCTTCACGGCCTTGGTGCCCTCATAGGTCTCCTCTAATCTTTCGCATATCTCACTTGCACGCTCGAGATTCTTGATTTGCTCAAAAACTTTGATGTCGAATGCTTCATAGAAAAGGTTGATTGTCATATCATTCCATTGAAGCTTCTCTTCTTCTCTTGGAGTTGGATCGGCGGAGTCAATCACAGCAAAGTCATGCTCGATCACATCCCATATCTTCCTATTCATGCCCCTTGTGAACGCGCACATCTTCCGCTTCCAACAATCGAAGTTGGTGCCGTCAAAATGCGGTGGCTTCCCCATGTAGTTGATTTGAGCCATTGCAAAACCGGAGGTTGTAAATCCTCAAATAAACGGTGACTTGGCTCCGATACCACTTGAAAGGTCCGAATGGCTAGAGGGGGGTGAATAGCCTATTTAAAAATCTAGAAACCTGAAACTCAAAGCTCAAAACGGATATTAGATCACACAGTCGGTACTACTGACTATAGGGCCGGTACTACCGGGGTCGGTACTACCGGCTCCAAGGGTAGGTACTATCGACAACCTAGGAACAGCTACGAAATCGAGATGAACAAGATGCGAACTTGAATCTAGCTTATACCAAGGTTTTCCTAAGAGATGTAGACGAAGTTTATACCTTGTCCAAGTAGTGGCTCCTCCCCAAAGAGTGGATCGAGCCTTCCCACACTTAGAATGAGAGAGGAGGGAGAGAGAACACGAAGAACAAGAGTACAAAAGAAATAATCCAAGATGTAAAACCAACAAGCACACAAGACACGAGATTTAACCCGAGGTTCGGCCACTTCACTAAGAAGCACCTACGTCCCCGTTGTTGAGGTGACCACGAAGGTCGGAGTCTCTTTCACCTCCTTGCCTCACTCAATCAACCACAAAGGCTAGTTGAGTTTCTTCACTAAGAATCAGAGGGTAATACAAACACTTCGGAGTGCCCTCACAAGTGAGTCAATCACGGGCAACAACCGAAGAACACCTAACCGGCTAGAGTTCCAAGAACCCAAGAGTAAAGAACACAAATCAAGCCAGAGAGATGTTGGATCCAAGTGCTCAAGATGTAGATCGATGCTTCTCACTCTCCAATCTCACTTCCCTAGCACAAAGCTTGCAAGATTCACTCTAGAATCAAAGGGGGAGAGAGAGGAGCTTGGTCAACCCTTGGGAGCTTTTCTTTCTTCTCTTAGGTCAGGCGAATAGGAGAAGTGTTTGTGGGAAGCCGGCCGAGCGGCTACTCATACTTGTCTAGTCTACGACATGGTCGGTAGTACCGACCCCCCTGGGTCAGTAGTACCGACCGTACCAAATACAGTCGTTACAGCGACCGTTGACCAGATGGAACACCCGACCCTCAGTCGGTACCATCGGTGGTCGGTAGTACCGGCCCTATGGCGGTACTACCGCCAGGCCAAACTAGCCACTTTCAGAGAGCATCTGAAACACTTCCAGACCACGGTACCACCGACCCCCTGGTTGGTACTACCGAGGGTCGGTACTACCGACCCTATAGCGGTACAACCGCCAGGTCAAACGGGCCATTTCCAGAGAGCCCCAAACTTTCTCCAAACATTAGAGCCACCAACGGTCGGTAGTACCGGCCCTATAGCGGTACTACCGACAGGCCAAATTTGAACCTGCACAGAGAGGGTGAGAAACGTCCTAGATCCCTGGTACTACCGACCAGCGGGTCGGTACTACCGAGGTCGGTAGTACCGGTCCTATGGCGGTACTACCGCTAGGTCACTTGAGACCAAATCCAGAGAGCATTGCATTCAGCACCCTTGGGCGGTACTACCGACCCCCTTGGTCGGTACTACCGACCACACTCAGAAAATCTCTATGTGTTCGTGAGTGCGTGGTGTCTCTCGAGCGCTAAAAGTTAGTCGTCATTAGCACTTTTCTCCACATCTAGCTAGCCTCAAATGTATCCATCTTGATAGTCCGGCTTGCCTATTACTCAAGATCAAAGATAAAACTAAAGTCTCAACTTGAGCAATGGCATCTTTTCCCTTCTCCGTTTCACCAAAGATAGAGCATATGATCACTTGAGAACTTGTGGCCGTCACCATCCAACATGGTCGCCATCTAGCTAGCTCCATCAAAGGCTTGGTCGTAATTCATTCTCATTAGCTACACACATGCTTAGCAATAGGATTAGACCAAAATGGGTTTCATCAATTAACCAAAATCAAACTAGGGCTTTCACCTATAATGCTACTCAGAAATCTAAATCAGAGTTTAGGCCTTTGCAATGGAACAAGACTAATAGTAACAAATCTAGGCAATAATGTAATTGAAGATTTTATAATTACAGGAACACATACTGGTGAAATAACGTATATACCAAGAATAAATTTAACTACACGTGGATCTCGATGGCCTTTTACCTTATGCCGAAGACAATTTCCAATAAAAGTATGCTACTCAATGACCATAATAAAAAGCCAGGGACAAACACTATCAAATGTCGGTTTATATCTTAAAAAGCCAGTTTTCACACATGGACAATTATACGTCGCTGTATCACGAGTAACAAATAAAAATGGACTAAAGATATTGATAGACAATTCTGATGGATCATGTGTTGCAAGCACTAGTAACATAGTATACAAGGAAGTACTAGAAATGGTTTAACTAATAATCTATTACTTCTTAGCATTTGACTTCTAATAATACCCCATATTAAATTCTTAAATACAACTCTAATTCTTTATTGCAGATGAACATCACCCCAATTTCAGAGCTTCAGCAAGGAAGGTTGGACTATACATTATGTGTTCGAGCATTTCCTATAATTTATAGCAAATAACTTATGTCCATTTTAAATTTTGTATATATATACAACTTATGCAGGGTGATTCAATATATGCTGAGATCCCCCAAGATGCTATTCCATTTGTGCAGCCACATCTAGAAGAAGGTGTCACACTCCAAAATTTCCGATTTTGGATTGTGAGTAGAAAACACTAAATAAAATAAATAATTTTAATATTTGAATAAAATTGATCAAGTTTAGCTGGAGCTAGCGCCACTTAGTTGTAGTAAAACGAGAATTTTAAAAATTTTCCTAAACTGAAGCACCGGTCTTTCATCATCTAATCTACCCATTAGGATGCCCACTAGTTGAACTGAAGCACGTGTAGTGTCGCTGTTGTGATGTGTGCTTGTCTTGTTTGGTGTGTTGCTTGTGTGTCGTCTCCATCTTCGTGTTCCGAAGAAGACCCTGAAGATCAAGTTTTGAAGATGAGCAAAGCTCTGGTTAAGTGGGATAGCGCTTACTATCAGCAACAACAAGCCCTGAGTCTCACAAGTTTTGATACAAGAACTAAAGATCAATATTTATCTTTTTAGCCTTCATTTGGCAATCCTCGATCCATGTCTTATCATTCATCAATCTCATATCAATACATCATGACAACTGAAAGATCCGCTTTATCTTTCTCCCTAGTCTCTTCGAATTTCGGGACGAGATTCATGTTAAGTGGGGTAGTTTGTCACACCCCAAAATTTCCGATTTTGGGTTGTGAGTAGAAAACACTAAATAAAATAAATAATTTTAATATTTGAATAAAATTGATCAAGTTTAGCTAGAGCTAGCGCCACTTAGTTGTAGTAAAACGAGAATTTTAAAAATTTTCCTAAACTAATTTGATGTGATGGTTGCTTGTTGTTTGACCTTGTGTTGTGAGTCGGTAGAGTTTTAAAACACATTTGCTAGGTCGTCAATCTATATCCGGTCTGTTTCCATCTTTTTGTAAAAATCAAATTTATCGTTCCGAGCTCTATCCTCTTGTTGGACTTTTTCCAAAATCCTTTTAATTATACTCCGAATCACTTCTTTGAGTTCATCATCCATCATTATATCGCTACAAACTTCTTGGGAATTTTTCTGGCTTTTTCCAGAACAATTTCCAATCTTTTTAGAAAGATTATCTTAATTTTTAGATACTCTAAAATATATTTTTATGAGCTCCAAATACTTTATTTGGGTTTATTATATTTCAAGGTGTCTCTGAGAATTTTCCTAGAATTTTTGGAGCCATCGGAGTATTTTTCGTGGCTTAAATAACAATTCTGTACTTTTCTGGAATTATTTTAATCCCGAAATTAATAAAATATCTTGTTTTTCCATCTTATCCAAATCCCACCTATATATACATGTCGGGGTTCGTCTCGACGCGCTGATTCCGAAAGTACAACTCGTTTTCACAGCCGCCACTTCTATCGTCCTAGATCTGAAGCCGAAGTTTCGCATCTTCTAGACTCTGGCGAACTTCCGGTGAGCTTTTCCAACGAAACCGTCACGTTCCGGCGAAAACCGTCACCAGCATGAGGTAGCTCTCGTCGTTGTCTATGCCTTCGTATCTTCGTTTTTACGAATCCATGACCGTTTAACGGTTTCCCATCTATTCTTCCACCGGTGGACTCCACGTGCGTTCGCAAGCCGCAGCAGCCGCGAGGCCCCCAAGCCGCCGTCACCCCGCCCTCTCCCTGTGCACGGCACAACAGTCCCCAAGGCTCCACGTTCAGAATTCGAGAGAAGAGGTACAAGATGATCTTATTTTCAGTTTTGCCACTCAGCATTAATCTCCACCGTTTAATCATCTAATCTCCGTTTTAGTTCGTTTCAGTTACGTTAGTTTCGTGTCGATGCTCCCTACGCAGCAGCGTTAACGCTTTTCATCTCACATGTTTTTCCATATAAAGTTAAATAGTAAATTGATTAATAAACCTATAACTGTTTTATAATTAAAATCAACATAGGTTTTATACTTTGATATTTTATATACAAATATTACCATGATTAATCACTGACATAAATATGTTTTTAATTTATAATTTGATTAGGCTAACCGTTATCAAATAAAATACATTTAGATGCTCTCACATGTTTCTTTTCTTTTACTGAGATAAAATTTAACTTGATTAAATTATATGATAATATTTATGAATGAAATATGATTAGACTAACCTGACTTTATAATTAAAATATGTTTTGTCTAATCTGAATTAATATTTTATCATGATCTTATTTATTAAAATAAAGCAAGCCGGTAGTTCTTACTTTTATAATATAAAATTCTCGGTAGACGTGTCTCTCAGTCGTTTGGTGCGATCCCGCGACCGTAGTGCGAGCTCTCTTTTAATATGTTGTTTTGTCTCGTGTTGTGTTGTTCTTAGTTCTTTTTTTGTTTGTTTGTTGTTTGTTTGCTATGTGTGGTGCTTGCTACGAGTAGACGTCGACCGGTTGTGCGCGCTGAAGATCAGAAGGCGATGAGCCAGAGATGATGATGTGATAATTGGTCAAGTGTAACAGACAAGTATAACATGGGACCACCTTGTTGCCTATTCATTTAAAATTCATTATTCATATGCATGTGTCTAATATGCAAACCATATGTTTTCCTAGTTGATTCAACTTTATACCTTGTTACCGTGGTATATGTGCATATGGGTAGATCTGCTAGTGCTTAACTCCAATCTATAAGAACAAACGATATGACTAATAATATGTGCAACACATACTGACAACTTGTTTCCATGGTAATGTGAACATCTGACCCCTAAATGATCTTCTACGGGCAAAAGCTGGGACATACAGTACAACCGTGAGGGCTACATGGCTATGGTTTTAGTTGGTTCGAGGACCTCTCCTCGCTTGATGGTGGTTACCTGAAAGGGCACAAAAGGGGCTTGACGAGACGGGTATAGGACAGCCTCTGGTCTCATGTGTATAGCCGGGAAGGAATGTGTCATCGGAAAGGGGTTCCTATATCTGCTTGCCGATTGGAAACCTAGTGGCCACTATCTTGTTAGGGGAACTTCGAAAGACTTCATAGTGTACCCGTCCACACTTCCTTGGTAGAGGTGATATGGGATTTGCAACCCCTGGCACATGGGGATCACGACTCACGGGTAAAGATGTACAAACTCTACAGAGTATTAAAACTGATATATTAGCCGTGCTCACGGTCACGAGCGGCTCAAAAAAATTGCTGGCTAATAACTTAAACAAAATATACTTTATGATCATATTATTACTGTCAACTTGTTAATATTTGATGTGGTTGCTCATAATATTATTCATGTGGTTTGAATGAGATGTAAGCACAACTTGATGACTATCTAATGCTAAAATATTGACTCAACTAAAAGTGCTAACCGCAGTAAACCAGTGTCAGACCTTTTGAGCTTCATAACCCCATGCTGTATTTGCTGAGTACGACATGTGCTCACCCTTGCTATTTCCCCCACACCCGTCTCCATCAGAGTCGCGCAGCGGAAGCGTGGTGAAGACACAGATGAGTTTCCTAGAAGGCTGATGGAAGTGCTAGACATATGTTACCCCAGTCAACTGTCCCTGTGAAGAATGGAGTTTAAAGAGAAGATTAGTTTTTGTTTCGCTTAACTTTGATGTAAGTGTTAGTTATAAATGTGCTTTCGTTATATAGAACACTGTTTTTGATATCTTTTCCTTTTGTGGTTGTATGTGTGGACTTCCTGGGCACACATATAGCGTATCTGGTTTTTTTCTTTAAAACCGGGTGTTACAGAAGGAAAGATTATCATATTGACTAAAGTAACAGTTGACAGAGCAAAACCAGGGTTTAAGGCTGTGCAGAATCCATACATGATCAAGCTTAATAGAAGGACACAAATCATCAAAGCTACCAACCCACCACCAGATTTCCCAAAATACACTTTCTCACTCGTCCCTTTTGACAAACTCTCTGACTACACCCAAAAAACTGATCGTTTCTTAGGTAATATAACGCTACCTCACAAAAAAAATATTAATTGTAAATCAAATTATATGATGCACTTTTATTTTCCAGATGTTATCGGAAGGATCATTGGAGTTTCAAATCTCGCGACTATCTACACAAATTCAAGGGATCAAATGATAAGAAGAATAGTGCAGCTACAAGACTTGCAGTACATATCCATTCTCTTCATCCACACTTACCTACTGTAATCACCATATTTTATCATATCCTTATTTTTTCAGGGGAACCATGATGGAATTATCACTTTCTGGAAAAAGAGCTATCGAATTTGACGGTGAAAAAGTTATAGAAGTTGGCCAAAAACACCATGTCATAGCAATATTTGTTGGGACTCTCATGAAGCTATAGAGGAACAAGTTCAGATTCCTTAGTGGTACATCAGCTTGCCGTTGGTATATCAACCAAAACGATATTCCTGAAATCAAATCATTCCAAAGAAGGTGCTATGAACATATTAGTTCATTACAAACATACTTCAGAATATTTTATACTATAATATTATTCAAGGACTGATCCAATACTTTGCTAATTTGCATACAGTTTAACAACATCTCCCGTACCAATTCAGAGCTTATACTTGCAGAGCGAGGATGATACACTGCAAAATCTTGAACAGCAAACTCTACTACAACTAAAAGATATAGATCCTTTCACTGAAAAGGTTAGATAAAAGAACTGTTGTCATTGTTCTTATGTATCTCATTATATTATTCTCTCTGTATATTTTATCGCTTCAAACCAATATTTTTGAATATCTATAGTATGTCTCATTGTATATCTTGTAATTTATTCATTAATACACATTAGACCATTCACATTTTAAAACAATGAAACATGTTTAGGGAAAGAAGTATGAGTGCACAGCAACACTTGTTAGTATCTCAGAAGGGCAAACATGGTGTTATCGAGCATGCAGAGTCTGTAGCTCCAGAATGCGAGGAACTGGCAACACATACCAATGCTCAAAGGAAAAGTGCACATGTACATAGTTTGACTGGAAGCAAGTTTAAATTATGTCTACTACATGTCACAAAATTTTTATTTCAAACATGTATACTAATTCAGATCAAATTCATTTTCTTGCTGCACAGATACAAGATCTCGTTCATTGCAACCGATGAAACTTACAACCTTGAGTTTATGTTTTTTGAAAAGAGAGGAGCTGAACTAATTGGAAAAAGTGTTGAAGCCCTCCGCAAGCAATATAACCCATCTGATATTCCACCAGAAATAGAAGCTTGGATTGGACATAAATTTATATTTGCTGTTAGTGTATTATCCAACAAAAGCATAAGTGCAGCTGACCCTTCGTTTGAGGTTGTCAGGATAAAGCAAAACCTTGGGAAACAACCAATTATCCCAACAGTTAGGCCACTTCAGAATGTCTCCTTGGGATCAACCTCAATTATTACTACAGAGCAAGAAGATCTACCACCACTAATCCCTATCACATCTAAAAAAGCAGATCAACAGGTAAATTTTTTGACTTACATAATCTTAATTTTTCAACTTTACAAGTACATAATCTAAATTGTTAAACTATATAAGAAAACTCATGCATTATCATCATATAAACAGGACTCATCTTCACAGGTTCAGGCTTCTACAGGAATTGAATATATGGAACTTGACCCGTCAGGGTATAAAACAAAAGTTCTTTACAGTTCAAATATATTACAACATAGACAAACTCAGGTTGCTAACTTTTTTTTAATAAAATTTCAGTATTTGGGATGACATACATCACTCAAGCAAGAGAAGCTTGGAAGGAAAAAATGACGACGACCAGGTATGGTCAATTACACAAATTAAATAGCAACAACAAATTCAGCGACCACAATGAAAATTTCTCCCGATTTTTAAAAACAAAATATAATTTTATGCAGGAAATTAGCGATGATAGTGAAGATACCAATCAGCAAAAGAAAGGAAAAAGACTACGCGCACAAGGAAGAGGAAAGCATTAAAGTATGAAACACTGTAGCAACCTTTTCCTAGGTCTTAGATTGCCCACAACAAATATGGTTCTCTTTAAACTTTCAGGAACCGCACGATTCAAACAGGTCAACAAAATCACAGGGTTCGGATACTCTTTTGCTACATGTTTCATGTTAGAATATTTGGAAGTCACTAGCTCAACAGCTAATCATCCCAGTAGGGAGCCTTATTTTGTGAAAACTCTTTTGGTGTAAGAAGAGTATTCACCATGGGTTCAGATGAATACCACTTTATCATTATCAGACAGTATGTGCTATGTATGCTACTAAGTGGTAAACTTAGCATACAATATGTATATTACCAAGAGCTTAGCAAAACAGTTATGCTACTATAAGCTCTTCTACAATATATAAGCAGTTGTATATGTTGTTTTATGCGTAACTATTTACCACTCGTGTTTTATAATTATAACAAGCCTTCTCACAAAAACAGTGGCAGAGCGCTTACTGAGGTGCATATGTTGTGTACATTTTTCTCAAACTATTCAGAGCATCATCCCTGAAAATATTATCATCTGCATTGAGCTGCAGCTAGGGGACTAAGCTAACAGTGGGGTGGCAAACGAACGAGAAGTGGGGGTCATCGTGGGGAGATACCTGTGGTTCGCCTCTATTTCAATCTTGTCACATGACGACAGTTGAGACCATTCCTGGCAAAGCTCAGGAACAAGCTTCCGCACTGCTTCAGAAGAACAGAGCTTCAGTCCTAAGAAATAACATCTATCCAAAAATCAAGACGTCATCAGAAACACGAGGGGGGAAAAGTGGATAAAATCAAACAAGCATCCATATAAAAAAATAAAGGCCAATAATTAGGCCACAGATATTTCAAATCAAACACAAGTTGAACTCCAAATAAGAAAAACAATCCAAATCCACAAGAAAAAAAACACGGAAGACACATCCGTTTAGCTTGGCACCTTGGCTGGTACCTCCCTATGGATTTGGTGTCCGCCTCCACCATCCACGAGCCGATTTGGTGTCCACCTCCGCCATCCACGAGCCTGGTGCAAGCATTGGATTAGAATTTCTATTTTTTTTGGTTGTTCTACAATCAGAAACCATGGAAGTCCTCCATGGGAACTGGATAAGATAAGAGCAGATAAGGGCACTCCCAATGTAGAAACCATCGTGGTTTTTATAGGTATTAATTACATTGCCAACTAAGCAATTTGCTGATGTGGCAGACCATTTATTAAAGAGAGAGGAAGCAAAATGAAGAAACCGAGTCTAAGAAAGACTCGACGTCTACGCTCGTATCGATATGCAAGAAACCGCGGTCCTTTGCGTTGGGGAAGAGCTCGTAGTTTCCATGGAATGCTCGAGATCCCCTGCGGCCGCCGCCGCCAATCTTCCGCGCACCCTCTTGCGTGCTCTCGCTCGCGCACCCGACACCTCTCCCGCGCGCGCTCGCTCCCGCTCCCGCGCTCACTTCTTCCCGCGCTCGACCTGACCGCCATCTCCCGCGCGTGCTCGCAAACCCTAGGATATCGCCGCCGCCACCGCCACCAATTTTTCCAAGACACGCTACTTCTGCAAGTGCCCCTTCCCGTGCTCCCGCCATTCTTCCTCTATTTTCCGCGCGCAGCTACACTCTCTCCCGCGCGAGATCTTTTCCCCAAGCGTGCAGCTCCGTCTCCTCAAGCACCGGCCGCAGATAAGGTTGTCCGTGGAACCCGTCTCCTCAAGCACACAGCTCTGTCAAGCCCCGTCTCCCCAAATCGAGGTACGTCAAGTGCAATTACCTAGCATCCCCAACTGAGCTCCTCCCCCAACAATCTTAATCCAGATCTCTGAATCAGGGGATGAATCGCTTAACAAAGACTACTTCCCGACGAGGCAATGGTGTCCGTGGAACCCGTAAACCATTCGTACATGGTTCTGTGACCTCTGCTCCGGGCGCTAGTGTTTCTGCAAATCGAAAGACCTCTGCTCCAGCCACTGAAGTAACGGCAACTCGTAGTCTTCCAGCAGGCTGTACTGCTGCAACCAGAGGTGTTGATGTTCCTGCTAGTCATGCTCCTTCAGTTAATGCTTCTCCATTTGGTGGATGGTGGCCAGCATCATGTCCTAGCGAAGGGTAAGTCATCTGAGTTGTGGTTCTCTGGATTACAGATTTTTCATCTGCATTGTAGTTATAGATTTTAGTCACAACTTTGTGTCAGCTTGTAATGGAAATTTGTGTCAGCTTCATCTGAGCTGTGGTTATCGATTGAGTGATTGTAGATGGAAATTTCTATCAGCTTTTAATTGTAGACTTATTGTTGTCATGCTAGTGATATTCCAGAAAATTATTGTTTGCAGGTTATACCCACCCGGAGGGTTCACAAATTACCTGCACTCAAACCCATTTTCTAATCATCCTAATGGAAATAATATTCCAGAAAATTTTCATTTTGTTGGTGCTTCAACAAGTCAGTTTTCAATGTCTCCACCTGACCTAGGTGCTACAAGAACTCCTTCTCCAGTACAGGAGACTGATGTTCTAGTGGATGATGTAGATGAAGAAGAAACTGAAACAATTAACGTCGATGAGGACTGTAGAACCGACAGGCGATTGAACTGGTCGGTTGACGAAGATAAACGATTGGTATGTTTCCCTTTCTAACTTTTTTCAATTTGAGAGGTATATCTATGTATGCCCACTGAGATTATCATTTTGTAATTGCAGTGTATGGTGAAAAGTACTTGAGACGACCCACGGTCCAAGATGTAGAAAGATTGTTAGAGATCGGTGAGCGTCGTGGTTTTCCTGGCATGATAGGGAGCATTGATTGTATGCATTGGCACTGGGAAAAATGTCCCTATTCATGGAAGGGACAATATACGCGTGGTGATCATGGTGTACCAACCATCATTCTAGAGGCCGTTGCTTCTCATGACCGATGGATATGACATGCTTTCTTTGGAGTGGCGGAATCCAATAATGACATCAATGTGCTGAATCAATCTACGTTGTTCGTCAATCAGTTAAGAGGAGAAGCTCCCCAGGTAGAGTACTATGTGAATGGAAGGAAATACACCAAAGCTTATTATCTTGCAGATGGCATATACCCAGAGTGGGTTGTTTTTGTTAAGTCTATACGTGCACCACAATCAGTTGAGCACAAGTTGTTTTCAGAACATCAAGAGGGGGCAAGAAAAGATGTTGAATGTGCATTTGGGATTTTGCAATCTCGTTTTTGCATTTTGCGTCGGCCGGCACGCCTATATGAACAAGGGGATCTCGAGGATATCATGTTAGCTTGTATAATCCTTCACAACATGGTAATTGAGGATGAGAAGGATATAGAGGATGAGTCATTTGACTTGAATGAGGAAGCAACCACGTCGACTGTTCAAGCACCTACAATCTGTCAAGGGCATGACCCAGTGATGGAAGAAGTACTACAAAGAAATGCAGATATTCGTGATCGTCAAGCTCACAAGCAACTTCAATCTGATTTGATTGAACACATCTGGCAAAAGTTTGGGAATTAAACTAATTAGGTAGAAATGTTAATTTATATATATATATATATAATTAAACTAACTAGTCTTTTTCCTATCATGTTCTGTTAATGTTTTTTGAGACTAGACTATATGTCTGTATTTCATTAAGCAGAAGAGAGTGGCCAATAGACCTACACATAGTTGATACAAAAGGATTCGCGGGTAATCCATGGATTACCAATGAAATCCTCAACACAAAACGAAAAGCAAGAACACGAAGTGCTGGGGCGGCACCCAGACCGCAGGCGCCTCCGACCCACGTTACCGAAAGATGACGATGCTTTCGTGCGGAAGGTATCATTCGCGCGAAAGCAAGCGCTTCAGACCCGCAACACCAAGCGACGACGGTCTCTGAGCGGAAGGCAACACTCGCGCGGTAGCGCCACATTCGCGCGGTAGCGCGCCCTTCTGCTCGCTGGCCAGGGGAAGGCGTCGCCTTCAGGCGGTAGTGCAACATTCGCGCGGTAGCGCGCCTTTCGGCCCGCGGATCAAGGGAAGGCAACGCCTTCGCGCGAAAGGATGCATTCGCGCGGTAGCGCGCCTTTCGGCTCGCGGCCAGGCGTACGGCGGAGGCTCCGCGTGGAAGGGAGCATTCGTACGAAAGGAACCCAGCGTCTCCGGCGAGAGATTGTCTTTTACGATTTTGGTTGTCCGTGAGTTTTTCGCAGGTCGCCGGAAGCATGGGTCAGGGAGAGCAGGCCCACCGGTCGGGAAGAGAGCCGGGGACGCTGGGCCCGCCAGAGGCCGAAGTGACGATGGTGCCCCCAGCGCCGGAAGGAGCGCTGAACGGCTACAGAGTAGTTGAGTAGGGCATCATTGTAATTGTAGTAGAGTGATTGAGAAGGGCAATCTTGTACTTTCACGTGGATCTAGTTCAATATAAAAAGCTCCTGACCTCCCCACGGTGGGGGGGAGGAGCACTGTTCACTTCACCCAACTTCCCACTCTCTCCCGTTTACTTCCGCTTTCGCTCTGTGCATTCGTTCGTGCGACAACCCGCTGTTTCGAGGTCTCGGACCCGAAACAACATTGGCGCCCACCGTGGTTGTCGCCCGAGCTTACCATGCCGCCAAGAAAAGCGCCAAAGACGGTCGACAATCCGGAGACGATCGCCGCGAGAAAGGATGCTTTCGGCACCGTCGCGGTTTCAGTCCCAGCTAGCTAGGTTCCACCAAACGCAGCCGCAGAGCCACCACCTTTCGGCGGCGCTCTGTCGATAGAAACGCAGCCGACGCCGGGAGCATCGACGAGCCAGGGCGTGCAGCCTCAGGATCAGCGGACTTTGGGCAGAGACGGCACGCCGGATGGGCACGTCGAGGACGAGTTCGATGATGAGGATGAAGACGATGACGAAATCACAAGACACGCCCAAGCAATCAAGATGCTGGCTCAGCAGCAAGGGGAAATCGAAAGGCTGTTGTTGCAAAGAGACCAACTGCAGCAGCAGTTGGCGGCGAAAGCAAGAGAAGACAAGACTCGCAACGCCATTTGGCGAGCTGAGGCGCAGAGGAGGCAACTCGAGAAGGAAATTCAGGAGCTGCAAAGGGCCAGGGCGGACCCAAATCCGATAGCACAAGAAAACGTATTCATACCAAGGCGAGAGCAACCGCCAGCTTTCGGCAACGCCATCGACGAAACCTCTCCACTCTCGAGGGAGTTGCAAGCTCATCCGTGGCCACTCAATTACAAGCCCCGCATTCTGACTTTCGACGGTAAAGCGAACCCACGCAAGTTCTTGGCAAGCTACGAGACAGCTGTTTTTTTGGCAGGCGGAGACAGTCAGGCTTTGGCAAAATCTCTCATCCTGGCAGTCGAAGACGTGGCCCACGATTGGTACACTACCCTCAAGCCATTGTCTATCTATTCGTGGGCACAGCTGAAGGCCGAACTGCTGGCCACTTTCCAAGGATTCCGACCGGATGTCAAGACCACGCGGGATCTCATGAATTGCACCCAGCAAGACGACGAGCCACTTTCGGAGTACCTCAAACGTTTCATCCAACTGAAAGCTCAAGCTCCGAATGTGCCGGAAGCCACGGTGATCGCAGCAGCCATCGAAGGCTTGGGGACTGGGCAGTGCGCCGCTCATTTGTCCAGGGAGCCGCTGAAAGATGTCAAGGAATTGTTCGACGTAATGAATGCGTACGCGAGGTCGGATGATGACTTTCGGCGACGCAAGGCCGCCCGCCTGACGCAGAGGCAAGCGACGAAAGCAAGTCGACCACCGCCCGTGCCGAATCAAAGGATTGTCAGGCCTTTTCGTTCAATCAACAATTTGCAGGAAGAACCAGCACAATCAGCGACAAGTACGGAGAGGCCTGACATGGCTGACTTTCAGCCCCAAAGAGGGTTTGATCAACCGTTCCGCGGGGGGCGCGATGGAAGGACAGGACGCGGCGGACGAGACGGTAGAGGCCGCGGAAGAGGACCCAGGCCACCATATTGCGTCATTTGTGACGGCAATTTCGGCCACACCACTCGGGACTGCAAATACAGCAAGATGGCGAAAGAGCTGAAAGACAGGGATCAGGCTTCAGCCTCCGCCGAAAGCTCCAAGCATGTTTTCCACAATTCGCAAGACCCGGCAACAGTGACGGCAGCATGCAGCAATTACGCGAGCACGCCTATGCATCCCCCGCAGTACATGCATCCCCAAAACTTGCATTGGTATAATCCAGCGTATCAGGGCTATCAGCTTCCGGTCTTTGCACCGCAGTCGGTGGCAGTTTCGTCACCCTTGCATTATCAGCGTCAGCCAACGCCGCCACCGGCGCTTCCGGCTCAAACCCAGCCTCAGGGGCAGCAAGCACAGCCCGGCTACCAGCAGGGGCAGGAAATGGAAAACGAAACTAGCGCAGTCAACAACATCCTCCCGTCAAGAGGCCACATTTTCGCCATCACGGGCGGATCTAACCTCGAGCACGAAAGTAAGAGAGCAAGAAGGGACTATCACCGAAGAGTCCAGACGGTATCACCAAGACTCCCACTGAACAGGCCAGCTTGGTCGCTAGCGCCGATATGCTTTGACGAATCCGATTTCAAAGTCCGCGACTACCCGCATTGTGACGATTTCGTCGCCACGGCCAATGTGGCCGGTTTCACCTTGCATAACATTCTGATCGACACCGGAAGCTCAGCAGACATCCTGTTCGTCAAAGCTTTCGAGGCGATGGGATTCGACAGGCGCAGTTTGGACCCCGCCGGCAATTCACTGTACGGGTTAGGAGGAAGAAAGATCTATGCTATCGGCAAAAAGCAAATCCCTGTATCCTTCGCCGAAGAGGAAAGAGTCCGCACCGAAACACTGACATTCGACATAGTAAACATGGACTATCCGTATACTGCCATTTTCGGCAGAGGTTTCACCAACAAGTTTAACGTTGTCATCAAGCAAAGCAACCTGTGCATGAAGATGCCATCCCCTTTCGGCATTATCGCTATACATGGAGATCAGCAAGCTTCTATTAGAATTGAGGGAAAACCAACCCCAAGCTACAGCCTTATCAATGAGGTGGCTAATAAAGACGAAATGCAAACAACCACCGAAGAGCATGCTATCGTCAGCCCGTCGGAATGCAAGGTTGGGGCAGCCGAAGAAACGGTAAGAATTCCGCTCGCGGCCTCCAGGCCCGAAAGAGCCGTGCACATTGGGTCAAGCATGCCGGAAGAAGAAAGGAACGCTTTGGCATCCTTCCTTGCGAACAACGATGACATTTTCGCTTGGTCAGTAAGCGACTTGCAAGGCGTTAGCAGAGATCTCGCCCAGCACAATTTGAACATCGCAAGCGGCGCTAAGCCCAGAAAACAAAAACTGAGAAAGATGTCAAACGAAAGGGCAGACGCGGCGAAAGCCGAAGTGGAAAGATTACTCGATGCGGGAGTAATCCGACCAGTCCAGTATCCCGAATGGCTGGCAAATGTTGTCTTGGTGAAAAAGAAGAATGGAAAATAGCGAATGTGCGTCGATTTCACCGACCTCAACAAATGCTGTCCGAAGGATCCGTATCCTTTGCCTCGTATCGACAAGCTTGTCGACATTGCATCTGGTTGTGAAATAATGAGCTTGCTAGATTGTTTTTCAGGCTATCACTAGATTTGGCTTCATCCCGACGATGAGGAGAAAACCAGTTTCATCACCCCTACGGGTACATACTGCTACCGGCGAATGTCGGAAGGGCTGCGGAATGCAGGCCCTACCTTCTCGCGGATGACTGACAAGGTGTTCGAAAGCCAGAAGCAAAAGAAAAACTTGTTGGCTTACGTTGACAATATAGTGGTCAAGAGCGATAGACAGGAAGATCATCAGGCAGACTTGCTCGAGACTTTCGGCAATCTCCGAAAGAGTGGTTTGAAGCTCAACCCTGACAAGTGCATTTTTGGCATCAAGAAAGGCAAGCTCCTCGGTTGCCTGGTATCGGCAAGAGGAATTGAAGCTAATCCCGACAAGATAGCGGCAATCATCAACATGCAACCGCCCTCAAACCGAAAGCAAGTGCAAAAGTTGACAGGAAGGCTGGCTTCTTTGAACAGATTCATCGCAAGGTCCGCTGAAAAAGGGTTGCCTTTCTTCCGAACTCTGCGTAGCTCCGACCCTTTCGATTGGGGGGAAGAGCAGCGGCAGGCTTTTCAGCAACTAAAGGAGTATTTGACAAAACTGACCACGCTATCCAAGCCGTCGCCGGAAGCGACACTCTTGTTGTATCTCGCAGCATCGCACACCACCGTAAGCGCAGTACTGGTGGAAGAGAAGGAGCATGCAAACAAGATGACGCAGTTCCCAATCTACTTCGTCTTCGAGGCCCTTTCAGGTGCAAAACTGAATTACTCAGAGCTGGAGAAGATAGCTTACACAGTAGTAATGGCTTCTAGAAAGCTAAAGCACTACTTTCAGTCTCACCACATCATAGTCCTTTCGGCTCAGCCATTGGAAGCCCTGTTCCGCAACAACGAAGCTATCAGCCGAATTGGCAAGTGGGCGGCGGAGCTAAACGAATATGTGATCGACTTCCAACACCGATCCGCAATCAAGTCGCAGGCATTGGCAGATTTCATAGCAGACTGGACTCCCGCCGCTTTCGACACAACACTTGAATTCGAGGAGCCCGTGTGGACAGTGAATTGTGACGGCGCATGGGGAATGGCTGGAGCCGGAATCTCGGCGATCCTTACACCACCAAGAGGACCGAAGGTCAGATTTGCCGCAAGGCTGCAATTCCTCACAACAAACAACACCGCCGAATATGAAGCCGTATTGTTGGGTTTACGAAAGCTCCGAGCAATCGGAGCGAGAAGATGCATAGTCAAGTCGGATTCCCAAGTCGTTGTTGGTCACGCCGAAAAGGACTTCACAGCAAGAGAACCAGAGCTAGCCAAGTATCTGGCAGCAATCAGAAGAATGGAGAAGCATTTTGCTGGTTTCACCTTACGTCACATTCCAAGGGCCGAAAACGCAGAGGCAGACGAGCTGGCCAAAGCTGCAGCACAAAATCTACCACTTCCGCCAGACGTGTTATATCAAGTCCTTTCGGCCAAGGCAGTGAAAGAGGAGGAAGATCATCCAAGTACGGTACATGCTATCGCCAGCGATGACTGGAGGTCGCGGATATTCGCCTATCTAGTCGGAACGTACGAGCCAGAGTCTAAGAAGGATGCCGAAAGGATGGCCAGCAGAGCGAAAGGTTACTCAATCATCGGAGAGCAGTTGTTCAAAAACGGGAAAACAGCTCCTCTTCTCAAATGCATAAGTAAGCGCGAAGGCATTCAGCTACTCGAAGAAATGCACGCCGGAATATGCGGAGCGCACAGAGGGCCTCACGAGATAGCACACAGAGCAATGAGGCAAGGATTCTACTGGCCGTCCGCCGCATCAGACGCCAGAGAACTGGTCAAATGTTGCAAAGGTTGCCAGATGTTCGCCAAAAACCAGAAAACACCAGCAAATGAAACCACGCCGATAGTACCGACCTGGCCCTTGCAAAGATGGGGCATCGACATAGTCAGCCCGCTACCGGCAGCTCCAGGCAATTTGCGTTTCGCAGCGGTTGCTCTCGAGTATTTCACCAAATGGGTGGAAGCGAAGGCCCTCGCCAGCATAACTTCCACCTCTTTAACCAAATTCGTCTGGCAGAGAATAATCTGTCGTTTCGGTGTTCCGTCATTCATCACCTGCGACAATGGGAAGCAGTTTGATTGCGCCGAATTCAGGAGTTTTTGCGATGAACTCAGCATCAAGCTTAACTTTGCCTCAGTAAATTACCCCCAGCCAAACGGGGCTATCGAGAGAGCGAATGGCCTAATCTTCTCGGCAATCTCGAAAACCTTGTACGACCCGCCGAAAGGCAAGTGGGCCAACACCCTAACAACAGCTGTATGGGGACACAACATCTCACGGTCCAGAGCTACCGGCTTCACCCCGTTCAGATTGCTTTACGGCGAGGAAGCAGTCACCCCGGAAGAGGTAAAGCTGGGTTCCTTCCGAACCGAAATGGCGCCAACGACTCAAGAGCAAAGGCACCTCAAACTCGATAACATTGAAGAAGTAAGATTGCAAGCCGCAGATAATCTTGAGAAGTACCATGCCGAAACGAAGCATCACAGGGACAAGACGATAGTCCGAAAGGACATCAAGCCTGGAGACATGGTCACCATTCGGCAGCCAGACAAGCAAGGTAAGCTGCAATCGCAGTGGCAAGGCCCTTTCGTCGTGGCAAGCATGGCAGCACCCGGTGTATTCCGGTTGATGAATGACAAAGGCGAAGAATCAGCCCACACATGGAACGCGAGCAGCCTGCGCCGTTTCTACCCGTAATTTATCTTTCTTGAACTTTCATGTAATTTTCTTTTCATCTTTCATCATTTTTGTAAATCAAAGGGCCGGCTGTGCTCTTTTTTCCTCGCTGGGGAAGCCCTCCATCGGGGTGCGAGGTTTTTTAACGAGGCAGCCGAATGTAACCGCTACATTACGAAAGTAACCATAATTCCCCCAGAAATATCGCGTGGCTCGCTAAAAGACGAAGTCAACCAAGCATAAGGTTGAGACATTCGTCAGCAAAATGTGATAAAAAAGAGAATGTCGAAGAGGTAGGGCGAAAGAGACCCTTTACATCCAACGACAATCTCGAAAGCCTGCGAGCCATAAAAAACCGACCCTCCGACAAAACGAGAGGGCGGAACAAAAGCCTGCGGGCTATATGAAAACCGACCCTCCGACAAAACGAGAGGGCGGAACAAAAGCCTGCGGGCTATATGAAAACCGACCCTCCGACAAAACGAGAGGGCGGAACAAAAGCCTGCGGGCTATATGAAAACCGACCCTCCGACAAAACGAGAGGGCGGAACAAAAGCCTGCGGGCTATATGAAAACCAACCCTCCGACAAAACAAGAGGGCGGAACGAAAGCCCGCGGGCTATATGATAACCGACCCTCCGACAAAAAAACGAAAGGGCGGAACCAAACAAGCAAGTCGGGCAGATGTTGACAAACGGCAGGGACAGCCGGCATGCCCCAGTAGCCGCAAAGAGCATAAATGCCATGCTTAACTCTTCACCTACCAGACGCCAACAAGTACAACCGAAAGAGTAACTGCAGCCCTCCCGCAACAGGGGTAAGGCAATATAAATACACACCAGAGTGCTAAGCCTCCAAACCATCCAAAACTACCGAGTCCCATCAAAATATTAGTCTCGGGCAATAGGCTCACTAGCGAAAATGCGAATAGGAAGCATCAGGAGCCATGTTTTCGCTTTAATGATTGTGTCATCGGCATAGCATTTAGCTAGCGTCACCAATCCAGTAACTTTAGGCGAAGGCCCTATCAAGTGACATGTCCATCCCAAGCTGCGGCTAGGAGACAAGCGAAAGCAAGCCTGCTGCTAGATGACAACAGGAGCAATATCATAATCATAGTCGATTGTAAGCCTCCCCATGTTGCGTTCATAAAGATACTTTCGTCAACCGAATTAGAAAACACCCTCGCGCGAACGCTAACGCCCCTCGCCTAAGTGAGTGGGGGCGGGCGCGTCTTTGCTCTCGGCCGAGGGGCTCGCACCGAAAGCTACCTCGCGCGAATGCAAATGCCCCTCGCCTAAGTGAGTGGGGGCGGACACGTCTTTGCAATCGGCCGAGGGGCTCGCACCGAAAGCTCCCTCGCGCGAATGCTATCGCCCCTCGCCTAAGTGAGTGGGGACGGGCGCGTCTTTGCAATCGGCCGAGGGGCTCGCACCGAAAGCTCCCTCGCACGAATGCTATCGCCCCTCGCCTAAGTGAGTGGGGGCGGCCACGTCTTTGCAATCGGTCGAGGGGCTCGCACCGAAAGCTACCTCGCGCGAATGCTAACGCCCCTCGCCTAAGTGAGTAGGGGCGGCCGCGTCTTTGCAATCGGCCGAGGGGATCGCACCGAAAGCTCCGTCGCGCGAATGCTACCGCTCTTCGCCTAAGTGAGTGGGGGCGGGCGCGTCTTCGCAATCGGCCGAGGGGCTCGCACCGAAAGCTCCCTCGCGCGAATGCTATCGCCCCTCGCCTAAGTGAGTGGGGGCGGCCGCGTCTTTGCAACCGGCCGAGGGGCTCGCACCGAAAGCTCCCTCGCGCGAATGCTAACGCCCCTCGCCTAAGTGAGTGGGGGCGGGCGCGTCTTTGCAATCGGCAGAGGGGCTCGCACCGAAAGCTCCCTCGCGCGAATGCTATCACCCCTCGCCTAAGTGAGTGGGGGCGGGCGCGTCTTTGCAATTGGCCGAGGGGCTCGCACCGAAAGTTACCTCGCCCGAATGCTAACGCCCCTCGCCTAAGTGAGTAGGGGCGGGCGCGTCTTTGCAATCGGCCGAGGGGCTCGCACCGAAAGCTCCTTCGCGCGAATGTCATCGCCCCTCGCCTAAGTGAGTGGGGCGGGCGTGTCTTCGCAATCGGCCGAGGGGCTCGCAGCGAAAGCTCCCTCGCGCGAATGCTATCGCCCCTCGCCTAAGTGGGTGGGGGCGGCCGCGTCTTTGCAATCGGCCGAGGGGCTCGCAACGAAAGCTCCCTCGCGCGAATGCTACCGCTCTTCGTCTAAGCGTGTGGGGGCGGGCGCGTCTGAACTACCGGCCGAGGGGCTCGCACCGAAAGCTCCCTCGCGCGAATGCTACCGCCCCTCGTCTAAGTGAGTGGGGGCGGCCGCGTCTTTGCAATCGGCTGAGGGGCTCGCAACGAAAGCTCCCTCGCGTGAATGCTACCGCTCTTCGTCTAAGCGTGTGGGGGCGGGCGCGTCTGAACTACCGGCCGAGGGGCTCGCACCGAAAGCTCCCTCGCGCGAATGCTACCGCCCCTCGTCTAAGTGTGTGGGGGCGGGCGCGTCTTTACTATCGGCCGAGGGGCTCGCACCGGAAGCTCACTCGCGCCAGCGCGAAAGCTGCCGCCCCTTGTCTAAGTGTTTGGGGGCGGGCGCGTCCAAGCCATCAGCCAAAAAGGACCCGCAACGGAAGCGCTATCGCGCGAACTGGTAGGATGACAGTGACTAAATCATTCGGCAAAAGACTCCCGCTTCACCTATTGAGCGAAAGACACAGCAAAAAATAGCAATCCGCGCGAGGTAGCAAATCATACGACCGTCCAAGTGAAAATTAAGCGAAAGAATGAAAAAAATCGCGCATTCGCAAATAACGATCAACACCGAAAGATACAACCCACTGCGACACTTTTCATTACACCGGACTTGAGAGGTAAAGTTTGTACAACGTAATTCAGGGCCGCGAACTACTTCCGCGGCCAAGGAAAATGTTGTATCGCCGTTCATCTGGCGAAGGCACGGCGTCTTCGGGCTCCAACTTAACGAATGCGGCACCCTCGAAGCCCGGCGGCGCGCGCGAAGCCTCGCGCCTCATTCGCCTCGACTCAAGTTCGCGTCGATCGAAGTTTTCATAAAAAGCGCGTAGCTGCTCTTCTGTGCGCCTAAGTTTCTTAGCACGTTTTTTCATGTAAGCCGAAAGCGACGCCGTCGAAAACCTAGAGCGAAAACTCCTCCACAAGTCATCGCCAACACAGATATCGCCTGACTTAATCATTAACGGGCAGATGTCGAGAACGTCCGGCGTTCCCGCACCCGCGCTCTGTTCAAGATACAACATTCGAACTTAAGTCCCAAAGTTTACAGAAGGTCTAAGAACAAGCTACCAGCACAATAAAAACGGGCCCTAGAAAAGTCATTCGTCTACCGCTGCGTCTTGAGAGGCATTCGCATCGCGAACAGCAGCAGCGGCCGAGCTCTCGGGGGCTTCATCATTAGGCTGGGGCAGACTCGCCTCGTCCTCCGGCTCAGCCTCGCGCGCCCGTTTTTCGGAAATGTACTCCGAAAACACCTGCCGAATGTGCGTCTTCTCCTCTGGAGTCTGCACAAAAGAGCGAAATCTCAGAAGAAACTCCACTTAAGCCGCAGGATGCTGCAGAAAAAGCGATAGCTAACACAGAAGTCAAGCGAAAGCTCAGGCGGTCGGTAGAAGACACCTTTCCGCGAGCCACTGCGGATTGCATGAGTGACATATCATTCCCGCCTGCCAGCCAGAACTCATCAAAAAATCTTTTCCCTAGAACTTTCGCCGCTTCGGGGGTGCACCAATAGTAGTCAACTTCCTTGACCGAAAGCTCCGTGATATGGGAGCAGCCAGCGTCCACAAGGCTATGACCGATCGCCTTGATGCCGGTAACGGCGGCGTAGTCTCGGCCAAGGGCCATGTGCCCCTCCAGCGACTCCATCTCGGAGCGAATCCAGCCAACGAGGCTATCGACGTTACGTTCTGAGGGACCATCCGCCTCGACGCCGATGCTGCGAAGGCATTCGCGGAAGCGAGCCGCGGCCTCCTCAGCATTGGCTAAAAGCAGTTTTTCCCTTTCGGCTTGGGTGGCCCGCAGCTGCGAAAGCTCCTTCTTGAGGTTTTTCACCTCTTTCTGACTTGTTTTCCTCGAGGTGCGCTCAGCGTCGGCCTTCTTGGTCTGCTGCTCAAGGTCGGCGGCGAGCTCCTTCACTTGGGTGTCGAAATTCTTCACTTGAGTGTCAAGCTCTTGCTTCTCACGCTCAAGCTTGCGAATATATAGATCCTGTTGATTGCTTTGGCTGCGAGCGACAACGGCAGCCTGTGTATAGAAGCGAAACAACGGTGAAAATAAAGATCGAAAGAGCTACAAAACTTGCAGCGAAATCAAACACTTACGCTTGCCAGGTGAAAAGAGATGGCGTCGTCGAGTTTCAGACAGTTAACTTTCAGGAGATCCCTTTCGATCTCCGGTGCGACGAAAGCTTTTTGTGAGAATTCCACAAACTTAGTGGCCTCCTCGCTGCCGCCAGGAAGAATTCCAGCCCGACGATAGTCAAGACGGCAAGCGATTTGGGCGTCAGAAGGCGCACCTAAAGAACGAGCAACGCGATAAGATTCCTCTTTCGCCTCGTCAGTATCATTCGATGAGCTCAAGCCAGTATATAAGAACGGGTTCTCGTAGTCCAAGGGCACCCCGTCGAGAACCAGCCGCCCGTAACCCAAGAGCTGCCCTTCCACCATTTCCTGGGTCAGACGAATGCAGCGCGGCGAAAGGCATAGCTTACCTTTGTCAGCAGCAGCAGGGGCAGGCATTCTCAGGGACGCGCTCTCCTTTTCGCCAGCAGCGGTCTTGTCGCCTGACGCCTGTGCAGAGGTGTCGGGGCGAGAAACTTTCGCTTTTTTCGCCGGACGCTCCGCGACGTTGGGTGGACCAGAGGGTTTCCGGGCGCCGACCTTCGCGAATATTGGCATTTCAGCAACCGAAGCATCATCATCAAAGGTTGCGCGTGAAAGAGGCATGCTCGATTTTTTCAGCGCCATCCCAGCAGCGAGAGTGGAGCTCTGCAGAACAAACGACAAGATAAGATAGGTCACACGCGCATCATCAATATCATAAAGGAACTGTTCTAGCGAAAGGGAAAAGCAAAGAACGCGAATAAACCGAAAGACAAAGCAAAAGAGAGGCAAAGAAACTAACCACCCTCGGATGATCGAAAGGATCAATGTCGGGGATCGACTCCATCACTATTCCTTGGCTTTTAAGCATCGGCTTGGCAATTAACCGCCCGATGCGAATGTCCCCAAGATCGGTAGTTCTTCGCCTTGAAACCACGCCGCTACGCCCACCGCGCCGAGCTACGCCTTTCCCTTTTTCTTTCGAACCTTCAGCCTCTTCCTTGCCCTCGTCAACTAGAGGCCTTTCGGCGTATTCGATTCCCATAGCGTCGAAGGCTCGGTTCAGGCGGTGGCTTCGGCCGAGATTGCCGAGTTGGAATTCGCTTTCTTTGCGCAGGTACGGGCCGCAAACTTTCCTGGCCTCCTTCTCGATTTGCTTCACGTAAAGATCATCATCGGAGTAATCCGCGGGCCTCTCTAGTAGTAGAAGGGGGCTCCAGTATCCATCCTTCTCTGAAAAGCCTTCGAAAGAAGTGGCGCTGCAGAGCGGATTCATCCCAATGGCCATCCACTCTTCAACCAAATCTCGGCTGATCTGAAACTGTGCAGTGAGCGCGAATGCATCCCCACAACGAATAGCATCCGGGTCACTTAGCACGACGGGCGGAAGATGCCTCCCAGGGCATTTCTCCAAAACCGATACAAGTGGAGAGCCTTTCTTCTCTCCTTTACTTAGTTCAGCGGCAACGGTTTCGTCCGAGCACACGCGATAGTAGAACCAGAAGCTATTCCAATCCGGCCACTTGTTCTGATACGTGAGTGAAATGGAAACACTGCCTCGTGTCTTCCGCGAAACGAAATTAATGCATCCAATTTCGCTAGCAGCTCACATCCAAGGAAGGGGTCGTTCACTTTCGTCGGACGACGGTGGATATCATAGAACCGCACGAAAACGTCGGCCCACGGTGTGCAATCCAGCATCTTCATTGCGTGGGCGAAAACACTGAGTCTGGCAAACGCATTCGGCGTCAGCTGATGGAGTTGTATTTTGAACCCCGACAGGACATCCGAGACGAATTCCTCGAGAGGAAAATCAAGCCCGGCTACGAAGTAATCGCGAAAGACGACGGCTTCGTTAGGCCGCGGAATAGGCACCTCCTCGTCTCCAGGGACGCGGCAATTCGCAAGATGATCTCTCCTTAGAGGCCCCTTTTCGACCATTGTTTGTAAGCCAGCGGCCGTCATTCGCGATGCGCCCAGGTAAAAAGAACAATCCGTGGGGACCGAAACCAAACCGGAGTCACCATCATTAGACAGGCTTCCGCCGTGATCTGGAACTCGCGGAGCAGCCCCAGATCCGACGGATACTTCCGCGCTACGTTCGCGGCGGGAGGACTCGGTAGCACTCGTACTTTCGCTAGCCGAGCTCGAGGTCGACGTCGAGCTGGAAGACGCCATCTAACACGGCGCGAAAGACAAATAAACAAACAATACAAGCGAAAAACGGCGAGAATAGAAGCGGAATCAACAAGCTTAGACAACCAATTCGCAGGACATAAGCCGAAAAGAGACAAAAATACAAATGATGACAGCTACACACCTCAATGCTCGTTCAGCGAATCACGCAAGCTGGCGAATGCACCCCTCGTCGAAAGTGAATCACGTCAGGCGAATGGCGCAAACCGTCACGAGATAGAGACAGCGGGGGGGAAGGCGTCGACTGACCGGGCGCCTTTGTTCACCAGAAGCCACCGCGCTTATATACGAGCAACAGCAACACGGTTACCAAGAGAGGCGAAGAGACGCCTGGCACGGGATTCGAAGCGTCGCAGAGGCTTTCCATCATGATACACGGTTTTCGAGGAAGACGAAAAGATGACTGTTACATGACTAAAAAATATATATATATAATATATATAACAATAAATAATAATAATGATAGCAATAACAGACAAAAAAAACTCTCAGCTTCGACACGAAGCAACAGTTTTTTTGGGCGGACGTAGGCGCCTAGCGAACGGACACGGTCGAACTTCGCAGGCTTGCAGATTCGACCGTAAGGGGCTATTGTTGGGGCGGCACCCAGACCGCAGGCGCCTCCGACCCGCGTTACCGAAAGATGACGATGCTTTCGTGCGGAAGGTATCATTCGCGCGAAAGCAAGCGCTTCAGACCCGCAACACCAAGCGACGACGGTCTCTGAGCGGAAGGCAACACTCGCGCGGTAGCACCACATTCGCGCGGTAGCGCGCCCTTCTGCTCGCTGGCCAGGGGAAGGCGTCGCCTTCGGGCGGTAGCGCAACATTCGCGCGGTAGCGCGCCTTTCGGCCCGCGGATCAAGGGAAGGCAACGCCTTCGTGCGAAAGGATGCATTCGCGCGGTAGCGCGCCTTTCGGCTCGTGGCCAGGCGTACGACGGAAGCTCCGCGCGGAAGGGAGCATTCGTACGAAAGGAACCCAACGTCTCCGGCGAGAGATTTCGTCTTTTACGATTTTGGTTGTCCGTGAGTTTTTCGCAGGTCGCCGGAAGCATGGGTCAGGGAGAGCGGGCCCACCGGTCAGGAAGAGAGCCGGGGACGCTGGGCCCGCCAGAGGCCGAAGTGACGATGGTGCCTCCAGCGCCGGAAGGAGCGCTGAACGGCTACAGAGTAGTTGAGTAGGGCATCATTGTAATTGTAGTAGAGTGATTGGGAAGGGCAATCTTGTACTTTCACGTGGATCTAGTTCAATATAAAAAGCTCCCGACCTCCCCACGGTGGGGGGAGGAGCACTGTTCACTTCACCCAACTTCCCACTCCCTTCCGTTTACTTCCGCTTTCGCTCTGTGCATTCGTTCGTGCGACAACCCGCTGTTTTGAGGTCTCAGACCCGAAACAACACGAAGGGGTGGGGGACCCACCACCTAACAAACCAGCCACTGAGCCTAAAATAATAAACCCCAACACCTTGGTAGCCAGTAGTGGTCGGAGCCGTAGACGACAACAGCGGCAAAGCATCCGCTAGAACTCCTCGGTGGCAAAGCATCCACCGGAAATCACCTCGGCGGCAAAGCATCCGCCGAAAAACCAATCGCTCCTTCGAGTCACTAAGGTCAATGGCCAATGCCCTCAGGACCACGATCAAGGAGGACTACACCTCAGCGGCAAAGCATCCGCCGTAAAACGTCTGCGACCTCGGCGGCAAAGCCACCGGAAACGCGACCTCGGCGGCAAAGCATCCACCAGAAACCCCTCAGCGACAAAGCATCTGCCAGAGACACCTCGGTGGCAAAGCATCCACCGGAAACGACCACAAGAACAGCTACAACAACCACCAACTAGACAAAACCTAGGTGAGGGGAAACATGAAGCACAAAAGGCGCGGCATGACGACCAAACTGACCACGTGGGAGGAGCGAGGAGATTCTTCAGCAACGCCTTCACGAAGGAGGTGACGCCGAAGACGCCAACGTCGCTGGCCTTAGAGAACTAAGGCAGGGCTTTCACCCAGAATCCAGTGATAGGAGCATAAGACTCAAAAAACGACGCCTCCGGGAAGGATGTGACGTCCAAAGACATCACCGTCGTCCGCCCGACCACCGTCGGGCTGGGCTTTCGCCCGTAGCTCCATGCATCCAAATCACGGTGCGCCGCCCAGACCCAGCCACCGCAGAGGAGGAGGGTGCCGCCAACGAACCGCGAGTGGTAGGCATGTCCGCTCGACCGTCATCAGCCTCGCCACCATGACGCGACAGATGTGCGAAATGAGCGAGACGCCGCCATCCACGCCACCATGGCGTCGATGACGCACCACCAGAGCAGCCGCCCACACCACCACAGTGCGAGACGGTGTACGCAAATGACAGCGCCATACATACCACCGAACGGCAACCTAGCAGCCCGCAAGCAGCGCGGTCGCCGACGAGGAGGCCGTCGGCCACCAGCAGCTGAGATGGAGACGTGAGCCCTGCTGCCGCGCCGCAGACAGGAACAGGAGGACCGGCAGCCACCCCGACATCTAGGCACGCAGGCACATCCGCAAGCCACGCCGTGGCCGCGGAACCGCGTCGTGCCGCCGACCAGGAAGCGGGTGCGGCCACAGGATCCGGCCATCGCTACGGCAGGGAGGGGCAGCAGTCACCGGATCTGGCCACCGCCGACCAAGGAACGGGCGCGGCCGACAGATCCGGTCGCCGCCAGCCTTGGAGCGGGCACGGCAGCCGGGACCGGCCACCACCAGCCCACGAGCGGCCACGACCGCCGAATCCGACCGCCCCCGGCCCAGAGTGGGCACGGCTGCCAGCTCCAACCGTCTCCGGCCTCGTCACCGGCCAAGGAACAGCAGCAGCAAGCACGGGGAAGACGAGGAGAGGAGAGGAGATGGAGAGGGGGAGGAAGGTGGGACCGCTGCCTATACGAGCAACGACGCCGAGGGCCGCCGCCACCGCATCAGGGATCAGCGGCGACGGCGGCCGGAGGGGCGCCCTGAGGGGCCCTTGGCGGCGGCGGCGGAAGCCCCCCGAGCCGCTCAGAGAGAGACGACGCGGGGGCCCGAACCCTCCTGGTGCGTCCGCCGCAGTTCCCGTTTCATGTTCTGTTAATGTGTTGTTTATATCTTTTTCTTACAACAAAGTTAATTTATTAGCTTATCTTATTTTACAGGTTGATGATCAGGGATGATACAAATTTTGATGGCTTCTATCTTGAGGGTGTTGGATATGGTTTCTGCAGGCAGGAAGACTTCCAGGAAGATTTCTGAAGCCATGGTCGTGCTGCTGCTCGTGCTGCAGTGTGCTCCTTGTTGTGCTGCAGTGAAGCCATGGTCGTGCTGCAGCACAAGTTAATTTATTAGCTTATCGTATTTAAATCTCTATTCCTATTGTAATGGACGATATATCTATTTTTGTTGCTGCTGCTCGTGCTGCAGTGTGCTCCTTCAATTGTGCTACTCGTGTTGTAGTGTGCTGCTGCTTTGCCATACCTGCGGTTGCCACAGATGATCGTCTTTGTTTATGGGGGCATGCACATGTTTATTAATTTTTTTTTCTCTATAGAAACTACTGATATAAACTTGCATTGGAAAGGATAGTTTCTACTGATAGAGTCTTAGAGCTATGAAAACCGTGATAGAGTCTAGCATTGGGAGTGCTCTAAGAACGATGGGAAGTAGGCATAGACCGTGCCTCCAGCTAGCAAGATGGTGGGGTCCACATTCTACTTTCATGACCCCTTCACTGTATTTGACTTGTTTGTACTATTTTTATGGAATTTATACTCAATCCAGTATACCAGTATACTCTCTCTGTTCACAGAAGAATACAATTCTCACATTCCGAGAAGTCAAACATTGTAAATTTTGATAAAAATTATATAAAAAATACTAAAATTTATGAAGCAAAATAAACACCATTAGATTAGTTGTAAAATATATTTTCATAATAAATTTATTTTAAGACATAAATACTAATATTATTTACTATAAATTTGATTAAAGTTGAAATAGTTTGACCGATACGTCTCCTATAATTACATTCTTCTGTGAACGGAGGGAGTATATCCATGGCCTTGGAGTACTAATACGGTGAGTTTGCATGCCCCACCAAACTGGTCAATTCTCACTGGTCGCGCGGCAAAGCCGCGCGGTCTTTCTAGTACAGGTTGAAGTATATTTCTAAGCATTCCGTGATCTGAATAGTTATATAATAGTGTTCCGTCGTGAATACTAGCAATGTTTGTTTGTTGTCCCAATGATGCATCAAATATATGACTGAAATATGAATAGAACCTGAAGCTATTTCTGCAGAATATGTTTTGTGTACAGAGAGGGTACGTATTATCTTAGTATTGGTAATTAGAGGTTTCTTATGAGTTCGTGTTCTTTATGGTTAAACCAATTCACTCGAGTAAGTCCTCCATTTGACACGGATACTCGTATTTTACATTTTTACTGCATTGAAGGGCCCTGTTCTTGCATATGATAATTGAAACTTATATCCCATGTCATTAGCCTTGTCACAATGTAATATACGACTCGAGGTGTGTGTTGGGCAGTATCTTCGATCAATCTTCCATCATCAATCAAGTAAACCTGACCAGCGGTGACTCTGCTCCTGCTGCCGTCGCGTTTGCTGCTCTGTTCCCGCTCAGTAAACTGACACGTCTCAAAGAAACAGCGAGAGGACGAAAAAGCATGCAGCGACGACGACAAAGGACTGAAGGATAGCCAGCGCACAAGCACCGCCGCCGGCGGCGTCAGCGTCAGCGTCACCGTCACCGTCACCGTCATTCGTTTCATTCCTCACCGAACCATCCCCGTCCGGCCCGCGTGGCAATGTCAGCGAAGCCAGGGGCCCCCATCCGGCCATCACCACGGGCCCCGGGCCCGGCCCCGGCCCCGGCGGCGCCTCCTCCGTCTCGCCACTTCCGTCTTCGCGGCCGCCGCCATCCTGTGCCCCATCCGCATCCGCCGGCAGCTCCTGTCGGCAGACCGGGCACGAGTTGTGGAGCCGGAGCCACGGCACGATGCAGTCGGCGTGGTACGCGTGCCTGCACGGCAGCTCCCGCGCGGCCTCCCCGAGCTCGAACTCCTCCTTGCACACGGGGCACTGCGAGCCGTCCGACAGGTGCGCGGGGGAGACCTGCACCGTGGGGAGCGACGCGATGGCCGACTCCGGCGCCGGCGCCGGCCCGGGGCGGTCGTCCTGCGCCTGCATGAGCCGCTCGATGAGAGCGTTCAGGTTACGCTCGGCGAAGAGCTCGTCCCACACGTCGTTAGGCGGTGGCAGTGGCAGCGGCGGTGGCGGTGGCGGTGGCGCGTCGACGTCGACGTCGGCGTTAGGCGGTGGCGGTAGCAGCGGCAGTGGCGGCAGGGACGGGACAAGCCGGCGCCGGCGGCGAGGGAGCGGCGCCGGCGTGTCCGCGTCGTCCGTGGCCGCGGGGTCCCTGGCGTCGCCGCCGCCGGCGCCGGTGTATATGACCCAGCGGGGGGGCCCGTCGAGCGGGAAGAACTGGTCGGGAGGCGGGACCCCGGGCCGCGGCGCTGCCAGCAGGTCGACCTCGTGCAGGAAGCGGCCGAAGCAGCGCGGGCAGAAGACGTCCGAGGTCGGGTACGACACGGCGCGCACCGTGCGGCCGCACACGTAGCACCAGTACAGGCGCCACGTCCGCCGGCGCCGTCGCACGCCTCCGTTCTCGCCCTCGCCCGTGGACATGGTTGGATTGCGGAGCTAGGCTGAGCTTTGCCGAGTCGGTGTAGTCGCCGTCGCCGTCGGTCGCTGCACCCCGGCCCGCTCGCCGTGGCTCGAAGGAGGCGCGCACGAGATTGGACATTGGAGGAGTACGCGGCCTTAGTATAGGAGGATTCGTGAGGGAACGCGAGGGCAATTTGATTTGGACAGCGGCAAGGTTAGCATAGAGAGAGGGTCGGCGGGAAGGAATGCCTTTTGCCAAGAGATGAACACGATTCTGTCTTTACGAAATCTGAAGCAAAGCGTTGCACTTGCGAGTTCCTTCCTTCATGAGAGTGCGACCGGCCCGCGAATAGCCGGGTGAATGTGAATGGCATGCTGACATGGCAGTTGGCAGAGTGATGCAAACTTGTGGTGTGGGCTGTGGCCGACGCTATATTTCACTCAACCCAAATTCACCTGTCTTGTGTCTATGGATTCATTTCCCTGGATTATTGTGGTGGTGCGATCAGGACAATTATGTTGGTCAATGTGTTATAATCTCAAATTATTATGCGTGCTTTTATAATTTTACGTGCAACGGTTAGGTTGATACTTATATGGGATGTTTAGTTAGAGAGTGAAAAGTTTTGGCCTGTGCAAACTAGAAACTATAATCAAGACCACAGGAATCTAATCCGATGATTAGAAGTGAAAATGAGTTATTTTAGCACTTAAACCCTCCACTGTGCCCACGCCTATTTGGATTAGAATGAGATGAGTGGAAGAGTTTAAGTGCTAAAATAACCCATCATTGAATTAGATTCCTGTGGTCTTAATTAAAGTTTCTATAGTTTGCTGAGCAGGTTCCTAAAAGTCTTTTAGGTGTCATATCGAATGTTGCGGTACTAATTTAGTCTATTAAAAATAGACTAAAAAATAAATTATATATTTCGTCTGAAAACATGAGACGAATTTATTGAGACTAATTAATATGTTACTAGCACATATTTACTATAGTACAACATTGTCAAATCATGGACTAATTAGGCTTAAAAAATTGTATCCCAAAGTTATTGAAATCTGTGTAATTAATTATTTTTTAGTCTACGTTTAATACTCTATATATGTGTCCAAACATTCAATGTGATATATGAAAAAAAATTGGACCGAGAACTGAACAGGGCCATAGATCATTTTTCATGACCGTGTGTTTTATGACACATGGGCCTTGATTCTTTCCAACTTCCAACTTTTTACACTCTCTCCATCACATCAATTTTTGGTCACATGCATGGAGCAATAAATATAGATAAAAAATTTAACTAATTACACAGTTTGTTTATAATTTGTGAGATGAACCTTTTGAGCCTAATTAGTCCATAATTGGATAATATTGGTCAAATACAAACGAAAGTGTTACAGTGTTAGAATTGCAAAAAGTTACGATCTAAACAAGGTTGTGTTTCATTAAGTAAAAGTAGAATATCAAATGTTACTACGTTCGTGAGTACCTAGAAAAGCCGAAACCCCGACGAGAGGCCGTCATCATTCATGGTTAAACATTTCTTCCCCTAAATTTTGATCAACTTTTTTTTCTAAAATAAGAAGGGAGACTAGGTGACTAAATATATATTAAAAAATATTAATATGTATGGTACATAATTAGTATCGTTGGATAGATATTTGAATCTAGTTTTTTAACAAAATTATTTGGAGATATAAATGTTGTACGTATTTACTATAAATTGAGTCAAACTTGTGGCACGTACACCAACGACGACAGTCAATTAGGAACGGAGGGAGTACATTTTTGCCGGTCACCGTGTTGTCGTCACTGCTCAATGTCAACAGCATCACGCTTGCCACTTGGGCTCTGTTTGCTTGAGCTACAAGCTAACTTTAATTTATATAAATTAGCCATTAAATAATATTTTTTCTCTTACAGTAAATTAGTCATTTCAACCTATTAATCGGCTCATAAGTCCTGTCGAACAGAATCCAAACTGCTCACTGGCTAACACCATAGGACACTAGCATATGAGAACCTCGTTACCGTTCCTCATGGCAACATGGAAACAGGGCATGATATCGGTTCACACCTTGAGCTACTCAATCAGAAGGGGAAGACTAATTTGGGGAGAGAAATGCTCGATTCCAGCAAGGAGGAGCTGTACTCGGTGAGGACGAAGTTGACTTTTGGGACTAAAAGCTTCAGCTTTCAATGAGGAACTCGATTCCAATTGGGCGTGGGTCGATTTGATAAGCAAGCTAATATCTTGCCCGCTCGGGAGAGCCGATTCGGCTCGCCCACGCAACCAAGAAAAATCTTGTTGAGTAAAGCTAGCTTGTCATGCAAAGCTAGGTTTTAACTTTTGTTGCCAAACAAGGATCTGAGTAAGTGAGACAAAATAGAAACGAGCAAGGGAACCAAACAGTACCTAGGTATAAAAAAATCATTACACAAAAAAACATGTTTTCTTTGTCCACACCCTACATCACCTGGCTCTATCTTCCTAGATGACCTGTGTTTATGGTCCCATAGGAATTGCTATGGACGTGTCCATGCATCAAGGGACAACTTTGGGAGGCCTTTCACTAGGTGCTCTCTATTCAGAGTAAGTATTCAGAGTAAGTATAATAGTGAGTTGTAAGCTAGTTAAATGTTGAGATAGAGGATAAATGAAAGGAAAGAGAGAGAAAGTGAACTGTAAACTTACCACCAGCTCAATCATAAGAACAAAAAATTATGTGAGACAGACAAGTAGATCATGTATTAATTATAAATAACAAACTATTATATAAGCAAACTGAAAGAAAGTTGCAAGGAACTTTACAACTAACTTGCTGACTATGTATTATTAACCTTGCTCCACAACTTTCTACAAAGATATCTAATCCATGATTGTCCGCTATTCGAGTCATGTATTAATTATAAAGAACTAACTATTATATGACCAGACTGAAAGAAAGTTATAAGGAACTTTACAATTAACTTGCTGACTGTATTATTAATATTGCTCCACAACCTTGTACGTACAAACATATCTAATCCGATGACTGTCAGCTATCCGAGTCCTTCTCGGCCATCTGCAAACATGTCAAGAAGCCTAGGGTCATCACCATCAATGACGATGTTGTCAGCTCTGGACTCAATCTGCAGAACCACGTTATACTCGTCTCCCTCAACAATGACGAAGACATCCAACGTTGTTGCTTTCAAGGATCTGTTTGCCGACTCGCCTTGGTGCGGGCCGAAACTCAATCTGTCGTGGTGAAGATAATTGAGATAATAGAGTACTTCCTCCATTTTATTAAGATATTCATGCTTCTCGTTTGACCATTCGTTTTATTCAATTTTTTTATATAAATATTATTTTTTTTGGTATGATTTATTTTTATCACTAGAGACACTTTAATAATAATTTATTTATTTTATTATTTATATAAAAAAATAAATAAAATGAACTATCAAAAATCAAAAACAATATTTTTAATGAAACGGAGGGAGTACATAATAGTTTGTATGGCAAGATGGTGAAGGTTAAGCAAGATCTAGCTAAGAGGGACCCTGCAAAGATGAAGGGCAAGCAAGGAGCTTAACACCAAAGGACGAGTAAGGTTTAGTGCCGATGGACCATAAATGCCATAGGAAGGTATATGCACGATCCGTATCAATTATGTGGAAAAGCGAAAGAGTTGATACCATGCGTTGAAGGATATCAAGTGTCTTGAAAATTATTATTGAAGGATCATCGTATATTTAACAACAGTCAAATGATGCAGTGGAAAGATAGAAGTTCAATTTATATATTGATGATAATTGGATATCGATATGAAGAAAATGAGATGAACAATGTATGATTACGGGTATCAAGTCAAAGTTGAGCTAAAGAGCATTTGGGCAAGACAAAGAAATGAAGTATATGTAATTTTGTTTCATATGTACTCAATCCATTCTAAATTTTAAGACGTTTGACTTTTTTTTATCACTCGTCTTATTGAAAATTTGTGCAAAATATCATTTATTTTGTCGTGGCTTTGTTTATTAATAAAAATTCTTCAAGAGTGACTTAAATTTGACTATGTTTGTATAATTTTTTTTGAGTAAGACGAGTGGTCAAACTTGAGGACAAAAGAGTCAAACGTCTTATAATTTGGGATGAAGAGAGCATATATTTTGTTTGCTAATTGCAGACATTTAAGAAGTTAATAATTTTACCTTAGGATACAAACATGAACGTGAGTATAAATTGTTATATAACTAGATGGCCTTGTGCGTTGCTGCGAGGGTTACCAAGACTTTAAAATGAAATTAAGTAGCGATGAATGGACAATTTATATTAAGATATTGGAAACCAATGACATGATATAGCTTTTAGTGAAAGATAATGTAGATAGTTTTTTTTAAGGACCGAAAGTGCTACCAGAAAGCGACCAGAGGGGGGTGAATGAGAGCTTCAAATTTCTTTTCAGAAACTTGTCGCCACTGTTCCGGGAATCAACCCCAAGAGCAAACCTAGAGTTTGCGAGTGTCCACGACCCTAGATGTAGGGTGGATGCTTCCAAGAAGCACAACGAGACACCACACAAACTTCCTTGCCCAAGTCCACGCAGATCAACTAGTGACAGGATGGACTTTGGGTTACCTCAACCTCCCCCGAGCAACGCGAGGGGGATTCAGGCTATTTTGCAAAGCGGGAAGCCTGATTTCTGTAGAGCACAGAGTCAGAAATCCAACGCAAAAAACGAATCTCAAATCGGAAGTCAGACGAATAAACTGTGGACAAAAACGTGACTAATAGCACTGACCGGACTCTGCCTGCGTCCGATCAGAGAGGATCGGACGCGTCCGGTTGGTTCAAAAAGGATTTTGGACCTCTCTGTGTTAGACCGGACGCACAGGGGTGGAGCGTCCGGTCACAGCTTCACCAGCGTCCGATCGATCAAAAGCAAATGAACAGTAGCAGCTACGCGTCCGGTCAGGCAGAAGCAGTGAGTCCGGTCAGGTTCGCGCAGAGAGTTGTTGCTCGGCCTTCAATGACCGGACGCACGGGTCAGAGTCCGGTCCATACGAAGGTGAGTCCGGTCATCCCGATTTTGCACAGTCCATCCACCGATTCAACTCGATTTCACCCAAAACGAATCCTCTAAGGATCAAACTTGGTGAGAGGAGTCACAAGGAGGATAGTGAGCTACTCCTAGGAGATCATGGCTCGAACCTATCTCCAAATCGATGAATCGAAGAAATTCGGGGCAAAGGAGACAAAAACGGATTCGAAACGAAAATCGATCGATCTACTAGCTCGTGAGGTTAGAAGAGAATTCCTTCGGTTTAAAGATGTGCCTCACGATCTAGAACAACTCAGTTCAAACGGAATCGCGAAAGACTCAACGAGGAGGGAGAGCGAGTGACGGGAAAATCGTGAAGAAAACGAAGAACGCGAAGCACAAGTTCAAAACGCGAATCGAACCACGAATTGCCAGCCAAAATTCGTCTCCACGAGGAGACAACGAGATTACGGTCTCGTTTCCTCAAAAAGCAAATACACAGAGGTATTGTTCACCGTCTCTGCGGATCTCAGTAGCTACAGCAGGGAATGGGAAGCAGGAAACCCTAGAATGAAAATAGCAATTGTTGAGATAAGATGGGAGGTGGGTGTCTCCCTCTACTTATACTAATTATAGTTCCCACTCTACCCCTAGCTTATTACAGAGTGAACCAGCTAAACCCTAGGGTTATTCTGGACCAACTCGAAGTGGATGCTGATCCGACGGCCACGCCCGCACAACTGGTAGCGTTGCCTCGACGCAACCTCACTGATTGCCGCCACGTGCCGCCACCGCTCTGCTCGTCCTTTTCCCGGACTTTGCCCCCGGTTTTGTGGCCCAAACCGGGAAACCAGTCTTCACGACCAACCCCCGGTTTTGAGGCCCAAACCCGGAAACCAGCCGTCCATCGCCTGAGTTTTGTGGCCCAAACTCAGAAACCCGCAGCGCCTAGGTTTTGAGGCCCAAACCTGGAAACCGTCCTCAGCCTGAGTTTTGTGGCCCAAACTCAGAAACCATTAGCGCCCAGGTTTTGAGGCCCAAACCTAGAAACCGTCTACTCGGTGGTTTTTCTGTGGCTCAACCACCAAACCGAGTCGTAGATGGGATGCACCGCCCATGCACCCCATCCACCGACACGTGTCCCTAGGTCCTCGACCCGAGCCACATCGTGCCCCGCAAGTCTCCGCTCGTCACTGTCCCAGGCTGTCAGCCACTACAGCTGATCCTCAGACCACCGGTCCCTCAGTCCAAGCCTCACGTCCGCCCTTCACCTCTCCCGGTCCATCGGCACGACACGTCTCTACTTGACCTTCACCTTGCCTTCGATCACTGTATCCGTGCTCGACACCTGCACAACACAAGCCAAAGAACATGCGCATTATCCCAGTTGACAATCACTCATCACTTGAGACTCGGCATACACCCATGTATCCGCAATCTCCCCCTTGATGAGTGCATTGTCAACTACCAACACAAATCATAATGGAATAGAAGAAGGAAGAAGAAAGATAAGAGAAAACTCGACCAAATGACCCAAAAGCATAGCAATGCCGAAGAAGGTCAAGTGGAAGGAGCAAGACAACTTGGTCCCCAAAGACATGGGCAACGGCTCGACGCAACCAAGCAAAGCAAAAGCTAGCCCTCAAGAAGAGGTAGAACAGGCTCAACACCGCTAGCAGAACAGCTCGATACCAATTGAAGAATACCGACTGAAGAGCAGAAAAGCTAGATACAAATTGAGAATCACACTCACAAAATGACACTGCTAGTCCCTCAAGATAGAGGCACAGAGGCTCAACACAACTAGCATAAAATCGCTCTGAACCAATTGAAAATTTCAACAATTCATCAAACGAGCAAACTCCCCCTCCAATAGTGCACACAACTAGGATATGATATGATTTCCCTTATGATTTGACATTTCTCCCCCTTGTGACAGAATTTCTCCCCCTTAGTTGATAATGCACTATCAAAAAGCATATGAGTAAAAAATGCACGTTAACAGCTTTAGGAATATAGTCAAGAGAATGAGAAGATGCTCTACAAGGTGTTGATCCGATGACTCAACAATATGCACGACATGCCAGCAAAAACTCAAACTGATCACCAAATACGAAATATGAACATATAAGCAAAGTGAGCAGTTTTAGCCATTCAGAAAAGGATGTTCACCATAAAAAATAGCACTGAACATGTATAGACAGGAAGTCAGACAAGTGCTAATCATGTACACAAGGTGAACTACCCCTAGCAAAGTTCAATCATCATGCTACAGAATGAAATAGAGACTAGTGATTTCAGATTTTAATCGGAGTTGCAGCGGTGAAATTACACAAGTTCAAAATTCAGCATGTGATTGCGAGAGGTTGAAAGCTTGTCATTGCCTAACTTTTCAACCGAGCTAAGCCTATGCAGAAGCAATTAGAAGCTTAAAGCGTCGGTTTTGGTCATACACTACACGGCTCAAGTTTAACTCAAATGTGCAATGAGAAACAGTCTCGATACCGTGATGTGTTGACAAGCAATCCCATCTCGATCTTTCCAATTCACTTAACTTGGTTCAGTTTTATGACAATAGGAATATACCAAGCAAGTGAAGGACTCAGAACTAGAGACATAGCAACCTAGCATATATGAAAAGCCCAAGTGAATTCAACACATTCTACACATGTTAGTTGCATATCTCAATGGTGAACAATTTTCAAATTTTATGTTCATTAAGCAAGTTCACCAAAAAATAGCTCAGCTCACAACATGTATCAGTAATCAGAGAAAGCATAAGCTACACGCATCATCATATAGCATCTGAGCATACTAGACAAAGCATAATCACATTCTAAAGATTATATACATGAAGCTCAGAAAGTAAAGATGCATGATGAAATGTAAAGACTAACCTTCCCAAAAGCGAAAACCAAAACGAAAGAAAGAGAGTCAGTCTATGATACAATAGACAAAATGTTTCCCCCATCTAAAAGGGGAAACACACACAAGCTCACCTCTCAACCTAGCAAAAGTTGATTGGTCCAAAGGCTTGGTGAAAATATCTGTCAACTGATGATGAGTATCGACATGGCGAAGGTCGATATCACCCTTCTCATAGTGGTCTCGCAGAAAATGAAAGCGCACATCAATGTGTTTGGTCTTAGAGTGCAGGACGGGATTCTTAGCAACGCTAATAGCACTCGTGCTGTCACAAAGCAAAGGCACGCGAGAAAAACTCAGACCAAAATCACGCAAAGTGACCATCATCCAAAGCAACTGGGAACAGCAGCTAGCCGCAGCAACATACTCAGCCTCTGTGGTAGACTGGGCGACGCTAGACTGCTTGCAAGAAGACCAAGATACAAGAGAAGAGCCAATAAACTGACAAGTCCCAGAGGTGGACTTGCGATCAATTCGGCAACCAGCAAAATCGGCATCAGAATAACCGCAAAGGGAGAGGGTGGAGGAAGCAGAATACCAAATCCCAAATTCTGGTGTGAAGCATAAGTACCTCATAATGTGCTTGACCTCCTGACGGTGCGATGTGCGCGGCGACGACTGAAATCGCGCGCAAAGACACACCGCGAACTGGATGTCCGGGCGTGTCGCCGTCAGGTACAGCAACGACCCGATCATACTCCGGTACTCCTTCTGGTCCACAGATTCTCCATCCACATCCACATCCAGGGCCGTCGTGGTCAACATGGGTGTTGGAAGAGGCTTGGCCTCACCCATATCGAACTTCTTCAGGATATCCTTGGTGTACTTGCCCTGGTGCACAAACGTCCCCTCTCGGGATTTCTTGATTTGTAACCCGAGGAAAAACGTCAACTCGCCCATCATGCTCATCTCAAACTCCCTGCTCATTGTATCTGCAAACTTGGCAACCAAAGCGTGAGAAGAACCACCGAAAATGATATCATCCACGTAAATCTGGACCAAGAGAGTGTCACTACCTTGCTTCAGGAGAAAAAGCGTTTTATCCACACATCCCATTTAAAAACCCTTAGCAAGCAAAAAGGTTTTCAACCTATCATACCAGGCTCTAGGGGCTTGTTTCAAACCATACAAAGCTTTGTGAAGTTTAAAAACATGGTTTGGAAACTTGGGATTTTCAAAACCGGGGGGTTGTTTCACATACACCTCCTCTTCTATGTAGCTGTTTAAGAAGGCACTCTTGACATCCATTTGAAAAAGTTTAAACCCTTTGGATGCAACAAAAGCCAAGAGTATCCTAATTGCCTCCAAATGAGCTACAGGAGCAAAAGTCTCCTCATAGTCTATCCCCTCCTTCTGACTATACCCCTGGGCTACTAGTCTGGCCTTGTTTCTCACAACATGGCCATCCTCTCCTTGTTTGTTTTTGAAAACCCATTTTGTACCAATAGGGTGACACTCGGGAGGAAGAGGAACCAAAACCCAAACCCGATTTCTCTCAAAATTTTCTAACTCCACATGCATGGCATTGACCCAATCCGGATCAGATAAAGCGTGTCCAACATCTCGGGGTTCAAAATCAGCAACAAATGCAGAATGAGCAAAGTGAGAGATTTATTGTGACCTTGACTGAGTGACACGTTCGTTGATGCTGCCGATCATCTGTTGAGGCGGGTGTTGGCGCTGGATGTGTCGTGGCGCCTCCCGAGTTGAGGAAATCTCCCCCTCAACAGCAGCTGGCGCCTCCTCGGGTACAAAAGGTACCGCTTGAGGTGGCGGATCCCACGGCCCCCAAGTAGTCGACGAAGAGGGGTTGGGGTCGTGAGTCGTCGTAGTAGAAGCTGATGCTTGCGGCACAGCAGGTGGAGGTGGTGCTGGATCATCCATCCCTTCAGCACCCTCGTCCTCGTCATCAAAAAGAGGCTCGCTGACCTCATGATCACCTGCACGCTCAAAACGAGAAGAAGGACAGACCATGGTCTCGTCGAAGGTGACATCGGATGTCTCCATGACTCGGTTAGTATCAAGGTTAAGTACACGATATGCACGAGTATGAGTGCCATAACCCAAAAATACACTGTTAGAAGAGCGAGACTCAAATTTGTCCAGGTTGCCTTTCTTGAGTATAAAACAGTGGCAACCAAAAACTCTAAAATAACTCACTTTGGGTTGTTTTCCAAAACTCAACTCATAAGAAGTCTTTTTCAAAAAAGCTCGGAGAAAAATGCGATTGGAAATATAGCATGCAGTGTTCATAGCTTCGGCCCAATATCGCCTAGGAGTCCTATGCTCATCGAGCATCGTCCTGACAATCTCTACAAGGGTCCGATTTTTCCTCTCTACTACACCATTTTGTGGCGGTGTATAGGGGGAAGAAAACTGATGCTCCAAACCCAAAGAGTTATAAAACTTCTTAAAGTCCGAATTCTTGAATTCGGAACCATTATCACTACGAATAGCTCGCATTGAGTTCAACGGGAACTCGTTCTGAAGACGCAAAATCAGATTGCGAGCAAAAGAGAAAGTCTCAGTCTTCTCAGTCAAAAAGAAGACCCACGAATATCTCGAAAAATCGTCAACAACAACAAGTACATACCACTTCCCCCCAACCGAGCTCACCCGAGCCGGACCAACAAGGTCCATGTGCAAAAGCTCTCCAGGGCGCTTAGTCATGACCTGAGTCACTGGATGGTGGGGAGCGGCGACCATCTTCCCATGTCTACAAGAATGGCAAACAAGATCCTTCTCCATGGACAACTTGGGCAATCCTCGGATTAGGCCAAGTGAGCTAAGCCTTGCAAGCAAGTCGAAGCTCAAATGTCCCAGTCTCCTATGCCACTTCCAAAGATCAGAGGAGGAAGGACCAGCCAAAAGACAACGAGAGATGCCAAAAGACTCCGAGAAATTCGCACGAAAGACTTTCCCAAAGGGCGAAATCAAACATACAAGATTGCCCTGAGGATCCAAAATACGACTGAGATTTGGTTTAAAACGAATCTCATAGTCATCATCAAGGAGTTGCGAAATAGAAAGAAGGTTAAAGTGCAAGTTAGAAACAAGAGCAACATCGCGCAACACAAAGTGCTCATTAACTCGCACCGACCCACGAGACAACACCTTACCTTTACTATTGTCGCCGAAGGTGATAAACTCCTTTCCGGCAACTGGACTAAGACTGGAGAACCACTTCGCGTTTCCGGTCATATGCCTTGAGCACCCGGAATCCACCAACCAAACGTTCTCCAATCGTTTTACCTACATCAATAAAAAGACATAGGGTGAGCATACGGTCCAACACTGGGGTGAGTAAAATGGGAATTATACCAGTGTTGGGCCGGCTGCACAAAAGAACGGTTAGTAGAAAAAACATTCCTAGCACGCCTACGGGGAAAGCGATCACCACGCTGAGGAAAACGTGGTTCGCTAGGGCAAGAGCGCTCACCGCGATAGTCAAAACGCGGTGGGGGAAAACGCTCAACTACAAAGCCACCGCCACGGGGTCCATAGCCCACAAATGCAGGCTCCCGCCGGGCACGTCCTCCTTGCGACCTAGGCCTAGGAACTTGAGGCATTGGACCTCTAGGCCTAGCAGCTCTCCTTTGAACATTCGACACATGTACATCATGGAAAGGATGGTACATGTCCGCATTGTTCATCTCCCTGGCACGACGCTCCTCTCTCTTGCGCCGAAAGCAAAACTCACTCAAGTGTCCATCCCTCCCACAGTGCTCACAATGGTACCTCACCGCTCTCATAGGGGGTTGTTGGTACTCACGGTAGTGGGTTTGGATCACTTTGCCCTTCTGTGACATAAGCTCCTCCTGGATAGGTGGCATGGTGTCTAGCTTGTTCTTGAGGTGGTTTGGTTTTGGAGCCCATGTCTGTTTCTTGGGTGGAGCTCTCGGAGGTTCAACAAACACCCCATCCTTGGTGTTAGGCTTGAGAGGCTCTTTGGGTGGAATTTTGGTAAGCTTGGGAGTTGTAGTGGAGTTGGGCTTCTCACACGGGTTTAGACCACTCGACTCTCCAATCTTGCCAAAAGATGAAACGCACTCGACACCCTGAGCAAAGCCTACACCTGGACCTCCAGCAGCACGCTTGAATTGGGCAATCATCATCCCAAGCTGCGGCTCACCACAAGACACCCATGACAAGATGGTCCGAAGGTATGTGTTTTCTTCCTCGGTTTGCATCTTGTCATGCTTCACATTGGCAATCTCCATCTCCAAACCCTCACACAAAGTGCACCTAGACACACAAGTGCTACCCGAGCTGGCCTTCTCAAGATACACAATCTTGGCATTCTTCTCTACCAACTCGGATTGCAAGCCTGCACAAGACTTGCATGCACCCAACACTGAGGATCTAGCTCTAAGCTCATCCACTTCTCCAACCAACGCAACATACTTTCCCCTCAAAGTGAGAAGGTTAGTCATGTGCGTGGTGCACATCTCGCACTCACCCTCCTCAGAGACAACTACAGTGGACTTGGCAAACTCAAGCTCCTTCACCGTATCCTCCCACTTCTGCCTAAACTCCTTCTGCTCTCTAGCAGCACGCCTAAGCAACTTATCTTGACTAAGAAGGGCGGCAGTAAGTTTCTCGACCTCAGCAGAAAGCTCGTCGGGGGTCTGAGATACCTGGGAGGTGTCGTCGTCGTCATTCTGAGGGATGTCCTCCAGCTGGTTGTCGACCTTCTTGCCGAGGGCCATGGTGCAAAAGCCCTCGTTGTCGGCGAAGAAGCAGAGACGGTTCAGCTTGTCCTTGATTCTCTTCTTCTTCTCGTACTCGTCGTCGCTTGAGGAAGCGGAGTCGTCATCCGAGCCGTCGACGTCGCTGAGCGTGGCGAAGAAAGCATGCTGCTCAGCCTGGGCCTTCTCCAAGTACTTCTTCTTGATGTACTCTTTGTTGAAGCCGCCCTTCCGCTTGTGCTTCGCGGGGACGTACTTCTCCTTGCGCTTGCCGAAGTCGTACTTGTGTCCATGATCGCCCTTCCCAAATGCTTGCTTGTTCTTCTTGGGACAGTTGGCGATGAATTGGTCGGGATTGCCGCACTCGAAACATCCTGAGCGTCCTCCTCCGCGGCGATGGTTCATGCGGTTGTTGTGGAACCGCGAGAACCGGTTGGCGAGCAAAGCCAACTCGTCATCCCCCATGAACTCCAGCTGCTCCTCTGTGACAGAAAGAAGAGAAGAAAGTGCAAATCCTCCAGAGGGGTTAGCAGAAGAGCTAGAAAGCAAAGCCATCGACGGGCCAGAAGGATTTTCATAAGAAGCCCTCGCCATGGCATCAATCTCACTGGACTTGAGCTTACTGAAGAGCTCGTCGCATGTGAGGGTCTCATAGTTAGGTGATTCGATGATCGCCTGAACCTTAGAGTGCCACACCGATCGATCGAGAGTATGTAAAAGCTTCAAAGCCATCTCATGATCGTCGAAAGGCAACAACTCCTTGTTAGCCCTCATCCTGTTGACAATCACCTGAAAGCGAGCGAATAAACTCTCTATGCTCTCGCCAGGCATGTGTCGAAAGTTCTCATACTCTCGCTTGTGCGACTCGTAGAGACGGGTTTTGACTTGAGTGGTTCCCTCATGGAAACGTATGAGGGTTGCCCAAATCTCCCGAGCCGTAGCGAGGTGAGAAACACAATCAAACTCTGTCATGCTCAAATATGAGAAAAGAGCATTATGGGCTCGGCTATTGGCATCGTGCTCATCGATCTGATGCTGAGTTGCACGAGCAGCCAAGACCACGTAATCTGCAGAGTTGCAAATATCCCAAATGGAAGCACCCAAACTCTGGAGATAGGCCGACATGCGTATCTTCTAATACCCATAGTTCGTCCCATCGAAAAACGGCGGTTTACCCACGCCGCGATCCATGTCGCCTTCGGTGGATCTGGAACCGGCTAAGGTGGAAGAACCTTAACCTGCTCCGATACCAATTGAAGGACCGAAAGTGCTACCAGAAAGGGACCAGAGGGGGGTGAATGGGAGCTTCAAATTTCTTTTCAGAAACTTGTCGCCACTGTTGAAAGGTCCTAGTTTGGTTTTGGTAATTGAGTGGCAACCTAGGTGAACTAATATGTGCTTATGTGAGATACACAGGAAATTAGTTCACATATGAATGAGCAATGAAGGAGCTTATTGCATATGAGACATGACACAGAGTCATGTGGCTAAGATGGTGAAGATCATGACAAGACTTGGCTTGATGGACTGGTTGCGAAGGTGAAGGGCAAGTTGGAGGCTTTGAAGCCATTGGTACCGAGTGTCGGGAGGCTTGAGCAAAGACTTGGCGCCGAAGGACCGAAGCAATGGTGAAGAGCAAGTGAGGTCAAGATTGATGGACCATGGAGGTCATGTGATGATATGAAGTGGATCATATCATTTGATGATAGGTTGGTGCATGTGTTGCATCAACACCGGAGGAGATGGAATGGAATGCGCAAGGCAAATGTATACTTATAGGGCATTTCATTTCACCGGTCATAGGTGTGTAGAGAAGATTATGACCGGGTTTAGGATACATGGTCGTACTATCAAGAGGAGCAAACTTGTTTGCATATCGGTCATCTAGTGCCACTTGAGCGATCTAACATTGCAATGTTGCTAGGATCGAGTGGCGTGGTGAGAGCAAGTGAAAATCCTTTGAAAAATGATTGTGAAAATGCTAACACACATGCACATGATGGTGTACACTTGGTGGTGTTGGCACATTTGCAAAGGAGAAGGTGTTGGAGTTGATTTGGATCAACTCGGAGAAGTTTTGGAGAAAGCTTTGGTTGGAAAAAGAGGAGCGATGGATCTTGGATTGGAAAACTGTACTAATCCTTTGTGCTTTGGATCTTGTATTCATGTGGGTTGTGTAGCCCTCTGAATAAGCTTTCCAAAATGTCTAAGATCATCGAAATCGGAGTTCGGAGCTAAGAGTTATGGCCGTTTTAGCGCGGAGAAGTTTTGGCCTAGAGGTAGTACCGCCATAAGGCCGGTACTACCGACCCCTCCGCGAACAGATCGCATGCTCTCTATGTTGGGCCATTTTTGGCCTAGAGGTAGTACCGCCATAGGGCCGGTACTACCGACCCTCGGTAGTACCGACCCCTGGTCGGTAGTACCGGCGATCGAAGTCGTTTTGAAGGTTCTCTGTGTAGGCCTAAAGGTAGTACCGCCATAGGGCCGGTACTACCGACCCCGGTAGTACCGACCCTCGGTTGGTAGTACCGACGCTTGGAGGAAGTTTGGGGGCGTTCTGTGTAGATCTAGATCTGGCCTACCGGTAGTACCGCTATAGGGGCCTGTAGTACCGACCCTACTACCGCCCGTGTTAGAAAGGCGATTCTAACGGTCATTTTGACCGCCGGTAGTACCGACCCTTTGGTCGGTAGTACCGACCGTGGCCGTGGGAGTTCGGGAAAAGGGGAAAACGACTAGTTTGTGGCTCCCCTCTATAAATAGAGGTGTGGCCGGCCCTTGGATAAGGCTGAGCACCCTTGGGACTTGGTGTCCATGCTTGGGGAGTGCTTAGGAGCCCTCTAACTCGCTTGTGCTTGCTAGTGTGCGAATCTATTGCGAGTGAGCGATTCTAGTGCGTTGCTTTGAGAGATTGCATCGAGTGGCACTAGGTGTTCGTGTTGCAAGCCGGTGGTGCTTGTTACTCTTGGAGGTTGCCACCTCCTAGACGGCTTGGTGATCGAGTCTCCGTCGTGAAGCCCGCGTGAAGATTGTGCGTGGCTCCGGAGAAGGATTGTGAGGGGCATTGTGCTCGCCCCGCGGGGATCGCGAAGAGCAACTCTAGTAGAGCGTGTCATTGAGTTACCCTCACTTGTGGGTGAGTTCTTGCGGCGCTCGAGTATCGAGCAAGGTGTGGTGCCTATTAGCCGTCGAACTACCAAAGTGTGTGGTCGACACAACGGGGACTAGCTTGGTGGCAACCAAGTGAACCTCGGGAGAAAAATCACCGTGTCAACTTCGTGTTCATCTTCTCGGTGGTTTGCAAACTCCATTCACTAGCTTGTATTTACTTGTTCATATACATGTGCTAGTGTAGTTGCTCTTCTAATTAGTTAGCTTGTGTAGCTTGCTAGTTACCTTCCTTGCTTGTGTAGCATAGAAGTTGATCCCATGAGTGACTAGTTGACTTGTAGTCTTGCTAGTCACATTGCTTAGTTTGTGTAGCTAAGTTGAACTCTCTAATTTGGCTTGTGTAGCCTTGTTATTGAGCATTGCTAGTGAGCTTAGGCTTTGTGCGTTTGCTTAGTGGAATGTGTAGGAGCTCCCCGATTGATTGAGTACTAGTTGCTTAGGTTTGTGTAACCTTACAAACTAGAATTGTTTAGGTGAGCTTTAGCTAGCCCGGCACCTTTATTGCTTTGTTTAGGATCTTTTATAAGGTGCTTGAGAGTATAGATAGAGGGGTGTAGTCTTGGCTAGACCGATAGTTGTTAATTCCGCATTTGTTTCGGTTAGCCGGTACGTTTAATTTTAGAAAGGACTATTCACCCCCCCTCTAGTCCGCCATCTCGACCCTTCAACTGTTCCGAGAATCAACCCTAAGAGAAAACCTAGAGCTTGCGAGTGTCCACGACCCTAGATGTAGGGTGGATGCTTCCAAGAAGCACAGCGAGACACCACACAAACTTCCTTGCCCAAGTCCACGCAGATCAACTAGTGACAGGATGGACTTTGGGTTACCTCAACCTCCCCCGAGCAACGCGAGGGGGATTCAGGCTATTTTGCAAAGCGGGAAGCCCGATTTCTGTAGAGCACAGAGTCGGAAATTCAACGCAAAAAATGGATCTCAAATCGGAAGTCAGACGAATAAACTGCGGACGAAAACGTGACTAATAGCACTGATCGGACTCTACCTACGTCCGATCAGAGAGGATCGGACGCGTCCGGTCGGTTCAAAAAGGATTTTGGACCTCTCTGTGTTGGACCGGACGCACAGGGGTGGAGCGTCCGGTCACAGCTTCACCAGCGTCCGATCGATCAAAAGCAAATGAACAGTAGCAGCTACGCGTCCGGTCAGGCAGAAGCAGTGAGTCCGGTCAGGTTCGTGCAGAGAGTTGTTGCTCGGCTTTCAACGACCGGACGCACGGGTCAGAGTCCGGTCGATACGAAGGTGAGTCCGGTCATCCCGATTTTGCACAGTCCATCCACCGATTCAACTCGATTTCACCCAAAACGAATCCTCTAAGGATCAAACTTGGTGAGAGGAGTTACAAGGAGGATAGTGAGCTACTCCTAGGAGATCATGGCTCGAACCTATCTCCAAATCGATGAATCGAAGAAATTCGGGGCAAAGGAGACAAAAACCGATTCGAAACGAAAATCGATCGATCTACTAGCTCCTGAGGTTAGAAGAGAATTCCTTCGGTTTAAAGATGTGCCTCACGATCTAGAATGAGGTTAGAAGAGAATTCCTTCGGTTTAAAGATGTGCCTCACGATCTAGAACAACTCAGTTCAAACGGAATCACGAAAGACTCAACGAGGAGGGAGAACGGGCGACGGGAAAATCGTGAAGAAAACGAAGAACGCGAAGAACAAGTTCAAAACGCGAATCAAACCACGAATTGCCAGCCAAAATTTGTCCCCATGAGGAGACAACGAGATTACGGTCTCGTTTTCTCAAAAAGCAAATACACAGAGGTATTGTTCACCGTCTCTGCGGATCTCAGTAACTACAGCAGGGAATGCGAAGCAGGAAACCCTAGAATGAAAATAGCAATTGCTGAGATAAGATGGGAGGTGGGTGTCTCCATCTACTTATACTAATTCTAGTTCCCACTCTACCCCTAGCTTATTACAGAGTGAACCAGTAAACCCTAGGGTTATTCTGGACCAACTCGAAGTGGATGCTGATCCGACGGCCACGCCGGCATAACTGGTAGCGTTGCCTCGACGCAACCTCACCGATTGCCGCCACGTGCCGCCACCGCTCTGTTCGTCCTTTTCCCGAACTTCGCCCCCGGTTTTGTGGCCCAAACAGGGAAACCAGTCTTCACGACCAACCCCCGGTTTTGAGGCCCAAACCGGGAAACCAGCCGTCCATCGCCTGAGTTTTGTGGCCCAAACTCAGAAACCCACAGCGCCTAGGTTTTGAGGCCCAAACCTGAAAACCGTCCTCAGCCCGAGTTTTGTGGCCCAAACTCGGAAACCATTAGCGCCCAGGTTTTGAGGCCCAAACCTGGAAACCGTCTACTCGGTGGTTTTTCTGTGGCTCAACCACCAAACCGAGTCGTAGATGGGATGCACCGCTCGTGCACCCCATCCACCGACTCGTGTCCCCAAGTCCTCGACCCAAGCCACATCGTGCCCCGCAAGTCTCTGCTCGTCGCTGTCCCAGGCTGTCAGCCACCACAGCTAATCCTCAGACCACCGGTCCCTCAGTCCAAGCCTCACGTCCGCCCTTCACCGCTCCCGGTCCATCGGCACGGCACGTCTCTACTTAACCTTCACCTTGCCTTCGATCACTGTATCCGTGCTCGACACCTGCACAACACAAGCCAAAGAACATGCGCATTATCCCAGTTGACAATCACTCATCACTCGAGACTCGGCATACACCCATGTATCCGCATTTTTACAAGGATAATGTAGATAGTTAGTGAAAGATAATGTGAATGATTTACTTCTTGAGATAGAACTTGTAGTAATTATTAGCTTAGAGATATAGATAGATAATTTTTCATGCGCGGTTAATCGCACTTTTAGGGGGTGTTTAGTTGCTGAGTGAATTTTTTTGTATCACATGGAATGTTGTAACAATAATTTAGTCTATTAAAAATAGACTAATAAAAACAAATTACATATTCTGTCAGAAAACCGTGAGACGAATTTATTAAGACTAATTAATCGGTTATTAATAATCATGTAACTAAAAATATAATTATTAAATTCATCTTAATAACTTACATAGTCTTAATAATCATGTAACAAATTACATAGTTATATTTACCGTAGCACAACATTGTCAAATCATGAACTAATTAAGCTTAAAAAACGGTCTCGCAAAGTTATCGTAATTTGTGTAATTATTTTTTTTTTAGTTTATATTTAATACTCTATGTATTGTATTCAAACATTCAATGTGATAGGTGATTTTTTTATTGGAAACTAAGAGCATCTCCAGCGGTACCACTTTCCTCACCCCTAATGAGAAGAAGTTGTTATATCGGAGATTTGAGCAGTTTCCCAAACTCAATCTCAATCAGAATTTTTTTTCTTAAACTCATACCATAGTCTCTAACCCTTCGAATAAAGAGGAGAGCTCTCCTCTCTCAATCCACTATTTTTTTAATTGGAGATGAGGTTTTCTAGTTCCGTCAAAACTTTAAAACACAAATACTTTTGTATCTTCCCCAATAATTAGTTTTTAAAGTTAGTTTTTTCTCCTAGTCCCGGAGATCCACTACACACTCCACCTTACCTAACTCGCTCTAACAAAACACATGCAACAAGGCAAAGGTTCAAAACCTGTTACACGTTCTAAAACCCAACCCCACGAATCCATGGAAATTTTTATATTTTAATTATTCTTTCTTAATAATTTAAAAATAATTGTGCCTAAAAATATTTACAGATCTAATTCTTTGGATCGTCTAGTACTGCTGACGCGACCAAATAACATTATCGCGCTACTAGTATTGGCGCGGTAAAATAATATGACACGGTGGACGACTTTTTTCAATGTGGAAAACCTCGTCACGCCGCTCCTGTTGGCGTGACAGTGGATGTTGGCGTGACAGTGGAGTCTTGTTGCGCTACCGAAAGTGATAAAGTTTTAAAAAATCATAACTCTTCGATATAACATCTAATAAAGATGATTTATATATATCAAAATTATAGAGCTCGACGAAATCTACAACTTTCTAGTTTTTAAGTTTTTTTTATTTGAAGACTTTAAGATGCTCTCAAGAATAATATAAAATTTTAGTACCATAGTAATCGCGTAGTACACTTGTCACTTGTCGTGTAGTGCACTTGTCGTATTAAAAAATCATATCTTTTTTATTGAGTAAAAAACGATACAATTTCCATCGTAGTTGTAACTCTCAAAGAGATCTACACTTTTGAAATTTAAGTTTTTATATTTGAGGTTGTTAGGCTGCTTAAAAAATATTATAAAATTTCAGCATCATACTAATCGCGTAGTGGCGTTTGCTACATTTAAAAAATCATATCTTTTTTATATGGAGCCAAATGAAGATAATTTTTATATGAAAGTTATAGATATTATTAAGTGCTACAACTTTTAATGTAAAATGTATCATTATTGGACTCCATACTTAAAAGATATGATTTTCTATACGTGGCAAGCGTTAGTACGTGTAACACCTCTGGTGTTTAATCTGTAATTAACCCGACATGTCATCATCATTAGTCATAATCATTTCTTGTCATGCATTTGTGTTGCTTAATAGTTGTGTAGTGATCTCTTTTCAAAAACCCTAAATGCCCAAATCTTCCTTTAAGGGCAAAATGGTAATTTCATCTCTGTGCCTAGCTCTGTGTAAATCTTGTTCAGTATTGTGCCTTGATACCTTGTTGTGTTGATCAAAGATAAAAATCCAAAATAGAATTGGAATCCCTTTTGAAAAACCCTAATTTCCAAACCCTAGTTTCACCCCTCTTTTTATAATTCAAAAACTATTTACAATTTGGAGTTGGTCCAAAAAGCAAAGTTGTAGATCTGATCAAGAGAAACAACTTTGGTATTTACAAATTTTCAAGTTTCTACACAAAGTTTGAAGTAATTTTAAATTCATTCAAATTCCAGTTTTTGTCCCCTTTTCAGTTTTCAAAATTAATTCAAAAACTAAAGAGTTTCAGAAAAAGTGTATATTAGCAAAGTTATAGGTTTTGACAAAAGAAATAACTTTCATATTTGCAGATTTCCAACTTTCAATGTAAAATCAAAAGTAATTTTGAATTTATTCAAATCCCAAAAGTGTCCCCTTTTCTGATTTCAAATGTGGTTCAAAAACAGTTTGAATTTTGAAAATGTTTATATTGACAAAGTTGTAGATCTCATTTTTCTACACAACTTTGGTATTTTGAGTTTTTGCTGCTCAGTTCAAATTTTGGGAGTAATTTGCAAAATTTAGAAAGTCAACACCTAGACCTAGCCCTGTTCATCTCCTACCTAGGGTCAGAGCAGAGCAGGGAGGGGGCCCGGCCATGGCCGCTCGTCGGAGCTGCGTGCGCCACGCGTCTGGCAGCCGCACGCCCGCCCCCGACTTGTCTCCCGTGACCGCGCCATCATTCTGCCCCCGCACGCGCAAGCGCTGACCGTGTCCCGTCCCCTACAGTTCCCAGTTCGCCGCCGCCGCGTGGCCATCGCCGGCGAGCTCGCGCCCAGTCCATGCGTACCTCCCACGTCCTTCTTCATCATGAGATCGATAGCACGCGCCACGGGCATTCTTATCCACCCCCGCGCGCTCTCTATCTGCCCTGGCCGCGCCTATAAAAGGCCCGCCGGCCGGCCGGAGCAGCTCACTCACCTCCGCCACCATCGCCAGCTCCATCCAGTGTCTCCTCCGCTCAACCACCTAACCCAGCAGCTCCGCCTTGAGCTCGCGAAGTTTCCTAGCGCTCTAATTTCGCTGCTACCGACTCCCACCGCCGAGTGCAAGCCTATCTTCCTCAGCGCCGGTGAGAAGCCGACCGACTCGGGTCGACGGAATTCGTCGCCGTCGCTCCACCTCTCCTCCCTCTGACCTCTGATCTTCCTTCCTAGCCTTCTTGCGCTCCTAACCGGCTACTGGTGGCCGTGCCTGATGTACAGGGTCGCCGGATCGCCGGAGTTCCGCCGCGGTCGTCTCCGTCCTCGAGCCGCATCTCTCGAACGTGTCGAGCCTCAATCTCGAGCCTCACCCTCGAGCACGTTCCCGAGCCACACCCTCGAGCACGCCTTCGAATCGCGCCCCTCGAAGAAGCCGAAGCCGCCCTCAGCCTCGGGCGAATCGCATCACCCTCGAGCACGTTCCCGAGCCACACCCTCGAGCACGCCTTCGAACCGCGCCCCTCGAAGAAGCCGAAGCCGCCCTCAGCCTCGGGCGAATCGCACCACCCTCGAGCCACAAGCCTTGAGTAAGCCGAGGCCTCTCTCGAGAAATCTGCCGCAAGAGAACCCCGCCGAGGCCTCGTCCGTCGAGCCCTCTTTTCCATCCGCCTCGCCGAGCCTTGCCTCTGACTCTCGGTGAGCCCAGCCTTTGTTTTCTCAGCCGAGCCTCGAGCCTCGACGTCGAGCCCGCTCCGACTCGAGCTCAGTGCTCTTTTCCTTTTCAAAAATATGAATAGTCTTATTATTTCATCTTTTTGTATGATTTTCTGTGTCGCTCTAAAAATTCTGAAAATTTTACAGTTGAGTCTTTATATCATGTAGTATTTTATAAAAATATGAAACTTGACTTTTCTGCAAGAATTTGAAAATGTAAAATCCCTATTTTTAATTAATAAATGGATGGTTCTGTTTTTTTTAGAAAATCATTTATAACTCCAAAAATCATGAGATAACTTTTTGTGAGCTTCCTATGCCATGTTTAGTCTCTGGTAAATTTTTGCAGTCTTTTGGAACAAGTTGATTTTTTGAGCATTTATTTTAATTGTAAATAGTGCCTTTGTTAATTAATGTCTGATTTTATTTGAGCACCTTAATGACCTCCAAAAATTATGAAATTTGTTTTGTCATCTGTCTATACCATAACGAACTTATGTGATTAATTTGGTAATTTTTGGAGCAATTACTTTAAATGACCTTTTTAAATAATTAAGAAAATAGAAAAAGTGATTAGGCTTCGTATTGTTGCCCTGTGTTGCATTGATCAAGCTAGCATACTCATGTGCATGCATCATTGCATTCGTATAGTCACCGAAGGAGAAGTCAAAGTCGAGGCCGCCGCCGACGAACCTGCTCCCGAAGTAACCCCGAGCTTCGACCTCTGCACCTCCAACCCTGAGCCAGCTGTCTTTGCTCTTCAAGGCAAGCCCCGGTGCATTTAACCCCTTTCCTTGAATTTATAAAATGATTTCCTTAAATGCTTTGGAGTTAAATTATTGCATTAGGTTTATAGGAGTTGTGCGCTATCCTAATTAATGCACTATCCACCTTGACCACTGATACACCCGATACCTGCTTTTCAAAAGTATTTGAAAAATGCTTAGCAATGGTTATTGAATTAGACTTTGCAATAAAATGTCATTTTCAAAAGTGTGATCACTGAAAGAATCTTTATGGGAATTTGGCTTTACTTCCCGTTCGATGACTCTTGCCTAGCTAGCAAGTGGTCATTGTCGAGAAGAGGTTGTCCGCGCGTACGGTGCCGTCATGTTGTAGTCCGGGACTCAACAGTTGACACCGACCGGGACAGGGTTGAAAAACCGACAGGACCTGTACTCTTGGGTTAGAGTCCCGAGGTGCTTGTTGCTGACGGAAAAACTTTAGGGACCATCCGTATGGAGGCCTGCTGGTCAAGACTTGTAACTATTCACATACTTCGGAAAGCTCTGGCTCCGAGAAATCCTTTATTGGACCGACAACCGCGCACTGGGAGTGGAGAGATGGCGGAAGTAGCATGTACCCACGTGGTCGTCGTACCTGGATAGGAGTGGTGTACTGTACTTCCGGGTGGCGTAGGACCGGGCCCAATCTTGGAGGAATCGTGATAGACGAGTTGGCATATGCAAGCTTGGGTGCGACATATGCAGTGTGGATAGGGATCCTCAGCTGAGTATTATTTATCCGGATTAACGTTGCTCCTCGGTTATGGAGACTTGGTCACTGAGTGTCAACGGAGAGTGGTTCTCAACTAGGAATGTTTTGAAATGTAAAATGAATCAGGAACGATGAAGAATTGAGGAATACTGAATCTTTCCAAAAATAAAATAAGGTTTACAAAAATGCTTTTCTGCAAAATACCTGATCTTGCTTAAGCCTTACCTTGACTACCCTAAGCCTCTCATTCCTGAGTCTTCTCCCTTTTCTTTAGTCGGGTAAATCTTGTTGAGTACCCCAGTACTCAGGGTTTGTTACGCATGTTGCAGGTATGACTGAGACCCCGATGTGTCTTGCGCACTGCTGCATGACCATCGTCCAGGAAGAGGCCGATGAGGCCGAAGAATAGTTGTGCACCCTCGGGCTGGGTGATTATCAGTATCTTTATTTTGTTGTACTCCGCTACATTGCCTTTGTCTAATTCTATTATCAGGACTTGGTTTGTAATAACTGCACCTTAATTTCTATTTGGAACCCTGCTTTGTAAAACTAATGTTATTTAAGTCTTCCGCTCTTTATTCCGGTGTTATTTGTAAAAGTATGCAATGCTGTAACCGAATTGTGAGATGATCCTGCGGACATTGGGCACTGATGTAGCCCGGTGGCAAACAGGTCTTAATCACATGGAACATGGGTTCGGCTGTCAGAGGTTGACAGGGACACGTGGGCCATGAGATTAGGGCCGTTCCGTCACAGTACGTGATTATTTTGGTGCTAAAACTTTATATTATTTTTTTGAACATCTTAACATTCTTAGATGAAAAAAATTCAAAACTAAAAAGTTGTAGATCTCGTCGAGCTCTACAATTTTCATATAAAAATCATCACGCTCTACAATTTTCATATAAAAATCATTTATATCTAATATCGTATTAAAGAATTATAATTTTTCAAAAATTTAGTCTTATTACGTCACTTCCGATTGCACGACAAAAACTACACTATCACATCAGCGGGAGTGGTGTGATAAGATTTTCCAGATCAGAAACGTTATTCAATGTATCATATCTTTTCGTACCAACGCATGTGGCGTGATAATGTTATTACTTGCACAATAAAAAGGTTAGATATGTAATATTTTTTTTAGATGAGGTTATTTTTGAATTATTGAATAAAAACGGATTAAAATATGAAAAATTCTCCACGAATCCATCAAGTAAGCACAGGCCCACACTACTGTGAGCCCCACTTCCCAGGAAAGCGCATCGGCATCGTGGCGGCCGCCGAAATAGATCGAGGACCTGCTGGACTCCGCCGTCTCCTTTCTCCCATTCCCCCATCGCCAAATCCACGTGAACGCGAGAGCGCAGAGAGCACCTCCACCGCCGAGAGGATTGTGACCCAGCGGAGCAGATCCTCCATAGTTCGGCGGCAATGGCGCTCTCTGACCGCTCGCGCGAGTCACTCCTACCGAGTTTCCTCTACTCCCCGGCGGCGGCGAGGTCCTTCGCAGGCGCCTCCCGCTTCCCCGCCTCGCCCGCCGCGGCGTCCCCGGCCCCGAGTGTAGCAGGAGGTGCCCCGCTGCCGTTCACGATCCAGGCACCCAATGAGAAGATCGAGATGTATTCGCCAGCGTTCTACGCCGCCTGCACGGCCGGAGGCATCGCCAGCTGCGGGCTCACTCACATGACCGTCACGCCGCTCGACCTCGTCAAGTGCAACATGCAGGTGAGTGGCTGGAGAGGTAGATCCGGCCCTCGGCTGGTGCCAGGGCTACTAATCGGGTGCGGTTTGATAGATCCAGTGGTGCTGATTGTCTGATTACGCTTTCTGTAGAACCCTGCTTCTCATAGCTGTCTCCTTTCTTTGTGTTGTCCAAGTAGGTAGTGTGTAGTTGTGTACTTGGCGTGTGATTTACTGATGATAGTTGTGTATCATGCGGTAGGTTATATACTAGCGAATATGCACGTTCGACACACACCTGTCTAAAAAAATTCATCACAAGAGATTAAGTACAAAATGTTTTATTAAATTATTTTTGAAAATAATTTTTTTTACTAAACAGCTAATAAACAGGATTGATGATAAATTCGGCGAGCGGATTTTTCATATATAGATCAATAAGATACACCATGTACCTTCACAATAATATTTATTTTCTGTTGCTAAAACTTATGCTCAACATCAGAAATGTTGCTACTTAGATTATTGAGTAGGACAATGAATTAATAATTATTTCAGTGACATCTTTTATACTACATGAATAATCATTTCATTGACATCTTTTGAGACTGCTTTCTAACAATGCATCCAAATTTGAGCCTGCTTTCTAACAATGCATCCAAATATAAGCATTGCTTTATAAGCAGGCCTAACATATTATCCTCCAATCTTTCTTCCAAGAGATGTAGAAGAAACATTTTCGCAGGGAAGATTCCCGCCCTGCATGTTTTTTTTCGAAAAATAAGTCCCAACATAAGCTCCACATTGTTTGATCTTTAAAACAACTGGATATCAACAAAGCCTTCTTTTCTGATTGCACCCTGAGAAACCTGCAAATAGATAGACCACAAAATAATTTATACAAAATTTATCTTGATTGAAATGATCATGAACATAAATAGTGCATCCCAATTTTGTTGAACGAAACAAGCTAACAGGAATACACTGAAATGAAAAAAGGTCTACCATTAATAGAAAAAAAACATGCATGAAGTATACCTTTCTAGCATGTACATATGTACTGTTCTCAACAAGCTCGATATGAGCAGAAGGTTTAAATCTATCCCAATAGAAAAGTAGCAGAGGACAAAATATTTATAGAAGGTTCTAAATTTTCCGAAAGTGGTGAGAAACAGAGAACATACATTCATGCTTTCTGCTTCATTTTAGTGAACTATATATTGGCAATGGCACTCAAAATAAACCAATCAAACAGTCATGCAATGAAAAAAGAAAAAATATCTGAAACTTAAGCCTAAATAACATACCATTTGTGTGATTCAGGAATAGTACTGGTCCTCGCAGCACACAGGCGCTGGTTACTTTTTTTATGCGGAAAGATGTTAGTTTCACCCCTAAGAATTAAATTGATTTTTAATCATGAGTAAGGTGACTTTTCTTGCCTAAATCAATTGGTCCGTACTTTTAGCATTGAGAATATGTCCAAGGTTGTTGCAGAATCAAGAAACAATTAGCAATCGGCTTATTTGAGATCCATTTCGTGTTCTGTTAGAGTAAGATGCAAATCCCCAAATTAAAGAAACCTCAAGTATGATGAGCTGATCCATTGGTTTGAATACTGGGAGTACAACACACAGAAAGTGATTGGACTAACATGAACGCTGAGATGCATTTTTTTAAAAGAAAGAATAAGAATCCCCAAACCATATCTCAATGACCAGCCATGAGATTGACCGCCGCGATCTGAGATGCGTCTGTGCGACCGTCGCACCTGCGCCACACGTGCATAAGTGCTGCCGCCGTGCTAATCTCCGGCCAACGCGCACGCTCGGGCAGCGCTAGACGTCTCGCTGCGCGCATCAGATCCATGGCCGCTGCGCTGCCATGCGCCCATGCTGTGTGTTGCGTTCGGGACCGCTGGTGTCTGTGCGCATAAGGACCTTGGTCGCTGCCGCACACACGCACTCCGACTGCTGCGCCGAGCTGTCGGGCCATCCCCTCCTTCGTCCTGGGTTGTGCTAGGGGCCGCTCAATGCTCGCTTCGTCCCCTGGCCCCGCTGGATGCGTCGTGCTTGAAGATAGAATTGCACGAGGAGGGGAATCACATGTCCAACGACCGGCGTCCGCGTCGGAGGGCACGATGTTGTAGGAGAGCGATGATGCTGGAGTGCAGGAAGATTGTATTAAGGAATGAGGAGGCAGCAGTTACGTGAGGGAAAGAAAGATAGAAGCGAGGGGAGATAGAAGGAAGGATATGCGTCCGTGATCAAGGAAAAGGGAACCGTACGAGAGGAGGGGAATCGCGTGTACACAGTCGGCAGAGAGAGGGTGGATCAGGAAGGAGACGTGGGTATGGCAGGCGGGTAAATTTTTTTCGGTGGAAGAAAACAGGTGAGGGAATCCGACGTAAGAGACAAATGGTTGTCATTGTCAATGTAAAGAGTTTCCGACTGGGTCCACTTGTCAGATCGGGGTGGGAGATTTAGATGCGTCGGATCTAAGTTTAAAATATATCTGAGGGACCAGAACCAAGGTGGGTAGAATATATTTTGGTGAGAGACTATTTCTAATTCCTTCGCTCCTTTATCGTATGGATTTGGTTATTCCTTTCTTTAGCCATCGAATAGGGATGCTGTAGCCAATCATTCACTATAACTGTAGGTTAATTGATGTTTGTGATCAATTTCTTTTGCACTTTCACCTCTCTAGTGTCTAGTATCCAACTGGTTTCATAATAATAATAGTATATCCTGTGGGTTTATATCCCTGATTGTTGTAGTGCAATTTGCATAGTTTTGTGAGCAAATGTGTTACATCAAATTGTTATGCATGCTTCTGTAATTTATGTGCACTAGTTAGGATGATAAAATCATTCATTGGTATATAGATAGATAAGTATATTTCTGCTGGTAACTATATCTAACTTGATAGGGTGTTGAGTTTTTTCACTTCATCTTGTACCAAACTTTTATGTGCTTTCTATAAAAGCAGGGTTTTACCTCTGTCAAAAAAAAGTTTTGACCTTAGCTTTTTTCAGATTGATCCAGCAAAATACAAGAGCATCAGATCTGGTTTTGGAATACTGGCCAAGGAGCAAGGAGTGAGGGGCTTCTTCAGGGGGTGGGTGCCCACCCTGCTTGGCTACAGTGCTCAGGGAGCTTGCAAGTTTGGATTCTATGAATTCTTTAAGAAATACTACTCAGATATTGCTGGGCCTGAGTATGCTCAGAAATACAAGACCCTGATATACCTGGCTGGGTCAGCTTCTGCTGAGGTGATTGCTGATGTGGCTCTCTGCCCCTTTGAAGCCGTGAAGGTCCGTGTGCAGACACAACCTGGATTCGCTCGTGGTCTCAGTGATGGGCTCCCTAAGTTCATCAAATCTGAGGGTGCCCTGGGGTTAGGAACTAACCTTTTTTTCCTTAATCCGAGTTAATTTGTTTCTGCCGGCACTAGTTTTCTTTGTGTTCCAACATTTTCTTGTCAATTCTGCAGGCTTTACAAGGGAATTGTCCCTCTCTGGGGTCGTCAGATTCCTTGTAAGTAAATCTGATTTGGATATCTTATTTGTTTTGTTAATATGTAATGTTGATATTTTCTCCATGTTGTATGTTTTGGGCCCTTTGGTGACGTTTCATATTAATTGCTCTCCATGTTAGTTGTATTCAATGTAATCTATTGGTCTCTTTGATTTGGTGACATTTGGTTGCTTGAAACTGTGCTTTTCCAAATCAAGCCCTGTTGAAACCTACCCAACATGTTTCTCTCAGTTAGCTCCCACGAGGCCACAAGTAACACAACTGCACTTCATAGTTCATGTTCTGTTATTCCTCTTTGATGACTTGGATGAAAGTTCACCTCTGTTTTGTAACTTTTTTTCTTTTTAATTGTTTCTAACCCTTTTGAATGACCTAGATTTAAACTATACTCATGGAGTTGAAATTTGTCTTGATTGATGAGTTGTAGTACTCTGATTTCATTGAGTTTAAAACTGGCCATTTTTATTAACCTTTTTTTATTATATAAAAGCAAATCGGAGTTAACCTGATTTTGATATATGCCTCTCAGCTTTGTTTGATATCCATTGTTCTTGTTGTACAAGTAGTTGTGATTCATTCTGTCCATTGCCATTATTTTTGTGTGTGGAGAATGATCGATATCATTCTCCTGCCACAATGAAGAAAAAGGTTAAATGAAACCTAGTCAACCTCCATGATATTTTATTAGTATTGTCAGAGTTATGATTTCTTCACATGCAGCTTCAACAAAGTAGGAAAGGATACTTTTTGTTCACTTTAAAAATAAGGAAAAGTTCTCCTTATATATTACACATTGCGGAATTACTCGCTTTATAATGTAGACATGCCCAACACATTACATTTCTACATTATAAAATGGTTTGTTTCTTTGCATTGACTTATGACAACTACAGATATGTGCTTCTGTTGTGGTTGTTGACTTAACCTAGAAACTTTGTTGAGGTTTCTTGGTTTTGAACTTTAGGTCAGTGTCAATATATAGTTTCATCTCCTGGTTTCCAACACAAATGAAATAACAGATGAAATAGACCCCTCTCTCAATGTACAGTTTCATATGCCTTCATGGTCCCATGATCCCTCTTTCTCTCTTCTTTTCCTCTCTCGAGCCGTGCGTGTTGCACGGGTTGAAATGCAATGACGCTCTCAATGGGGATTTCACTAAGATTTCACCGTTTTGGAAAAAACGCTCAAACGTTTCATGGGGATGAAGCGTTTCCCTTCTCTCCTCCCCTTTTGATGCAAAAGGCTGATGTGGCACCCAATGTGCATGAAACCCCCCATGAGACCCATTGAGACTGACCTTAGGAGATCAAGTGCAGCACCTATTTTAAGACTACATCATTACTGCACTTCAACTTGATATTTGTGCCGGTTTGTGGTTCTGGTAGCTGTTTATTCAATTTTGACCTGATTCTGTTCAGATACGATGATGAAGTTTGCTTCATTTGAGACCATTGTTGAACTTATCTACAAGCATGCTGTTCCTGTTCCAAAGTCAGAGTGTAGCAAATCTTTCCAATTGGGTATCAGCTTCGCTGGTGGCTACGTTGCTGGTGTTTTCTGTGCCATTGTTTCTCACCCTGCTGATAATTTGGTCTCTTTCCTGAACAATGCCAAGGGTGCTACGGTTGGTGATGTAAGAACTTTCTACCATTCACCTACTTAAGATGTTTAGTTCTCTTTCCAATTTTGGCTGTGTTGTTCATCAGCTACTTGCTGTATATTTTGTAGGCTGTTAAGAAGCTTGGCCTCTGGGGCCTCTTCACTCGTGGTCTTCCTCTTCGTATTGTGATGATCGGTACCCTTACTGGAGCCCAGTGGGGTATTTATGATGCATTCAAAGTCATGGTTGGACTGTAAGTGTCTTAGTTTAAAAGAATATACATCAACTTTTTAGAAGGATGAAGAAGCTGATGATTCCTTTTGCAATCACACAGGCCGACAACTGGAGGTGTCACACCAGCACCAGCTCCTGCTACTGAGGAGGCTGCATTGAAGGCCAGTGCATGATCTCCATATTAGGATATAACTATAATATGGCAATCATTCTTCACTGAAACAATTGTATTCATTACATTCAACCCTATTTATACATTGAATTTTTGAAAGGATGGTTGTGATCTTCTGAATGAAAGCAACTTGCTAAGCCGGGAATCGTAGTATTCTGCCCAAGTGTACTGTTAGTGCTTGTAATAAGCTTTAGGTTGGCAAATTACTATTAGGAGCCCAGGTTTTGCACCTGAGGCACGTTTATTCATGGTACACTGCTTGAGTGCCTGACTGCCATTCTGTAGTTCATGTTCCTGAAGGAATTTATTCTGTCAATTTTGGTATACAATCATGCGAATGATTGGAAGATTCAAGCAGTCTGTTTAAGTAAGATGCTTTTAATTGTCCGCAATCAAGAGTTGCTGTGCATTGCTCATTAAATCAGCATTCTGTTGGGCCTAGCTACTTGTGGCAAGCATGCTCTAGTTCATATCTTCTATGAATTCTCTGTACAAATATTGAAGCTAAAAAAGTAAAAATCCCCTATGTGATGGTGATGGTTGCTCTTTCAGTCGAAGTGTGGTTTCCTTTCATTTTGGTATATGTGATTCAACATTCTTTTCTGCTACTCGCTTTCTCTGCCGAAGTATCAGCGGAAGATTACGGACTACGGACAAAAAGCTAACTTGGACATGGGCACATGGTAACGGCTAACAAGGAGAGTTGTACTGGGAAAGTTGTAGGATATATGTTGTTTGGTTTTTAAAAGGAAAAGCTTTTCCTCGCTCAACTTTTGCGGAAGTCCATTTGTCCTCTTTAAACTTCAACAAAACACTTTCTTCAACTATTAAAATAATGCATCTTACCTCTTTGACCCGGTTATAAACTGTTTTGGATGTATTTTGTTATAATAATAGTAGTTTTGTTATAGTAACGATAGTTTTATCTTTTTATTTATTTATTTTTGCTTAATCTTTGAAAACCCATAGTTGTTGTGGCTTTAGATTTATACTTTTTTTGTAATTAAAATAAAATAATAACTAAGTTATACATAATCTAATGACTACGAAATTTTTATTACAAATTAAGTCTATAATAATTAGCTTGCCATAGAAATTTCACCATAATTGGACTATAAAAACTACAACTATGAATTATTCTAATTAATTCTAATTGCACTATACAAAGTTTTTTTTTAAAAAAAAAAATCTCCTCTTTCATCCCTTTTGCAAATGTGTTAACTCCACCAAGTTACCATCACTTATGTACGTGAGTTAGTATTTGTTAAGCACATTTTTAAGGGAAGTTAGCACTCACTAGAATTTAAATGCTTACACAAGGTGTAGATCATCTGGTGACACTTTGATAATCGTATTTTACACACGAGTTTCACTCTTAGTTGGCTATCAATTCTAAATGTGGTCATACTTTCTGTAGCATCTTGACCACCAAAACAAAATGACCTTATCATTTATATCTTTGTCTTGGATCCATTTTGTTTTTCTCTTTCTTCTTTTTCAAGTTGGAGCACTTGATCAATCATCACTTGGCCATCACCATCCATTTACTTCATCACTTGGTGTGTATAACCTATCTCATATTTACTTAGAGCCAATAGGTTAGTACACATAGATTTCATTAATTATTCAAAACCAAATTAGAGCTTTTAAGTGTTAACCTACTCTAAGATTCCACATAGGAAAGAGAAGGGAACAAAGAGGAGTTATCACTATTTGATTTCACATAGGAAAGAGAATGGAACAAAGTAGAGTTGTTTCTATGGCTGGCCAGAGCTGCTAGAACGCATCTCTGTGCTGAGGAGCTCTGTCATGTGAGCACACGAGGGAAGAAGACATAGAAGAAGGTAGAGGGTGAGATTGTGCGGGGCTTACACGCGTCAATATGATATGGCAAGGAATGTTGTGTGACCATGTAAGTGCATCTACTCCTTAGTGGGTTTTGGTGAATTGAGTGACAACATAATTAAAGGTCTAACAAGTTTGCTAAGTATATTAAAGGTTCAACAAGAAAAGCAAACTTGATGGTATTCCACATAGTGTTGAAATGAAGGCCAAAATTGTGTATTGTTGTATTGGAAGATCATGGAAACAATCTTGTTCAAGCAAAAGAAACAATGCAAATAGAGTTAATGATATGGCTTCTATGTTGTGGGATATCATGACATCATGAGAAAGCAAACATATTTGGCAAATGACAAGTGAGACATGGATTGATGATTTTGGAATGGTCTCAACAATGAGTTGCTTTTCATGAGCAAGAAGAGTTTGATAATGACTAGCTTTGATCAAGGTTGAAGAATGAATCAAGAATGCATAAGTGAGTAAATGACAAGCAAAAGTCAAATGACAAGGACTTAACTCATATTGGATATATGTCATCTCTACATAGGTTTGTTTGTATGGATATATATTTGGAGAATCATTATGCATTGATTTGATCAAGCTAGAAGTATGAAGATGGAGATTGAAGTGAGTGTTGAGTGTCAAGCCAAAATGGAGAGGATATAAGGAATCGTGAATTGGCTTGACTATATTGATATTGATTCATATATGACACTCTATGTGAAGCTTGATTGATCTCAACATTCATATTTAGAAGATATTCAAGTAAGGATCATAACATTGAAGAAATGATTTTCAATAGATACTTAATATGATGTGACTTGAGTGTGGCTTGATAGGGTGAAGATAGCAAGGAAAGAGCTTCGAGGTACTAAGCGAAGGTGAAGGTCAAGGAGACGGAGGTACTATGGCTAGAGTGAAGAAGAGAGTACTTGCATTGAGTCGAGGTACTAATCAAGCTATGAGGAGTCATATTGTGTTGAGGATCAAATCATTAGTGGAAGTGACTTGAAGCCATGAAATTGAACTCACATATGAAGAAATGGTTCTAAGTCACATGCTCAAGGGATGTATCGACGAAATATCGCCGATAGTCCACCTAGGGGTATACCCAAGGTGGTAGATTAGAGGGGAAGGTGCGCAAGACGACGACCCAGACGTTGACGCAAGACAAAAGTAGATGAACACAGAGGTTTATCCAGGTTCGGGTCGCTAGGTTAGCGTAATACCCTACGTCCTGCGTCGAGTTGTATTGAATGGATCTAGCTTGTGACCTGTGACCTAGGATCTGTTGTCTATGATCTGCCCCCTATCTCCCTTGTCCTCTCGGAGGACCCCTGCCCCTCCTTATATATTCCGAAGGGACAAGGTTACATGGTAAGTATCCAAGTTGGTACTATATCTAGATTATCCAAGGTGGTAGATTAGAGGGGAAGGTGCGCAAGACGACGACCCAGACGTTGACGCAAGACAAAAGTAGATGAACACAGAGGTTTATCCAGGTTCGGGTCGCTAGGTTAGCGTAATACCCTACGTCCTGCGTCGAGTTGTATTGAATGGATCTAGCTTGTGACCTGTGACCTAGGATCTGTTGTCTATGATCTGCCCCCTATCTCCCTTGTCCTCTCGGAGGACCCCTGCCCCTCCTTATATATTCCGAAGGGACAAGGTTACATGGTAAGTATCCAAGTTGGTACTATATCTAGATTATCCAAGGTGGTAGATTAGAGGGGAAGGTGTGCAAGACGACGACCCAGACGTTGACGCAAGACAAAAGTAGATGAACACAGAGGTTTATCCAGGTTCGGGTCGCTAGGTTAGCGTAATACCCTACGTCCTGCGTCGAGTTGTATTGAATGGATCTAGCTTGTGACCTGTGACCTAGGATCTGTTGTCTATGATCTGCCCCCTATCTCCCTTGTCCTCTCGGAGGACCCCTACCCCTCCTTATATATTCCGAAGGGACAAGGTTACATGGTAAGTATCCAAGTTGGTACTATATCTAGATTACAACTGTCGTGCGGTGCATGTCGTGCACCGCACGTCTTCCTCCTATGGGTCGGACGACCCCTAGTAATGCGGCTCATGTACCATCGTGTGGTACCTTGGGGTCTATATCCCCACAGGATGTTTGCTCAAAGAGATGGGACAGTTGCAATTAGTTGCAGCCCCTATGAAGTGACTTTGAGAAGAAATGACATATGAAGATATCGAAGACTCAAGTGATTAATTGTTTATATTCTTTTATTCTTGAGTTTAGAAAAAACCGGACTATCAGGGGGATTCTAGAACAGTTTGCCAAACTGTAAAATCAAAATCTCAGAATAACATCTTCGTACCCAGCCAAACCAGTCATCCAAATTTCATATTCATCAGAGCCATCTGGCCAGGGCCATGGCTAGCAGTGGGTTACACTGTTAGGTGTTGCGTACGCGGGGAAGTAGCACTACTACAGAAACATGCCTTTAACCCCGGTTGGCAAGGGCCTTTAGCCCCGGTTGCCGAGCCGGGACTACGCTTCCGGGACTAAAGGCCCCCCCTTTAGTCCCGGCTCCGGCCACCGGGGCTAAAGCCCCCCCTTTAGTCCCGGTTGGTAATACCAGCCGGGACTAAAGGGTGCTGCCAGTGGTGCCCCGCAGCAGCACCCTTTAGTCCCGGCTGGTATCACCAACCGGGACTAAAGGGTCCCTGGTTTTTTCTTTTTTATTTTCATTTCAGTTCTGTTTTTAGTTTTGTTTATTTATTTAATAGGTTTTCTAATATGTATTCTTTGCTGCTAATATATATAATTTATATATATTAGCAGCATAACACAATAAGCTTATTGCATGCATATATAATTGAACTATAGAACTACATATATATATATATAAATATGTACATATAAAATTACAAGCAATATATATACATGTAGAAGTTGTCCAAATATCTATCTACAAAAGTTGTACTCTAAAGTTAGTACTATAAACCTATTACAAGTTGTACTCCATCTAAATATCTACAGGGCATACAAATGATCATCATTGTTTGGAATCAACGGGTCGTCGGTATTATAGTAGAACTCGCCGTTTGGACTTATGACTTGTTCCCGAAGAAATCCTGCTATTGACTCTTGTATTGCTTTCAATTGGTCTTGTAGCATCACTTTTTGCTTCAACCAGTCAGTCTTCAATTGGAATTAAAGAAGATATTAGTTATATCTATATTATCAATATTAAGTCTATAAAAAATGAAAAGAAACATGTTACGTACTTTGATGATTTCTTCAGGAATTCTATTTGATTCTATCATCATGTACTCGCAAACATAGAATCCGCATAAGTTGGTACCCTGTTTTTGTCTCAAAATCCACTGTAGAATGAAAAGATTCATCTCGTAATAAAGATATGATATATGACATGATATAATAAAGATACACGTACATTGACGAAGGTGTAAACTTACTGGTAGTCGTGGCTTTATTGTAAGTGAGGCCTTACACTGACTCATATGTTCCCGAGCAATGAATTTTTCCCAAACCCTAATCCGGCCAATGAAACATTAATAGTTGGATCATTATTTATTAATTAGTATATATATACAAGCTTAGTCTATACTTTAAGCATGGAAGCTAGGGATCGAAAAATTACCTTTGGAGGATGTCTATCATATCTTGGTAATCTTCTTGCGGTTTGCTCAACGAGTCATAGATTAACACATTGCTGTGTTTGAGATCAATGACCATCAGTATCCAGTGATAGCTGTTGATACACATGATTCATATATATAGATTATTAGGGTTAAGTAAAATAAAATGTGCATATACTTATTATTAACTATATATGTCTCACGCACTTAAAGTTGTATGGGAAGAGTATTTTTTCTCTATCTTTTTGGTTCACGAAGAACCTCATGAGATTCATACACGACTCATCGCTCCAAGTCGCTGAAGGGTTTGGAGCCTTGAAAACCACATATGGATCAACAAACCCAACAGAATTGTCATGTTTATCTCTGAGCTGAGTCATCTGATACCTGCAATATCGAGTCGATCCACAAGTACGTGTGTAAGAATACTACATACTATATACACATACTAGAGAGTTCAATGAAAACTATAAAAGAAACACTTACAAACAATAGCAGCTAAGGAGCGATTTGTCCAGTGCGTCCATATGGCATAGCTGATGTAATTCCTCCATCTGGACTAAGATTAGGTCATCGCCACGGAAGTAGTGATGGTTCCGAATTCGGACAGAAATCCAATTTATATCACCGTCTTTAGAAGCCTCCATGCACCATTTGTTGATTGCAAACATCTGCGTACCAAGTACATGCAAGTGATTGGGGTTCATTAGACTCCTGCCCGGTGCAAAATTTCTCCTCCATTCATCAACTACTTCCGCTCTTGGAAACTCCAGCCCAGTAGCAATATTTTGAATCGTCTCGTATGGGAGACCGCTGTCAATGAAAAAATTTTCCATTGAGTCCATCTCAGACAAAATGGTCTCTCCAGATTTTCTCTGTACTCTGCCCATGTTTGAACCATACTGATTTTGCACAAATAATGGGGACAGAGGTCTTGATGTTTCCCCAAGCTGTGGAACACTCTTTCCCACTTTCTTCGTGCTTGATTGTTGTTCTTTTGCAGACTTGATTAGAGAGCGTTCGTAGTCTGATTTTCGCGGAGCCTTTCGGGCTTCACGCATCTTGATACCATGCTGGTCCACCCTTTTCCTTAACTCCTGTGGGTTTAACAGGAGGTAAGGCTTCTCTGGGTTTCTCTTCGCTTTAGCCGCGGCCGTTGATTCATCTAAAAAATTTTTCACATCTTTTTTCACCGAAATTTGTAACTCCTCATCAGTCATTTCATAAGCTAATTTCTCGTGTGCTTTTTTTCCTGATGCAGGAGCCTTCTTTTTTGGAGGTGGGGCCTTCGGTTCCGTGGCAGCGGACCGCTTCTTAGGGCCGCGCGGTGGAGGCAGGGGTGTTGGAGCCCGCGGTGGAGGAGACGGTGGGGCCGGTGGCGGTGTTGGAGCCCGCGGTGGAGGTTGTGGCGTTGGAGCCCGCGGTGGAGATGGTGGGGCCGGTGGCGGCGTTGGAGCCCGCGGTGGAGGAGATGGTGGGGCCGGTGGCGGTGTTGGAGCCCGTCGTGGAGGAGATGGGGTTGAAGCCGTGTCCTCCAACACATCGTCACCGCCCGCAGCACTATGATGCACTGGGGAATAATGACGAACTGGACTATAGTTCCTGCTACGCAAAACAACGAATGATGTGAGCATCCAACTAATATATACATATAGGAAGTTAGTGTAATAAAAATTGTTTCTCATTCACGCGCACACTACCTATGGTGAGGATCTTGATCAGTAGGAGGAGGTTGTGGCGGTGACACTCCAGGAATAATAATGAAGCGCTTGCGCCAGCAAATAAATGTCTTCTCTGCTTCACCTAAAGTCTTCTCCCCATCTCCCCCTTCGATTTCCAGTGCCACGCTGCCACAACCTGTCTCAACCCTATCCACCGAAACGCTAGCGTATCCGGCTGGCACTGGTTGACCATGGATTCTTGGTGTTCTTGTGCGGTCGATAGGGTTTACAACACCGACAGCCACCTTTTTCGTGGCATTTCCATCTGGAATGTGCAGCTCACAAGTAGTAAAAGGTTCTTTAACGTCATCCACGGGAAAGTGTAGCTTGGAGTCATCTTGAATGGTTGGTACTTCCGTGGAGGCGCAGCTGCTTTTCATCTGACCTGGGGGGCTAATGTTCGCTTGAGGATGCTGTGATGATGTACCTTGCCCACTCGTCATTTGACTAAGTGCCGCTTGCACTTGCCTTTTGATTTCCTCCTGCATCCATTCTTCACGAGATTTCTCACGCTCTTGTGTTTGAAGAACATACTCCTCCAACTTGAAGAGTCGCTCTGCCTCCTCGTCCTTCTTTCTTTGGCGGCTTCTATAACTTTCTCGATCCGCTTCGAAGGAATGTAGCCACGAAACGGCCCCAAAGCCTCTCGTACGCCCACCGTGCTCAGGATTCTCCAGCGCGTACGTGAGTTCATCCTTCTCTCTATTGGGCTTGAACTCGCCAGCCAACACCGCATTTCGTGCTTGAACTAGCCTATGTGCTGCTCTTGAAATTTGCGGGCCCCAATCAAGCTCCCCATCATTAGGGTTTATGGTTCCCCCATGAGCGTAGAACCAATTTCTGGACCGTTCACTCCAATTTCTTCTTATTGTCTCTGGGACTACCCCCCTGGCAAGCATCTCGTGTTCTTGTCTCTCCCACTTTGGAAGGGCAGTCTTATAGCCACCTGATCCTAAATGATGGTGGTATTTCTTCTGAGCTGCATTCAGTTTGTTTACTCTGACCCGGGCCTCGCTCTCTTGTGATCTTTTGTACTGTACAAATTCATCCCAATCGGCCCTTATCTTGACATACGCCTTAGAGTTGAAATCTGGCGTCTCGTTCTTCAGCACAAAGGTGTGGTACAATTTCTTCTTCCAGTCCTGAAAAAGTGTGGCCATCTTCTTCATTGTCCACTCCCGAATTCGCCTCAGCAGCTCCTCATCATCCGTGTCAAACGAGAAATGAGCTTGGACGTTATCCCAGACTAGCTGCTTGTCAAGATTGGAGACATAACTGATCTCGGGAGCACTTCGCCGCTCTTTCCATTCACGGGCACTTATCGGAATCCGATCTCTCACAAGGAACCCACAGTGAAAGACATATTTCTTTGCATTGGGTCCTAGTGGTTGGCCTGTAGCCATATCGAATTCGGAGATTACATGACGGCCCTTCAACGGCCTCTTCGGCCCTCGTTTTGGTCTGCTCTGCCCTGTCGCAGACGTCGATCCAGAGGGCTACATATAGGTAAAGACATGAAGATGAAACCCTAATACAAGTTGACATAAAACCTAATCAAGTAATAAAGTAAATGTAAACCCTAACACGACACATTGTATATATACCTCGCCTGTATTGCCTTCTTCCATCTCAACTTGTTGTTCAGTGAGATTTTCATCATGCATGGTCATGTCTTCGTAATTCAATAAGTATTGACTCCCGTCATCGTCGCCGGCTATGATATTCATCATTTCCTCCTCCATCACATTCTCATTTGGGTCGGCCATTTCTGTGAATATTAAAATATATATACAATATGATCGAACACTTAAAGGAGCTTTATACATGTATGTGAAACGAAAACCGAAAACCAGGGGTTTAATTAGGGGTTAAGGGTTTAGGGTTTTGGTCTCGGGGTTTAAGGTTTCGGGGTTTAGGGTTTCGGGGTTTATGGTTTGAGGGTTTAGGGTTATGGTTTCAGGTTTTACGGTTTCGGGGTTTAGGGGTACGGGGTTTCGGGGTTTAGGGTTTAGGGGTTCGGGGTTGCGGGGTTTAGGGTTTAGGGTTTAGGGGTTCGGGGTTTTGGGGTTCAGGGTTTCGGGGTTTGAGGGTTTAGAGTTAGGGGTTCGGGGTTTCGGGTTTTAGGGTTTCGGGGTTTAGGGGTTTGAGGGTTTAGGGTTTCGGGGTTTAGGGGTTTGAGGGTTTAGAGTTAGGGGTTCGAGGTTTCGGGTTTTAGGGTTTCGGGGTTCGGGGTTTCGGGGTTTGAGGGTTTAGTGGTTTAGGTTCGAGGGTTTAGGGTTAGGGTTTCAGGTTTTGGGGTTTCGAGTTTTAGGCAATTCATAAAAATAACATGACAATAACATATATTCGTAAAGAGTAATAAATACATGTTCCGACATGGCACATGATTTTCTATGAACACATATTTCTAAGAGTAATAAATACATGTTTAAACATATCCTTGTCACGTGATTTACACACCGTGGACGAGAATGACGACGGTGGACAGCAGCGAGGATGACGACGGTGCGGATGACAGTGGACGGCGGCGAGGTCGGTGCGGCGGTCACCAGGACTACATGTCGAACACATATTTGTTACGTTAAAAAAACAATATATGATTTTCCTTTTTCTGTAAATATATCTATTCATATTCATTATTTGTATATATCTATTTCTAGAAAAGAAGAAATGAAAAAGTTAAATAGAAAATAATCTATAAATATATGTGTAAACATATATTTGTTACGTTAAAAAAACATATATATATGATTTTCCTTTTTCTATAAAGAAAAGAAATGAAAAGGTTAAATAGAAAAATTCATATTCATTATCTATAAATATATATATCTATTTATATTCATTTCTTTTTCTTTATATATATACATATATATATATATCAATTTTTCTATTTAACCTTTTTATATTTTTTTACACTCTCACACACACTGGACACACACGCACACCATCACACACTGCACACGCACACACACACGCACAGGCCGGCGGCTCGGATGACGGCGGCCGGCGCGGAGGACAGCGGCGTGGAGGACGTACGGCGGAGTGGATGAGGACGGCGGCGTGGAGGACGGCGGCGCGGACACGACGGCGAGGAGGACGGCGGCGTGGACACGACGGAGAGGAGGACGGCGGCGTGGGAGGCCGAGTGCGGAGCGGAGAGGCTCGACGGCGAGGAGAGCTCGAGGGCGGCGGCGCGGACTGGAGGCGGGGCTACTGGCGTCGATCTGGGGAAGATTGGAGGGCACACTGTGCCCTGTGCCCTATATACCCGGGAGGGCCTTTAGTCCCGGGGCGAATTACGCACCGGGACTAAAGGGTCTTTAGTCCCGGTGCGTAATACGCCCCGGGACTAAAGGGTTGGACCTTTAGTCCCGGGCGGGCTTACGCACCGGGACTAAAGGGGTCTTTAGTCCCGGTGCGTAAGACGGCCCGGGACTAAAGGGTTCTTTCCCGCCACAGTTTTGGGTTTTCAGTATTTTGGGTTTTGTATTAAGTTTCCACTATATAAATATGTTGTAATTCTTGTTAATTGCATAGTAAATTGAACAGTAGGCATAAAATTACTTAAAAATAACAGTTGTATATCCTTTAACCTTATTGTATAGTAGAAAATTTTGTAGCATAAATTCTTTTCTTTTTTTATAATAACAAATATAAATGTAAATAACCATTCATATTTGGTTAATGCAAAAATGTAATGTTCAATTTAAATTTAAAAAATTGTTGGCTTTCAATAGAAAATTTATTTTCATATCATTTGGACGTTAATCTTTTGTTTAAAACCTAAACAATCATTGCCCAATTTTGTTATACGCGACAGATGCAGTAGTTTTAGATTTTTAAATTTAGTTTTTTTAAATATATCTTAAATCTTTCTAATTGAACAGAAAATTGAATATTTGATATACTTTCTTTTAAAAAATAGTATGAGATTCACATCTAGAGAAGCACATAAATCAATGATCACTACTACTAAATATATATATATATATATATAAATCCATTATCAAATAAATGAAGTCTTAATTAATTAATTATTACATAATATATTTACAACCCACTATTAAGCGGGCACAACTGTGAACCTCCTCTTGACATATGTCCCTTGGTTATGATCATTCCTTAACCATGGAGTTTCCTCATTGTTTAACAAAATGCTTGGGTCTTTGTTCACTTTGAATGGCGGAATTCGATCATCTCTTTCATAATCACCTGACATGTCTGACTTGTCCTCAATTCCGACAACGTTTCTTTTCCCTGAAAGAACTATATGGCGCTTTGGCTCGTTGACGATCGAGTTCTTGTCATTTTTCCCTCTTTTTGGTTTTGTAGACATGTCTTTCACATAGAACACTTGACTCACATCTGCGGCAAGGACAAATGGTTCGTCTTTGTACCCAATATTATTGAGGTCCACTGATGTCATCCCATACTCCTTGTCGACAGTTACCCCACCTCCGGTACCGGTCATCTTGACCCATTTACACCGGAACAAAGGGACTTTAAAATTAGGTGCGTAGTCTAGTTCCCATATGTCATGTATGCGGCCATAATATGTTTGTTTGTTCCCATTTGGATCCGTGGCATCCACGCGTACACCACTGTTTTGGTTGGTGCTCCTTGCGTCTTGGGCTACTGTGTAAAATGTATTCCCATTGATCTCGTACCCTTTGTACGTGCTGATATGCCACGATGGTTGTCTGGCCAACAAATAAAGCTGCTCATCTATGTTGTCATCACCCTGACATTGTTTTCGTAACCAATCGCCGAAGGTTTGCATGTGCTGACGTGTAATCCAAGATTCACTCTTCCCGGGCCACTTGGATCGAAGGAAATCCTTATGTACCTCGATATATGGATCTACCAATGAGGAGTTCTGTAGAACTGTGTAGTGTGCTTTATCGAAGTAATCGTCTCCTGTACCGATATATGTTTTCTTCCCTAGTGTTCCCTTGCCACTGAGTCTGCCCTCGTGTCGTGATTCAGGAACGCCAATCGGGTCAAGGTCTGGAATAAAGTCCACACAAAACTCTATGACCTCCTCTGTTCCGTAGCCCTGGGCGATGCTTCCTTCAGGCCGAGAACGGTTAGTAACATATTTTTTCAGGACACTCATGAACCTCTCGAATGGGAACATGGTGTGTAGGAACACAGGACCGAGAATAATGATCTCCTTGACCAGGTGAACTAGGAGGTGTGTCATGATATCAAAGAAGGATGGAGGGAACACCAACTCAAAGCTGACGAGACATTGAACGACATCATTCTGCAAAGTAGAAAGTTCCTCTGGATTGATTGCCTTTTGTGAAATTGAATTGAGGAATGCACATAGCTTCACGGTGGCTAGACGTACATGTGGAGGTAGAATTCCTCTTAGAGCAACAGGAAGCAATTGGGTCATAAGCACATGACAGTCATGGGACTTCAAGTTTTGGAACTTCTTCTCTGGCACATTAATTATTCTCTTTATATTGGAGGAGAATCCAGATGGGACCTTGATGCTGTTAAGGCATTCAAACATGCTTTCCTTTTCTTCTCTGCTAAGAGTGTAGCTAGCAGGGCTTAAGTAATGGCGTCCGTCATCTGTCTTCTCCGGATGCAAGTTGTCTCGTTCTTTCATGCGCTGCAAGTCCTGTCGTGCTTCAAGTGAATCCTTAGGCTTTCCGTAGACACCCATGAATCCAAGCAGGTTCACACAAAGGTTCTTTGTCAGGTGCATCACGTCGATCGCATGGCGGACCTCTAGGACATGCCAGTAGGGTAGCTCCCAGAATATGGACTTCTTCTTCCACATGGGTGCGTGTCCCGAAGCATCTTTAGGAACAGGTTCGCTGCCCCGTCCCTTTCCAAATACTACTTTCGTATCCTTCACCATTTCAAGTATATCATCTCCGGTTCGGTTACGAGGCTTGGTTTGGTGGTCTGCCTTACCTTTAAAATGTTTGCCTTTCTTTCTTACTGGGTGGCCCACAGGAAGAAACCGACGGTGCCCAACATACACGACCTTCCGACAGTTTTTCAAAAATAAACTATCAAGGTCTTCAAAACAGTGTGTGCATGCATTATATCCCTTGTTTGTCTGGCCTGAAAGATTACTTAGAGCCGGCCAATCATTGATTGTTACGAACAATAAGGCTCGCAGGTCAAAGTGTTCCTGTTTGTACTCATCCCACACGCGTATGCCTGGTTTGCTCCATAGAAGTAGAAGTTCCTCAACTAATGGCCTCAGGTAGACATCGATGTCGTTGCCAGGTTGCTTCGGCCCTTGGATGAGCAACGGCATCATAATGAACTTCCGCTTCATGCATAACCACGGAGGAAGGTTGTAGATACATAGAGTAACTGGCCAAGTGCTATGACTACTGCTTTGCTCCGCAAAAGGATTAAAACCATCCGTACTTAAAGCGAACCTCAAGTTTCTAGCCTCATCTGCAAACTCTGGGAATTCTCTATCTATCGCTCTCCACTGGGATCCATCAGCTGGGTGCCTCAGCATATTGTCTACCTTACGGTCTTCTTTATGCCACCGCAACATCTTTGCATTGTCCTTATTTCTGAACAAACGTTTCAAGCGTGGTATTATAGGAGCATACCACATAACCTTGGCAGGGATTTTCTTCCTGCTTGGACGTTCTTCACCCTCTACGTCGCCAGGATCATCTCGCCTTATCTTATACCGTGATGCTTCACATACCGGGCATGCATCCAAATTCTCATATTCCTCCCCACGGTACAGGATGCAGTCATTAGGACATGCGTGTATCTGCTGGATTTCTAATCCCAAAGGGCAGATGGCCTGTTTTGCTTCGTACGTAGTGGTGGGCAATTCGTTCGATTTCGGAAGCATCTTTTTCATTATCTTCAATAACTGCCCAAATGCTTTATCGGATGTACCATTCTTTGCCTTCCATTGCAGCAGTTCTAGCGTAGTACCCAGCTTTTTTTGGCCATCTTCAGCAGTGGGATATAACAATTTCGTATGATCCTCTAGCATGCGCTCAAACTTGACCTTCTCCTTGTCACTTTCACATTTACTTTGTGCATCACGAATGGCATCACCAAGACCATCAACATCAGCTGTCATATCTTCTGTCGCTGCCGCATCTTCTTCACCATCTCCCCCCACTGCATCATCATCAAAGGCACCGTACTGAGCAATAATATCAGCATGGGCCAATTCTTCTTCACCTTTTTCACCATCATCCATTACAACCCCCCTTTCTCCATGCTTCGTCCAACAAATATAGTTTGTTACGAAACCCGACTTCAACAAATGCGTATGAAGAGTCCTTGGGCATGAATATTCCTTCAAATTCTTACAGACGGCGCATGGGCAGCACATGAAACCATCTTGCTTGTTTGCCTCAGCCACACCTAAGAAATAGTGCACGCCAACAATGAACTCTTTGGAGCGGCGATCGACATTATACATCCAATTGCGTGACAACATCTGCATTAAATATTACAACCATGCACTTAGTAGTTTCTCATGTTATTGCACAACACTCATGACATCACATGATTGATTAATTCAAACAAGCTTGACTACAACGAAGACTATCGCAGCTAGCACTAAAAAAACTAAAAATAAAATGCACTTAAGCAACATAATTAGATCGCGTCCGATCCCAACTAAAATAGACAGATCATTCGCTTCATCAGCATGGATGGGCTGCTGCCGCTGACTCACTGCCTCATCACCTTCAGCGGCAACCTCCTGTGCAACAGAATTTCGTACGTGCTGAACGTACTCTTCCTCCCAGTACCAACCTTTACATCCGCCGGTGCCCTCCCACTGCAATTAGAACAAAGAATAAGAAATTTAAACAACATCATCAAGCAAAACCGATACGAATAAACCATATTAATCAAATGCGGGTAAATAATAACCCACCTCATGGTCCGGACACTTGTAGAATATACGACCCTTGTTGATTCCCTCTTTTCTCACTCGGTACTCCTTCACAATCTTCTGCTTACACTCGCAGCAAGCAATGAGAGGAAGATCCGGCCGCAAACGCTTCGGATCCCGATGATGAGAGGCTGAGGACCCGGTCACGGTTGCCATCTACTATATCCATGCTCATTTTTAAACTATTACATGCAAATTCCTAATTTTCTAAACAATTATAAATAAAAAAGACTCTAAATTTTTCTATTTATTTAGATAATCGAAAAATATGATATAACAATACCAATTTCCACATTATCTACTCTCTATATTTATTGTTGCAAACTATTATAAATTCCACATTTTTCTAAAGAAAATATACTAAAAAGACACTAAAATTCAATATTACTCGTCTTGCATAAGTATGAAATATAGAATGGATACTACCTAGCAGTAGAAAACTATCAAGTGATTGTGATGAACCAATTTAAACTACTCAACTTTCTATGCTTGTTCTTGCAAAGTATATATTTTAATTAAATTTCTCTCATATTAAAAAGACATGGTAGGAGATGAAAATAGTTACCTTTAAACGCAAAGAGACGATGACGGAGTCGAAGAAGATCACCAATTGACGCCGGAGACGAAGAACAATGAAGAACAAGCAATAGCAACAGCAAGAACAAGCAAGAAGCTCACTGAAATTTGAATGTCTCTGGCTCGGGGGAGGAAGAAGTTGGCTGGTTATAAAACCAGGAGCTCTAGTCCCGGTTCGTATTAAAAACTGGGGCTAAAAGGTGATCATTTATCCCGGGGCAAGCCACAAACCGTGGCTAAATCTTTAGTCCCGGTCCGTGGCACCAACCGGGACTAAAGAGTGCCCTTTAGTCCCGGCTGGTAACACGGACCGGGACTAAAGGGTCCCTGCCCCGGCAGCTCTGCGCAGTAGCCGTTGGGGCAGGCCCTTTAGTCCCGGTTCGTGTTACCGACCGGGACTAAAGGGTCTATTAGTCCCGGGCGGCAAAAACGCCGAGACTAAAGGCGATTTTGAGAATCGGCCTATGACCCTGTTCTGTAGTAGTGTAGCTTGGAAGCATGGGCGGCTTCCGTCCTTCCCAAACCATAGCTAGCATATCCTCCCTGCTTTGCATTGCTTTGCTTGCCGCTGCCGGCCTCTGCACATCTCGCTCCAATAGCCAGCTGTGGGCGCCAAACATCGCCGGCCTGTTCCTGGCCATTGATCTATCTACATCTCGCAACGCCAGGTCCTAGCCGAAAGGACAAGCGGGACTATTATTCGTCAATCAAATTAGCGGATTCCACTTCATTTGCTCCTCCACTGGTGCTCTCATTATTCGTCAAGCACGAGTTTCTGCCGTCGTCTACACACTCTACTAGCTTACCAAATACCAATCGCTGTCTAGTGTCGATATTTGCAACAGTGGCATATACAACTAGTAGTAGTTGCCGAGCACAAATGTATCCAAACCAAACATGTGTTGGAAGAGGAACCTGCACCGAAATGCATGCCCTCGCTCTGCAATTGACCCGGTCGTCCGATATTCATCATCTAGCTATACATACATCTGCCCCGGCCTTTTCTCGTACAGTACTAGGGTATACTACATGCATGCATATTCATGTGCTGCTGACTTGGGCAAATTGATAGATGCGACGACCGAGACCGGAAGTACTATCATCAGATAGTCCGGGACCAACGGTGGTTATCATTTAGCACACGGTTCTTTCTGTGATGCTAAAGTGGTTGGTATATGGAGTGAGAGAGGCAAACTTTGACGACGCACGCACACGCGCTCGCTCTGACCACATCAACACTGGTACCGCGGTGCCCAACGAAGCGCGCCTCTTTTTTTTTTTTTTTTTTTTTGGTTTCTACGACGACGACCCTACATACAACAGGCGTCTAGTCGCGCGCGAAAGTACCAAGATAGTCACATAGATAATGACCACTTGGGCATTGTATATTTGTATTACACGGTCACGGTGCATGCGTCGTACGATCTGACGGTGACTGGATAAGCCTTACAAAATACAATTGTCGTCAGTTTGGCTAGCTACCACTTGTGCAACGTGTTAGGTGTACAACACAGCTGCACAAGACCGGTGATGCAGTCTGTTCTAGTTCTAGGGCTCAGGGCTCCAGCCGGCCACCTCCGTCTTCTTCACCATTGGTCCCCTTCGTCCCTCTTTGATATCTTGTTGAAGGTTAGAGGGAGTGGGGATCCATCGTTTTAATAAATTTTTCTAGTAGATTGAGTCCTCTAAAGTTAGAGTTCCTTCGTGCCATTTTTTTTTGGTATTGGAGGTTTATTTCATTCTCCTCCTTCACGGTGACGGCCAAGAGGTAGGGTGGATCCGGTTTTTCTATGGTGACTTTGTTGAAGATGAGGGCGACAACTTCGGCGTCAATATTTTCATCGATATGCTGATATGGAGACTTTTATTTCCGGACAGCGACATTCGGCGTTAGCATCTTTATCGATATGCTAATATGGAGACTTTTATTTCCGGACAACGACATCAAGACGGAGATGATGTCGCCGCCATAGAATAATTTTTTTTGATCCCTTCTTCATTTTGCTGTGGTTAGGTCTGGCTACGATGAAGGACTAGGGAGAATAATTTTTAGATCAGTCTTCCTCATTTTTCGGTGGCAGAAAAAAGAAGGAAAACACATGAGGAAGAAGAAGTTTCTCAATTCTGCCTACATGAATGTTGGTTGTCCGTTGGTCATCTGTTTTTAGGCCTAAAACAACTGTTGCCGAGTATTTACCTGTGCGGTCATTGGTTATTTATTCTCAGGTCTAAAACAATTGTTGTCGAGTATTTGTTTGTGCGGTCATTTATACGAAGCGTCAAACAAGTTTGGATTTGAGAGTTGAAGTCATCTATAGTGTGAGTGCAACATAGATGAAAACCACTTTCTGGACAGATATCTTTTTTTAAGTATTTGTTGTAATGTGATGATGTACCCAACTATAATTTAATATATTTTTTCGTCTAAAAAAGACCGGTGATGCACGGAAAAAATGCATCATGCATTCAGGGAAAGTACTGTACTAAATGTTTTTTTAGAATTATAGGAATTAAACCCTGCCTTACAATGAGACTATTAAATCTGAATGTGAAAAATGAACAATAAATTTATACCTCACCTGAGTGTTTCTCCGGCCCTCGCTCGTCACATGATTTTGCATCCCACTAGTAGAAAGATGATTTTTCCTAGCGCTTCAATTTTTTTTTACTGGCGGTTTGAGTTACCACACGCATGTAGAAATGAACCGGTGGAACTCAAGTCTAGAACCGCATGTAGAAATGGATTTCTACAGGCGGTTTGTTAAGACAACCGTCTGTAAAAATCCATTTCTACAGGCGGTTCGTTAAAGACAACCGCCAGTAGAAATACACGTGTTTTTTAAAATTTGATTTTTTTCAAACTATCTCGGATGAGAAAACACCCAAAATAAAAGTTGTTCATCTCGAAAAGTTATGAAACTTTGTAAATTACAACTTTTTAATTTGAAGTTATCTTGTCAACAAAAAATATGTTTGAATGGTCTCAAATTTAAAATTCAAATTTTGTAAACGACCTCGGATGGGGAATGACCGATACAAAAGTTGTTCGTCTCGAAAAGTTATGAAACTATGTAGTTGGCAACTTTTTGATTTGAAATCGTTTAGGACCGCGAAAAATGCCGCGACTTGCGACTTCGACGGAGACGGGCGGGCGCTGGGCGGTGAGGTCCTCGCCGTAATTAAAATATTTTTCCCTATTTATTTTCGGCTCTTTTCGAAAAAAAATTCTACAGGCGGTTCACTATGCCAACCGCCTGTGGTACTACAAGAAATGCGTGGCTTTTTGACGTTTTTAGTATGACAAAAGGTCATAATGTCACTACACTATCCGATTTATGACATATATTATAAAATTTATGGCATTATGTCTTAGAAACTTCAATTTTGTGACAATAATTCCATACATTATGACATATATAAACGTCACATTATGACATCCAGTTGACAAAATCTAAATGTCAAAAAGCCAGCGTTACAAATGATCATGTGACGTTTATATATGTCATAATGTATGAAATTATTGTCACAAAATTGAAGTTTCTAAGACATAATGTCATAAATCTTACAATATATGTCATAAATCGGATACTGTAGTGACGTTATGACCTTTTGTCATACTAAAAACGTCAAAAAGCCACACATCTCTTGTAGTAAATGCCATTTTCACAGGCGGTTTGCTAAGTCAACCGCCTGTGAATATCCTTTCCACAGGCGGTTCACAAGCAACTACATGTCTTGTGGTCCTATTTCTACTGGCCCCCAGCACAGACGATTGAGAAAAACACTTATACAAATGGGTCTAGACCGCATGTGCAGTATCGTTCTGTACTAGTATCCACCGGATCTAGGATGCAGACGACCGGATCTCCTCCTGTCGTTGTTGCCTTCTTCTTCCTCCGCGCACCTGTGCTCGCTGTCTTCTTCCCTAGCCCCGGCGCGGCGGCTAGAGTTCCAGCGAACTCTTCCGCGGGTATATAAGAGGCCGGCCGAGGGAAGAAGGTAGGCCAGACGGTGGGTATGGTTGGCGAGCGGTTTAGGGGAGCTGACAGCGGTAACGGTGGCCGAACCAGCACTACTAGAGAACATGCCTTTGGACGATCTATCAATTGAGCTATAGTCTCGGCCAAAAATTGTGTCCGGGGCTAAAGACCTTTAGTTCCGGTTGGTAATACCAACTGGGGCTAAAGGTGAATCTCTAGCCCCGGTTGGTATTACCAACCCGGACTAAAGGTCCTAGACCTTTAGTCCCGGTCGGTAATACCAACCGTGGCTAAAGGGTGAACCTTTAGCCCCGGTTCGTGTTACCAACCGGGACTAAAAGTCCTTTTAGCCCCGGTTGGTGTTACCAACCGGGGCTAAAGGTCCTTCCCGAGTGAATTCAAAAGGAAAACGTCCAGAATTACATTACGTGGGTTGCGTGGCTCAGTTGGTAAGCGTGCCTGAGGCGAGAGGTGCTGAGTTCGAATCTCACAGATGCACATTTATTTTTTCTCGTGGAAACCTTTAACCCCGGTTGGAAGCACCCGGGACTAAAGGGTCCGACCTTTAGTCCCGGATTGGTAGCCTCGGTTGGGAAAACCGGGGGTAAAGGCTCTTCCCAACCGGGGCTAAAGACCGTTTCTCCAGTAGTGCAGGTCAGGACGGAGGAGGGTTGTGAGGTCGAGCTAGAGATGATGGTGGCGGTGGGGGAGGTAAATAAAGGACGCGGCTGCCGTGCCCGCTAGGGTTTGCCGAGCTCCGACGAACCCTAGCTCCCACGGGCGGCGGTGGTCAGCGACGGAGGCGAGGTCCGGCGGCGGGAGGAGGAAGAAGCTTAGTAGAAAAAAATCGGACGTGGGAAGGATAAGAACCACACGAAAGGAGAGATAGACAGACTAAAAAAGAGAGAACCTGCCGACCATGAAAAACCAACCTTTAACCACGAAAGCGACACCTGCTTCCTTGATCCAGGGATATCAATCGGATCTGCGCCCAGCCACCAAGCAGCTTAATTAGCTAGCACCTCACCTCGATCGATCGGACAAGCATGCACCGGAGGCAAAGCAATCCTAGCTACTAGCTAGCTTTTCTTACTGACCAAGATTTTTCCTTGTTCGCCTCGTTGCGTGCGAGGAACATGCATACGGTTCCATATTCCATTTCCAATTCCATCGATCGCGCGTTCTTGACGACGAACCTGGTAGCTTGCTGGTTCCACATTTGCGCCCGGCCGGCCCGGTCCTCGATCACCCCAAAACCTAATAATAATAATACTTTCAATCTTTATTTAATGGTAGCTGCACGTTGCCTTACGTACACTAAGTATAGCATATACCAACAACTAACACATCGTTTGCGACGACTGCTAATGTTGTAATGACCGTTTACTAATGCCACGACTATACATGCGACACGGCAATCGTCCTAATATATACCATGAGCACTACTCTCCACCCGTGCCGCCCAAGACAAACAGGCTATACCTCGTCGTGCTCCTGCAAACCAGCTTCGGTTTGTTCGATCGATCCACCAAAAGCTTTTCGACCGACCAGCCAGAGCAGGCCCGGCCATGGACGGCGGCCGGGACGACGACGACTTCTTCAGCGACTTCATGGTGCTGCGGCCGGACAAGGGCGGCTTCCGGAGCCTGCTGCACCTGCTGTGCTCCTGCAAGGTCGGCGACAACGACGCCGTGGACTGCCCCGTCGGCACCGAGGTCGCCGAGCGGTGGCGGAGGTGGGCCATCTTCGTCTCCCTGCTCGCGCAGATGCTGCTGCTGTCGGTCAAGACGCCCATGGCGGCGTTCGGGAGGGCCGTCGAGTACTGGATGAACCTGCTCACGGACAATGGCGGCGGCGTCGTCGGCCTTGTCAGGAACGCTGTGCAAGGTAGGTACTCCTACGACGCACACATGATCACTTCTTCCTTCTTTAATATAATTAACATGTTACACGGTGAGCATCATATCATAGTAAGGATGGGTGCGCGTATCCAACTACTCCAGCAGTCCATCCCAGCGCATAAAAATATGGGTACTTGAGAAAATGATGATGCGTCTTCTGATGTTCTATATATATCACGATTATTGCCTTTTTCATTTCTTGATTGATTGACGTGTACTACGTACTAGCTAACTAATCTTCTGAAAGGTGAAAAAAAGATTCGTGGTTTTTTTTTGCGTCTGGTTTCCAAATTCCAGCCTATATATATTATTTCCTTGAAATATTTTTTTTTGAAAGATTCGGTTATGCGGCTTTGATTGATAATAAGGAGAAGTTAACATACAACGATAATTACATGCGCGAGAGGTGCTCCCTACCACAATCTAGGCTGTAAATGTTTTAGGATTTTAGAAACTATAATTACTCGCTACCGGTTTTGGCGACTATTAGGGGCTTCAGAGTCTCCCCCCTAAGGACCAGCTAGCTGCACTTCTCCTGATCTTGATCCCTAGCCAATCACCTTCCCGGCCACCTCTTGTCTCGCTAGTAGGCACACAGAACTATCACTAAAATTTTGTTCTCTTCTTTCCACATTAATAAGCCCCCCTAGCATTGCAAATGAGCTAGGCAACATTTATCTATTTCTTCAGTTGCATATTTGTGTATTCGCCAAAAGAACAAGAAAAAAAAGGTTTAGACCCTCTTTGAAACCATGGGAATTATTTTCTATATTTCTGCGTTTTTCATGTTCAACTAAACTTATTTCTGTGTAAAATTTTATACCATTCCTCTGCAATTTCTGCATTCGAAATGAACACTTTTTTCTGAATTTATTTATGAACATGTAGCTAAGAATGCAAAGTCAAATGATGCCATCATTATATAAATTGATCAATCTGATAACATGGAAAGCAAGAACAACTGCTTAAATATATCATTCGAATGAAGACATAATATTTTTGGGAAAAGAATATTTAGCCAATCAGCAACCAGCCAACCACACATAGTACATGCCTACTTTATCGCTTTATTCGCTTTGTGATACTTTACAATGCTGAAAGGATCAGCATGCCCTAGCTGTCCGGCGAGAATTTAAAAGGAGATATCACCGGTTTAAGAGTTAATTAGTAACACGTCATTAGAATATTCACTACCAAAATGGTGGAATTCTTCTAGTGTTTTTAAGTTGTAATAAAACACTACCACTAGTAATAGCACAAGGGGATTCTACTAGGAGACGTTTAGTAGGGAAAGTTTATACTAAATTTGAATAGAAAAAAACACTAGGAGAAGTCCACTTCACTAGGAGAATTAGAAAATTATGGTACTGATTGATTGATGAAGTATTGATGGATCTTAAACAACTTTAGCAGTCATAAAAAATATATAATTTGTAGATTAGACATACTCCCTTCATACTCGTAAATGAAGTCGTTTAAGATAGTGACATGGTCTCCAAGCTTCATTTTGACTCCTTATTCTATAAAAAATATTTATAAAAATGACATATGTATATTTTTATGAAAATACCTTTCAAGACGAATCTATTTATATAGTTGTCACATTTTCAAACTCAATAATTAAAAAATTATTGATGATTTTTATTCTCAATGTTTGACCAAAATCTTGTCCTAAACGACTTTCTTTACGAGTGCGTAGTAGTATTCTGGTATGGTGCAGGGATATCTCAATTCGTTCTAGTGTAATTAAGGACTTCAAGCATTATTCCTACTTGCGTGTTCGTTTTGTTGGCTAAAATTTTAGCCGTGTCACGTCGGATGGTATGACACTAATTTAGTCTATTAAAGATATACTAATTATAAAACTAATTAGCCACAAAGGAGTTAACAAGACGAATCTATTAAGCCAAGTAAATCTATCATTAGCAAATGTTTACTGTAGCACCACATTGTCAAATCATAAGTTTAATGGATTTGTCTCGTGACTTAGTCTTCGGCTGACAAATTAGTTTTGTAATTAGTCTATTTTCAATAGACTAAATTAGGGTCGCAATATCCGATGTGATAGAACTAAAAAATTTAGTCACTGAAACGAACACGGTTCCCATGTACGTGAAGAAGTCAATTCAATCATTCTTCCTCCAATTGATATGGATGTGTTGTCAGTTCCCTATACTTAGCAATAGGTTGAGTTGGGTTAATGCTTTAAGCAATCTAGTTGAATATTGTCTTTTGCTTTCTGTCGTGGGCACTAACTGTGGCAATCATTTCCTTTCCCTGTAGTATGCTTTAGTTGTCACCTTATTAGGACATACGAATTTTCTTAATGGGCACATATTAAGTACCGTAAGGTTGCTGGTGCAAGTATGCATTCTATTTCTAGGATGAAAAATAATTTGGTTTGATGTTGTAGCTTGCTTTTTAGTTTGAAATTAAAAATCAAGCATGAGTTCAGAAAAGTAGCAAGTTGCTTTGCAGATCTGCACTATATCTATATTACACCAAATGTTCGACAATCCCATTCTCATTTCAGTTCACTTTTTGAACGTTTGGATGCATCAGCCATATACTTATTCGAACTTTGCGTTAAGTGTGGAAACACGCAGCTGATCATGTGGTTTTTGAAAGTCAAACAGAAACCCACATGTTCCACAAGAAGACAGACATTGTTAATTCTTAATTGGCTTTGTTTTTCAAAGTAGCTCTCGGTTTTCAACCGAGTATGTACATGCATCCATGTTCCGTAATTTTCACCTCAACTGCAAACAAGAATCACGCTGATTTTCAAAGGAACGACAAATTAGAACTAAACTCATCCGTTTCTTCTACCGTACCATGTATTGCAGGGAAAGTACGAACTCCGGACAGGAGTTCTTCAAATTACCGGTCCTTCATCGGACTAATTGACACGAGAATTGAACTGGACAAGAAGATCAAGGCAGGGGACAGCAACTACTATGCGGCTCTCGGTATCATGGCTGCAAAGCTAGCCTACGAGAACAAACTCGTCATCAAAACCGTCGTCGAAAATCATTGGCAGGTGCAGAATTCTGTGTGCAGTAAAAGAATTTTATTGTTACTTTTTCAAAAGATAACTTGATTTTCATGCTATCAGTGTCTCACATAGTATCTCCTCCTGTGTTCGTGGTTCTGCAGATGACGTTCTTGGAGTTCTTCAACTGTTGGAACGGTACGATCAGTAGTTCAGTAGCACGTTCAGGTTCAGTCGTTGCATGGCATGCAATGCATGCAATTGCAAGATTATTAAGCGACTTACACGCGTTCTGTGCTCCATTACCTGCAGATTTCAGCGGCGAGTACACCACGCAGGCGTTCATGCTCGCGGACAAGCCGGCGGACGCGGAGCTCGCGGTGATCGCGTTCCGCGGCACGCAGCCGTTCGACGCGGAGCAGTGGTGCACGGACGTGGACTTCTCGTGGTACGAGATCCCCGGCGTGGGCAAGGTCCACGGCGGCTTCATGAAGGCGCTGGGCCTGCAGAAGAGCACCGGGTGGCCGGCGGCGCAGCCGCAGCCGCCCACCGACACCGGCACCGACACCGAGCGCCACCAGTACGCGTACTACGCCATCCGCGAGAGGCTGCGCGCGTTCCTGGCGGCGAACCCGCGCGCGCGCTTCGTGGTGACGGGGCACAGCCTCGGCGGCGCGCTGGCGGTGCTGTTCCCGGCCGTGCTGGCGGTGCACGGCGAGGACGCCCTTCTGGGGCGCCTGGCGGGCGTGTACACGTACGGGCAGCCCCGCGTCGGGGACGCGCAGCTGGGGCGGTTCATGGAGGCGCGGCTGGACCTGGACCGGCGGCCGCGGCGGTACCTCCGGTTCGTGTACTGCAACGACGTCGTGCCGCGGGTGCCCTACGACGACGCGGCGCTCCTGTTCAAGCACTTCGGCCTGTGCCTCTACGTCGACAGCCTCTACAGGCCGGCGGCGGTGGCGGAGGAGCCCAACAAGAACTTCTTCTCGCCGCTGTTCGTGGTGCCCAAGTACGCGAACGCGGCGTGGGAGCTGCTCCGCGGGTTCCTCATCGGCCACGCGTGCGGCGCCGCGTACGCGGAGGGGTGGGTCATGCGCGCCGCCAGGGCCGCCGGGCTCCTCATCCCCGGCCTGCCGCCGCACTCGCCGCAGGACTACGTGAACGCCACCAGGCTCCGCGCCGCCTCGCTCGAGAAGCTGCTCCGTGATCTGTAATAGTACGGAGTACGTACTAGCTAGCTCGTGCGCCGTGATTGCAGATTGTGAAGAAATTCGTGGAAATTAATTAATTAGATTAGAGGACAGAATTAATTGACATGTAGTATGCAAAGATCAACTTCAGTTTATTAATTTGTCAGAGGTACATATATATATACATCATCAAAGCAATTGTTCACGATTCCTTTCGTCCTTGGATCGGTTTGACGCCTATTATGTTAGCAGTAGTAGCACGCATACTGACGATCGGTACAGAATGTTGTAGATATAAGAACAGTGCTGAACATACTAGAAGCGAAGCAACACAATGCTCGGCAGGTACGGCAAGGCTGGACAGTGACAGAATCTTGGGTTGCAGACTCTTGCAAGGCTCGTTACAGTAGCCGACTAACACAGCCAGGAAAAGGCTATATGGTCGCCCGGCCGGGGAATCTTCTCTTCTATCACAACCGGACATAGTCTCTTTGCCGAGTGCCTTAGGCACTCGGCAAAGCTCTTTTTGCACTCGGCAAAGGCCACACGTTAAAAAATGGATCGGCAAAGGGCTCTTTGCCGAGAGCCTTTTATCGGGCGCTCGGCAAAGTCTTTGCCGAGTGCTGAGGTGGCTCTCGGCAAAGAAAAGCCCTCGGCAAAGAAAAAAACAAAAAAAATCCAAAAAAATAAGGAAATTTTTTTATTAAATCGGGGGAAGGGCCCACAGGGCAGCGTCCACCTGTCTCCCTTGAGATCGCAAGTCCTAGTATTTTTCACGCAATTTTCTCTCACGCGGTCAGCAGGATTCGAACTCACGACCTCTCGTTCGCGCGAAGCCTCCTGTACCACTACACTACACACACATATACGTTCCATCTCCGTTTCGGTTACCCATATATTATACTAAAACGAGTGTAACTTGCTTATTCGAGGCCCTAAACGAATTCAAATAAAAAAGTTGTCAACTACAAAGTTTTCTAACTTTTCGAGACCTACAATTTTTATTTTGGTAGTTTTTCCATCCGAGGTCGTTTATAAAAATTTGAATTTCAAATTTGACAATTTAAAACGCAGTTTTCATTGACAAGATGATTTCAAATCAAAAAGTTGTCAACACCAAAGTTTCATAACTTTTCGAGATCTACAACTTTTATTTTGGCCATTTCTCCATCTGAGGTATTTTTAAAAATTTGAATTTTAAATTTTTCAAATTCGAACGTAGTTTTGCATAACTAGATGACTTCAAATTAATAAGTTATCAACTACAAACTTTCATAATTTGTCAAGATCTACAAAGTTTATTTTGGTTGTTTACCCATTTATACATCCAAAATTATGGTTCTAATATTATTCACAAACATTATATATCACTCTTGTAGTTTCGTAAACTACCAGAGAGACATGTAAGATTTATGAACAAATTTATTTTAAATTTGTCAAATGAAGAAATGACCAAAATAAAAATTGTTCATCTTGATAAGTTAAACAACTTTTTAGTTGAAAGTTTTTTTATTTGGATTAATTTACTGCTTCAAAATGTGATTTGAAAATTAGCTTTGTCGAGTGTCAAAAAAAAAACTCTCCGCAAAGAGCTCTTTGCCGAGAGCCAATAAAAAAACTCTCGGCAAAGAATTTCTTTGCCGAGAGCAAAAAAAACACTCGGCAAAGAAATCTTTGCCGAGCGTTTTTTTTTGGCTCTCGGCAAAGAAGAGTTTTTCTTTTCCCGAGAGTTTTTTATTCGGCCCTCGGCAAATAGCTCTTTGCCGAGAGCCCGAAAAAAAAACTCTCGGCAAAGAGTGCGGCGCTCGGCAAAGTAAGTTTTTCCGGTAGTGTATCCAGTTCTATATATAATCTATATCTACGTGTTTATATCTTTCCACTCAATTTTGATACTCCCTCCGTCGTCCTTCAATATAATGTATTTAAGCATTCAAAATTATGACCAAATATAAGATATTTTTGGGACAAGAGATAGTTTTGCATTAAATAGTAGCACAAATTTGGTAGATATGTTATATCGTTACTTGTTATTTATCAATCAATCTCCACTAATCACATTGTCGATAGTGTTTGAGAAATGAAGTAAGGTAGGGGGCCTCCTGTTGTATGGTGACTCAAATCCTACTTAGAATAGGACTCAAAAAGGTGTGCTATTATGACTTCTAGTTCTACTAGGTCTTGAGTGTAGAATCCTACTAGGAGTAGGACTCCTATTTGTATGTATGAGGGCCTTGGAGGGGACTATATAAATCAAGGGGTAGAGGCCATAGGCATCACAACAAGACCATGCCAACACAAGGGGTCTCATCCAAGGCTTGTACGCAGCAATTAGGAGCGCTCAAGAGGATTAGACTAGACAGTTCTATTGCATTAGATTCTTGTATAGGGCAAGAATCAGTGGGTCCTGGAGGGTCAAGTAGTTTTGTGAGAGAGCGACAATCTCTTGTACTCTTTTGGAGTTGTGCTAATAGAATTTGCGGTCGGCTTCGCCAAATCCTAATCTCTTGTCGTGGTTGCTTCAACATCGTCTAGAGTTTTCTACGCGATTCAACTACATCGTTCTTGATACGGTGCTAGCTTGTGTCATATTCGCAACATTCTTTCAAAGATCCGAGGGCTGCTGCGCATAACTAGGGGTATCAGATTCTAACAAGTGGTATCAGAGCCAAGGTCGGATTGATTTGATTTTGTGAGAAGGTTGACAGGGCTAGGAAGCACAAAATTAAGGCGATGTCAAGGATGTGGAATCAAGTAGAGAAATTTGATGGCAAAGGGAATTTCAGCGTGTGGCAATGTGTGGTACAAGATGTGCTTGTCCAACAAGGATTGATTGATGCTCTCGAGGGCACCAAGCCGGACAAGATAACTGATGAAGAATGGAAGGTGATGGAGCGAAAGGCTGTCAGTACAATTCGACTATGTCTCTCTGATGAGGTAAAGTACTCGGTAATCAAGGAGAATTCACCGACGAAATTATGGAAGAGCTTAGAAGAGTTGTATATGGAAAAGTCGCTGACAAATCGGTGGGTACTGAAGCGTCAACTATTTAGGTTACGCATGGAGGAAGGTACACGATTCGTCGACCATCTAAATGTCTTCAACAAGCTTGTCACGCAGCTGATTAGTGTGGATGAGAAAATTGAGGAGAACGATAAATTCGTCATATTGGCTTCATCCTTACCACCATCGTGGGAGCAGCTAGTGATGAATATTCTCGTCGGGAAGACTACTCTCAACTTCAACGAGACAGTTGCATATCTACTAGAGGCAGAGTCCTTGAAGAAGCCGCAGGATTCTTCATTCTCGGGTGATCAAGCTTTGACTGTTTCAAGTGGAGCAGGAAAAGTCAAGAATCATGGGAAGAAGAAAGGCAAGAGCAAGGGACAACGTACATGCTATCTATGTGACAAGGAGGGTCATATGATAAAGGACTGTCCAAGTTTGAAGACTATGAGAGGAACATGCTCAGTGGCAAGTGAGGATGAAGGTGACGTACTTATCGTCAGTCAACCAGGTACTATTCATGATTGGATATTAGATTCAGGAAGTTATTTCCATATATGTTCGGTGAGGGAGATGTTTGACGAAGGATCTCTACACCCAGCGAATGGAATTGTTCACTTAGCGGATTGCCAGGAGTATGCAGTCACTGAGGTGGGAACAATTACATTGGAGATGCATAATGGAACACTTTGCACACTGACGGGAGTTCGGTATATCCCGGGATTGAAAAAGAATCTAATATCTGTGAGGTCGCTAGAACTCCAAGGTTGTAAATTATCACTTCAAGGTGGAGTCATGCGAGTTACTTGCAAAGGGCAGGTAATTATGAAAAGTATCTGGATTAATGGAGGATACCGAGTGATAGGAAATCTTATGGGTGGTGCAACCATGAGGAGATTTGGTAAAAATCCTGATCAGGAGAAGGAAGTCGTCTCGTCAACGGCAGGTGCTCAAATCTCAATTGTGGTCAAGTGCAAGGCTACAAAGACGGTTGCAAAATCTAACAATCATAGAGGCGAAGCTATGAGTTGTTGGAGGAAGGAAGACGTGGTCGGACCAACCACGCAGTACCAACGAGTAGGTGGAGCTCGAAGGCGGTACAAACCTATGGCATGGAGGGCCAAAGGAGAAGGTGATGTGGTTAACAAAACTACACAGCGATGGAGCTCTCACATGGAAGGTTCAGGCACTCCAGCCTGGAACTGACAAGCACATTGTGGTGATGTGCATGAGCCTCTGTGGTGGAGGCACTCTCGAGGTGGGAGTATAAATAAAAAAGAAGCCGATTTGGAGCAAATTCTTGGAGGAGCACGATGACTTTAAAGGATTAGAGTCAAGGTGGAGTTTGTTGTATGGTGACTCAAATCCTACTTAGAATAGGACTCAAAAAGGTGTGCTATTAGGACTTCTAGTTCTACTAGGTCTTGAGTGTAGAATCCTACTAGGAGTAGGACTCCTATTTGTATGTATGAGGACCTTGGAGGGGACTATATAAATCAAGGGGTAGAGGCCATAGGCATCACAACAAGACCATGCCAACACAAGGGGTCTCATCCAAGGCTTGTACGCAGCAATTAGGAGCGCTCAAGAGGATTAGACTAGACAGTTCTATTGCATTAGATTCTTGTATAGGGCAAGAATCAGTGGGTCCTGGAGGGTCAAGTAGTTTTGTGAGAGAGCGACAATCTCTTGTACTCTTTTGGAGTTGTGCTAATAGAATTTGCGGTCGGCTTCGCCAAATCCTAATCTCTTGTCGTGGTTGCTTCAACATCGTCTAGAGTTTTCTACGCGATTCAACTACATCGTTCTTGATACGGTGCTAGCTTGTGTCATATTTGCAACATTCTTTCAAAGATCCGAGAGCTGCTGCGCATAACTAGGGGTATCAGATTCTAACACCTCCTACTTGGTCCCTGAGTAGTGGAGTTGTTGGAGTGAGAGACTTGCACTCTTGTACCTAAAAGTATCTAGGGTAGGAGTAGTAGTCTACTAGAGTTGCTTTTATAGATAGCTAAGGTGACGATGCTCTTGCTTGTTAGCATTGAATTGGTAGTCGACTTTCTTGATTCAAGGGGTTACTTCTCGTCCATGGTGTCGTTAAGCCAGATCAACTCGGGCATCAGCAAATCACGCTTCACATCCGCACACGCCTAGTGTTGCCTTTCAGATCTCATCTAACAAAATCTAGTCCTCCTCTGCCATCCTATTGCTCAAGCATTAGGATAGTTTGCTCCCGCGGTCGGGCTTGAAGGTAGAGCCTCTCATTGTGGGATGTAAACAAGGAAGAAGACATGCATGCATGTGCTTCCGTGGAGCCGTGTGGAAAGAGAAATTTGATTTTTTTTTCTTCTTCTTCTATTGTTTATTTTGTTCATGGGTCTAAATGGTACTCTCTCGGTAAAAAAAAAATACAATTCTAGAACCAAAGGAGAAACCAAGGTAGTTGGCAAATTACAAAAATACCAATATATCTGACATTGCAGTTCTTTTTAATCGAAAAACACACAAACGAGTATTTTTAGGACAAATTTTAAATTGTAGAAGTGCATATTTTTGGGACAGGGGAGTAGGGTGCAATAAACGAGCTATAGCAAAAAAAAATGCGTAAAACATCTTCAAGAGTTTGGCAAAACTCACTTGACAAATCTTATGGTTTGGCAAGTTGTTATTATGTTTGGCAAGTGAAAGAAAGAAGTCTCTTCAATAGTTTGTCATTCCAACTTGGTAAACTTTAAAAAGTAGGCGCACCTTGATCCATAACTAGTTTAGTGCCCGTGCTAACGCTACAGCTTTATTTAAGTAATGTACGGCCGTCACTTGGTATTCCTATTTTTGCGTCCAGAAGCCTCCCGCCGTGCGCCGCGATAGTTAGCCAACATGCACCTTGTTCAAGAGGAGGTTGCGGCCGTCGTCAAACCGCGGGCACCAGAGGATGGTTCATGCGTGCGCACAAAGCAATCAGTGAATATTGTTTAACTAATTCTCAGAGGCTAACAAAATATATAAATAATAGTTAAGATTTAAAAAAGGTTCATATTTTATCTGAAAAAATCAAATATTACCTTGTATTTCTCATCCCACGGTATCTTTCCAGAGCTGATGTGGTACTGCTCTAAGATTATTGATATCATACAGGTACAACATACCCAAAATGATATATCAACGATACAAATATGAATATTAGTAGTGTCAGTTAAACAGAAACAAAGCAAATCAAAATTATAAAACATGAAGACCAAGAAACTATACAAACAAAAATCTTAGGACCTGTAGAAGCTCGTTTGACAAATAGATTAGATGAAAAAATAGTACCGTAAGGGGAGGACGGTGGGAGTCGATCGTCTTGGCCGCATCACGTGCAGGCGCCAAGGTCCTCCTCCTCCCCCTATTGGATCTCCATGGTCCTCCTTCTCCTTTCGCTGCTGGACCACGTGCGGGCGCTAGGGGAGCTTCGTGCGGCGGAGACAGTAGCGACGCGGGAGCGACCGAGTGCGTGGGGAGCTTCGTGCACGCGAAGACGACTGCGACCGAGGCCTCGTGTGCTGAATGACGGCGGTTAGCGGCACAACGGCGATCGGTGACACAACGTCGATCAACAGCACGATGGCAGCCAAGGCCTCGTGTGTTGCACGACGGCGATCCGCAGCATGACGGCGATTAGTGACATGACGGTGATTAGCAGCACAACGGTAGTCGAGGCCTCATACGTTGGACGACGGCAGCTGAGGCCACGTATGTGCTAGCGACAAGGCGGCATCCTGCGGCACGACAGTGTCCGATCACGCCGATCAGCGGCACGACACTCAGCGACGTTGGCGTCGTTTGTTTCTTTTTTCCTTCAGTGATTTGTTTCTTCCTAGACGGCCTTGAGTGCAGTATTTTTTTTCTTCGGTGATTTGCTTCTTTGTTGATTCCGGGTGCGGTGATTCTGTTCCGGTGTTTCTTCAGAGAGTTTGACAGATGATGAGGGATATCCTATACAACTATTCTGGTCCATTAGATATGAGTGAGTAAGGAGAGAGAAGGTTATAAAATAAATCTGGATGATCGATTTTTATGGAGTTTGTTTTTTAGGTACAATTTCCTGTGTAGATTTAGTAATATTATCTTAGTAGATGAGGTTTCCTCAGTATACAAAACAAATTTTAGGAGTGGTGCTTTCGTAGGGTAGAAATATGGACTTAATTAATGTTCTTCGTGCATGGCGCCGATGACCGGCGGCGTGCGTGTGGAGGCTCGTGTGCGTCGACATAGAAGACGATGTGCGTGTGGAGGCTCGCGCGGCGCCGGCGACCGGCGGCGTGCTTATGGAGGCTCATGTGGCGCCGACGACCGTAGGAGTGCTCGTGAAGGCTCGCGTGCTTCGACAGCGTGCGTGTGGAGGCTCTGTGCGTTGACGCAGACGGCGGCGTGCACGCAGAGGCTCGCGTGCATGGTGCCGACGACCAGTGGAGTGCGCGTGGGGCTTGCGTGCGTCGACACAGACGATGACCTCGATGCACGGAGAGTGGGCTCGCGTACATTGCGCTGAGTGTTTTAATCGTGTGTACGAGTCTCACCTGCGTTCGTGGAGTCGGACGACGACCTCAAATCGTGGATGGCGATTGGCCGGCGCCGCCTTCGTCCGTGGGGTCGGATGACGGTCTCGGATCGGTGACAGCGACTTCGCAGCTGCGAACACAGATAACACTATTTTTTATGATATCACCTGATTAGCGCTTTTTTGCAATATTCTCTCACCTGTAATGCTCTTGTTTCACGGACGGCAATAATTTTTCCCAATCGTGATTAGCACACGAATATTTTTTGGTAATATTTTATCTCCTCTCATGCGCTTGTTTTACGGACGACAATATTACGATTGATTTTTTTGGTAATATTTTATCTCAACGATCTCACGATGCGTTTGTTTTTTTTTGGATTTTTTTCGTCCAACGCTTGGTCTGCGCGGGTTGGTTTTTGGGCAATATTCTATTTCTCACGAATTTTTTTCTCTCCTTGTGTGGAGGAGAAGGATATATACCATACACTTAATTTGGTCCATTGGATGTGAGTGAGTAAAGAGAAAGAATGTTAGACAACAAATCTGGATGGTTCATTATTATAGAGTTGAATTTCTGGGTTCAGTTTTGTGTGTGGCTTTAGTGAGACTATCTCAGCGGGGAAATTTCTTTGGTACACGAAACAAAGAATAGAGTTGGTGTATTAATAGGGTAAGATCTACTCATGATGGGTCCTGTCCAGTGGTGGATGCAGTATTAGGGATAAGGGGAGCTAAAATAATAGAGACGTTGATTTTGATGAAAATTTAATGGTGATTTTAAGCTTTTGCTACAGTAATTTTAGTGACAATCAGGTGCTTAGGAGGGGCTGGAGCCCAACCAGCCCTCCCTTAGATCCGCCACTCCTGTTGACCGGTCTTCTCCTCACGCCGCGACTTTCCGACTCGTCACGATGTGAAAGACGACAGACGTACGCTGCCGCTCTTACCTGGAAGCCGTTCTTGCCATGAAGGACGCCGCCTCCGCCGTAAAGGATGCCGTCTCCACCGTAAAGGACGCCAACGCCGTCTGGCCATGATCTGCTCCGCCTGGACCTTGATTTATATTCTATCAGAATACATGTGATGATGAGCTCTTGTAAATACTTTTTTTTAAAATCCAACGAGAGGAGCTGCCGGCCAGTTGCATCTCCTACAACATGCACGTCCTTGAATCGAACAACTGAACCACTGCTCCAGCTTTTTGCCGGCAATGATGGAGCTGTTGCCGCAGCAGTTTTTGACGGGCCAAGAAACGCGCCAAGTTTTTTGCACGCGCGGAAGAGGATGATATTGCGCGGGACAGAAGTTGAAGGGAAGTTTTTTCGGGATGGCAACTCGGCATGCGAGACCGATGAATAGCAATTTGGGATTATTTGAGTAGTTGTTCGAGAGAGATTTTTATAATTTTACTAAATTTATAAGGATAGCAACTTAATTTGAGGAGCTGTTGGAGATGGTACCTATTTAATTTGGCCTTATCTTGGCATCTTAGGTACTACCATACACTATGCATGCTCTAAGGCCGGTCTCAATGGCTAGTTTCATCTCACAGTTTCCAAGATTTGAAATTTTAATATGAAACAACTCTCTCCCTCGATGTATAGTTTCATTGCACAATTTCACATACTATTTAAAGCTTCTATGGGCCCACCGTTGTCTCTCTCTCCTCTCTTCCACCAATGTCCTTCCTCCATGCATGTAGATGAAATGAAATAACACTCTCAATGGAGGTTTCACACACTTTCCAATGTTTTGAAAACACAGTTATATAGTTTCACCATGGTGAAATGAATTCCTTCTCTCTCCTTCCAATTTCATGCAATTTCATGCAAATGCTGGCATGACAGTCTATTTAATGTGCATGACACTCCCGTAAAACCTCCATTGAGACTAGACTAAGACGTCTATGACACTAAGGGAACTCACAGTGCAGACTCTACATAGAGTCTCAGTTTATTTATTATCTCGAAGATATCATAGGCTTAGAGTCTAAATAAGACTTGGAGTCTTAGTTTTTGTCTCTCTTTCTTCAATAACTACACTGTCACATCAGTAAAATACAATAAATAGGAGTATAATAAATAGGTTTAGACTCTATGATAGAGTCTGCATTGTGAGTGCCCTAAATTACGATACGTGAAGTGTCTACCTATAATCTTTATATGCAACTAGATTTGTAACGAATGACAAAAGTGTCTATAAACATTTAACTCCAATGCATAGTGACATTATGACATTCTGTTGTTTCATAAGCATTTACTATTTCTTATAAGTAGTTAAATATAATTTATTATCATAGCAATTAATTGTAACACAGAAGACTTGATACAATAGGGCCTTTAAATATTGGCGTCACTATGTTTCAAACTATGTCAGGCGGCTATTATATCATTATTTTTGTTTATATAAAATCTTATTAAATGAGATTAAAACTATGTCAGGGCTGATCTTAGACATTTAGACGACCTAACCTGAAAAACACTCACAGTTCGAAGAAATATTTCACGGGGCAACACAACTGCACATTTTTTCCCCGGTAATGCTATAATCAAGACGTCCGATGTGTTTCTAATCTCCCGGACGGACGGACGTGTGGCCCGCGCTCACCGCTCTTCTCTCTCCTTCTTATCTCTGTCGCACCTCTTATCCATTCATGTGTTTTCTCTCGGTCTTCTCCCATCTCGACTTATGCTCTCCTATCCCGGCTCCTCCTCCCCACGCCTGAGCACAACCATGGCTACCTCCCTACTGTCGGCGGCGGCCTCATGCACCCCAGCGCATCCTCCTTCCCCAACCTAGACGACTTCTTCCTCACCACGACGGCGCCGTCCATCCACCCCAGCAGAGTTCAAGCCCGACATGCCCTCTGTCCTTTACCCTGACGCGCCTCCTCAAGCTCGACGACGGCTATGGCGGTCTCCCCGTGGCAGATCTATGGGAGCACTAGCCTTCCCGTGGTGGATTCATGGACCATGAGTAGATCCGGCGGCTAAGGCAACCTAGCATCCCACCCCATCCATGGAGGCGGCTCATTCTGCACCTCTCATGGTGCCCCATCCCATCCCCTTTTCCCCTTAATTCGTAGCTACTGTGGTGTTTGTAGCAGTTATTTTGAGGATGTTGCAACTTGTATTTCTGGATGTTGTAGCCATCGTTTTGAGATGTTGCACAATGTGTTTTTAATGTTTGAAACAATCGATTTTTGAGTTGTTGCAATATGTTTAATCCAATGTTGAAACTTTTCGATATGAGATGTTGCAGCATGTGTTTCCTGGATGTTGCAGTCGATGTTGCAACTGCCGTTTTTGGATGTTGCAACATGTTTTCTAGATGTTTGCAACATGTATTTTAAGATGTTGTAACAAATAATTTTAAGATGTTGCAACAATCGTTTTTAAGATGTTGCAAATATTGACTTAACGTTCGCGATGCCCTCCGCAACCCAGAGTGGTGTCCCACCCTGACCCTGTGACAACAGCGCTTGCTCCGCCAACCCAACGGGGCGCCCTTTCCCTTCTCTACGCCTGACATGCTGGGGCAGGATGCAGGCGCATGTGCTGGGGACGGGACGTAGATGTGGAGATGGGAGCACACGCAGTACGTAGGGCAGGCAGACATTTAGATGCGTCAGGACAGGGTGCGTTTGGAGCGGACAGATGTGTGATAGGCGGATGAGAGGTGCGTTTGGAGCGGACAGATGTGTGCCAGACGTATGGGAGGTCATCGGACGTCCGGGCGCCAGCACTTCCGGTTTTTTTTTTTTTATTATTTAGGGAAACACAACTGCACAAGTGTGCACACGTCACACGCGGCAGCCATTTCAGGATTCATCCTACCGGATTCAACCGGCCCAGCAACCCAATACGCCTCCCTCTGGCCTCTTGCCTCAATCGGCCCAAAACCCCCAATCCAAGCATCCATTCCTGAATTCCTCCCCGGCCGGCCGCCGCCTCCAGCCGCCGCCATGAATCCCGTTCACAGCGAGGCGGCCGCTGCCGAGAAGGCGCGGCGCAAGAAGGACAGGAGGGAGAAGAGGAAGAAGCACAAGGACGCCAAGGAGGACGACTGCGGCGCCGCGACGGCCGCGGAAGAAGCGCCCAAAGAGAAGAAGCAGAAGCAGAGGAAGGATGAAGACGAGGGGGAGGGGGAGGAGAAGAAGAAGCTGAAGCCGACGGTGAGCATCGCCGTTGCCGGCTCCATCGTCGACAACGCCCAGTCCCTCGAGCTCGCCACCCTCGTCCGTACCCCCCTTTCCTCCTTGTCGCACTACTGCACCAGTCCTTGCTTATCCTGCACCACGAAGCCTTACATGAGCATCTCTTCTGTTCCAGCTGGCCGGCCAGATCGCTCGCGCCGCCACCGTCTTCCGCATAGACGAGGTCGTCGTCTTTGACAGTACTCCCGCGGCGGAGAACGGCGGTGCGGGCGATGGTGAAGAGAGCGGCGCGCGGTTCCTTGTTCGGATTCTGGAGTATCTGGAAACTCCACAGTACCTCCGCCGCCGCCTCTTCCCGATGCACAAGAACCTGAAGTTTGTGGTGAGATGCCAAGCAATGCGGTTTGCCTTCGACATTTGATGATTTCTCTAGGTGCTAATGGTGCTGTGTGCTATTTCTGGTATGCAGGGATTGCTTCCACCGCTCGATGCGCCACACCATGTGCGCAAGCACGAATGGTCCGAGTTTCGTGAAGGTGATTTCTCTTCTGGTGCCCTTGCTATTGATTCTTAATTCTGAGCTCACAATTTGAAGTAGGATTTTGTCTCCATCGAAAAGGGTGCTTAAGTAGTTAAATATAGCTTTTACCATTTCTTGTGGAGCTAATCTAGGAATCTTGTGCCTTCTCATAGTTCATTCAAGCACAATACGTGCTGAACATCTGGAATGTGACACAAATGTGGATTTGTAAATTAATATGTTCATTTAAGGTTCTTTTGCTAATCAAGCTCGCACGTCTCCTTTTAAACTTCAATTGTTACTCAAATTTCTTTGCTCTCGCATTTGGAAGGGCTGACCGATCTTCGTCAGTATAGATGTATAGTATACAGTATGTCAATGATTGTAGGTTTTGGATTGCTACTGCTCGTTCAGAGGGGACATTTGAAAGTTGGCATCCTTTTGACACTACTGAACTACTCCCTCCGGGCATAATCAAATATAGCATAGTCTTCTAAATTACACTTTGATCATTTATTAATTTTTATTTTATATTGTTTATGATTATTGGATAGTAAATTTGATTACAAATCTAGAATCAAGTTTGTATTACAATAGTTAAAAATTATTGGTCAAAGATTATAAAGTGACTCTTGACTTGCGCGAAATGCCTTATAAACTGGACTGGAGGGATTAGTGATTAGTGAAAATAAATGAATATTACTAATATGGTGAGGAGATATGTAGTTCAAACACACAGTTAGGAGAAGTGCAAAACAATTGGTTAGTACACCAATTAACACTCAAAGTTTCTGGGAAAATTCAAGATGTAATTCTCAAACTCTACCTGTGGCCTTTGAAGTTCACTCTGTACTGGGAGTGAAAAACTGAGAAATTTCTGATACATGTTAAATCAAGTGGAAAGTTTTGTTGCTATCCACACCACTTGCTTTTTCCTGTAGCTTGTTTGGTGGTTGAATCTCAAATGATCTTACAACATGTAGTGCATATTGCATTTTTTTAAGGATTTTCTCATGTTGATTTGATTCCCGAACTAGAATTCTTTGCACATAATTCTGTTTTTACATTGCACTATGCATCTCTCTGGCATTCTAGATTTGTACTACTTGTTTAAAATTTAAATCATGTCCAGCTTGCTCATAGTTGAATAATTGTCTGTTTCCACATATTTTCATATTTCTGACCCAACAAAATGCTTACATGTTACTGAATTTAGACAGGTGTAACATTGGAAAGTGATCCCTCAAAGGGGACTCTTGTTGATGTCGGATTAAGTAAGGTATTATGGTGTATCCTTTTCTTGTTCTGTGCCACTTGTCTGGGGAAAGATGTTTACTTAGTTGGAAGATATGTTGAAAGACCGGGGGAAGCCTATAAAATCTTACAATCTATGGGAGTATATAGATGCGCACAACCTTATAAAAATCTTAAATATGATTTTGCTTATGGTAATTGACTTATTTTCTGCAAATAAGGCTTTTTAAGGTAGACACTGAGGCTAGGAAAAAACAAATCCCTAGATTTGACAGACCTTAATTTATCATTTACAGATAAAAAAACATTTCGCAATGTATATTGTCTGATTTGCACTTAATGGTTTCATATATAAACAGATCACCACTTCCACGCAAAAAATGTGTCACTGATTCTAGTTTATCATGATTCTGCAGAATGTTCTGGTTGAACAAAAGCTAGAACCAGGCAAAAGAGTAACTGTAGCCATGGGAACAAACCGTGACCTAACGACAGGTAAACCATTTATTTCATGGATTACAAAATATGATTGTGTTGATACTTCTTTATCTATACCTTTTCCAATGTATGAAGAATTTGTACATGTCTTGAGTAATCTAGATAATCCTCATAAGGACTATTCCTATTTTTCTAAGCATTTATATTTGGTAGTTCAACACTTCTATTATTAGAACAAATTTTTAAATGATATATATTCATCATCAGTTCGTGATATTTGTCGGTTTGTTGCTTCCTCTTCAACTTTTAGCCTCTCTCATTTCAATTCTTAAGTGCTGTTCTCAATGTATTCTTCTGGTGTATTTTTCCTTGTCAATTCAATTTTGAAACGAAATTATGTTGCATATTCTTGTTGAGTATGTCTCTGTATGTCCTCATTCTAGAACAGTATTAACTTTAACTGTATACTGTTTTATTTTGCCATTTTACTGTAACTTAATTTGTTCTTGCATCTAGCTTGCATAAGGAAAGTCGTCCCTTCCTCCACACCCAGGGAACAGATGGGATCTTATTGGGGCTACAAAGTCCGTTATACTTCAAATTTAAGTGGTGTTTTCAAAAATTCCCCATTCAAGGTACTGTTTACACATCTCAATATGCTGTTCAGAAAAAAAAGTGTTATGGTTACTCACTTCCACCTTCCTTTGGTTTGTTATTTACTCTCTCTAGGAAGAATACGACCATATCATTGGCACCTCAGAGCATGGACAAATAGTTAATTCTTCTGAGCTTACCTTACCTACTTTTAGGTATGCCATCTGCTGTTCTTATGGACCACCTTGAGAAACCAATTTGGATTTGGTTCCAATTTATCAATTGAATATGTAAATTCTTCCTAATTTGCTTAGGATGCTTGAGCTTTATTTGAGTATGCTAAATTGTACATTGCGACAAATAGTCAAACAGTGGTGGACATGTATTTTATGCGCTAACCTGTGCTAATTCTTGCTAAAGAAGTAGCTGCTAACTTACCTTTGTATTAAATTATCGTGAGTGGATAAACATTTAACCAAGGAATGTGTACCTTCACTTAACTATTGAACTGCTACTTATTCAGTGAAATTCTTTCTATGGTAATGATTGGCTAGTACTGTGTTATTGCCATATTCCAGGCTGAGCATTGTAACCATCTGTGTTCTGTGTATGCTTTACGAATGGCCCTTGCCATGTAGCTGCCATTGTGAGACTATCCTATCACTTATGAGGCTTTACTGAACAGGCACCTACTCATTGCATTTGGTGGACTTGCTGGTTTGGAAGAAAGCATTGAAGAAGATACAAATTTGAAGGTATAGCTGTTCTTTCTGTTATGATACTTCATATTTCTAGTGAAACCTGATCTCTTGCATGGAATTTAGGAGTTATGAAAGCATTTCTGGTCTATGGTCAAATTGAGAGTACTTGAAATGTCAACATTGCATAAGAACCTGAGCTAATTTGGAAGCTTAAACATTCAGCTTGTGTTTGCAGGGACTCTTACTTAATTAATGATTGTAGTATTACCACTGTTGGTGTTGAAGTCACTTATTTTTATGACAGGGTAAACGTGCAGTTGATGTATTCACATCTTATTTGAATACATGCCCCAACCAAGGGAGCAGAACAATAAGAACAGAGGTACCTGCCTCTTGTAAGCTTTTAAAAGTCCATTTGTTATGATCTCTGTTGATGTGCTAACAGAAGTAGCAAAAAAAAAAATCCAGGAGGCGCTTCTCATTTCCCTCCAATACTTCCAAGATCCCATTAGGCGAGCGGAACAGAAAATGTAGAAGGTAATACAGACACATCCAAGTCTAACAATGCTCAACAAGTTGGCTATGGAGCTCCAGTTGTAATAGTGGAGTTTTCTCACGGAGAATTTTGACGCTTCACGTATGCGTTGACGACAGTGGAGCCAAGAGGTTATGAGCCATCGACATTTTGACAACCATTTCAGTTTAGAAAATTTGATTCCGATCTGACTTCAGTGACAGTGAGTGTTAGCTTTTCCATTTCAATGTTCACTGTAGTCTATATCGCTGTTCATGCCGACCCTGTACTGAAAATTGAGGATCGCTGTTAACACCATATGGTCATGACTTTGCTCTAGTCTTTCTCTTGCCTTCGCTTCAATAAATTTGCAGTGCTGATTCTATTTATTGATATAGGAGCTGGTAGTCAGTGACGCAATGCTATTGTTTGTTAGGTGACATTGTGCTTGATTTGGAATCAATACTGCATAATGCGATCGATGATCACCGTTAGTAGCAGTGATGGTTCATATTGTATTGGTGTCATAGTTTAGTTCTCCTTCAGTCCATAATGAAGTATGTGCACTAGAGAGCAGTGCTGTCCTCTAGCCAAACTAGATGGATTTTGATCAACTAGGATTTTAGGGTTACAATTGTCCATCGGAGAAGGCGGTTGAGTGGATTGGACAGCTGTTCGTATGCCAGCGTAACCACCACCCGGTGATTCGTGTTTGTGTCGGAGTCGGACACAGATCAGAATCGATTTCGCTTTCTTTATATCCGGAGGGGCGACCGCCTCCAAGACGTCTCACACGGTCACACCAGCCACCGGCCCACCGCCTTCCTCCTTCCCATCCGGCATCTGCCCAGACGCGCGACGCTGGCCGCCGCCATTTTCGCCTAGCGCGAGCGAGACGACGCAGGCGACCGCAACCGCCCGCCATTTCGCGTAGCGCGAGCAAGAGAGGACGCAGGCGACCGCAACCGCCGCCAAGAAGATGCCTGGCTATCGCCGAGTCGCGGCGCGCGACGAACTCCGCTCGAAGGCGATGGATTTGGCTCCGGCCGACCTCTCCGCCCCTGATCCGCGCCAGGTGCTGAGGAAGAGGCTCCGCGAGGAGATGGAGGCGCTCCGCTGCATCCTCAGGAAGGCCGAGCTCGTGGTACGCAAGAATGTCGACAAGGGCCGCGCGGCACCCCGCCGCGGCAAGGACGGGCGTTTCTTGGCCGCAGAAGCCCGATCAGAGGCCATGGAGGCCGGCCGTACGCCATGTGCCAAGAGAAGGAAGGCGATGCCACCCGTGGAGATCATCGAGCCGCCCCGGATATCGAAGCCCGATCTGATTCCATGTGCCAAGAAAAGGAGGACGACGCCACCCGTGGAGATCATCGAGCCCCGGATATCTCAGGAAGAGATCTTCAGCTTGGTTACTCGACTGTCGTCGCTCTCGTCGAACATGCCGGCGCGCATCCTCGAGTTGCTAACCAAGGAGTGCACCACCGGTCACGCAGACCAAAAGGCTGGCGAGATAGAGATTGATCTGGGATCCATGAGGCGCTCGGCCATGTCCGAGCTGCACAAGTTGCTGGACGAGTTTGCTGAAGAAGAGAAGCGTCGGCAGCAGAAAGAGGAGTCGATGAACGTCTGCAGATCCATTAGTCGCTCATCGCCCTGTCAACTAGAGGAAGGTGAGTTCATCGAGGAAGGCGAGTTCATCAAGGAGGATTGTGGTGCTACTGCCACCACGGATACATGCGTCGGCAATGCTTCTCCTGTTGTGGCACGGAAGGGCCTTTGTTCACCGCCACGAATGCTGGAAGATGGACAGATGACAGAGGAAGAGGGTGTCATATGCGGCGATGCCGCCCTTGTTGCAACCGCTGAGACCGCAAAAAGCCCAAGCAGCAGTTTGTCTGGATCCTCAAGCAGTAGCGATGGTTCATCTGGATCTTCTTCCGGCGATTCATCAAATTCCGACAGCAGCGACTCAATTTCTGATGATGAATGTGTGACAAGCAATGTGGCTCCTGCCCTTCTTCCCGTTGCCAAGGGCCTTTGCTCACCACCACGTATCCATGGAGAGATGATTGAGGAGGAGGAGGAGATCGACATATGCGGCACCGCCGGCCCTATTGCAACTGGGAAGTTTGTTGAAACGGCAAAAGGCGCCACCGGCAACAACAGCTCTAGCAGTTTGTCTGGACCCTCCAGCAGTGGCAGCAGTTCATCTGGATCTTCTTGCAGCGATTCAGCAGATTCCGACAGCAGCGACTCTGGCTCCGATGAGTGCGTGACAAGCAATCTTGCTCCTGTTCTTCTTCCCAAGACCGATGCATCTCTCAGTCCTATCGCTGAAGAGGAATTTGCTGAAACCAAGAACAACCAAAGAAACAGTAGCAGTTCATTACTTGAAGATGGCGAGATAGAAGGAGAGCAAGAGGCCAGCGGCGTCTCCCCTGTAGCTGCAGATAAGTTTGCTGCAACCGTGAACGGTACAGGATCCGCCAATGGCCAATGCGTCAGAAGCTGCCCGGCTCCTACTGTCCATCTCGAGCCATCGAAGCCGCAGCTGGCTGCACAAGGCACCGGTCGTCATTTCTATGCCGAGGGTTTTGAGAAGAAGCGCGAGAGGGCTGCGGATGCACAAGACACTGTTCGTCATTTCAATGACAAGGGTTTTGAGAAGAAGCGCGAGAGGGTTGTAGCTGCACAAGGCACCGTTGGTCATTTCTATGACAAGGCTTTTGAGAAGAAGCGCGAGAGGCAGAGAGCCTACGAAAAGCTGGAAGAGATGGAGAGGAACGCGAAGGCGAAGCCCATCTTCGACTGGATACACCCGACACACTTGAGGCAGCTAGGGATCACCACCGCTGTTGAGTACGCTTTCACCTCGGAGCGGCGTCTTCCTGCTCGTCATGGCTGCCCGGTGCAGAGTCTACTTGGCCTCTTCTTGAAAGCAGAGTAGCAGAACACGGAGATGGCGAAGGATCCACCACTAGATACTCCAAGACCTATTGGAAATTTTATTACAGTAGGTTCAAATCATACATGATGTATTAGTGTTTATGTAATCCGGCTGTACTTTCTGCCGCACAGTATTTGTAATTTGTATGATGTTCAGTGTTGAGCCCTACCAAAGCTTATCGAGCATGATCAATCTAGGGAACCTGATGTATATGTAAAGAATATTGTCTTGAAACCAATTACATCGTACCATTGTGTTATACTTGTAATATGTTATATGCTGAGAAAGTTGTATGTGGCTAGCTATGTTTGCAGTCTAAGCATGAAAAAATTGGGGACTGTCCTGCAGCATTGTTGCAATACAAAATATAATGTTCAAGACCCAGATGTACCCACGTATGATGCGACTGCATCTGGAGTTCGTAGACAAATGCAATCTAAAGATATACGATCTGCTCCTAGACTGGCCAAGTCGGGCACACTGGATGCAGCAGGTTAGCCATCATCCCATTTATCCAATGTGGCCCAGTCAATTTTTGCCCAAACCCGCCATGGAATATTTAATTTGCTTTGCTTTTATTATTTTGAATGCAATATACATTTTCTCAAGGGTAAATAGAAGTAACAGCGCAAGTCATGATAAACCTACACAAGACAATGAAATATGCTGAATTTAGTTTTTTTTTGGTTGGTTAGTTACTCACAGCAAATCTCTTGGCAAACTCTTATATTGATTTCATCACGTTTTCATACAAAGACTATTTAATTGACACCCAAAATTTTGTTTCTGTGATCAAACGTACACATTGCTTTTGTCCATTGCTGGAGCTATTGGTATGCCCAAATATTGTGACCGGGTTATAGGCGCTACACTGTTTTTATGAACAAAAGCATTTCTTAACCACGAAAAGGTGTTTTCCTTATTACGTCCAACTTCAAAGCCATCTCTTGTGCCAAGCTTATTCTCCCTCCTTCAACAAGAGCTTCCTTCAAATTACTGAAAAGCTGACCAGGTGGCCTAATTCCTTTGTCCAGCATCTCCTGGAAATATACACAAGCTTCTTCGAGCCTGTTCTCAAAGCATAACCCGTTGATCAATGCCGAAAACATATGCATACATGGGAGGACACCTGTCTCCCCCATTTGCTTCCACACCTTCAATGCCATATCAACTCTTCCGTTACTACAGAACATGCCAACCATCATTGTATATGTATTAAGTTGAGGCTCACAGCCGTCCATTCCCATTCTATGGAATACATCATAAGCCTCCTCGAATTTCTGTGATTTTATCAGATAATGAAGAATTACATCATAAGTACGGGAATTTGGGCCAATTTTATACTTCCTCATCTCGTCAACCATCTTGAAAGCATGCTGAAACTTTGAGGCTCTGCAGTAAGCTCCAACTACCGCATTGCACGTAGGCACCTCCATGGGGAACCCACTTTTCTTAAAATGCTCAAAGTACTTCAAAGCTTCATCAAGCCTCTCCTCTGAGCCAAGGCCATTGATAAGCATGCAGTACACATGAGGACTTGGCATGCAACCACTTGCTTCCATCTCGTAGAACACCTTGATGGCCTCATCACATTTGCCAGACTTGCAGAAGGCGTTAATCAGCATCCCGTAGGCAACAACATCAGGCCTAATGCCAGCATCAATCATTTCTTGGTACATTGTTTTCACCATCAACAGATCTTTCTCATGGCCCCAACCTTCCATGAGGACAGTGTAGGTTTTCAAATCAGGTACAAACTTACCCTTCCTCTTCATCTCCTTATAGATGGCTTGCGCCTTCTTCACTTGTTTGGATTTGCTTAGCGTGTCAATCAGCCAGTTGTAATCCGACAACTCAGTTTTAAGCCCAAAAATGCTCATCTTCTCGAATGTCTCAACAGCCTCTTTGACCTTTCTAGCCCGAGTATACCTTCGGACAATGAGCTTGAATGTGTCCTTAGACAGCAAGCCCCGGCACCGCATGGTCTCCACCAAGCTCCACACCAGCCTGAACTGCTTGATCTTGCCGAGCGCCTCAATCAGGTTGTGGAAGCCCTCAGCCGTGTAACTGAAGCCTTCCTGCCTCTCTGCCCAGCGGAAGAAGGCAAGTGCTAGCATCCCAGCATTGCTCAAGTTCTTGAGCACTTCAGCTACCAGCTCTGGAGACATGGCCACCCCAAGCGCATCAAGCGTCAACGCAATTCTTGGTTCTGGTTGTGTGGACAAAATACGACACACCATCTTAGCAGCCTCTGACATGCTCACAGGCAGGCCATCCCGAAAGGTGTCACCAGGTGTGACTGTGAATCCCAGTGGCTCTGCACTGGCGTGCTCATCCGTGGACTGCCGAGCCACAGTACAAAACTCTGAAGTATGTGTTTGGCCAAGCACCTGGCAGGCATGGCCAAAAAGTGTGTGGCGTGGCAGTTTTGGTGGAGCAGGAGGCGGAGGAATTTCGTTGAACAACCCTTGTGCATCTGTGGCGAGCCCACAGGAGCCACTCCTCACGGAGCTGCCGAGCAGTGTGGAGGCTGGGCGGGCAAGACGATGCATGAATCGTGGTTCTGAGAGGAGGGTTTGAGGGACAAGTGATTTTGCAGTGATGGTGAGCGGTGGGAGGACAATCAGGATGTAGGGCGAGAAGGCATCGGCACTAGTGCTAGATGCAAAAGTTCTTTGTCCTTCTACTATCCAAATAACTGCACAAACAAAATGAGTAACATGTTAGTTCACTCACTATCTGCTCAAAGTGCAGAGTCCATGTCAGTTACCCAAGTGTACAACTCTAAATTAGTGTAAACTTGTGGTTCAAACAGTAGTCTACAGATGATTAATTTCATAAGTAGTCATGTGGTCTTATTTTACAAACTGTGACCAAAGTACCTAGTGAACTGCTTCCAAGCCCTCATGTGCCATATATGGATCTACCTGTGATTTAGCTAACCACATCTAACACCTTAGCATGTGGAAGTATAAAATAGACCATTGTCTATCCAAAAAATCATTAGTAGGATCGTATCTTTTTAGAATATTGCTTATTTCACCCATACATAGTTATTTTCATCTCAAAACATTTCAAACAGATAGCAATGCTAACCAATTTTCTTCCCAGCCTCATGTAACACATCCTTCTTAACTTCAACGTGTACCCATATCTCAGTTGTTATCTTCGAGCTCCACTTTTGGGAAACAGATCCTAGTTTGAACCTGAAAGCTCATCAGTAGAAGCAAGGTGGTCAGGGAAGTAAACTGAAAGGAGTCAGAAACACATGTCCACCAAGTGTGTCATTGTAGCTACGCACAAATTTCCATTCAGATTGTAGTTCACAAAGAAGACGATAAGAGGTGACGAACATGCTTGATAGCTGAAAGTGAAGATTCACATTTTTTCTATTGTTCACAAATCAGCATCTAAGCTGAACCATTTGTGCCTAGGATGGCTAGCGGACATTCAGCAACCACAATTCTTTCTACAAAAATCATGCAAAGTACTTTCTACAAAAATCATGCAAAGTACTTCTGATGCGCGGTGGAGAAACCACATATAAATATATCTTGTACCAACAGAAATCAAAGGAAAAAAAATAAACATCTTAAGAGGAGAGAGAAACATATCCCCTCTTAGTTTGACATAAGCATGATTTGAAAAGGTTGATCAGAGTGTCCGCTTAAGAATGTTTATAACCCCCTCTTAGTTAGGTGCGCACAACCTCTGTTAGGTTCATGGGCATGTCTGATTATCCAAAAATAAATAAATGTGAGATGGAAACTTTTCTAATCAATTCACCCACTGAAAATAGATACCATTCATCCACTAATTATGTGCAGGAAACAAACATTCTATTGCATGGAAAGCCTGCAACTTACAGTGGGATAAAGGATATCAAGCAATTCAGCCCCCAAAAAATTCAACACTTGCAACCTGATGAAATGCTTAGCTGTTAGAGATAACATGGCAGCACATACAGGAGGTGTGCCTGTGGCTGTTAGAAAGAATACTGGTTCCACTTACAATCTAGAATACCCCTTTTGTTAATAACTTCTTTATGGGACGGAGGACGCAAGCCGAAGCACTGAGATGGATGAAGCTAAGACTTGGATGAAGTTTCAGTTCGTATTTTGTGAAACTTGGTATAAACAGGTATCTGAAGTTGGCACGAACAGAGCCTAGTAGGTATGTTTGATTTATTCCTTGAATGGTATTCTGTATCATCTCTTTTGTACCTATGATCTCACGCCAATGGAGCAGGTTTTCACTGAATGATTTTCTATATTACCTCTTTTGTGACCGGATCGGTGAAAAAGGATAATGAACCTATAAATGCAGTAGCTAAGAGCAACTCCAGCAGGCTCCCTACTTTGGCCCCTATAGCTAAATATGAGAGCTCAGGTAAAAAACGAGCTCCAGCAGGGCCCCTACTAGGGTCCTGAAATTTGAGTGGGCTCTCAGATTCTTCCCTCAGTCCTCATTCCTGTTGGGCCAATAGCTCGGTTCTCATCCGTGATTTTGCGCTCTAGCCCCTCCCTCACCTCCCACGACGGGCGAGTTTCTGTGAAAAAACCCCACTTAACTTCCCATGACCGAGTTAGTCTATGACAACCAAACCCCACATGTCATTGACAGTTTAAATAATTTTGAGTGCTCTATTTTAAGGGCTATTGCTGGAGTGCAGCCCAAAAAATAGGACCCTCAAAAATAGGGGAAGTACTCAAATAAAAAGTAGGGACCCTGTTTTAAGGGCTACTGCTGGAGTTGCTCTAAGGCAAACCTTTAAAATGAAATGCAGTGTTTAAGGCAAACTATTTTTTTAATCTAAAATACAGCAGGGGAGGCCCCCCACTGTAAAGTTTTGTTAAAATGAAGCGAAGTTCAACAAAAGTACAAGAAACCACAGGGAATAAAACTGTACAAGAGCAGAAGGGAGGAAGGGGGGTCAGAGGTGGACCAGGGATTTACTGCAACCCAACCACCAAAGGCAGGGAGCAAGCCAACAGTACTAGACTAGGGCTGCTAAAAGGGATAAGAACTAAGAATCGATCTCTTAGGGTCACAGATTCTAAGCGCCTGCAACTTAGCTTCATCCAAAAAGCTTTGCTTCCAGGCGCTAAAGGAAGGGCAGCCACGATCAAAGATGAAATTGTTCCTCTGCTTCCAAATTTGGCGCGCTCCAAGATCTCCATGAAGAAAGGGCTCCGAAATTGCTGCTTAGCTGGAATCACCATCCGAAAGAAGTCTATGAAGAAATCCAATGAATGCTAAGGTACTGACAACAACCTTGGCTAAAAGGGCAACTGAAGAGATGGAAGTGTCAAGGGCGTCGGCGCCCAAGGTAGCTGGACCGCGGCTACGGAGTTCGTAGCCTCGTTCCGTCGTCGCCGGCGAGGTTTTACCCCTCAGCCGTCGGCTTGTTGTTGAGAGAAGAGAGAGAGATTAGATTAATAATTCTTGATTGCCCTCAAGTGTTCGGTTACAGCATATATATATATGGCCTAAGGCCTTCACATGGCAGGAATAAAAGATCCTAAAATTAAGGACTGAAAATAGCAAGTAACAAACTAAGTTTCCAAAATAGCTAGTAACAAACTACGTTTCCAACTCAGCCACTGCCCGACGCCGTGCCGTCCGTGACGCCGTGCGTGCCCGATGCGTGCCCTGCGCGTTCTGCGGCCCTCCGCACGTCCCGGGCCCGTCTGCGTCGGGTATAGGTGCGTCCCCACATGACAGAAGGCAGTTTCCTCCAAATTGTTGTTCCAGAGAATGCAATTGTAGTTAATTCCTTCTAGCTTGTACTTTTCTAAATGCAGTAACCAAAGCAAAGAATATTGCACATACAGTCAGTAGCTCAGAATAAATGTGAAACTACAGCTGTGAGAGATCGCAACTAATAACCAATGGACTCGAAATAGCCCACAATGACAGTTTAATACGACTGCTGATTTGTGGTATAGTTCATTGAAGTTATTTACATCTGAAACAGCTCCAGAAACTGAGCCCAATGCTCAATCCTTTGTTTGTGGCGCAGACCATGGTTAGAGAGAAGGAATAAAGCATCAGTGTACATTTCTTGCTGTAAAACCATTTTCTGAACATTTTTGCTCAACTGATTTAATTCAATTGAATCACTTAAACTTAGACCTTAAACCATATATACAGGGTCTACTTATTTTTATGCTATAGTTCATTTGACTTATTTGCATCTGAAACAGCTTCAGAAACTGAGCCCATCAGCCCAATGCTCAAGCCTGGTCAGTAGACCATTAGAAATTTGTTTCATCCAACTATTCCAAAGGATTCAAAGGAATATAGACACAGGATAATATACAAATAGTAACTCTAAAATAAGTATACTGTGGAACTGATTATAGACACGGGTAAGCTAAAAGTGAGGAAAAAGAGGTGATGGTGATGGCAGCTTAAGATAGGGCATCTCCTAAATTACAGGAACCACTCAGTCACTACACAATATTGACAATCAATTGAAAAAAGGCATGCATCCCAATATATTGTAAAACTGGAAAAGCAGTACAAATAAAAAAACAGCAGGCAGATCTGAGGATTTCAGCGTGCAAATGACCGAACATGCACTGAGCGATCTTCAATATTAGTGAGGCAAGAGCTAGGCGTCCAGTTAACTGATAAGCTAAATAGACAGAGGTATAATCAAAATAGTTAACTGAACACTCTGTAATTTTTTTCAGTTCCATCAAACTGATAAGCTAAATCAACTGTTTTAAATAGGTAACTGATCGAGGGGGCCTTGGTGTTCACCTTTCACTGTGGCTGCTTGGTGTCCGGATGGTGCAGGGGGCCTTGGCATTCAACTTTCGCTGTGGCTGCCGGTGCCGCGGCCGCCGGCCGGTGAAGCTTTGTGCTGGCTGGATCCTGGCGTCTTCCTGCTGGTGGAGAAGAAATCGGGCGGAGGAGGTGTGCTCCAGTGGTAGACCCAGGTTTTGAACCCAGGGTGTGCCTACTGCCTAGCAAGTGTAAAATGCAATACAGATACAAAATTCAGTAAATAGTTCTGTACTTTGGTATACAACTACAAGATTATTTAAACAGTTCAATATACAAGTAGAAAATAACAAAAAAAAGAAGATAATATGCGCCCCATATAATAATAGCTTAAGTTCAAAACTTGCGTAAATGAAAATATATATTGTTCTCCATGCCTCAACTTCCTGACAACAATCAGACAAGCAGAAAATGGCACATCAGGCCCACTAAACTGCAAGCTAAATCACAAACCAGGTCATCCTAAGCTATGCAAATGAGAAAACCACTAGCCAGTAAAATATAGAATCGCACGCTAATTTCAGAAATGCACAATCCCTAAGCACCATTTCACAACCACTAATCCTGAAGGGAAGCTGACTCACCAGGGGGCAAGGGCAGTGGCTAGCGGCCAGGCGGATAGGGGGCGCTTTTGTGGAGGCGGCGCGTCGGAGTCCTGGGGCGCCGTGCGGGGGCAGCTCAGCTGCTGCCGGCCGGCTGGAGCTGAGGGCGGTTGCAGGGCATTGGGGAGACGGAGATCGGGGTTAGCAGGGCCTGGCTAGTTCCGTCGCTGCCGGCGGCCCGTCGTCTTCGCGTGGAGGTGGCTGGCGGCGGCGAAGCGGCGCGCCTCGCTCCGTAGTCGGCGCTAATGCTGTTCGGGGGCTTCGTGCTTTTGGGGAGACGAGGAACGGGCTGAACATGACTTGACGCTGACTTACGCTCCTCTCGAGTTACAGAAATAAGTTGTTTTCATACAAATAGTTCATTATACTCTTAATTAATTAAAATTACATTTGATATTATTATTACTGAGATTTTAAATAAATATTTTTGAGGGAAAGAGATTAGAAAAAATTAGAAAAGATTAGAAAACTAGAGTACCAAATACTCGTTATTTTTAAATAAATACACAGACACGAGAGGGAAAGAGATTAGAAGAAATAACTCATCATTAATAAATGACAAGATGGGTAATTATCTCACAACTCCATGTGAGAGTATAAAACTCCAAAAAACTGAAATATCCCCTGAGGTGTTTTAGAAAAAACGTGAAGTTGGCCTCTGGCTCCATGTTTTTTTACGGAGCAGATTTCTTAGAGCTGGATGCGTTTGACACTGTGCAGCTAGAGCGGAGCAGCAAAAACGGGAGCGGAGCAGTTCCAAACACCCCATTAGGGTAATATTTTATGGCCCCTGCTCCCGACGCTATAATACGGCTAGACAGTCTAACCATAAAGGTGTTTTTTCTCTGGAATTAATACAGAAGAGATCTGTCACATCAATATTATGACACTAATTTTTATATTAAAAATAAATTAATTATAAAACTAATTACATCGTCATATACTAATTAACACGATGAATCTATTAACGTAAATTAATCCATCATTAATGAATGTTTGTTGTAACATCACGTTATTAAATTATAGACTAATTAAGTTTAATAAACTCGCCTCGTGAATTAATGTCCGGCTAACAAATTAGTTTTTTAATTAGTATATTTTTAATAGACTAAATTTAGGGCCGTAACATACGAATACGCTTAATAAGAAGAGAAAAATTTATATTACAAGAAGAGCCGGTCAAGCCGGTGACCCAAAAAGAACAGACTACATATTGGAGAAACAAAGGCTGTAAATCGAGGCGCTGCTAGTTACCGAGCAGCCAACGCCCTCAACTCCGCCGCTCCAGCTTCGATCCAGCGATCTGCCTCCATCTTGATCATCAGGTGCAATCCGGCGATCGTAGCTATTGAATTTCGGAAGCATCTTGCGTTCCGTTCTTTCCATATCTGCCAAGACACGAGAGCAAAGCAGTGAGCTTCCGCCGCCTTCTCCACCAGGCACCAGCCTAGTGATGAACTGATGACTGCGTTCCTTGATGAAGCTGGATGCCAAGCGCCTGCAAGATGAGTGACAGAGTTCCGCTGCGAGTTTTTTTTTTTTATCTTTGTTAATAAATTTCAGTAGGGGCTCTCCCCCCAACCGTTCCATCAAAAAAAAAGGAGGCTATGATGTGATCAATTGTTTCCGGCGCTTGGTCACAGGGGTAGCAGCGGCCTGCAGTTTTCAAGTCCATGGCGAGCCCGCCGGTCAGCTGTCTAGTGCCTGCGTCGAAAGCCAGCCACAGGAAGATTTTAACTCTAGCGGCTCAGATTAGTTGGGATTAGTCATTAGTTGGAGGAGGTGTTGACATATAATAATAACTTGATCGTGACTTCGGGTCAGATTTATGTTAGTTTGAGAACTGTAGTTCGTGTTTGTTCGTTCTAATAGTTGTTCTCGGTCAAAAAAAAATCATGTCCTGAGGCGACATAAAACGCTCTGGTTAGATCAGTTTTTCTACACACGTTGGTTAGGCCAATAAACCTATGATCAGGTCAACTAGCGGAATAGGTGAACGGCGCCGGTTTATTTAGCCGCCGGCTGAAGTAAGCCGCGCCGCATGTCAGCATCACACATGGATCGAGCTGGAAGTGTGGAACGCCAGTAAAGCCATCAGCAAGCAAGGGCGGCAGGGCGCAACTAGCCAGCTAAGGCCTTGTTTAGTTTCGCTAACTTTCCCTAAATATTTCTAGATTCTCCGTCACATCAATCTTTAGCTGTATGTATGGAACATTAAATGTAGATAAAAATAATAATTGATTGTACTTTTAGTATCTACATGTCGAGACGAATCTTTTGAGTCTTGTTGGTCCATATTTGGATAAAGTTTGTCAAATAACAACGAAAGTGCTACCGTGCAGAATCCAAATATTTCTCGGAACTAAACACACCCTAAACTACCTTGGCAACTTGCTGAGATTATTTGATGATCAACACAGCCAGGGAAAACACCGGACACAGACGCGACGACAACGCAAACCACCTCGGTAGTGCAGTAAATTGCTAGTACAGTTTGGGATCTTAACGTGCACAATACATCAGTCACGTGGCGGCGCCACGTGCTGTGCCCGATCCCGGCGCGAAACGAGTGACCAGATCCTGCAGGTTGGCGTGCGACGACCTGCCCACCAGCGCGGCCGCCGCCGCCTTGGCCGCCAGCGCGCGCGCCCGCCGCCGCCTCTCCTCGGCCTCCTCGCCTGCGCCCATCACGCTGCGCACGGCCTCCTCCACCACGCCCCGCCCCACCACGATCTCCTTCCTCACGGCCTGGAACGTCAGCGGCTCCGTCACCCCGACGCTGACGCCGATGCCCAGCACCTCCACGACCATCTTCTCGTTCAGGAACTGGTCCGTGAAGTGCGGCCACGTGACCACCGGCAGCCCCGCGGCGACGGCCTCCAGCGTGGAGTTCCACCCGCAGTGCGTCACGAACGCGCCCACCGCGTCGTGGGACAGGATCAGCAGCTGCGGCGCCCACCCTCTGACGAGCAGGCAGCGCCGCGCCCCGACGCGCGCCTCCAGCTCGCGCAGGAACGCGCGCACCGTCTCGCCGTACTCGTCCGCGCCCTTCACCGCCCAGACGAACGGGTGGCCCGACGCCTCCAGCCCGAGGCCGAGCTCCACGACCTGCTTCGGGTCCGCCTGCGAGATGCTCCCGAAGCAGACGTACACGACGGACGCGGGCTCCCTGCCGTCGAGCCACCGGCGGCACTCGTCGGGGTCGACGGCGGAGGCCCTCAGCCCTCTCGACGCCAGCGTGGACGCCAGCGTCGTGCGGCTCTGGTGGTACGTCGCGACCGGCCCGACGGTCCACACCTTCATCCCCCGGGCCGCCGCGTACCCGGCGACGTACTCCGGCTCCAGCTCCAGGACGGTGTTCACGATGACGCCGTCGGCCTCGGCCCGCGCGCGCTCGACGTAGTCCGCGAACTCCTCCCAGCACGGGATCGGGATCCCGCGGAAGAAGCCCGGGGCCTGCGCCCTCGTCACCACGAACCTCCTCTCGCTCTCCAGCCCCGGCACGACGACCGGCTCGTTGGAGTCCTCGACGCTGTCGTACGCGTGGAACCTCTCGAGGTTGTGCTGGCACAGGAGGCCGAAGGCGCACATGCTGAAGAAGCTCAGGCGCGGGACGCCGAGGTTGGCGGCGAGCTCCGTGGTCCACGGGTGGACGAAGTCCGACACGACGCACGTCGGGTACGGCGCGTGCGCGCGGAGGTGGCTCTCGATTGGCGCGCGGAGGAGCGCCATGGCGCGGTAGTAGTTCCACATGTACCGCGGCGGAACGCTGTCCCCGTCGTCCGCCCCTTCCGGCAGGCCGGACTCGGCGTAGTCGAGCGGGAACTCGACGAGCCGGACCGGCAGCCCGGAACGCTGGGCGGGCTCCACGGTCCGTCGCACCAGCGCAGCCGTGGACGGGGGCGCCACGATGGTGCAGAGCGCGCCGTGGGTGGCCAGCAGCAGGGCGGTGTCCACGGCCGGGATCAGGTGACCCTTCTCTCTCAGCGGGACGAACACGAAGTGCGCCGCCTTTGTGCGGCCGCCGTCACCCTCCGCGTCTCCCCGGGCAAGGATAGACGATGCTGGCACTTGGCTCGTCATCCTGCTCGTCGTCTTCGCGAGTGAGTACTGTGGCCTCTCGGGTGCTGTAGTAGACTTGTGGATGTGAGTACCGGGCGGCAAAAGTTGTCTGATGACAGCCAATGAGTGATTTTCAAACTTTGGCTATGCTGCTTGAATCAATCTCAGCGAAGACTTCCAAGACTGTCGATGTGACGGCCTTGTTTAGTTCACCCAATCAAAACTTTTCACCCATCTTATTCTTATCGAACTAAACATATAATAATACAATCTCTACTCGCGGGAGGATTGGCGCCCTCCCGCGGGTTAGGTTACTATAGTTTTTTTTTTTTTTTGCTTTTTTCCTTTTCTTTTTCTTTTTTATTTTTTTATTTTTAAGATTTTTGTAGACATCTTTTTCTATTAAAACCGGTACGACGATAGCGCGTCCAATAATACAAACTCTGATTGTGGGACAACGTCTTCTCAATACTTGCGTGCGTTTTATGCTTATATAGTGACTGCTATATTTAGAGATTGTTTAGTTCCAAATTTAAAAGTTTTGGGATGTCATATCGGATGTTTAACACTAATTTAGAGTATTAAATACTATTAACAAAACTAATTGAATAAGTGGAGAATAATTTGTGAGGCAAATTATAAGTCTAATTATTAATAATTATCAAATGTTTAATGTAACATCATATTATCAAAACATGAATTTATTAGGCTTAAAAAATTAGTCATCTCGTGAATTATTTTGAATTTATGTAATTAGTTATTTTTTAGTCTATATTTAATATTCTATGTAATGTCAAAACATCTGATGTAATAAATGGAAAATTTATAGGGTAAAAACTAAACATATTTATACTGCTTAGCCCGATCAAATTTTCTGTATATCCATACACAGCACAACAAAGACACTTATGAGACTTTGATAATCATACCAATAGCAGACGTGGTGAAGCGCGCTAACCAGCCTTGTATGACCCATGAGGAGAGGCATGAGCTGTGCGGCATGAGATCGGCCCACGCACACGTATACGTACAAAAATGGGATCCATCATGTACACATACGCCTACATCACGTCATAAATTCAAAATGATGGCTGTCGTACGCGTGCAACAAGTGCATCGAGCTAGTGTACGCATACCACTTTTCGCTAGGGTATGCAGGACCACGGCTACGGATAATATCAGGGTCGCGCTGGCACAGCGCGCGTCGTTGTGCCGCACATGCATGCACCTAAAAGTCGTTCCTCCTAGGACGGTATGAATGTACACAGCACACCACAAAAGCTTGACTTGCTGTGCAAAGAACCAACCAACCAACCGATCGATCGATAGGCATACTGTATTTTTTTTTTTTTTTTGATGAAACAGGAGGGGCAAAGCACCCCTAGATAGACATACTGTATATTCTAATCTCTACCCACGGGAGGATTGGTGCCCTCCCGCGGCTTAGGTTACTGTAGTTTTTTTTTTCCTTTTTTTCCTTTTCTTTTACTTTTTTTCTACTTTTTTATTTTTTTTTCTTTTCAAGATTTTTGTAGGTATCTTTTTCTATTAAAAACCGGTGCGACGATAGCGCGTCCAATAATATAAACTCTAATTGTGGGACGACGTTCTTCCAATACTTGTGTGCGTTTTATGCTCATACGGCCAATGCCTTTGACGCGACATGTAAATATCTTTTTGAGCAGGTCGCACGTCGGTATAGTGACTGATATATTTAGAGATTGTTTATTTCCAAGTTAAAAAGTTTTGGGATGTCATATCGGGTGTTTTACACTAATTTAGAGTATTAAATACTATTAACAAAAATAATTGCATAAGTGGAGAATAATTTATGAGGCGAATTTATAAGTCTAATTATTAATAATTATCAAATGTTTAATGTAACACCATATTATTAAAACATGAATTTATTAGGTTTAAAAAATTAGTCATCTCGCAAATTATTTTGAATTTATGTTATTAATTATTTTTAGTCTATATTTAATACTCTATGTAAGGTCAAAACATCCGATATAATAAGTAGAAAATTTATAGGGTAAAAACTAAACACATTTGTACTGTTTAGACCGATCAAGTTTTCCGTATGTCCATACACAGTAGAATAGCGACACTTATAAGACTTTAACAATCGTACCAATAGCAGGTGCGCTAACCACCCTTGTAGACTACACAGAGGAAGTCCTACTCGTCGTCTTCGCGAGTGAGTACTGGTTTTCTTGGCCTCTAGATGCTGTATAGACTTCAGGCGACGTGGGTGTCATCTAAAGAGAAAGGCTAATAATACAGCCCACTGCGGGCGGTAAGGAATCCTTACAGTAATCTCTCAACCCACTTATATAGTGGTTGAGTCTTAACTATTAATACATGACCAACTTATCTCTCTCACAATTTTTTTTTGGTTCTTATGTCTAAACCGGTTGTAAGCTTACAACCCATTTTGCTTCTCTCTCCTCTCTCTTCCACCTCAGCATTCAGCCTCTTTACCGCCATTACTATACTTGCTCTGATAAAGGAATTAAATTGGGTGTACCCCGGGTGCACTCAATGCCTGTACACCCCCATGGTGGACGATTAACACGTGGCAGAAAAGAATATCATGCAGACACCAGATATTATGAGTTGGAACGACTGATTTGCTGTGAGAGAAAAATATTGTTCCACGACTAATTTGTATAGATTAAAGCCGGCTTGTAGCTCAAGTGAACTGAGCCAAAATTTAGAAAAACGTCCACAACGTGCGAGGACTTAGTTGTTACGAATTTTGCTGGACATAGGATTTAGTTTCCTAGACACGTGTCAACAATCCACAGACATTGGGTGCACCCCAGTTTAATTCCCTAATAAAGGTGCTTGGATTTGGGGCGGCAAAAGTTGTCTCATGACAGGCAATGAGTGATTTTCAAACTTTGGCTATGTTGTTTGGACCGGTCTCAATAAAGAGTTTTATACCGTGCTGTTCAGCTGGTCATTTTTACGGCTAATTTTGACTATTTAAATAGTGTTCTGTAAGAGAAAATAAATCGAAGTATGGCTGATAAGCCGACCGATAAGGACAAACGAACAGGTAAGACTGTTATGTCATACCAAATAAAATGATGAAACATCTATTCTCAATGCAGAGTTTTATTATATAGTTTCATTAGCATTTAATTTCATGACTCATAGAAAGTTGATAATCGTGCCAAGAGTGTTTCATCTCTTTTAGGACGTCCGCAATGATTAGCTATTTGGCTAACTATTATGACGTGGATAAGAAAAAATAGAAAAGAGAGTAGCCACTAGCTATGAACAAATAACTAGTCTATTTCACATAACCCAAGAATCTGAGAGATAAACATGTGAGTCTAATAAAATAAAAATATATAAAATAGTCTTTGCTATTGTCTCACCTCTACGTAAGCTGCTAGCTAGGTAGCTACCACCAGGGGCGGATCCAGCGGTGGGGCGGATGGAGCTCTAGCCCCTCCTACAGCCACTGCATCCATAGAACAAATAATAAAAAATATAATTCACAAATAATTTTAAGTTATTGAGTTTAGAAACATGACAACCATACAAATAGAATCGTCTTAAAAAATGCTTTTATAAAAATATACATATATCATTTTTTTAATAAATATTTTTATAATAAATAAGAAATTAAAGTTATGCTTTCAGTACTACAGCAGGTTTAACCGAGGCAAGCAGAATCGGTTAACCTAGGTAGCCAAACCGTACGTCTCGGACAAAAGGTCTCGGTTAATTAGACTTAACCGAAGCGGGCGTACCGTCCGCCTCGCTTAATATTTTAACCGAGGCAGACACTATTATGCAACATCAATTGAGATTGTACAACGTTGTCTTCATGGAGCAGTAGATTCTTGTATTTTGAACACGGAGATATAATATGTTGTCCATGTGGATTCAAACTCTGACTATGTTTCCGAGCAGTGACAACACTCTTGAACATGACCTATGTATGAAAGATCTAGTATTAATGACCATTATATCCACTCGGACCTCTCCATATATGTCAGCAAAACCAAATAGAGATAGAAAAAACATAAACATAGCAGATTAAAGAAAAAAATAGATGCAAAACTGTTTTTCTCTCTCCTCAATATGAAAACTAGATCTAGATCTATATAGAGCACCCAAATATATAAAGAGAGGGAGAGAGAGAGCAGAAAAAGAGGTTTGGAGTCAAATACAGTCACCTGCAGACACTTTATGTAATATTTGTTGTGATATCCAAAAATGTTACAATCTGGCACTAAAACTCCACCTGCAAAACGTATTATTTTGGCAAGCTTGCTAGGCACAAGAAAGTGGCATTTTTTTGGGTAAGCTAGGCTTGCTCTAGCCGTCAGAATGATCCTGTCACCTCTCTCTCTCGTCGCGTTCACTTTTGTCTCGTCGTGATGCGCACTACTGGAAACTTAAAATTTCCTGATCAACGTTAGTGAAAACTGGAATTACCCTGAGTCGAGTTCCACTTTCCAAAATCAACTCTGCCTTAAAAAAATGTTTTGCAACTGTTTTATCAAACAAAACCTTTGCGAAAAGGATGTCTTGCAACCGTTTTAAAAAAGTATTTGTCAAAAACCAAAAAGAGTTCTTCCAAAGTTTATTTCAAAAGTTGTTTTGAAAATGGTTCCTGAAAACAAAGTTGATTGTGAAATCTTTGCTTTTCAAAAGGCACGTTTTAAAATCGGTTTCAAACTAGTTTTGTTTGTTTCAAAGCAAAAGGGAGCAACGCCCCGTTTCAAAAATAGTTCTGTTTTCAAACCGCTTGCTTCAAAACTATTAAAAATAAATGGATGTGTTTTGTTTTCGAAAACAAAACGACTTTCAAAAGACTTTTATTGTAAAACCTGTGTCGACTTCGAACATCTTCAAAACCACCCGACTTGGATTTACAAAATTTTGCAAAACGTTTCTTCGAAAGAATTTTAGAAACTGCGTGTTCTCGCTATTTCAAAAATCTTTTAAACCAAAGTTTGTTTGGAAAAGTTTTACAAAATGGTTTGATTTAAAAATGCTCTCTTTCCAAAAGGCTCAACCGTTCTTGAAAATCTTTTGAAAAAGAGTTTAGAAAACAAAAGCCCTCCTTAAAAGCTTTGGTTTTATAAACTAAGAACATGACATAGATGTGCTTAGCCGAGTTTCTAGGGCTTCGCCTCTTTTGAGCCCAAGGAAAACAAACTCGCTTCGTGAGGGCTAGTGTTGTTTTTGCGTGATGTTTGCTTAAGTCGGGATCAGTCTCAACCATTTTACTTGAGCCGTACAGGTCGACTCGGTCGGCCCGGGAAGTACGAGCCAGGTTGTGACTCGAGCTTGTGCTTAGCAAGCATTCGCTCCTGCGTCTTTTCGAGCCCGAGGATCAGATGTCCTCCGCGAGGGTTGAGTCTTTTCTCTGTTTAGTGTCCTTAGCGTCTCTCGAGTATAGCTGCCGCGTCAGTGTTTGATTGCTTTGATACCAACTGAAACGACTCACGATTTCCTCGAAGGGAAATCCGCAGATACATCATAATGTGATAGTACAAAAAGTTTCAAACCATCACATTATCATTATTCAGTTGTTACCATAGTTCATACAACGCGATAGTACAGATTTACAAGTCATTACATCACATGGAAACACCACCTAGTACAAACTATATCGGTAACGCACGCCTAACGACGCTGGAGTCGGCGTAAAGCGTCGGCGAGTGAAGGCTCCTCCTTCAAAGGCATCATCAAAGTTGTTGTAGCAGCGGGCGAAGACTCCGTCTTCATCTTCTCATCCAAACTTGCGTATAGGAGCGAGACTTCCTAATCCATCTAGCTTCCACCATCGTCGCGATAGAAGTCGTCCAAACCTGTCGTTAATTTTCAGTACGGTTTGTACTGGCCACACTTTTCCATCCTATGCTTGCATTTGCTATGTGGTATGTGGAATGCAAGGGTAGAGCAAAAAGGAATCTATTTATGGTTGTAGTTTTCCTATGCAGGTAATCAATGTTTTATAAATATAATCATCAAGTTTTATCCCATATACCCGGCCACATGACCTTCCATTCGGTCATCGATCGAACATCCGGCCATACGGCCATCCATCCATCCATCTCATCCACACGCATCCACACATCTCACCACGCTCGCACTCTCTAAGCGGCAAGGACGACTCCCACTCGTACCTTGCGTCAACAGCCAGCGCCGGAGCTATCAACCCAGGGGAGAAGAAGAAACACCTCTCACTAAGCCAAGAGAAGTAAAGCTATAGGATTGTCCATGACCGGGGACATGGCTATACATATAGATTGATCAACTCTGCAGAGCGTGTACGCCTGGAACCACAGGTTAGCTATCATCGACGATCCGACTCGTCTAAGCTGATTCCGAACTTCCCCCTGACGGTATTTTTATTTTCCCTGACGGTAAGTGCACCATAAGAAATTTCATGGCGATATTTTTATTTTTTATGACGATACGTACATTTTTATATCGATATTTTTATTTTCCCTGACGATAATGCACCGTGAGGGAATTTCAAGTTTCCAGTAGTGGCGGTAGTTGTCATGGCGGCGACGATCCCTCTCATCGTGATGCTTGCTGTGGCAGTGCGGTAGCCGTCCCGGCGTCGGCGGCGGTCTTCAACCCAAATCTCTGCAGGAGGGCGCCACCCACCCCGAGCATGGAGGATGAACTCCAGCAACCCCCACCTTGCTGGTGATGTTGGCCCGGGGCATGGTCGAGATCTGCATGCGTTATGGTCGATTTTGCGTCGTCGCTCGCAGCCCCTGCACCCTCTGTATCTACTCTGAATCGCAAGCCCACCACTCCATTAGGCAGTCCTATTCGACCGACTAAGATGACGTGTGTGAGTTGTGCTTTGTAAGAGTGCGCAGCAGAATTCAACTTAACAATCTTGCCGCTCCATATCAGATCAGATACAACTCGTGTGACCTTCCAACTATGAGCTCCGATACCACTTGTTAGATTGTGCAGCGGGATCCGGCTCAACTTAATATACCCACGAGCCGGTGCTCCTCGATCCAGGTCAATCGAAGCCCATAACATATAGTGTTGGTCCTAACTCAACTCAAAAGACTAGTCTGATAGGTGAGGACTGTCCCCGCCTTATATATCGTGGTCCCCTACCATTAATTACTAATGTGGGACTAAAGCTAACAATGCTACAATTTGAGTTGAATCGAAGAGCATAAAGGCAAGAGAGAAATTAGGAGGATGACATGCATATGTGCAACTCCGGTCATGAAGAAAAAAAGCAGAGAGACTCCCTTGAAGATGCAAGCAATTGAGGAGGTTGACGGGTGATGCTAAGGATGACAAATGGAGAGGGCGATGGTCGTCTGGTCGATGGAGGTACAAGGAAGAGATAACTATACCAAGCGAACTAGACAACCAAATAAGATCTAACCAATACAGCCAAAAACAGGACCTGTTGCATTCACCTGAACAGGCTTGGACTAATCTAGGTTATTTTTCTAGCCTGGTTTACGGGAGAAGCACAACCAAACACTCGCTATCCCAGTAGCACAGAACAGAAGGCAGAGTACAGAAGCGTAATCCAATTGGGTTTATCAATTGAGATTCCTCGTAGACAATCGATTGCAGGAGGTACTGTAGTAGCTGTAGGTGATGGCTCCTAGTCCTAGCCGACGAAGACAGCTGCCGGCCATGGCCGGCTGGGCTACCGACGCAAACAAAGCTCCAAGTTTGTGATAAAAAAAAAAGCTCCAAGTCGACTCACGTATGCGGTCTTTACTCTTTAATAGCAGATGCCATGCCCAGCAGCAACTAGAACACACACGAAAGCTGCCAAGTGTCAAGATCAGTAAACCTCGCTCACTGCCCATCCACTATCCGGTCGGCCACGACGATCGCCAGCAATCAGGATGGGTGGCCAAGGACGACAAGCGGCAACCAACGGCCGGGGAGACGGAGACGACAACACCGGCGGAAGAACCCAGGCGGCGGCGCACTTCGTGTTCGTCCCGCTGATGGCTCAGGGCCACCTGATCCCTGCCGTCGACACCGCGCTGCTGCTCTCCACGCACGGCGCGGTCTGCACCATCGTCGGGACCCCGGCCACGGCTGCGCGGGTACGCCCGAGCATCGAGTCCGCCCGGCAGTCGGGCCTGCCGGTCCGGCTCGTCGAGTTCCCGCTCGACTACGCCGAGGCCGGCCTGCCCGAAGGCGCCGACAACATGGACAACGTCCCGGCAGAGGACTCCCGGAACTACTTCGACGCCGTCGCGCGCCTCCGCGCGCCGATCGAGAGCCACCTCCGCGAGCGCGCGCCGTACCCGACGTGCGTCGTGGCGGACTTCTGCCACCCGTGGACCACGGTGCTCGCTGCCAACCTCGGGGTTCCGCGCCTCACCTTCTTCAGCATGTGCGCCTTCTGCCTGCTGTGCCAGCACAACGTCGAGCGGTTCAGCGCGTACGACGGCGTCGCCGACGACGACGAGCCGGTCGTCGTGCCGGGCCTGGAGAAGAGGTTCGAGGTGACGAGGGCGCAGGCGCCGGGCTTTTTCCGGGGGATCCCGGTCCCGTGGTGGGAGGAGTTCGCGGACTACGTGGAGCGCGCGCGGGCCGAGGCCGACGGCGTCATCCTCAACACCTTCGAGGAGATGGAGCCGGAGTACGTCGCCGGCTACGCGGCGGCCAGGGGGATGCGAGTCTGGACCGTCGGGCCGGTGTCGCTCTACCACCACCAGCAGCGCGCCGCAACAACACTGGCGGCGAGAGGGGACACTGCCGACATCGACGCCGGCGCGTGCCTCCGGTGGCTCGACGGCAAGGAGCCCGACTCCGTCGTGTACGTCAGCTTCGGGAGCATCGCGCGGGCGGGGCCAAAGCAGGCCGTGGAGCTCGGCCTTGGGCTGGAAGCGTCGGGGCACCCGTTCATCTGGGTGGTCAGGAACGCCGGCGAGTACGACGGAGCCGTGCGCGCCTTCCTGGACGACCTCGAGGCGCGCGTCGCCGGCCGCGGCCTGCTCATCAGGGGGTGGGCGCCGCAGGTGCTGATCCTGTCCCACGCTGCGGTGGGCGGGTTCGTGACGCACTGCGGGTGGAACTCCACGATGGAGGCCGTCGCCGCTGGGCTGCCGGTGGTCACGTGGCCTCACTTCACGGACCAGTTCCTGAACCAGAAGATGGGCGTCGAGGTGCTGGGCGTCGGCGTCAGCGTCGGGATCACGGAGCCGCTGTTGTACCAGAAGGTGGCGAAGGAGATCGTGGTCGGCCGGAACGTGGTGGAGGAGGCCGTGAGGAGCGTCATGGGCGGCGGGGAGGAGGCAGAGGAGAGGCGGCGGCGGGCCCGCGCGCTCGCGGTCAAGGCGAGAGCGGCCATGCAGGAGGGCGGGTCGTCGCACCGCAACCTGCTGGATTTGGTCGGGCGCTTCGAGGGTGAAATGGCCGAGGCCACCGAAGGCGCGTGACGCGCAACAGAGCGTGCTGTGTATTGTGGTTGTGGAGTAGGCTCACTACACATGAGCTGCAAGTCAGTTCAGAACAGTACTATTGGCTTCACAGTACATCACGACACTCTGCAAAGTTTGAATTTAACAATCTTAGCTGCAAGTCAGTTAAGAACAGGACTATTGGCTTCGCAGACACAAACGCACTTTGGCAAATTGGTGTTGACAACCCTTTTATTATAGCAAAATGGTTCCAATTGCTTTTCCAAACTATATCTATCAGCCCATTCACTAGAGGTCAGCTAGTTCATCCCCCACCCCTCAAAAAAATATTTGATTTTATTAAGATTGTCAGTTTACCTTTTTAATATCCATGAGATATACGTGATGTTCACATAATATACATGAGATGCTCTATGGTATGGTTTGTGATGTTCAGTTCATGTAGTATAATACGGTGTTCTACGATTTATCTTTGAGTATACATTTAGTGTTCAGATAGTTTACTTCTGATGTTCTTTGATCAGATTTCGGCTGCTCGGTCATTTTTTTTGTTCTATAGAAATTGTATTCATGAGATGCTCCATGTATATTTGTTTATTATTCATGTAATTCATATGGTCTGATATGTTCTATAGTATATTTTAGGTTGTTCAACTAGTTTCATGAGATGTTCTTTTAAGCTTTACTCTAATATTTTTTATTCTTCTTACTTTAATTAAGGGGTTTCTTTTTTATTTTCATTATATATATATATATATAACTAAAAAATATATTTAGTGAACCAATCAATTATAGTAAAATAAAAAAGAAAATATATCTTGGAATATCAATGTACACTACCGAACATCGCAAATACACCATAGAACATCAAATTAATAATACACGAGCATCACAAAATATAACAAAGAACATGAGAGAAAAGGTAAATAAAGAAAAAAAAAGAATTTAAACGTGAAAATAAAAATATTTAACTAGATAAAAGAAAAATGAGTAAAACAAAAATGAAATATAAAGGAAATGAAAAGAAGTAACACCACAAGAAAAAAATAAAAAAAGAAATGATCAAATAAAACATAAAATAAGTAATCTATAGAAAACATAAAATAAAATATAAAGAAATATAGAAAAAAACTAAAGATAAACAATATAATATCAAAATAAAAAAACAAAACAAAGAAAACTATTAACTAGAGTAAAGAAAACATAATAAAATAAAAATAAAACACTTAAAATGAAAATAGAAATAAAGGACCACATAAAATAAAAAGGAAAAAAAATAGAATCAACTAGCAAGGAAGAAGGAAGGAAAACGAAACTCACCGTAGGTACCTAGAGCGGACGGTGCGGCCACGAAACAGACCAGGCTTGGAGCTGAGCCTTCAACAGCAGGCTGGCCCAGTGTCCGAGATTAGGCCCAAGAAACAATTGTGCACTGATTGGGCACCAGGGCCCTAGATCACGAGATTCATGCACTTAGGAGGCCCATCAAACGGCCTGGTATGACGATGGCACGTTTATCCAACAATTAGGCAGGCACATTTGAAGGCTCTTGAAACTTATACCAAGCCAGAAGTCGACAGGAACGGCCCAAAACAAAATGCAGTCAGGCACAACACATACAAAACTGGAACCGCAAGATCGATATGTGGTCAAAAGATGACGAGCCTTAAGCCGTTTAAGTATTCACCAGGACTAAACAATGTAACCAGCTCGCGGCCAGTGACATGCCCAGGTGGGCATCATATATCTGGACATCTGGTACGTACTCGTACTCTGTAGAAGCTTTGCATGTGCCGGGGCCATTATTCTACTCCCGGCTTCCAGAAATTTCCAATATTTTTTTACCTACCTACCAGGTACCAGGTGCAAAAACAACACTCCTCTTTCGGTCTCCCCCGCATAGAAAACACCCCTATGAACTGGCGTAAAGCCGAGCAGAAGAAACCCATTCGCCAGCGACGCTATCCATATTTTTCTGTTTCGTCTCCCATTCGCAGTGACGCCACGTTAGGTACCGATGGAGACCACCGGAACAAAAACATATCCAAACCGCCAAACCCAAACCCAAACCGGTTGAGCATAACCGCTCTGGGTTACGTCCGCCCCTCCTTATGTGCCACTGTGCACGAGGCTTCGTGATTCGTGCTAATCAATACTTCTGTTTTTTTCTCTCTTTATTGTCACTTTGTGATCTGTGTTATCTAAGGATGTTTGTAAACAGTTGGATAAGGGGACGGCCACACCCAGGTGTGGCAAAACAAACCAATCCGCAACGGTGCCGCCAGGCGGGGAGCCGGCGGGGAGTCTCGCTTTGTTTGTTGGAGCTGTGCTCGCATGTGGGCGGCCGGCGGCATCGGTTTCCCAGGGAGGGGGGGAGCTCGTGACGTGCGGCGGAGGGGGGCGCTTTCGCGTGCAGAATAAATAATGTATATTCGCCGGGCGGGGCGCGACTAGAACCCGGGCGACGTGGAGGGCGTCGTCGCGCTACGCTCCGTGGCTGTCGCGGCGTTAATCAATTGCGGGCGGAGCTCTCAAAATGGCATGATAGGGGAGGAGGAGGGGTCCGCGCTGGCGTGGCCTCACAGGCGGGCGGGCGGGCGCCATAGAAAATTGCCGAGGAGGACCGGCTTGCTTTGATCGTCTGTTGCAGTTGCAGGTGGGTGAGAGCCCCATATGCATGCAGGCCGGATGCGACTGACTGACTGACAGGATAAGCTGCCCGATATCGGCACGGCCAATGGCGGCCAGGCGGGCGCACTAGTGGCATGATTGGCCTCCGTCCATAGCGCGCGCGCGCACACACACACAAGAGGTCAAAACGTGGACATGGTACCAGGAGTGCAATTTCTTTCTTGAAATCCTTTGCGCTAGCTTCACCTTCTCGAATCGGCAGCACAGGTAATAATTAATATTGTCTCAGACGACTACTGTAGATTTTAAGATAATCCCATGGTCATATGGCTCCTAAACACTGTTAGACAGCCAGTGAAGCGAGAATTCTAGCTAGCCAGACGAAAGAACGCTTTTATCATGTACTACTACTCCTATGGGCCTGTTTGGTAAGCTGTTGTGAGCTGTTTTTTTTTGCTAAACACCAATTTACAAAACAGCTTCACCCATGAAGCTATTTTATTCCCCCTCTCACAAAAACAGCTTCACCCATGAAGCTGAAAAAAGTAGCTTTTCACAGCTTACACCTCCATTTCTCTCTCCCAACCATGCATGAAGTTGTTGGTGAAGCTGTTTTGCCAAACACTTTTTTCAAAACAGCTCGGCTTCACTTAGTAAGTTGCCCATGAAACTATTTTCTAAAAAAACAGCTTCACTGGTGAAGCTGAGCTGTACCAAACGGGGCCTATATATCCTCAACCCTTCCACGACACAAGGTCATAGATGACGATGACAGCGCATGGCCGTACGCGTAACGCGCGCAAAGTTTGCGCCGCAAACCATATTTCACTTTCACCGCTCCGGTCAAATTCGCTCCAAGCAACGCAGCCCGCAAGACTTTCTGGGCCATTTTTAGGCGAAAAGTTGCTGGAACCCCGGCGGCGCCCGCCGAGAAAAGACGACGCGAGCAGCCGGCATGCTATCGCGGGACCCGTTTCACACACGACGACACACACACCCGCGCGGTGCCTCGAAGCGGAAACGATCGGGTCCCTCCGTTCGCGCTCGAGCGGCCGCCGGCCGGACAGGATCACAGGATGCGCGCGCATCGGAATATTCTCTCTCAGCAGATCATTGGGCGCATGCGCACTGCTCCCCGTCGCCAGCCCCGCTACGTCCTGCGGGCACCACCCACACGGCGACACGTTGCGCTGCCTAGCTATCCCGTGGTCCTCCCTAACCGGAGCCACTGCTATGCTCCCTAGTCAGGAAAAGGAAAGGACCCCCAAAGGGGAAAAAAAGAAAGAAAAAGTAAGCTCACAAGAGTCATTATGGGTGAAAAGCCACACACACACACGGACAGCATACACACACGGACGTAATGCGGACGCTTGCAACTCACCAACAAAGCAATTATGGCAAATACATTCAATGTGAATCGAAAATACTCCCTCCGTTCACGAAAGAATCAATTCCTAAAGTTATCTTAAAACAATTTTTTTTTAACTTTGACCAAATTTCTAAAAAAAACTATCAAGATTGATGGTACCAAATTTACATCATTATATATATCTTCGAATATATTTTCATAATGTGTCTATTTTATATCATATATGTTATTACTCTTTTGTATAAAGTTAGTCAAAGTTAAAAAAAAAGTTTAACTGACACGGATTCTACGAATTGATTCTTTCATGGATAGAGGGAGTACTTTTAAACACATTACTTACACCTCAGTCGTTAGAGATTAAGAATGACGCACAGGCCAGGACGCCTTTGCCCACAACGCACACTCTCTCCCTAAGTTGCACAGATACGGATACGCGTATTGATATCAGGCCGATACGGATACGCGGATACGTTATTTTTTTTTTAAAAAAAACCCGATACGCCGATACGTTTTATATTTTTTAATAAAATAAATAATAGTGTATATTCATATGGTTTTTTGAGGACAGTGTATATTCATATGTATATAATAAAAAAAGAACCAGCTAGTAGACCTTTAGTCACAAGAAAAGCCTATCAAAAGTGTACAACCCATCTTGTGAATGGTCAATATTCCTCCTAGTCCCTTTCATACGCATGAACCAGCAACACCTTCCTCTCAAAAAAAATCCCAGCAGCACCTTATCTTTATCCATTCATGTCTCTTTCCCAGTCGCACACACCCTTCACGCAGCCACAAACGCTCCTCTCCCTTCCGTACCCGTCACCGCCTGACTATGTTCCTTCCATCCCCGTAGCAACTAGCCTCCTCTTGTCCTCTCCATCACAGCTAGCCTCCTCCCTTTCTTCTCCGGTGTCGGCAGCCTCCTCTGTGTCGAGCATGATGTTCCCGCCCGCACCTCATAGCTACGAGTGCAGCCCGCCTTCCTCCTCGCCTTCGCTCGTCACCTGCCTCTCCCGGCTAGGCGGCGCCCCTGCTTCCCCAACTCGGCGTGCGGCGGCGCCCCTCCTCCCCCGCCCCGGCGCACGGCAGTGCAACCGCTCCTTCCCTGCGGCACTGACTGTCGGTCGTTGTTCATAGGATACTCCTGGGATACGTCCTACGATACATATCGGATGACGTATCTAATTTTTTCTTTTTTCCCGGATACGTATGGAAGGCGTATCCATATCCGATACGTATCGGATACGCGATACGTGTCTTCCTAGAAGTATCTATGTTTCATAGCTCTCTCCACGCGACCCGACGCAGTTCCTCCACGACATGCTCGATGTTCGAACGGCTTCTCTCAGCGCAGCTTCTCCCTCTCTCTCCTCTCGGACGGTGGCAACGGGTTTCGGAGGCGGCTCCTACCACGCAGCTCCTCCACGAAATGTCTGACACGCATGTGGCTCCTCTCTCTCTCTCTCCCCTCGGATGGTGTCAGTGGGTTCCGGAGGCGGCTCCTCCCACGCAGCTCCTCCTCGAAGTGCCTGACACGCACGCGACTCCTCCCTCCCTCACATCTCGGACGGTGGCAACGGGTTCCGGTTCCGGAGGCGCCTCCTCCTCGAAGTGTCTGATACGCACACGACTCCTCCCTCTCTCTCTCTCTCTCTCTCTCTCTCTCTCTCTCTCTCCTCTTGAACAGTGGTAATGGGTTCCGGAGGTGGCTCCTCCCACACAGCTCCTCCTCGAAGTGTCTGACACGCACGCGGCTCCTCCCTCTCTCTCTCCTCTCGGACGGTGGCAATGGGTTCTGGAGGTGGCTCCTCCCACACAGCTCCTCCTCAAAGTGTCTGACACGCACGCGGCTCCTCCCTCCTTCTCCTCTCGGACGGTGGCAACGGGTTCCGGACGCGGCTCCTCCTCGAAGTGTGTAACACGCACGCGGCTCCTCCCTCCCTCTCCTCTCAGACGATGGCAATGGGTTTCGGAGGCGGCTCCTCCCACACAGCTCCTCCTCGAAGTGTCTAACACGCACGCGACTCCTCCCTCTCTCTCTTCTCGGATGGTGGCAACGGGTTCCGGAGGCGACTCCTCTCACGCAGCTCCTCCTCGAAGTGTCTGACACGCACACGACTCCTCTCCACACATCTCCTCGCTCTCTCCCCTCTAGCATTGGTGGTGCTAGCGAGGTAGGCAGGTTCCTCTTCCTCCTGATTCTGTGAGCTAGGGTTCCAACGAGCTTCTCCTATCTCTCTTATCTTTTCCAACTCCGATAGATTTAGAAGGTAAGTCTAGAGGAGCAAGACCCGCCAAGCGGTGGGAATGACTAGAGGGAGGTTTAGGGGCCCTGAAAGCGGTGGAGACGGTGAGGCCATGTCGAGGTGGGGACATCGCGACGTTCTCGCTAGAGTTGAAGAAGAAAGCGATGGTGGGAGGGGTGAGAGGAAGAGAGGAGGGCTACCGCTGGTGTGGTAGGGTCTTGTCGAAGGTCTACGACCGCGGCCACAGCGGTGGAGCTCTGGCGACCCTGCAATGCCATGGCGGGATGGTGGGTTGCAATAACGGCGGGTTGTGGCAGCGGCGAGGCAGCGTGGGATGGGAGCACACGGGAGATACACAAAGCTGTACTCAGGAAGTTGAAGATGACTTTGTTATCGTAAGATGTTGATCCAATGGCTTAGATTGGTCGCCTAAACAGATCCTATTTTTAGACACCTTAAAAATAGCATATTCCTTTTTGAAAGCTAGTCAGAAAATGTTATTAAGTCCTTATTGCAACATAGTAAAATAGTATGTTTGGGTTCAACGCTTTCAAGCACATATTAGATCTCTCCAATGAAACATCAAAAGGAAACCAAGATAACATCTTCCTCGTTGTCTCTTGCACCTTGTCTTGGTCCTCCATCTTATCACCATCACCCATTTCTATCATATATAAGAGAATAAAAAACATTACATCGATACCAAATTTATCAGAGAATATCTTCGCACTAGCCATTTCGTTTTTAGGTCTTATAGATCACCTAAGTAAGACATGTAAATAGAACAGATATTGTTTTGTATGTCACCACACAGGAGTCTACTAATGTAGTGGTGGAATCATGTCGTAGTTTCTTAGTGCTTGTTTGACTGCAATCCAATCTACCTTAATCTATATGTATAGTTAATTTTGCATCCAATTTCCTCCCAACACATATGAATTAGGGCGGATTGAAGTGCAACTAAACAAACCCTTAGCCCTTGTTTGGTTGTACACATATACACCCCAAACCACGTGGGTTAGAGTGGATTGCAGTGAAACTTAAACTAAAATTCACTCCAATCTTTCTCAAACCATATGGACTGAGGTGTATTTATATGTAGCCAAATAAGGCCTTAGTTGGTTTTGGATGTCATGCTTTTGTTGAACTTCAGTAGTTATCCTAGTCTCCCCTCATGTGTTGTTATATCTAAATCCCGAGTCACGGGTTAGACCTAGCATTCAGAGTTTGGCTTCTCCCTCTGAGTTCATTGCTTATGTCTGTTCAATCATTTATATTTTTTTCTCAAATGGAAATGTGTCCACTTGATTAAAAATAAATGGATATCATATTTTTAGCTTAGACTAACAAAACGATGGTACACTCTATGGCCTATGATGTTTTATTGGGCATGTGAACCAATGTAAGGGGTTATTCATTTACCCAACAAAAAGTTTTAACCCTATCACATCGGATTTTCCCGACCAAATTTAGTCTATTAAAAATAGAGTAATTAAAAAACAAATTTATCAGCTGAAGGCTATTTCTCGAGATGAATCTATTAAACTTAATTAGTTCATGATTTGACAATATAGTGCTACAGTAAATATTGACTAATGACAGATTAATTTACCTTAATAGATTTGTCTTGTTAATTAGCATATGACGGTACAATTAGTTTATTTTTAATAGACTAAATTAGTATCGGAATATCCAATGTGACAGACTGAAGGTTTGGTGCCACCGACGCTTGCCGCAAACACACATAGTTTATTTTGCCGCTACAAGCTTGCCAAAATGTGGGGCAAACAAAACGTCCCCTGAACTTTTGGCGCAGCTGCATTCGCGGCGGCGTGGCATGTGTAGGTGGGCACTAAACCAGCTCTAGACGTGTCCTTAGTAACTTCCATGAGTAGGAAAGTAATTGTGGATTTTTTGTTGCATTTAGTCAATCGAATTTCACTACTGAACTTTTAGACGTAGATTTCTTGTCGAATTTAATGAGTCAATTTTTACTACTAAACTTTAGATGTTGATTTCTTGATGCATTTAGTGAAATTGGTTTTCACTACTAAACTTTTAGATGTGGATTTCTTGTCGCATTTAGTGAATCGGTTTTCACTTCTAAACTTTTCAAATAGGCCACTTTGCTTGCTAGAGTCCACAAGGAAGCAACACTACCCACTGATGTCGTTTGAATAAGCAAAGTGTGTCGTGGCGTTGAGCTACATGGTGTGACACAAGTTCATCATGTTTATCTTGTCGTGCAAGCACGCAAAAGGGATTGCTATCTGGTGTTGGTATCTTTAGATGCATATCTGTTTCTATTCCTACAACCCAAAACCACAAGAATACTAGACCTAGCCTCTTATCGTTCAAAAGTTTATGGCTATGTAGGGCTTGCACAACGCTAGACGCTTATGGGCCATTAGGCCATTTTCTGCCTGCGTGGATCCCACAATACAAGCGAGAATGCAAGATCAACCGCTTGTTGCTTGTAGAAGGATCCAATACTCCGTGAAGCAACGACGCCTGAACTATTTTTCGCAGCCGCACAAAATAAACAATGCAGCCATATTAAGCACCTTTTAAATAAAATTATCATTGCAGATTAGGTTATCTTAGAGCCGTTTAAGGGCATAGTATATTTAATTTCTCTCCTTAAGTAGTTCTATACAACCGAGAGTTGTGACATGAGAAAATATAATTATTACCAAAACAATTCTTGCTCATTCAGAAATGATAGCCTTGACTTTTAGTTTACCCCCATATGATGACTATTGTCACTTTCAACAATGAAGCGAGTGGATGTCTTTGACCAATCCATTCTAAAGCAAAGTAATCTCTTTTCTTAGCAAAAGAAAAGAGACAACAATTCTCATGATCTATCTACTAAGAGCGCTAGGATATGTAATGATAGTTATTCTTGCCAACTTGTACCTAACAATCTACCGTATCCTAAGTTTAGTTTAAGAGCACTCATATATAGCTCATTTTGGCACTACAGCTCAATGTTGAATTGTTGACGATACATAAGCAGAAGTGTGTTAAGTGTCACTTGCAATTGTACAGTGTGTCAAAAGTGGAAGTGTTTGACCGATGCACCCAAAAACACCTGCGTCATTTTCATCCGGTGCGGTGCGGTGGTCCGTGTGCGCGAGGCATAGTGTTGCGGCGCTCGGCTGCACCCCCGCTGTCCGGCGCAAACATTTATATTTCCGTTTTTCGTATGGAAATGCGTCCTCCTTGATTCAAAAAAGTAGAAAAGATTTCGTATATCAAGTTTGATTGGGCATGTGGACCAAAGTAAACTATAACTACATAAGTTAAGCTTTTTTCTTACCAAAATTTGCTCCTCACATTTGTCATGTGCTTGGAATGTTACTTGTATGCCTCACAATACCCATTATCTGTGGGCGCCTCTAGAAATGCACTTTACTACCATCGAGTTCAAGTAACGTTGCCGGATAGATTCATCATCAATTAGATTTTCCTAATATACCTTGATGTCATAAATCTTTTTATTTCTTTATGTAATTTTAGTCAAACTTGAGATACCTTGACTCTCTAAAATTCTTGAAATGACTTATAATTTGAAACGGAGAGAGTGTAATTCCCGTTGAATGCTTAGAGCTAGCGTGTTTGGTTCTTGATCTTGTCCCACCATAGCCTTATCTCGTCTAACTAATAGAGAAAACGAGAAGCTTGCCGAGATCTGGGAGCTTGTTTGGATCTCTCACCAAGGAAGCCAAATCTTGACGGCACATGTCTCGACGCGCTCACACTGGCGCATCTGTCTCGCTGCCAAAAGTAGCCCCACCGTGCTACGTCTCCCTCGCGTGTTTGGTTAGCCGCTGAAGGTTTGGCGCCACCAGCGCTCGCCGCAAACACACGTAGTTGATTTTGCCATTACAAGCTTGCCAAATGATGGGCAAACAAAACGTCCCCTGAACTTTTGGCGCAGCTGCATCTGCGGCGGCGTGGCGTGTGTAGGCGGGCACCAAATCGGCCCGAGGGCGTAGCGTGTGTAGGCGGGCACCAAACCGGCCCTAGGCGTGTCCTTAGTAACTTCCATGAGTATGGAAGTAATTGTGGATTTCTTTTCGCATTTAGCGAATCGAAATTCACTACTAAACTTTTAGATGTGGATTTCTTATCGCATTTAGCGAATCAGTTTTCATTTCTAAACTTTTCAAATGGGCCACTTTGCTTGCTAGAGTCAACAAGGAAGCAACACTACCCACTGATGTCGTGGCGTTGAGCTACATTGTATGACACAAGTTCATCTCATGTTTATCTTGTCATGCTATCACGCAAAAGGGATTGCTATCTGGTGTTAGCATGTTTGGATGCATATCTATTTCTATTCCTACCCAAAACCGCAAGAATACTAGACCTCTTATCGTTCAAAAGTTTATAGCTACATAGGGCTTGCACAATGCTAGACGCTTATGGGCCATTAGGCCATTTTCTGCCTATGTGGATCCCACAATACAAGCGAGAATGCAGGATCGACCGTTTGTCGCTTGTGGAAGGATATGATATTCCGTGAAGCAACGACGCCTGAACTGTTTTTCGCAACCGCACAAAATAAACAAATGCAGCCATACTAAGCACCTTTTAAATAAAATTATCATTGCAGATTAGGTTCTCTTAGAGCCATTTAACGATATAGTATATTTAATTTATCTCCTTAAGTAGTTCTATACAACCGCGAGTTGTGACATGAGAAAATGTAATTAGTACTAAAACAATTTTTGCTCATTCAGAAATGATAGCCTTGACTTTTAGTTTACCCCCATGTGATGTCTATTGTCACTTGCAACAGTGAAGCGAGTTGACCAATCCATTCTAAAGCAAAGTAATCTCTTTTCTTAGCAAAAGAAAAGAGAACAATTCTCATGCTCTATCTACTAAGAGCGCTAGGATATGTAATGATAGTTGTTCTTGCCAACTTGTATCTACCAATCTACGGTATCCTAAGTTTAGTTTAAGAGCACTCATATATAGCTCATTCTGGCACTGCAGCTCGATGTTGAATTGTTGACGATACATAAGCAGAAGTGTGTTAAGTGTCACTCGTAATTGGACAGTGTGTCAAAAGTGGAAGTGTCTGATCGACACACCAAAAAAACACCCGCGCCGTTTTCATCCGGTGCGGTGCGGTGGTCTGTGTGCGCGAGGCATTAGTGTTGCGGCGCTCGGCTGCACCCCGCTGTCCGGCGCCCCCACCACTACCATAATCCTCTGACCGGCTGCGGGGCGGGGGCGCGGGGCCTTGTCGTCGTCCCCCGACGGCAGCGGCTGCCGGGGGCAGCACTTTATTGCCCCCGAGGCGACACCTGTCCCGTCGCCCACCTCGCCGCCGCGATCGCCTCCCTCAAAGCCGCACCAACGCTCGAGCTCCACATCCCCTCGTCTCTCTCTTTTTTAACCCGCGCCGCTGAACTGGATTTCCTCTTGCTAATTGTGGTATACTGTAGCACGCCAGCCGCAGCCGCAACTAATCACGGCAAGGTCACGCTCCCCTCGAGCGGAGCTCCCTAGTCTCCTCCTCCCTCCCTCCCTCCTGTCGCTTCTGCCGCTGCCGCCGCTGCCCGGATATAAAGTCGCGGCCTGCTCTGTTCGCCCCCGTCCCCTTTTCCTCTGCATCCGCCTGCGGTTTCAGAGCAGCAGTCCACTGTCCAGGCACGGAATTGAATTCCGGTGGGGATTTGGGAGAGGGGAGGAGAAGGCGGTAGGCGCGGGATGGAGATGCCGGGAGGGAGCGGGGCCCCGTCGCTGGCGCGGCAGGGCTCGGTCTACGCGCTCACGTTCGACGAGTTCCAGACCACGCTCGGCGGCGCCAGCAAGGACTTCGGCTCCATGAACATGGACGAGCTGCTGCGCAGCATCTGGACGGCCGAGGAGTCCAACGCCATGGCGGCGGCCGCCCCGACCACGGCGGCTGCATCCGTGGACGCGCACGCGCAGGGGCAGCAGCAGCAGCAGCTGCTGCCCGGGGCGCACATCCAGCGCCAGGGCTCCTTCACGCTGTCCCGCACGCTCAGCCAGAAGACGGTCGACGAGGTCTGGCGCGAGATCGTGGGCTTCGCCGGCGGGGAGGACGCGCCTCCGGTCACGGCTTCCGCTCCCGCTCCCGCTCCCGCTCCCGCTCCCGCTCCCGCGCCGCTGGCGGCCCAGGCGCAGGCGCAGCGGCAGCAGACGCTGGGATCCATGACTCTGGAGGAGTTCCTGGTGCGCGCCGGCGTGGTCCGTGAGGAGATGGGGCAGGAGACCCTCATCCTGCAGCCGCACGCGCAGGGGCTTTTCTCCCAGGGCAATGCGGTCGCGCCGCAGACCATGCAGCTGGGGAACGGGATGGTGACCGGGGTCGTCGGGCAGGGGCTCGTAGGAGGGATGACGGTGGCGGAGCCGACGACGCCGGTCGTGCTCAACGGGATAGGGAAGGTGGAGGCGGGGGATCTGTCCTCGCTGTCGCCGGTGCCGTATCCCTTCGACACCGCGCTGAGGGTGAGGAAGGGACCGACCGTCGAGAAGGTGGTGGAGAGGAGGCAGAGGCGCATGATCAAGAACAGGGAGTCGGCCGCCAGGTCGCGGGCGAGGAAGCAGGTGGAGCCTTCCTTCTTTTCAGTGCACTGCTATGTCCGTTAATCATACTGCGCCTTTAGCTTAATTATAGTAAAAACTTGTCTGAAATGGAACTCTACTCTGACTATATTTGGTATGCCTCTCGATTATGTTGTACTTTATTCACTTGATGTGATCTGCCACTTCCAGTTTAGCTCTTTGATATTAATTTATTGCTAAGTAGCCTCTACAAATAGCAAGTTGCCATTGTATAATACTCTTATCTTCATCTAAAGAGGTGAAGAATCTGGGAACGAACCATGGTTCAGCTTGACCCTCTCAGATTCAGAAAGACTGAGACACTGGATAAGTTTGTTAATTTGGGAGATGGTGGTTACACATCAGACTTCATCATTTCAACCACCTCGTTGAGATGATAGGGATAGAACCTTGGGCTTACAGAGGTTTACAATTACAATCATAAACACAAGGTTTTGTGTTCTTTCTGGTAATTTTAGCTACAAATACAGTAGACATGATTGATGTATTTTACATCTTTAAGTTATTCCATGCTGCACATGTACTCCTGTATATTAGCTATAATCTTTGACCCCTTATTTTCCAACTCAAATTTTTTGGATTGCTCTACTTGATAGAAAATTGTTATGACAGTTCAATTTACTGATAAGATTCTAAAATCATAATCCAGTGTACAGACACTTAACTGCATGTGTTCTAACATTGTAGGCATACATAATGGAGCTGGAAGCTGAGGTGGCAAAACTCAAGGATCAGAATGATGAGTTGCAGAAAAAGCAGGTATAATTGCTACATTTTGTTAAAAGATATGTTGTTGCCACTAAAAAATAGATTTTCTTTCATGGTTTTATGCACATTATTTGTTTACCGTTATACCGTATCAGTGAATGTACTCAATCTGTATTCCTTTGATAATCTCTTCATATTAGACTTCCATAAATCCTTTCTCCACATTGGTACCTTTTTCTAGAGATTTGAGCTCCTAGAGACTTTTTAATTTTATAATGGGACTTGCTGCTGGCATGGAAGCAGATAAGTTGCCACAATTGGTAGCAACTTCCAAATGTCTGGTCCTTGTTCAATATGTTCTGCATCGAACTAGCTGCCTTGAGCAACTGATGGAGACTGCACATACAGATTGATGCATGTTGTCTTAGACTTGAGTTTGTAGCTTGCTAGTTTGGGCACACATCTTTCATGAGCTTAAGGTTGTTACAATGGTATTTTGATTTGTCTATTTTGAAATGTATATCATCTATATCGAATTATCAGACCTCAATTGTCACATGTATCACCTGGGCATATGATGTTATTGGTAAATTGCTAGTGTTGTATATCTGTATTGTCCATTGTGTAGCATTGTAGCGTTATCACCTCACCTCATTAATTTGAGATAAATGAAGGCAAGTTCTTGCTAGCTTAACTCTTGGGCTCAGTTTCGATCCTTAGAATTGAAAGCAATTCCAATAATCACAATTTAGGCACAGATCAAGTTAACATGGTCACATGTGTAACATACTTGAATGCTGTTGTTGGCCACATTAGGAGAAATACTTGTGTGCTGCACTGCTGTTGCATGTCTGCGAGCCAAAGAGCGTGGTTTAAGTTGCAAAGCAGAAACAGAGCATGGGGATCAATGGAATCTACTTCTATCTCTCAACTCATGAATTTAAGACAGGCTCTATCTAAACTTTGAAAAGTTCTAGAATGTCAAATAGCCTAGTCCATAAAGTAGATTGCAATTTCTCCAAAATGAAAGGATCCAAACGGACCGTTAGGGATTTATATATTTCGGACCTAAGTTCCATTTCATGCATGGTAGTTTGTTTCTTCTTAACTCCTGATAAAGCGAAAGGGGCTATATTAATTTGTTATGCTTCATTGTGCAGGTTCAAATGCTAAAGAAGCAAAAGGATGAGGTAATGATCTTCCTTGGGGAAAATATTCCTTTGCAGATTTTTCTTTTGTGTAGAAGCTTTACTGAGTTCTCTTTACACTCTGCCTGATCACTGTTGCATGTTTTCTTAATGTTGTGGAAAGAGGTGGGGGCTGATGATATGCTGCTGTTAAGCAACAAATTTTTTGTGTTTTCTATTTCATTTTCTATAACTGGTTTAATCCTTTCCACAGAACTTTCACGGATCTAGCCTCACAACATTTTAGTGGGGTTCTTTCTAGTTCATAGTTTCCCGTGATAGAAATCTGCTGATGTTTGGTTGGACATGAGTTTATTTTTTTTTCTTTCAGAAATACGACTAGAGTTTACTCCAACATGTACCTATCACTAAATCAATGAATGAACTTATTCCATTTTCATGTCCATATTATTCTGTTGCATGATTTTGGGAAAGTTTCTTTTGCACCCAAAAACTTTCTGAACCATAGACTTGTTCATAAAACATGATGTCAACCGGTTCATTTATTGTTCAGTGTTTATAAGAAAAAAAAGATTGATTGATTTAGTACCCAAAAATGATAAATAAATTCATTGCATGGATATAGGGATGGCTTGATTTTTTATCTTCCATCTGGTTTTGTTCTGCATGATTTTGTTGTACTCCGAGCATCTAGGCGAAAGACATTCAAAAGCGATGACATTCAAATGTAGCTACCAGATAAACATAAATAGGAATGACATTGAAAAGCGATGACTTGATGCTTGTTTCCGTTTTGTGCCTATTTCATGTACTTCGAGCATCTAGGCGTGCTAGATACACAGAAACCATCAACTTGACTCTGGAATGCAGTTCTAGAAGGTCCCTTGATTTCAAAAGCTCTACTGCCATTACCTGGAGACTGTTGCCTTCCTCTAAGGGATCTTAAGAGTTAATTCGCCAAAAACAATTTCAAATAAATCATATGGTTAAATATGAATACAAATTGCAAAAGTCTGGACCTGACCAAATGCTAGGAATATCAATTTGCCAATTCTTATATGATAAACCTTGGCATGTCCAGTCAAGGGATTCAACACAGGTATAGGTTTCAATACAACATTCCATTCTATGCATGAGAAAACTTCCATATGACATGGTTTCTCTTAATCAAAAAAAAAAATCATATTTGAATTCTAATATGGGCATATCTTTCACAGTTTCACCACAAGCCTATCAGAGCACTCTAGGTACATATCAATTACTATCCTATGTGAATTAGTTTAACAGCAAAGAAATGTACCATTGTGAATAGGATACACATTCAATTGAAACTGTTGCATACACTTCTCATGCATCGCTTCTTCATATGATTTAGTAAAGTAATGAGTTAACTCTATTGAGATGTTATATTTTTATTTTTTATCTGATTAACTAGTTTGGATTTTAAATAAATAGAGCTTCACGTGATGTTTACTTATTGGAAATAGAATGCTAAGACTAGCAATTGTACCTTGCTTAGTGCTACCACGTCTATATTTTTAACTTATCCCGACTAGTTGGTGTTTTTTAAAGAAAAAGGAAAGAAAATCTCATCAGTGACTCAGTGAGTGAACAACAGTACTGGTGTTGGCATCCTCATGATTTATAGTGAGATAAAATAGCAAAGCATGCATTATTTTTTCTGAAATTCAGATAGTTCTTGGTTCTGATTATTATTTTTAACATATTAACTTGAGAAGTATGCTTTTTCGTGACAATCTTGGTGAAAATTCTATGACTATTTTGTAGCGGAAGACAGTAGATCTTTTTGGCTGCTGATTGTGATGCGCTGCATATTCATCAGTTGGAAAATGGTGGTTCCCTTCAGACAATATATATTTTTTAGCTCACAGAAGTTTCTCGGTAAATGGTTTTTGCAGGTCCTGGAGCGAATCAACAACCAACATGGACCAAAGGCAAAGAAACTTTGCCTTCGCCGCACCCTGACTGGCCCATGGTAGCCTGATGAAGCTTGCACAGAATTGACCAAAGTCAAGATCGCCGGCTTAGATGTGCCCGTGTGTATATATCAGATGAATTAAGAGTCCCCAGTTACCCCTGTAGTCCGCCGCTGCTCCAGAGCTACCGTTCTCCTTGTTCTGTGACGCTCAGTGGCGTGGGTAGTCTTCACCTGACAGTGACAGTTTACCGTTTAGGTTCAAGTTGAGCAATCCTCATATGAACAATGAGGCGTACCATCTAATCTGTTTATTAACTCCCTCCTATCTATTGCCATGGTGAGATCATGCAAGTAACTTAATGTTATGTTGTTGAGATAATTTGATAATGAGATGCCACCAGGTTATAGCTGATAGCTCGGATGGTCTGTACCCGCCCGGGCGCAGGCCGCAGCGATGAGAATGTTTAGTTGCTGACCTGCTTGTAGCAATGTCCCGTTTTTCTGGGCTACGTTACTCATAACTGATGGATGTAGACGAAATGTAGCTGTCGCGTACTCCGTGGCACCTCATGCGCGCGATTATTTGCCTCGGGCGTGTTTGTTGTTTCATACATTTGAGCTCTCAAAATAGGACAAGGATTCAAGTAGAGGCTTGGTTGAACTTGCTCTTACACCCTACGAGACCCTAGAGGGTCTATTTGGTTAAGCTATGAGATGTGGAAGCTATGAAAAAAAACTATTATGAGCTATGTGCTGTGGAAAGGTTGTAATCTATTTGGCTGAAACAAGTATTAAACATATCTCTCTCTCCCTTAAAACAACTATGGGATAGCTCTCTATTCCATCCATTTCAAAAAACAGAAAGTCAAAAGCAAGGTTTATGGTGTTTCAAAACTCTACTACACGTAAGCAGCAACTTCCGTAAAAAGTAGTTTCTATAAAAGCAGCTTTTTGTTTCACCCATTTAGCTGGCTTTCTGTTTTTTAGTAGTAGGAGCACTTTTTAGAAGCTCAACCAAAAATCTCTTAAGTAGTATTCAATTCATCCCAAATTATAAGACGTTTGATTTTTTTACACCAAGTTTGACCACTCATCTTTTTAAAATTTTACGCAAAATATCACTTCTTTTGTCGTGGCTTTGTTTATTAATAAAAATTCTTCAAAAATAACTTAAATTTGACTTTGTTTGCAATTTTTTTGAATAAGACGAGTGCACTGGCGGAGCCTCTCAGAGGCCAAACTGGGCACTCGCCCCTCCTATTTTGGCCACAGTTCTTTATCATGTACTTATTCTTTGATATAGACATACTAATTAAAGAGGAAAATAAGATTGATATATTTGATAGAACGTTAATATTTCTTTGATATACATAACTACTACTTTTTAGTAAGGGGAGATAATACGAAAACTAGACTGAAGCAGCCAAAATTTCCTATACATTAATTTCTACTAAACAATTTGGCCCCTCCTTGTATGATCCCCACGCTCCGCCGCTGGACGAGTGGTCAAACTTAAGGGCAAAAAAGTTAAAATGTCTTATAATTTGGGATGAAAGGAGTATAAGGTTTAAAAAGGTAAGTAAGCTCCCACTTATACATGGATCTAATTATCCCTACCGGAGCCCTGAGAAACTTGGATTCCTCTTGTTTTTCATTTAAATCCTTGGGGTTGGGAATGAATCTGACTAATATGGTTACTAAACAAAAACAACACACAACACATGGTTGGAAAAAAACGATAACCTGTTGTTCCTTGTTGTTGGCTATCAAATATCAATTGTAATTCATCTCTTCTGAAACATAGAGTACATGCCGACCCTAACATTTACTTTTCTCACTTTATACCTTGATTTCTTCCTTTGGAAAGGTGAAATCAAAACCTTAATACAATTTCCGTGACTCACCACAATTTTAGGAGCTCGTTCGTCAACTCCTTACCGTCTAGAAGGCTTCATCTTCAAGAGTAGCAAACACTTCCCCAAATGCTTGACAAGATCAAGTGATCAAGGGTGAGATTGCTTTCTCTTGCTCTCAATCACACAATCTCTCAATCCAAATTTTTATATCTCATAAGAATCAAACAAATGCAACAGAAGAGGGACAAAGAAGAGATCAAATGGCCCAGAGAGGTGCTCATCATGGTGGAGGAGCTGAGTGGAGTAAAGTTGGTGAGGGTGTATAAATACTCAACCCCCAAAGGCTAGCCATTATGTCACTTTTCTACCCAAGATTGAAAATTCTAATCCCCATAAAAAAATTTGGTACCTAAAAAATAATTAGTGCAAAACCAACATAGATACACGTTAGAAAGTGATGGAAATATAAAATTCCTACTCTTATTGGAATTTCTAATCTAGGAGAATAAATTGGATTCTAAGTGCCCTGATTAGAAATCCAATCAATATTTTTGACCATACCTAGGAACTCCAAAACAATTGAGCTAAAACAACTGTAATGTTACACTTTGATCTTCGATTTCAATGATCTTGGACTTACGGAAAGCTTATTTAGAGGGCTATGCATCCCAACTAAAAAATGCTCCTAGACCATCATTTGAAAGTGTTTGTAACAAGTGTTTCTCTCAAGTTAGCGCTTGAGTGTAGTTATCTTGAGCACTGAAACTTGTCAACACACTTAATGTTGCATTCTTCTTGATAGTACACCATACTAATACTAGCAATCAAATATAAAATCTATTTCAACCTCTTGAGCTTGCATGACTCTTCATATACCATTCCTTCACAATATGTCTTGACAATGGTGAAACCCTCATGTTTGGTATTGGTAATTGAGACAACTTGTGGACTAACCATTTGCTAAGTTTTGATTAAGCTAGATATAGTTAATACCAAGATGATGAGCAAGGCTTCGAGTTGGATGGAGGTTGATAAATCCAAATGGAGCAAGCTTAGACTTGGAGAATGTGAAGAGGTGGAAGCAAACCCAAAGGCAAATGTATATGTTAGGGGCTTTGTTTTCGCTAGTCGTTATACAATAAAGTTGGACAGGGGCACAAAACTAGTTCGTTGCTCACTCAGTCATCCTAAGATTTTCAAATGGAGCTACCAGATCGGTCCAGTGCAGACCCTAGATCTCGCACCGCACCATTCTACCAAAGAGGTTGTTTTGGGATGTTTCGGGTGTTTGTGTAGCTTCTACTCAAAAAGGGTAACAACTAGAACTTCAAATGGGTCTATAAATAGACCTTGTGGCCGGCCTTGGCCACTTTCTTGGACCCTCATACATATGTGCACATCTCTTGAGAGCTAAGAAACACACTCCACTCACTTGCATCACTTTGGATTACATTTGGGTGAGATTGGAGAGCCACTAGCGCATTTGCATCATTGATTTGCATCTTGTGGCACTAGAGTGTTGCAGTTGTTGGTGTTCTTGTTACTCTTGCTGATTGTTGTCACCTAGTCAGCTTGGAACTTGGAGCATCATCGAGGGGCTATTGGTGATTGTTGTTGCATCTAATTGACTTGTTTTAAGGGGCTCTTGTGTTCATCCCCGTAGGAGATCATGAAGATCAGCTCTAGTGGAATGCTTGTAGCTAGTGGATTGCTTATTGAGAAGATCAACTCTAGTGGAATGTTCGTGGCTAGTGGATTGCTTGTTGAGTTTGATTTTTGTGGCACCCAAGTTGTGGGTCTAGCTTGAGTGGCTAGTTAGCATGTGAATCATCATCTCCTTGAGACTCGCCATAAGGAGGATGTAGGTTGCCAACAAGCAATCAAACCTCGAGAATAAATCTTGTGTTCATCTCTTGACTGGATCGGTACAAACCACAACACTTGCACATTCATTCATCTATTGCTTGTGTGGTAGTTGCTTGTAGTTATAGTTGTAGCTAAAAGCCCTAGTTTGGTTTTGGATAATTGATGAAACCTATTTGGACTAACCCTATGTCTAAGTGTGTATGAGACAGGTTGGTCCAACACCAAGTGATGGAGTTAGATGGATGATGATGTCCACATGATGGTGATCAAAGACTCCAATGCTTGGAAAAGAAGAAAGAGAAAAACAAAATGAGCTAGAGGCAAAGGTATATGCATAGGGCTATTTTGTTTTGGTGATCAAGACACTATAGAGAGTGTGATCACATTTAGGATTGATAATCGTACTATTAAGAGGAGCGAAACTCGTTTGTGAAATACGGTTATCAAAGTGCCACTAGATGATCTTACTTTGCATATGCATTTAGAATCTAGTGTGTGCTAACATCCCTTGGAAAAGTGCTTGATAAATGCTAACTCACATACACAAGTAGTGGAAACTTGGTGGAGTTAACACATTTGCACAAGGGATGAAGTGGAGATTGTTTCCGTGCTCTCTAAGGAGCATCAGACGCTGGTCTGATGAGCATCAGACGCTGGGGGTAGCGTCCGATGGCATACCCTAAGTGAACTGAGATGACTGAGTAGCATCGAACGCAGACAACGGACGCTGAGAAAACACTGTTGCTAAGTCTGATGCTGATGACGTGTCCTAGGGTTGTTCTCAGGAAAGCATCGGACGCTGGGCAGCGTCCGATGTGGCTTCCTCGGACGCGTCCGATGTCCGCAGGAGCTTTCTGGATGCTCTCTGCATAGACATCGGACTCTGGCTCTGTAGCGTTCGATGTTGGCGCGACTAGCCGTTGTGAAATCTGTCAGGTCATCGGACGCTGGACAGGTGCGTCCGATGCAGCGTCCGATGCAACATTAACAGTGCGCGTTTGAATCTAGCCGTTGGGATCTAGCGGCTGCAGTTGAATGGAAGGGGACGCGTGGCGTTCATCAAGGCATCGGACGCTAGCCGTGCGTCCGTTGTAAATCCATCGGAGCGTCCGATGGCCCCGCAGAATCTGAATGAAAGGGGGGTTTCAGCCCTCTCTTTTGTGGGGGCTCTATATAAGGCTTGTGGTCGGCTTGGGCTCACTCTCTTGGCCATTTTGAATTGCCTAAACTCTATTATAAGCCTAGCAAAACATCTCCCACTTCATTTGATTGATTGATTCATCATATTGAGAGAGATTGGGAGAGCCAAGTGCATTGCATGAGTGTGTTCATCTAGAGGCACTCAGTGTTCGTGTTTCGCTGCAGATTTCTCTTGTTACTCTTGGTGTTTGTCAACACCTAGACGGCTTGGAGCAGCGAGGATCGTTGAGCGGAAGTTGGTGATTGTTTCCGGCTCCGATCGGTGGCTTGTAAGGGGTTTCTTGTGCCTTCCCCGCGAGAGATAGCGAAAGGTAACTTTAGTGGATTGCTCGTAGCTTGTGAATCCCCATCTTGTGGTGTGGTTGTGCGGCACCCTATCGAGGGTTTGGCGTGTGATGCCAATTAGCTCGTGAACCTCCAAGTGGGTGTATCGCTACAACGGGGACGTAGCTTGCCAGCAAGCAAGTGAACCTCGGAGAAAAAATCATTGTGTCATCTTGTCTCTGTGGTATTCATTGGTATCTATTTATGATCTCTTGCCCGGCTCGGTATACATACTTCTATCACTTGTATTTACCTTTGTTACATTCTTGCAAGTGATAATTGTATCTTCTTGTAGCTAATTAAAATTACTTATCGTGTGTAGTTGTAATTATTGTTGCTCACTTGCTCATTTAGTTGTAAAGTAGCAATATAGACATTGCGTGACATAGAGATTATAATTTACTAGAATTGTGGATAGGTGGTTTGCACTTTTGTAGAGCTAGCGCAAAACTTGCTTTGCCATTTGGTTGTCTAACAAACTTTGCTAAGTGTTGTTATAGAATTTTTATAGGCTATTCACCCCCCTCTAGCCATTTAGGACCTTTCAATAGCTTACTAGAGTAGTTTAGTTGTTGTAGTTAAGTAGCTAGTGTTAGTTTCTTAGCTTGTAGCTCTCTAGTGTAGCTAGTTAGCAAGTAGCTCTTGTGTAGTGAAGTGCTTTGGTGTAGAAATCAATTGCAACTAGAATTGTGTGGGGCCTTGGTTGGGTGAATTAGTGCTAGTGCTAGTAGGGGCTATTAGGGCTTGCTATTTTACTAACCACACAAGCTCATCTTCCCACACCTTGAGTCAACTTTGCTTTGCACCAACAAAAATTCCTCATTTGAAGTTGTTAGCTAAGCACAAGCTCAAACACAACCTTCTGAGAACACAAGGTTGATATGTGCCCTTGTGGTTCCCTTCCTGAGTGATGAGTGATCGATCAACGGGCAACATGTCTCTTGGCTGTGTTGATGTGCAGGTGCGGAGCTCGGGCAGTGGTCGAAGGTGAGGTGAAGGTCAAGTAGGGACGTGCCGTGCCGACGGACCGGGAACGGTGAAGGGCGGACGTGGAGCTTGGACCGACAGACCAGGAGACCTGAGGACCAGCTGTGGTAGCTGGCACGTGGCGTTGACAAGCAAGAGGACATGGGGATGTGCGGTGCATCGGCCGAGTCAGGAGGAAGGTGATGGCGTCGTGACACTTGGCGGGAGGCCGAGGAGGATGGCGAATGCACTGTGCCCGGCGTGGAGGCTGGACATGCTCCGGCATCGGTGCTGGGACTCGGTGTGCGAACCACATCCCGTCTACGACACGGGTTCGGTAACTGAGCCTCGAAAAGCTACCCTCGACGGTTTCCGAGTTTGGGCCTCAAAACTTGGGGTGGCCGGTTTCTGAGTTTGGGCCTCAAAACTCGGCGTGGACGGTTTCCAGGTTTGGGCCTCAAAACCTGGGCGCGCGGGTTTCTGAGTTTGGGCCACAAAACTCAGCCTGAGGACAGGTTTCCCGGTTTCGGCCTCAAAACCGGGGGAAGGCCCAGGTTTCCCGGTTTCGGCCTCAAAACCGGGGTGAGGTCCGCAAAAAGGACGGTCGACGCGTGGCGGCGTGAAGAGGCTGGCGCGGCGGCGCAGCTATTCGCGAAGTAGGCGTGGCGGTCGACAGGGCGGCACGTGGCGGCATCCTGAGGCTTGCGTCGAGGCGAAGCTAAGGATGAGGTGGGCGCGTAGCCGTCGGATCGGCTATCAGCAGAGTTGGACCGGGATACCCCTAGGGTTGGCCGATTCGCTCTTGTATCTAGGGGTAGAAAGGGGATTATTGTTTTAGGCTATAAATAAGAGAGGAACCCCTCCTCTCCCTCTATCCTTGCAGTCATTTGTTCCTGAGCTCTCTCTCTCTAGCCCTCTGCTTAGGTTCTAATCATACCTCGCTGCAAGCGATCCGCAGAGACGGAAATCATACCTCTGTGTATTTGGATCTTTTGAGGAAACGAGACTGTATTCTCGTTGTCTCCTCGTGTGGAGGAATTTCGGCTGAAATCAAATCGTGTTCTGTGTTCTTCACGTTTTGGTTTTTCATCTCCCGGAGATTTGCATCGTTCTCCCTCTCCGTGAGATGATTTTCGATTCCACTTGAATCAATTTGTTCTTGGTCGTGAGCCCCTTCTTTCTACCGAAGGATTTCTCTCCTAACCTCACGAATCCATAGATCGGGTTGATTTCACGTTCGTTCTTCGTTCTTCCTTCTTTCTCGGTGATCCTTTGATTTCTCTTGATTGACTTGGTTTGGTGCGGTGATTTCTTAGGATTAGCACCCCAATACATAGAGGAACACCTGGGAGGAGTTTGATCGAAGTCCCTCTCGATTTGGTTGAGATCGATTTGGATTTGTGTTTGAACCCAAGCAAGTTTGTGCTTTCTGGGTGGTGGCGGACAGTCCGCGCCCCTGACGGCGGACAGTCCGCGGATCGGGATTCTTCAGGGTCAGTCAGGCGCAGACCCCTGACTGTTCACTGTCAAGTGAACGGCGGACAGTCCGCGGTACAAACCCGCGGACAGTCCGGGACCTGTCCAGCAGACTTGCAGTACTGTTTGGTTTCTGCGTTTTTGCCGGCGGACAGTCCGGCTCCCAGTCGCGGACAGTCCAGGACTCAACGGCGGACAGTCCGGGACTCTGACCCCGGACAGTCCGCGAATCTGCTGATTGTGCAGTTTTGCTCCGTGGCTCTGGCAGTTGGTCTTGGAGTTTCTCCGGAGGTTCCGCTGTACCACTAGGACATCTCCTAGGGTATCCACCTACTCGTAGGTCGTGAACTCTCCGGTCGTTTCGAGTCTTCGCTTTTGGGGTGACTTTCTGGGACAAGGGCCATACTATTCACGAGTTGAATTTGAGGCTCCCATTCACCCCCCCTCTGGTCGCTAATCCGGTCCTTCAATTGGTATCAGAGCTGGTTAAGGGATCTTCTCTACCTTAATCGGTTTCGGATCCTAAGGGCGACATGGAACGAGGGAACGGCAAGGCTCCATGGTTCGATGGAACGAACTATCCCTATTGGAAGATTCGGATGCGTGCTTATCTCAACAGCATCGGATCTTCTGTCTGAGAGATATGTGAGAACGCTGAGTACGTAGTCCTTGCGGCTCGTGTGGGTCAGATCCAGATTGACCAACACGAGGCCAACTCCAAGGCTCGTAACGCTCTTTTGGCCAACATCTCCCTTCCTGAGTTCGAGCGTGTCTCTGAGCTTGAGACGACACGAGAGATCTGGATGAAGCTTCAGAGCTACCACGAGAGGACCGCTCAGGTCAAGACCAGACTCTTCGAGACGTACAAGCGCGAGTACGAGAACTTTGTTCAGTTGGAGGGAGAGACGATTGACACCATGTTCGCTCGTTTCCAAACGATTGTGAACAAGATGCGTGCCAATCGGGCTAACCTACCCTATGACGATCATGAGAGGGCTCTCAAGTTGCTATACGCCTTGGATCGGAGGGTATGGGAGGTGAAGGTGTCGACCATCATAGAGTCTACATCTTATGACACCCTCACCGTGGACGAGCTGTTCAGCAAGCTCAAGTCCACCGAGATCGATCACCTGACTCAGGCCAAGCTGAAGAACCCATCTTCACATACCATGGCTTTGGTCTCTGGCACAGGTGGATCGACTTTCTCTGCTGACCCCTCACCTCCTCTGTTTTCGTTGTCATCTTTGCTTACAGTCACGGAGGAGCAGTTGGAGGCGGTTGGAGACGATGAGCTCGCCCTCGTCATCACCCGGTTCTCGCGGTTTCACAACAACCGCCTGAATCGCCGGCGTGGTGGCGCACGCGAGGGCTGCTACAAGTGTGGTGATCTAGATCACTTCATGGCGAACTGCCCCAAGAACGATAAGAACTTCCCCGGCAAGAACCGCAACTCCAGACGCAAGGGCAAGCCTGAGAACAAGGTCGTGAAGAAGAAGAAGGGCAGCTATCGCCGAGAGGACATGGAGAAGGCTTTCGACACCGGTCAGCGTGCCTTCCTCGCCACCATCAGTGACGGCGAGAATACCTCCGACGGCGACTCCAGCGATGATGGGTCCGAGCACAAGACTGAAGAACGCTTCAACGGACTCTGCTTCTTCGACCATTCCTCCAAGGGTCTCTGCACCATGGCCTTGGACGAAGAGGACGCCAAATGCCAGGCAAAGGATGCCGACACCGACGACGACGACGACGACGACGATGCTTCCGAGGTATCAACCTCTTCTCTTGTCGATCGTCTTACCGGTGAGCGCGATTCTCTTGTCGACATAGTTCTCGTTCAGGACAAGCAACTCAAGTGAGCTATCCGAGAGCGCAATGAGTTTAAGGCTAAGATGAATGAGGCGCTCAAAGAGCTTGAGTTTGCTAAGTCTGAGGTGAAGGTGGCTGAGGTGGAGGAGTGTGAGGAGTGCACGATGCATATGACAAACTTTGCCACCTTGCAAACCAAGTATGCCTCTTTGATTGAGGTGTATGATGAGCTGAAGAGTAGGCTAGACTTGGTAGGTGATTGCAAAGAGTGTCCCTCCCTGAAGAAGGAGCTGGAGGAAGTGAAGGCAAGGTCCTTCCTGCTTGGTGCGTGCAAGCTTTGTCCTAGCTTACGAACTGAGTTGGCAGAAGTTAATGCCAAGCTTGCTGAAGCCTTGAAGGCCAGCTCAGTTAGCACTTTGTCCGCTCAATGTGAGCGATGCGTGGGGATGGAGCTTGAGATTGCCAACTGTCGGCATGACAGGATGCAAACCGAGGAGGAAAACACATACCTTCGGTCCATCCTGAGTTGGGTGTCATGCAGTGAGCCACAGTTGGGCATGATGATCAGTCAGTTCAAGAGGGGAACTGATTGCTCGGGAGTAGGCTTTGCTTCAGGTGGGAAGGGCGCTAGTATCTTTGGCAAGATCGATGAGTTTAGCGGAGTGAACCCGAGTGAGAAGCCATCCGCTATCCCTAAGCTTACCAAGATCACCCCACCTGAGCCTCCCAAGCCTATCACCAAGGATGGTATCCTTGATGAACCTCCCAAGGCTCCACCTCGCAAGCAAGTGTGGATTCCCAAACCGAACCATCTTAGGAACTCACTTGACACCCTTCCCGACGTCTCTAGTGATCCCCTTCTGAGAGGCAAGCAGCCAGCCAGTGTGAACAACCCTCGCAACTTTAGGAACCAACAACCCAAGAGAGTGGTGAGGTTTGAGTGCGAGTACTGTCACCGTGAGGGTCACCTAGCTGAGTTTTGCTTTCGGAGGAAGAGAGACGCTAGGAAGGAGTTGGAGCTGAACAACCAGGCCAGGCACCACCCTCTCCATGGTGTGCAAGGTCGGGGAGTTCAGAGGCAGGGCGCTAGGCCTGGAGGTGCACTTCCTCAGGTTGCTAGGCCCCAGGCAGCTAGACCACAGGGTGGTGGTCGTGCCCGTCGCGGTTCCGGTCGTCCTCAATACGACCGTGAGCCGGGTGTAAGAGGTTTTGCTGCTCAGTCCCATAGCGGACCACCTTTTCAGTATGGTGGTGATCGCTTTGCTCAAATGGGACAAGTAGGTCAGTTTGGAGGTTATCCGTTCCATAGCGGACCACCCTTTCAGGTCGGTGGTGATCGCTATCCACCCATGGGATGAGGACAGTTTGGTGTTGCTGCTAACACTTTTTCTGGGCCTATGACACAACACTGGTATCCTTCTCAGTATACTAACCCCAATGTTGTGCCATATGCTCACTTCCTGCCTTTCTATTGATGCAGGAACTTCGGTTGGAGAACATGTAGCTCATGGATTCCGGGTGTTCGCGCCACATGACCGGAAAGAAGGAATGGTTCTCCAGCCTTAGCCCCGTGATGCACAAGGAGTACATCACTTTCGGGGATAATAGTAGAGGTAAGGTTGTTTCTCAAGGAGCTATTCGGCTCAATGAGAACTTTGTCCTTAAGGATGTTGCTTTGGTTTCGAACTTGCATTACAATTTGCTTTCCGTTTCGCAACTTCTTGAGGATGATTGTGAAGTGCGCTTTAAGAAGGGTTTGAGTCGTGTTTTAGACCCTCGGGGAGATCTTGTTTGTTGGATCGTCCCTTTTGGCCGTGTTTTCAGAGCCGACTTTTCTCGTTCGTTCGACTCTGCTAGATGTTTGATGGCTGGTCCTTCTGATGATTTGTGGAAGTGGCATAGGAGGCTCGGTCACTTGAGCTTTGACTTGCTTGCAAGACTTAGCTCACTTGGCCTAATCCAAGGATTGCCCAAGCTTAAGTTTTAGAAGGACCTTGTTTGCCATCCTTGTCGTCAGGGGAAGATGGTTGCTGCTTCTCACCCACCTGTTAATCAGGTGATGACAAAGCGACCCGGCGAGCTTTTTCACATGGACACGGTTGGTCCAGCTCAGGTTTGCTCAGCGGGTGGGAAGTGGTACGTTCTAGTGACCGTTGATGATTTTTCGAGGTACTCTTGGGTGTTCTTTATGGAGGGTAAGGATGAAGCTTTTCCTTTTGCTCGTGATTTAATTCTAAGGTTGAAAACTGAGTTTCCCCCTGATACCATTAGAGCTATTCGTAGCGACAATGGTATTGAGTTTGATAACTCTCAGTTTGCCTCTTTCTGTTCTTCTAATGGAATCGAGCATCAGTTTTCTTCTCCTTATGTTCCCCAGCAGAACGGTGTTGTTGAGCGCAAAAACCGGACTCTCGTTGAGATGGCCAGGACGATGCTCGATGAGCATAGGACTCCTAGGCGTTTTTGGGCCGAGGCGATCAACACCGCTTGCCATGTTTCAAATCGCATCTTTCTTCGTGCTTTGATGAAAAAGACTTCTTATGAGTTGCGTTTTGGACGGGTACCCAAGGTGTCTCATTTTCGGGTGTTTGGGTGCAAGTGCTTCATCCTGAAGCAAGGCAATTTGGACAAATTTGAATCTCGCTCTGCTGATGGGGTGTTTCTTGGTTATGCTTCTTATTCACGTGCTTATCGAGTTCTTAACCTGGAAACTAACCGGATAGTGGAGACCTGCGAGGTCACATTCGACGAGACTATGCCTTGTGTTTCTTCTGCTTTTGATGTTGCAGGAGAACAGGAGATGGGAGAGACCATCTTTGTGGAGGAGGAGCAGGAGAATGCCGATTGGGGTGATCCCGAGCCAACTCCACTGGCTGCTCCCGTCGACCCTACGACGTCTACTTTGGCTCGAGGACCCGATCCCACGACATCCTCTTCTTAGGGTCCTCTAGAGCCACCTCTCCAGCGAGCACCCGCTGCACCTGAGGGAGCGACTGCATCTGGCGAGGGGGAGGCGACTTCGGCGAGGCAAGCGCCCCGAAGCGTTCAGCAAGTTCACCCCCCGCAGCAGATGATCGGCGGCATCGACCAGCGAGTCACGCGGTCGCGAGCGTATGGAATCTCTCACTTTGCTCATTCTGCATTCGTTGCGTCTTTTGAGCCCAAAGATGTTGGACACTCCCTTTCTGATTCTAACTGGGTTAATGCCATGCATGAGGAGTTAGAAAATTTTGAGCGAAACCAAGTTTGGACCCTAGTTCCACCTCCACCAGAATGCCACCCTATAGGTACCAAATGGGTTTTCAAAAACAAAGAGGGTGAGGATGGGATGGTAGTGAGGAACAAGGCTAGGCTAGTAGCCCAGGGTTTCTGCCAGAAAGAGGGAATAGACTATGAGAAAACCTTTGCCCCTGTAGCCCGTTTAGAAGCCATTAGAATCCTCCTAGCCTTTGCTGCTTCGAAGGGTTTTAAGCTTTATCAGATGGATGTCAAGAGTGCTTTCTTGAATGGGTACATAGAGGAAGAGGTTTATGTTAGGCAACCCCCTGGTTTCGAGGATCCCAAGTTTCCAAACCATGTCTATAAACTTTCAAAAGCTTTGTATGGTTTGAAACAAGCCCCGAGAGCTTGGTATGATCGTTTGAAAACCTTTTTACTCTCCAAGGGTTTTAAAATGGGACGGGTCGATAGAACGTTGTTTCTCCTCAAGCAAGGCAACGATACTCTGTTAGTCCAGATTTACGTGGATGACATCATCTTTGGTGGCTCTTCTCATGCGCTTGTTGCAAAGTTTTCAGATACTATGAGCAGGGAGTTCGAGATGAGTATGATGGACGAGTTGACTTTCTTCCTCGGGTTGCAAATTAAGCAAACCCGAGACGGGACGTTCGTGCATCAAGGAAAATACACGAAGGACATCCTGAAGAAATTCGACATGGGCGAGGCCAAGCCTCTTACGACGCCCATGCCGACGACTGCTGCGATGGATGCGGACCAGGACGGAGAGCCGGTTGATCAGAAGGAGTACAGGAGCATGATCGGCTCGCTCCTGTACCTGACGGCGACGAGGCCAGATATACAGTTTTCTGTGTGTCTGTGCGCTCGTTTTCAGGCGTCCCCTCGGACTTCCCACAAGCAAGCAGTCAAGCGCATCATGAGGTACCTCCGATACACTCCTGAGTTCGAACTTTGGTACTCTTCTTCTTCGACTCTTTCGCTTTGTGGTTATTCCGATGCGGATTTTGCCGGCTGTCGGCTTGAGCGCAAGTCTACTTCTGGGACTTGTCAGTTTCTTGGCTCTTCTTTGGTCTCGTGGTCTTCTCGCAAACAGTCGAACGTAGCCCAGTCTACTACAGAAGCTGAGTATGTTGCCGCTGCTTCGCTTTTATGGATGGTTGCTACTTTGCATGATTTTGGTCTAGATTTCAGTCGGGTTCCTTTGCTTTGCGACAACACTTCTGCCATTAGTGTAGCAAAGAACCCTGTTCTTCACTCCAAGACCAAACACATCGATGTTCGCTTTCACTTTCTTCATGATCACTATGAGAAAGGCGACATTGATCTTAGGCATGTAGACACCCATAACCAGGTTGCGGATATTTTCACCAAGCCTTTGGATCTCTCAACGTTTGCTAGGTTGAGAGGTGAGCTTGGTGTGTGTTTCCCCTTTTAGATGGGGGAGGCATGTTGCTTGTTGTACCATAGACTGACTTTCTGATCCTTTTTGTTTTTGGGTCTTGAGTCTTTTTGGTTTTGCTTTGGCTTCGATTCTGACTTCATCATATATGCATCTTGCATTTTTAAGATTCATGTCTATATTCTTGAGAATGAACTTATGCTCTGATTAGTGTATGCTTCGATGATATATGATGTTGCTTAGGCTCTTTTTGATCTCTGATACATGGTGTGAGCTAAGCTATATTTTTCAGAATGATGAACATGCTTAAAGAACTTAAAATTTGATACATGTTCACCATTGAGATTGGCAACTAGCATGTGTAGGATGTGTTGAGGTCATTTGAGCTATTTCATATATGCTAGGTTGCTATGTCTCTAGTCCTGAGTCTTTCACTTGCTTGGACTGTTTATATTCTGCTTAAAATGAACCAAGTGTTAGTGAAAAGATCAAGATGGGATTGCTTTGTCAGCACATCACGGTATCGAGACTGTTTCTCATAGCACTTTGAGTTAAACTTGAGCCGTGTAGTGTAAGACCGAAACCGATGCTTAAAGCTTCTGATTGCATATGCATAGGCTTAGCACGGTTGGAAAGTTAGGCAATGACAAGCTTTCAACCTCTCGCAATCACATGCTGAATTTGAACTTGTGTTAATAACCGCTGCAATTTCTCCGATAAAATCTGAAAACACAAGTTTATGTTTCACTCTATAGCATGATGATTGAACTTTGCTAGGGGTAGTTCACCTTGTATACATGTTTAGCACTTGTTTGACTTCCTGTCTATACATGTTCAGTGCTGTTTTGATGGTGAAACCCCTTTCTGAATGGCTTAAAACTTCTTACTAAACTTCTGCATTCATATTCTGTATTCGGTGATCAGTTTGAGCCTTTGCTAGCACTTTTACATGTTGCTTAGTAGTCGGATCAGCACTCCTTAGAGCATTCTTTCACTCTTTCGAGTATATACCTGAAGCTGCTAACATGCACTTTTAACTCATGTGCATTTGCTTGACTCCGATAGGCATGACCTAGCTCTGTCTTCCTTACTTGAGCTTTTACCCCTCTCTTTTGATTGCAATTTGTCCCCAAGGGGGAGAATGCTTCTGGTGGTGTCAATTTGCAATTTATGCTTCACTTGCTGAGGGGGAGTTCTTTGAGTGAGGGGGAGTTTTTCTGTGCCTGTTCTGAGTCAGTTTCTTATTTTGATATCGATCGTTTCAGCTAGTTGTGTCGAGCCTCTGTGCCTCTATCTTGAGGGACTAGCTGTTTTTCATCATGTTTTGATGGTTCTTGATTGGTATCGTGCTTACTGCTGGTTGTGTTGAGCCTCTGTGCCTCTATCTTGAGGGACTAGCAGTACCTGCTTGTTATGCAGTCTTCGTGTGTCTTCGAGCTCTCAGCTAGTGGTGTTGAGCTCTTTCTGCCTCTTCTTGAGGACTAGCTTGTTTTTGACTTGGTTGCGTCGAGCCGTTGCCCATGTCTTTGGGAACCAAGTCTTGTGCTCTGTTTTTGATCGAGTTTTGCTCCTTGATGAGTTGTTGCTCCGATCTCTTGCTTGGTTGTGTCGAACCGTTGCCCATGTCTTTGGGGACCAAGTTTCGCTTATCTCGATTTGTCCCTCTTCGGCCTTTTCTCTGGCTTTTGGGCATTTCGAGTGAGTTTTTCTCCTTCTACCCAATTTTGCCTTCTTTCTATTTTGGTTACGGTTACTATGAGTTGACGATGCACTCATCAAGGGGGAGATTGAGAACACAAGGTTGATATGTGCCCTTGTGGTTCCCTTCCTAAGTGATGAGTGATCGATCAACGGGCAACATGTCTCTTGGCTGTGTTGATGTGCAGGTGCGGAGCTCGGGCAGTGGTCGAAGGTGAGGTGAAGGTCAAGTAGGGACGTGCCGTGCTGACGGACCGGGAACGGTGAAGGGCGGACGTGGAGCTTGGACCGACGGACCAGGAGACCTGAGGACCAGCTGTGGTAGCTGGCACGTGGCGTTGACAAGCAAGAGGACATGGGGATGTGCGGTGCATCGGCCGAGTCGGGAGGAAGGTGATGGCGTCGTGACACTTGGCGGGAGGCCGAGGAGGATGGCGAATGCACTGTGCCCGGCGTGGAGGCTGGACATGCTCCGGCATCGGTGCTGGGACTCGGGGTGTGCGAACCACATCCCGTCTACGGCACGGGTTCGGTAGCTGAGCCTCGAAAAGCTACCCTCGACGGTTTCCGAGTTTGGGCCTCAAAACTCGGGGTGGTCGGTTTCCGAGTTTGGGCCTCAAAACTCGGCGTGGACGGTTTCCACGTTTGGGCCTCAAAACCTGGGCACGCGGGTTTCTGAGTTTGGGCCACAAAACTTAGCCTGAGGATAGGTTTCCCGGTTTCGGCCTCAAAACCGGGGGAAGGCCCAGGTTTCCTGGTTTCAGCCTCAAAACCGGGGGGAGGTCCGCAAAAAGGACGGTCGACGCGTGGCGGCGTGAAGAGGCTGGCGCGGCGGCGCAGCTATTCGCGAAGTAGGCGCGGCGGTCGACAGGGCGGCACGTGGCGGCATCCTGAGGCTTGCGTCGAGGCGAAGCTAAGGATGAGGTGGGCGCGTAGCCGTCGGATCGGCTATCAGCAGAGTTGGACCGGGATACCCCTAGGGTTGGCCGATTCGCTCTTGTATCTAGGGGTAGAAAGGGGATTGTTGTTTTAGGCTATAAATAAGAGAGGCACCCCTCCTCTCCCTCTATCCTTGCAGTCATTTGTTCCTGAGCTCTCTCTCTCTAGCCCTCTGCTTAGGTTCTAATCATACCTCGCTGCAAGCGATCCGCAGAGACGGAAATCATACCTCTGTGTATTTGGATCTTTTGAGGAAATGAGACCGTATTCTCGTTGTCTCCTCGTGTGGAGGAATTTCGGCTGAAATCAAATCGTGTTCTGTGTTCTTCACGTTTTTGTTTTTCATCTCCCGGATATTTGCATCGTTCTCCCTCTCCGCGAGATGATTTTCGATTCCACTTGAATCAATTTGTTCTTGGTCATGAGCCCCTTCTTTCTACCAAAGGATTTCTCTCCTAACCTCACGAATCCATAGATCGGGTTGATTTCGCGTTCGTTCTTCGTTCTTCCTTCTTTCTCGGTGATCCTTTGATTTCTCTTGATTGACTTGGTTTGGTGCGATGATTTCTTAGGATTAGCACCCCAATACATAGAGGAACACCTGGGAGGAGTTTGATCGAAGTCCCTCTCGATTTGGTTGAGATCGATTTGGATTTGTGTTTGAACCCGAGCAAGTTTGTGCTTTCTGGGTGGTGGCGGACAGTCCGCGCCCCTGACGGCGGACAGTCCGCGGATCGGGATTCTTCAGGGTCAGTCAGGCGCAGACCCCTGACTGTTCACTGTCAAGTGAACGGCGGACAGTCCGCGGTACAAACCCGCGGACAGTCCGGGACCTGTCCAGCAGACTTGCAGTACTGTTTGGTTTCTGCGTTTTTGCCGGCGGACAGTCCGGCTCCCAGTCGCGGACAGTCCAGGACTCAACGGCGGACAGTCCGGGACTCTGACCCCGGACAGTCCGCGAATCTGCTGATTGTGCAGTTTTGCTCCGTGGCTCTGGCAGTTGGTTTTGGAGTTTCTCCGGAGGTTCCGCTGTACCACTAGGACATCTCCTAGGGTATCCACCTACTCGTAGGTCGTGAACTCTCCGGTCGTTTCGAGTCTTCGCTTTTGGGGTGACTTTCTGGGACAAGGGCCATACTATTCACGAGTTGAATTTGAGGCTCCCATTCACCCCCCCTCTGGTCGCTAATCCGGTCCTTCACCTTCGAATAGCTAGTACTTCTTAGGGCGATCGTGTTGACCTATACAACCCCAAGAACCATGGCCCAGACTCTAGCTCTTTATCAGAAGCAATAGTCTACAGTCTTTCGACTCTCCTATCGGGTAAGAGACGAGGTCGAAAGTGCAGACTAGAAGAGAATGGGGAACTGAAAATAGGAAACTGAAAAGATGGGAATGGGTACATTAAAGAAAGAGTTAAATGCACCATAGGTCCATGTACTTGCACGGGTGTGTCAAATAGGTCCATGGACTTCCAAATTGCGTTTATAGCCCCTTAAACTTGATTATGCGTTCACCGCAGACCCAATTTGACTCGTCAACGCATTTTTGCCGACGTGGCCTGGCTAGCGTGGACGAAGCCGTGGCCCAGGCGCACGTGAAGGACGCGTGAGGAGGGTTGGCCCCTGCTTATTTGCACATTGGCCCTCCAATTTTTCCTGCAGCGCATCATAAGTCCTTCCCTCTTCCTCTCTGTTTCGTGCCATCTCTTCCTCGGGAGTTGACTCTCGGTCTGGCGCGGGAGTTGGAAGTGGCGGCGAGCGACTGAGCGGGAGTGGTGACCAAGGGAGGGGATCGACGACAATAGTGGAGAATCGGGCGGCAAAGCCGGATCCTCTCCTTCCAGATTCGAGGGGAGAGTGCCTCGACGTCCGTGAGGAAGCACGACATTGGTGTTGAAACCACGGCGGGAAGGGGAGCCGCCCCCACATTACGGTAAGTGTTTGAAAGATTGAACCCTCGATGTATTAATGTTGGTTGTAGTGTAGTTCATGTGTTCGTAGTGTCGATTGAGCCATTTCTTGCAGTGTTTGGTAGGCTAGGGTTCCTAATTTAGTTGATTTAGGTCTGATTATGTTCTGTTCACTCAAATGTAGATGCTAATAGTGACAAGTTCACAGTGGAGGTACATCATGGTGGTTTTTTTGTGGGTCATGGTAGTCAGAGGACTTATGTAGATGGCAAGGTGGATTGGTTTGACAATTTGTCAGCTTGCACTTGGTCTCCACTGTGGTTCGAGAAGTTGCTTTTTAGTCTGCATTATCCGAGGAATCCTTCTCTGAATGTTTATTGGCTACTGCCGAGAAAGGATATGCCAGATGGACTTAGATTGGTTGTATCAGAGAAGGATACAACGGTGATGGCTTCAATTGTGGACAGGGTCAAGCTATTTGTTCTATATTATGATCATGAAGGTTGTGCATCATTCACAGAGTGAGATGATGTAGTTATAAACCCTGTTACATCTTTGCCCAATGTTGTTTGCCCATCCAAGTTTGCTAAGAGCCAGGAGAACAATGAGGCAGATGACAACTCATCTGATTACAATGATGATAGTGATGGGAGTGAATTTGTTGACAGTGACTATGAATTAGAAGAAGAAGATGATGACAGTGATGGAGGGGTTGGCAGATCACAGAAAAGAGGAAAGGGAACCAAGAAGACAACTGGTACAACATATGAAGGAAAACAAGTAGTTGTGCATGATGATAGTGATAGTGAACAAGAGGAGAGTACTGATGATGAGAAGCTCAGTTTGCCTGACTCAGATGGTGAAGTCAATCCAAGTATGATGTCTAACTCTTTCAAACCAGAAGACATGCAAAATCCAGTGTTCAAAGTTGGTTTGATGTTTGAGTATGTTCAGTTGTTAAGGCAAGCTGTAATTGAGTATAGTCTGAGACATAGAGTGGATGTGAGGATGCCTAGGAATGAGAAGAAAAGGTTAGGGGCTATCTGTTCCAAAGGTGAATGTCCTTGGAAGTTATATGCATCATATGACAAGAGAGCTAATGCTATGGTTATAAAGACTTATAGTGAACAACATAATTGTCAAAAGAAATGGGTGTTGAAGAGTTGTACTTCTAACTGGCTTGCTGAGAAGTATATTGAGTGTTTCAGAGCTGACCAGAAGATGAGTATTTCCAACTTTGCTAGAGTAGTGCAGAAAGAGTGGAACCTTACACCTTCAAGGAGCAAGCTTGCTAGAGCTAGAAGACTGGCTATGAAGCAGGTGTTGGGTGATGAGGAAAAGCAATACAATATGTTGTGGGACTATGCCCATGAGTTGAGGAAATCAAATCCATGCAGTTCATTCTATCTCAATCTTGATGGCAGCCTTTTCAAGTCTCTGTATGTGTCTCTTGGAGGCTGCAAAAGGAGTTTCTTAGCTGCATGTAGGCCTCTAATATGCTTGGATGGGTGTCATCTGAAAACTAAGTATGGTGGGATCCTTCTTGCAGCTGTTGGTATTGATCCTAATGATTGCATCTACCCAATTGCTTATGCTGTGGTTGAAGTTGAGTGCTTGGAGTCTTGGAAATGGTTTCTGCTGACTCTTAAGGAGGACCTTGCCATAGAACTACCCATGGACCATAATGACTGATAAGCAAAAGGTGAGCAATTTGTGGTAGTAGTGACTGCAATCCTCTATTCCAATGTAATTGATGACTGACTACATGTTTCTTTGTGCAGGGACTAATTAAAGCCGTGGCTCAAGTTTTCCCTGAATCTGAACACAGATTTTGTGTTAGGCATCTTTATTCTAACTTCCAGCAACTTTTCAAAGGTGAGAACCTTAAAAACCAACTCTGGGCTTGTGCTAGGTCTACCACTATGGTGCAGTTCAATAAGAACATGGAGAAAATGAGGGCACTTAATGAGCAGGCATTTAAGTGGTTAGAGAAAATGCCTCCTAATACATGGTCTAGAGCATTCTTTAGTACTTACTGTAAGTGTGACCTTCTATTAAACAATAGTTGTGAGGTTTTCAACAAATTCATCCTAGATGCAAGGGAAATGCCTATGTTGACTATGCTAGAACAGATCAAAGGACAGTTGATGGCAAGACACTACTCCAAAGGAAAAGAGCCTGGAGAAATGTGGCAGGGTCCTATTTTCCCTAAAATTAGGAAAAAAAGTTAACAAGATATCTCAATGGGCAAACACATGTTATGCCATACCTTCTGGTAATGGAATTTTCCAAGTTCAAGATAGGGACCACAGTTTCATTGTTAACATAGGGCTTAAGACATGTGAGTGCAGGAGATGGGACCTCACTGGGATCCCATGTTCACATGCCATCTCATGTCTTAGACATGAGAGTATACCAATTGAATCTATGGTTCATGACTGCTACAGTTCAGCAAGGTTCCTGTTAGCATATGAGCCAAAAATCATGCCATGCAGTGATCCCAGAGGTTGGGAGAAGATCCCTGGACCAGAAGTCCTGCCACCCAAGTATGAGAAAAAAGTTGGAAGGCCTGCCAAAAATAGGAAGAAACAACCAATAGAAATTGAAACAACTGAAGGAACTAGACTGTCAAGGCATGGGGTGTCTATGACATGTAGTTATTGTGGAGGCACAGGACACAACAAGAAAGGATGTGCTCTCAGAAAGGCTGGGTTGCAGCCAGAGGCCAATGTTGCTAGTGCAAGTGTGGATCCAACTGAAGGTGATGGAGCCCAAGAGTATGATGAAGACATATATGGAGAGGGACCAATTGCTCAGGTACTTGCATAGCTACAAATTTTGTTTGACATTGTTTTTAGTACCTTAACCTGATGATGTGATCATTTATGTAGTTGTCAATGCATTTTGAAGAAGGGACCCAACAACCATTTTCTATGATGGTAGGAGAAAGCCAACCCCCTTTGGTAGAAGACACAATAATTTCAAGACTGGATGCAGAGGTGAACACATTTCCACAAACTGGTTCACCATTTGTTGCACTTACTAGTTCACCATTTGTTGCACTTACTGGTTTACCATGTAGCAGGCTTCACAGGTTGCAGCCAGTAGGGTGGAACCACAAGGCCTACCTGATTCAAGCTTCATCACCACAAACTTACCAGCTGCAAGACCTGTGCTTCCATCCACTGCTACAAAAAGCAGGTCAAGCTGCAGTAGGAAAACGCAAGGGCACTACTAAGAAGACCACTGCTAAGAAGACAAAGAAGACCAAGAAACTTGATCTTTGTCAGTGAATGTAGATAGTAGCCAGTACATGTCAATGTAGGCAAATATTTTGGACAAGGAACTGACATAGACAGTCCATGTCAATGAACAGAAATGCACCAAAGACTATTGAACGGGTGCTTTCTAATCTTTTGACTCATAGAGTGCTAAGATAGATAGATGCAAAGCATCATACTTTTGTCAGTCATGCTTGGGTGGCTGCATCTTTTGTATGTAAGATATTCTGCTGCATCAAACTGTCAGTGATGCTTCAAATGCTCAGTTGTGCAAATTAAAAGTGGTGCCCAGTTCTACTTTTGTGTTACTTCTATAATCTGAAACTGGTGCCTGAAAGGATCTAATCAGCCTAGAGGGGGGTGAATAGGTGATTTTTGACAATCTGAAACTTCACAAACTAGAAAATGTAGTTAGACACCAACCGGTGTTGCCGGTTTGTTTGGGTAGGTACTACCGGGTGTGATGCACCGGTACTACCGACACAAACAAACGACACTACCGGGATCCTAAGAAGGAACTACAAATCCAATGTAAGTGAGCAATGAATGTAATACAAGTATGAACCCCACTTCCCTAAGAATGATACACACCGATTCTAGCCTTACCAAACCTTGGTTGCTTGCCACGGTGTGGATCGAGCCTTCTCAACCTAAGAAAGAGATAGGGAGAGGAAGAACACGAAGAACACAAGTAATATGCAAGTAGAGACAACAACAAGCACACGGGACACGACGATTTATCCCGAGGTTCGGCCAATCCACTAAGGAGTGCCTACGTCCTCGTTGTTGAGGTGACCACAAAGGTCGGAGTCTATTTCACCTCCTAGCCTCACTCAAGCAACCACAAAGGCTACTAGAGTTTCTCCACTAGAAATCACAGGGGTAATACAAACACTTCGGGGAGCCATCACAAATGAATCAATACGGGCTACCACGAAGAACACCTAACTGGCTAGAGCTCAAAGAGCTCAAGAGTAATAGACACAAACGAAGCCGGCTAAATGGAAACCAAGTGCTCAAGTCGTAGATCGAAGCTTCCCACTCTCTCATCTCACTTCCCTAGCTCAAATCTTGTAAGTAAGTGAATCTAGGAGCAAAGGGGGAGAGAGAGGGGAGGAGTCAATGCTTGGAGGCTCTTTTGTCTAAAGTTAGGTCGCAATAAGTGAGTGGAATCAGTGGGTAACCGTCAAACAAGAAGAGGAGAGCTATTTATACTCTCCCAGTCCCGAGGCTGGTCGGTAGTACCGACCAGTCACTAACAGTCGCATAGATCTGGATCTGACCTAAAGTCAAACTACCGGCCTCAGGTCGGTACCACCGAGGGGCGGTAGTACCAGCCCTATGGCGGTACTACCGCCAGGCCAAATCGGCCACAAACAGAGAGCTCCGCAGAAAGAGACTTGGTCCCTCGGTTACTACCGACCAGGGTCGGTACCACCGAGGGTCGGTAGTACCGGCCCTATGGCGGTACTACCGCCAGGCCAAATCGGCCGCAAACAGAGAGCTCCGCAGAAAGAGACTTGGTCCCTCGGTTACTAGCGACCAGGGTCGATACCACCGAGGGTCGGTAGTACCGACTCTATGGCGGTACTACCGCCAAGTCAAAAACGAGCCAACATAGAGAGCCCTGCAAACTTGGTTTACTACCGGCTTGGGTCGGTACCACCGAGGGTCGGTAGTACCGACTCTATGGCGGTACTACCGCCAAGCCATTTTGAGCGCGAACAGAGAGGTCTGCAGAAACCAGCTTTCTACCGACTAGGGTCGGTACCACCGAGGGCGGTAGTACCGACCATATGGCGATACTACCGCCAGGTCATTTTTGAGCCTATACAGAGAGGTTGTAAAACTGGCTTGCTACCAGCCAAGGTCGGTACCACCGAGGGGCGGTAGTACCGGCCTTATGACGGTACTACTGCCAGGCCATTTAAGCGCGAACAGAGAGGAAGTTAGAGCAGCGCGCTGCGCAGTCATGGTCGGTACTACCGACCACACAGATTTACCTCTATGTGATCGTGATTGTGAGGGTCCAGCGGAGGAAAAGGGTCGCGGAAGCCACCACTCCCAGCTGGATCGGCGTCGGGGGCAGCAAAGCCCATGTAGGAGCCGCCACCACCACCCTGGTACGAGGTGGATCCACCACCATGTGATGGACCCTCACCGTAGTCAGGGTAGAAGGGCGGAGGTTGGTACGAGGGCGGGGTTGAAGAGGCTGATATAAGACAGAGGAGAAGATCCCGGCCTCATCAGCACCCGGCTACTGCTGCGGCTGCTGCTGGCCACCATCGTCATCGTCATCATCATCATCATCGCGCCTGGGCTGAGCATCATACTCGGCGAAGGGGTCTGGAAAAGGATGGAGGGGAGATCGCGGAGGAAGACCAAGGTGCTCACGCACCTCCTGCTGATGCCGCTCGTCGCGCTCGGCCTTGTAGCAGAACCACTGGAAGAACTTGCCGAGGGCGTAGCGAACACCGCCACTCCTACGCCTCTTATGACGCGGAGGAGGAGCGACAGCAGAAGGCACCTCCTCACGAGCCTGCTCCGGGCCATGAGCCTCGCCAGCAGCTGCTGCTGCTGCAGGAGCATTACCACCTTCATCAGCCTTGGCCTTGCCCGTCGAGGAGAACTAACGAACACTGTACTCCTTCAAGCTCCTGTCATACTCAAAGGTGGATCCAACAACATGCTCAATGATATGCATTAAGTATGGAGCAAAAGGCAGGTCCTTGTGCGGGTCATTGTAGACATCCGAGATCTTCTGCCAAAGGAAGTGAGATATGCTGAAACGCCCATCAGGCAGAGCAAACTGGACAAGGACCTTTTGTAAGGACCTGTGTGGCCTAGAGGGGGGGGGGGTGAATAGGCCTGTCAAAAATCACAGCTTAAAAACAAATTAGATAGGCCCGGCACTACCGCCCTGTGCCCGGCACTGCCGCTCCCCGGCACTGCCGGCCTCAGCGCGGTACTGCCGCGCAGATGAAGACCAGAAGCTGCAATTCGAAATCTAACCACAATCTGCAGATTCTATATGAATAGGAATGTAACAATAGGCTATATGAACCAGCAGAAACAACTACTCCAAGCCAAATATGAAAGATAGAGTAGATCGAGCCAAACCCTAGAATATATCACAAGCTCATGAACATAGAGAATGAAACTAAGCAAGCACGCGAGACAAGTGATTTATCCCGTGGTTCAGCTCGCCACCAAGGCTTGCCTACCTCCACGTTGTTGAGGTTGACCACTTAGGTCATGAGCTTTGCAACTCAACCTCGTTCTCAAGTCAAGGAACCAAATCCTTGAGGTGAGGGGTAATCTTACTAGCTGCACAAGTGATTACAAACCTCCCTAGGCCGCCACACAAGTTGGCAAGGCTCTAGGGCGACGCCTAGCCGGCTAGGGTTCTAAGAACCCAAGAGTAATAGAAGCAAATCCACCGGCTATGGCTCAAATCAAGTGCTCTAGGCAGTAGATCTCAGCTAGGGCTCCTCTTTGGTGAAGGTTTTAGCCTCTCAACCACTTGGAATCAATGGGAATGAAGATTTTGGTGGTTGGGAGCTTGGAGGGCCTTCAATGGAGAAGAGAGAGCTTGTCTGGAGGTAGGTGGAGTGAGTGGTCGTAGATAACCGTTGGGGGGCAGAGGGGGTGATGTAAATACCCCCTGCCATCCAACGGGCAAATCAAGTCGCGGCAGTGCCGGCCTTAGCCCGGTAGTGCCGCGGCCCGGCACTGCCGCGCCTAGAGCGGCACTGCCGCGCCCACCAAACAGACAGGAACAGATCTACAATGGGTGCAGCTGTCTTTGGTTGGAAATGTGGATGGTTTGAGTTGGTTTGAGCACATGTCATTCAGCCATATCAATGAATTTGCATTCCCCCTTTATAGTACGGCATTCCTAAAACTCAAATAACCAAAATAGAATATCTTTGAAGCACTTTGAGTCCGGAACCGATGAAATGTAGTGTGAGGGGTCCACCAACGCATATACACCATCCTTTCTTATCATAACCTGCTTGTCAACTTCATAAATCTCATTAGTCCTCTAATCGTGTGGTCATTATCACCAAAACCCACAATTAGGGCTTGATTGCACTTACAATCTCCCCCTTTTTGGTGATTGATGACAACACAATTAGAGCTTACAAGAGAAGGGTATAAAACTGAGATTTTGAAGCTTAGGTGTGAAACCTCCCCCTAAATGTGTGAATGAGAGCTGAATTCTCAAATTGGCATAAAAGGCCAACATTCACATATTAAAGTGGAATATAGGTTCAGTTTCACATCTGATAGCTTTGTGGGGTGCAATTAAACTGTGTCAATAATAATACGTGATGCGAATGACAGTTTAAGCACATCAGAGGTGTTTGCTGTCTTTTGCCAGAGCGGCACTGCCGCTCTGGGCGCGGCACTGCCGGGGCCCGGCACTGCCGGCCCTGGAGCGGCACTGCCGCTCAGGCAACAGTCAGCAAACGCAGCGGACAAAATATAAAACCACAAAGCATATATCAAACTGATCTAAACAAGATAGCACAAACTAAATAAAGCAGGTAAATGATACATGTCCACATCCAAGCATACGAAGTAGTACGATAGAGTATATTACAGAAATAGAGTTTTAAACGGTCCAACTCTCTCATCTCACAACTACAACTAAAGAAGGGGACATGAAAAGCTGAAAAAGTGTTGTACCCCCTTCTCTTCACCTACTTCTCCCCCTTTGGCAACAAGTCACCAAAAAGAGCAAAGAGAGAAGAGAAGAGTGTCCAAGCACTCAATCATCATCCGAAGCTATCTTGTCCCACTGAACTTCTTCTTCCTCCTCATCATCATCGTCATCATCGTCGTCGTCGGACTCTACCACGGCCTTCCCCTGACGGTGAGTCGAACTGGTGTAGCGGGTCGAGGTCGAGGCACGTGTAGAACGACGGGGTGGCACAGGCACTATCTCCTCCTGCTCCTCATCTCCATCTGAGTCTATGTCGTCTGAGTCGAGACTGGAGAGGTCGAAGTGAGGGGGAGAGCGGGGTGGAGGTAACGGCGAACGTCCCGCCCGCTCTCGCTCTGCTCGCTGCTCAACGAGTGCCTGGTGAGCTGTCTGGGCTGCATAGGTGCAAGTGGAGAAGATGGCCTTGATCCATTTGGCCAACTTGCTCTTCTTCTTCCTCTGATAGGAAGGGCGAGAGCTTTCTGGCCTGTCAGCTGCTGCTGCCCCTGCTGCAGCTCCTCTCTTCTTCTCTGCACGGTACGGCTCATGCAACCCATCCTTAGGAAAAGAAAGTCCGGAGACCATCTCTATCATGAACATGACGTAGGGTGCATAAAGAACCGCCTTCCTAGCATCCTCAGCTGCAACCTGAAGCTCAGTCCATATAAAGCTGGATATGGAAAAGCGATTAGCCCCTGGGGCCATCCTAGCCAACATGTTCCTGCCATATCCATATAAGTTAGAGTGCGAGCCACTCTTTGGGTTGAGCGTCTGTCTGAAAAGGTTGTTGAGCATGTAGTAGAAAGGTTTCAGCCCCTTCACCAACCCATCAGCCTTGCTAGGATCATCATATAAGTGGGCAATCTCACTGTCTGTCAGCGTCCTCTCATCATGCAGGTTATCCAACTGCCTGTCATCGCTGCCCAAGCCAAGGATCCTACTAAAGGTCTCATAGGAGACCTTGTAGTGGCGACCCTCGGTCATCCAGTGCATCTCCTCCAGCACATTATCAACATATAGAGTGGCATGAAACTGAGAAATGATCTCCACATTCCAGTTGTACTGGAAACCCATCAAATCATACATATTTCTTCTCTTGCATGCAGCTATCACCCTGTTGATTTCACTGTCAGTCTTGGCCTCAAGATGCTCCCAATCTACATATCTCATACTTAGAATCTTGGACTTTTTGGCATTGAACAGGACTGAACGGTAGAAATCTGAATGAAATTCATTCCAGAACCTGTAGTCAATCCCCATGTCCTTTGGAGCATTGTAGGGATTTTGCTGACGCTGTGCCTTCACTGACGAGAACTGCTGGTGGTAGGACACCACCTGTCTGGGCCTGGTGTCCTGTGGTGCCCTCTCCAAAACATCCTCCTCATAGGGCTGGATGTGGTCTCTGCTGACCTCTGCTAGGTGCTCTGGAGTGGCAGGGTAAAGGTCTTCCCTGATCTGACGACCCTGCATCTGGAGACGGATCTCGTCTCGTATCTGCTGCCTAGCTGAACTGCCTCCTTGGGAGCGAGCACCACCACGAACGACTGGCTGCTTGCTCCTCCCCCTGAGCGGATCCATCCTTCTCTTGGTCCTCCTCTCATCATCACCTCCGCCCGACATCTAAAACATGGAAACTGTGGATTAGAAGACTGCATAAGGGCTGGTAGGTTATAGTGAGGCGATAGATTTTGATGGATAAGGTGTTACTTGGATCAAATCCCTGCTCATGGTCCGGCACTGCCGCTCTGGGAGCGGCACTGCCGGGGCCCGGTACTGCCGCGCAGAACGCGGCACTGCCGCGCAGGCAGGCCGGATCTGAGCCAAGGAACACCACATCCATCATCTCTACCACTTCCCTATCATCTACAAACCCTTCTACAACCTCTAAATACAATACCCATGGCGCATTTTACAAATCGGGAAAAACTTAGGGTTAGGGATTTTGAACCTTCACCTTGAGAGGAAGGAGAGGGAAGGAGACCCTTGGAGAAGAGGAGAACGGAGCAGCACCGACGAGGATCCCGAGCAGCACCTCCGGTGGCCGGAAGTGCCGGGGACGGCTGGTCGGTGAGAAGAGGCTGCGGTCGCCCGTTCACCCGAGAGAGAGAGAGAGAGTTACGGTGGTGAAAGTGAATGGATGAGGGAGAGAGAGAGGAAGTCACGGGTAGAATAGGAAAGAAAATCTTTTCCCTGTGACCCCACTCGGTAACTCACCAATCAGACTGTATCGGTAAGCCGCGGCACTGCCGTGCCAGGCGCGGCACTGCCGGGGCCCGGCACTTCCGCGCCTGGCCCGGCATTGCCGGCCTGTTACCAACAGAGAGAGTTATTCTCTATTATACTACAGCTTATTCTTGGAGTGGACAAGTACCTCTTGCATGATATGACCAGCAGCAAGTAATCAATACAGAACAATGGTCATACCAAGCAAGTTCCTTACAAAGATTTTGAAACACAATATGAAAGTTTTGAAATTTGTTTTACCTAGGTCAAACTAGTTGATCAATCAAGCATGCTAGGTTTCAAACTAAGTTACGAGAGTCAAGTATATTTAGTTCACTCCTTAAAGCACAAAACCTTGACTCATCTAGAGGCTTAGTGAAGATATCGGCTAGTTGTTTGTCGGTGCTCACATGTTTGATGGCGATATCTCCTTTGATTTCATGATCTCTCAAGAAGTGATGCCGGATGTCTATATGTTTGGTTCTTGAGTGACTCACTGGGTTGTTTGCAAGTTTTATGGCACTTTCATTGTCACACAAGAGTGGGATATGAGCAAATTGACATCCGAAATCACGAAGGGTTTGCCTCATCCAAAGTAGTTGCGCACAACATGCACCTGCTGCAACATACTCGGCCTCGGCTGTGGATAGGGCTACACAATTTTGCTTTTTAGAACTCCAAGACACTAAGGAGCGTCCAAGGAATTGACATGTCCCCGAAGTGCTTTTTCGATCTACCTTGCAACCGGCGTAATCGGAATCCGAATAGCCAAGTAGATCAAACTTGGAGCCCTTAGGATACCACAAGCCAAGGTTTGGAGTGTGAACTAGATATCTCAAGATTCTCTTAACGGCCACTAAGTGACACTCTTTCGGGTTAGCTTGAAATCTAGCACACATGCACACGCTAAGCATAATATCGGGCCTAGATGCGCATAAGTAAAGGAGGGAGCCAATCATGGAACGATATACCTTGATGTCCACAGCTTTTCCTTCCTTATCAAGATCAAGATGTCCATTAGTTGGCATGGGCGTTTTGATAGGCTTAGCGTTCACCATGTCAAACTTCTTTAACATATCATGGGTGTACTTGGTTTGGCAAAGAAAAGTCCCTTCCTTCAATTGCTTGATTTGAAACCCAAGGAAGAACTTGAGCTCACCCATCATAGACATCTCAAATCTTTTAGTCATGATCCTACTAAACTCATCACAAAAGGATTTGTTAGTACTACCAAATATTATGTCATCGACATATATTTGGCACACAAAGATATCTCCATTGACTTTATGAGTGAAGAGAGTAGGATCGGCTTTGCCTATTTCAAAGCCTTGTTTGAGCAAGAATTCCTTAAGACATTCATACCATGCTCTAGGTGCTTGCTTAAGCCCATAGAGCGCCTTTCGGAGTTTGAAGACGTGGTTGGGAAACATGGGATCTTCAAAGCCCGGTGGTTGCTCGACATATACCAACTCTTGTATAGGGCCATTGAGGAATGCACTCTTCACATCCATTTGATATAGCTTGAATTCATGATGGGCTGCATAGGCTAGAAGAATCCGAATGGCTTCAAGTCTTGCAACCGGTGCATATGTTTCTTCAAAGTCCAGGCCCTCTACTTGTGTGAACCCTTGAGCTACCAATCTTGCCTTGTTCCTTGTCACCACACCTTCTTCATCTTGCTTGTTGCGAAAGACCCATTTGGTTCCAATGACATTGGTATTTGGTCTTTCCACGAGTGACCATACTTGATTGCGCTCGAAGTTGTTGAGCTCTTCTTGCATGGCCATCACCCAATCCGGATCATCCAGGGCTTCTTCTACCTTGAGAGGTTCCAAAGAGGAGACAAACGAGTAATATTGACAGAAATTTGCCAAATGAGAGCGTGTCGTTACCCCCTTTCGTAGACTCCCAAGAATATTGTCAACGGGGTGGTCTCGTTGAATAGTTTGCTTGAGTCTTGGATGATCGATGGGTTCTGGTTCATCTTCGGCTTCTTCTTCTTCATCTTGCTCGAAGATGGGTTGTAGGTTCACTCCATGAAGTGGAGTTGCTGCAGCTGCTCTGGGTGTGCCCGGCACTGCTTGGCTCCGCGCGGCACTGCCGGGGTCCGGCACTGCCGGGGTCTGGCCCGGCACTGCCGGGGACTGTATCTGATCAGTCCCAGCAGAAGCTTCAGCTTGAGGACCTTCCTGATCTGTAGCCTGCTGTTCCTGTGGTCTTATATCACCAATGGCTAGCTGCTTGATTGCTTCACAAGGAGGTTCCTCATTACCTACAACAACTTCATCAACTTGCTCTACTTGAGAGCCATTAGTTTCATCAAACGTCACGTCTATCGCTATTTCAACCTTGCCGGAGGCCTTGTTGAAAACACGATAGGCATGCTCGTTTGATCCATAACCGAGAAGAAAACCATCATCTACTTTAGATGCAAACTTAGAGGCTTTGGGTTTCTTGTTCAAGATGAAACATTTGCACCCAAATACTCTAAAGTAAGACACCTTTGGCTTGTTACCGGTGAGCAGCTCATAGGATGTCTTCTTTCTTCTCTTGTGGAGGTAGAGGCGGTTGATTGCATGGCAAGCGGTGTTGACGGCTTCGGCCCAAAAGATGTCCGGCGTCTTGTACTCATCTAGCATTGTCCTTGCCATGTCAATGAGCGTTCTATTCTTCCTCTCCACCACACCATTTTGTTGAGGGGTATAGGGCACTGAGAACTCATGCTTGATGCCCTCTTCATCAAGTAACTCTTCCACTTGGGTGTTTCGGAATTCGGTTCCGTTGTCACTACGAACCTTCTTGATATTGAAACCGAATTCCCTTTGAGCTCTTCGTACAAACATCTTCACCTTCTCTTGCACTACACTTTTATCATGCAAAAAGAATACCCAAGTGAAACGAGAATAGTCATCAACAATAACAAGACCATGTTTGTTACCGCCGATGCTAAGATAGGCAACCGGTCCAAAGAGATCCATGTGAATCAACTCCAATGGATGAGTAGTCGTGTCGTAGCTCTTTGGTGGGTGAGGTACGCCTACTTGCTTTCCGGCTTGGCAAGCTCCACATACTCTGTCTTTCTCAAAATGAACATTGGTTAGTCCTAGGATGTGGTTGTCCTTTTGAAGTTTGGCCAAATTCCTCATCCCAACATGAGCTAGTCGGCGGTGCCATAACCAACCCATGCTAGATTTTGCCACTAAACAAGTCTCAAGTTTGGCTTCACTTTTGTTGAAATCAACTAAGTAAAGCTTCCCTTTCAAACGACCTGTAAAGACAATAGAGGAATCCTCCCTTCTAAAGACTTCCACACCCTCATCCGTAAAGAGACAATTGAAACCCATTCCACACAATTGCGAAACGGACAACAAATTGTAACTTAACGAATCAACATGTAAGACATTAGTAATTGAATGTTCAAGTGTGATAGCAACTTTACCAAGACCTAGCACATCCCCCTTGGAGTTATCACCAAATATGATGTTCTCACTTGCATTTGTAGTTGGGGAATATGATGAGAACATACTCCTTTCTCCGGTCATATGATTTGTACATCCGCTATCAAGCACCCAACTTGATCCACCGGAGGAGTATGCCTGCAAAACAAGTTTAGTTCCTTGGTTTAGGTCCCCAATTGATATTGGGGCCTTGCATGTTAGTCACAAGTATCTTAGGAACCCATATAAACTTGTCGGCTGCCCTCTTGTCATTACCAACATACTTGGCAACAACTTTACCACTGTTGTTGTGTCCTAAAAAGTAACAAGAGGACATGCTCATTCTTGGAGCTTCTATCTTGGGTTGATGCATGAACTTGTTCTTGGTTACCCAAATAGACTCCTTTGGTTTCTGAGACCCTTGCTTCTGATTTGGCATCTGCCTGGGCTGTGTGTGAGACTGAGCAGAAGAGGAACTGGTAGCCTTCCCTTTCTTGGGGCGCGGCACTGCCGGCCTGGGGGCGGCACTGCCGGGGCCCGGCACTGCCGCCTTCTGGCGCGGCACTGCCGCGGTCTGTGCAGGCTGAACTGTACCAATGTAACCCTTCTTCTCAAATCTCACACACTCATAGCCATTCACCTTCTTCCTTCCATTGGTTTTGCCTCCCTTTACATGCCCCAACCCATCCTTTATGAAAGGACGTCTTCCGTTCTTGAACTTGGGCATGTTCTTGTTTTGGGTCTTCTCACTAGCACTTATAGTAGCCTTGACACAACCACTTGCAATAACACTTGTCAATCTTGCTATTTCTTTTCTCATGACCTCCATGTTTGCAAGGTTAGTGGAATAGACATTCAAATCAAGATTATAGCATTTTCCACAACCTTCACTAGTGGAGGGAATAGGAGTGACATTTGCCTTAGGGAGAGTTGAGTTGCTTTCCCAAAGAAGGTTATATTGCAGCTCAAGTTCCTTGTGCTTTACATCTAAGTCACAATACTTTTTCTTGAGTTCAACATGAGCCTTCTTTAGGGAAGCATGTTCATCTTGCTCTTTGGCCAAGGCCTCATGCAAGACATCCAACTCACTTCTCTCTAATGCAAGAGCTTCCTTGCAAGCAATATAGAGATCCTCTTGTTTGATAAGAGCATCCTCACTTATTGCTAGCTCGGCTTGTACACCCTCTAGTTCCTCCATTAGCTTAGTGATAAAGAGTTTGGTTTTCTTATCTAAGTTCTTTGTTATCATGTTTATCTCTTCATCACTAGAGCTATCATCACTAGAAGAGTCACTAAGTTCACTACTAGAGATGTCACTAAGTGGAAGAGAAGGTTTGGAAGTACGAGCCTTTTTCACCTTCTCTTTCTTGGCCATGAGGCAAGTGTGGGAGTTGTCATCATCATCGGACAAGTTGTTGAATAACCTTGGTGAAGGAGATGGCTTTTGGAATGCAATGGTTGCCATCTTCTCATCTTCTTCACTTGAGGTTTGTACCGTTGAGTCCCATTCATGTCCAATGTGAGCTTCTCCCATGTACCTCTTGTTGAGCTTCTTGTAAGTGGCTTTGTCATCTTTCTTGCCCTTGTTGTCTTTCTTCTCATTTGGGCAATGAGCAATGAAGTGCTCGGTGCTACCACAATTGTAGCAAGTCCTCTTCTTCTTGTTGGGAAACTTCCTCTTCACAAACTTGTATCCTTCTTTCTTGAGCCCCTTGCGGTATCTTCTCATGAATAGGGCTATATCACTAATCTTCTCAAATTCTTCACTATCACTCTCACTTTTGCAAGAGGATGATGTGCTGTCCTCAACCTCTATTTTCTTCTTTTGTTGCTTGGGCTTGCTTGTAGAGGCTTGTTTGCTTAAATTTGGCTTGCTTGATGTTGCTTGCTTTGTTGGCTTGCTTGCCTTGAGTGCTACTTCCTTGATCTTCATCCCATCTAGCCTTGCTTGCAACTCTCCAAGCTTCCTTCTTTCATTAGCTTCCTCTCTTTGCATATCAAAAGTGATAATCCTCCCAAGCACATCACTAGGTGTGAACTTTTCAAATTTCTTCTTGTCTCTAATCAATGTCACCACGGTCTCATTTCTTGGTGAGTAAGCTTCCAACATAATCTTCACTACCTTGTGATCATTGATTTCGTTTCCACCTAGCCCTCTAATCTTGCCAACAATGACCATCAACCTATCAAACATCTCTTGAGGGCCTTCACCATCACAAATCACAAACCGGTTGAGCTTGGCCATCAACAAATCAATCTTGGATTGCCTCACTTTATCAACCCCTTCATGAGCAATATGCAATGTGTCCCAAATCTCTTTTGCAACTTCAACTCCCATGACCTTGTTGTACTCATCACCATCCAAGGCACTAAGTAGCACACTAGTTGCTTGGGCATTGAGATGAATGTTGCGGAACTCATCTTGAGTGGGGTTCTTTGGATCAACCGGTGCTTCAAGTCCATTGTGCACTATCTCCCAAATTCCTGGATGGAGACCAATAAGATAGGTCTTCATAATGTGCTTCCACTTGGCAAAGTTGGTCCCGTCGAAACGAGGCAACTTGCCCGCGGGTACATTAATGAGAGGCCTAGAATCATGGTTAGACATAGAAGAATAAGTGTAGGATACGGCTCCGTATGTCTTCTTGGTCTCCTCCTTCTTCTTCTTGTCACCCTCGAGATGATAGGAGATGTCATCATCACCATCTTCGGTGCTACTTGAGTCTTCACTCAAGTGCACACTCTTCTTAGCTTTGAGCTCTTCCTTCTTCTTCTTTTCTTCTCTTCTCTTGGCTCTTTCTTCTCTTCTAATCTTTCTTTCTTCTCTTCTTTGAGCCTTGTCTTCCTTTGCTTTGAGAGCTGCTGCATCTTCTTTTGCTTTGGCTCTAGCTTCTCTTCTCAACCTTCTTTCTTCCTTTCGTCTTGCGAGCTCTCCGGCCGACACAACCAATTGTGGAAGTGTCCTCCCGCTAGCTGTGGAGATACTCTCGCTGCTGCTAGTGGTGTGCACATCCGGATCTTCAAAGGGTTTGGGTTGCACAACACTAGCATCACCCGCTCCGTCAGTGGCCATACTCTCGCACGGTTAAGTGCTGCTGAGAGACCAGGCTCCGATACCACTTGTAAGGACCTGTGTGGCCTAGAGGGGGGGGGGTGAATAGGCCTGTCAAAAATCACAGCTTAAAAACAAATTAGATAGGCCCGGCACTACCGCCCTGTGCCCGGCACTGCCGCTCCCCGGCACTGCCGGCCTCAGCGCGGTACTGCCGCGCAGATGAAGACCAGAAGCTGCAATTCGAAATCTAACCACAATCTGCAGATTCTATATGAATAGGAATGTAACAATAGGCTATATGAACCAGCAGAAACAACTACTCCAAGCCAAATATGAAAGATAGAGTAGATCGAGCCAAACCCTAGAATATATCACAAGCTCATGAACATAGAGAATGAAACTAAGCAAGCACGCGAGACAAGTGATTTATCCCGTGGTTCAGCTCGCCACCAAGGCTTGCCTACCTCCACGTTGTTGAGGTTGACCACTTAGGTCATGAGCTTTGCAACTCAACCTCGTTCTCAAGTCAAGGAACCAAATCCTTGAGGTGAGGGGTAATCTTACTAGCTGCACAAGTGATTACAAACCTCCCTAGGCCGCCACACAAGTTGGCAAGGCTCTAGGGCGACGCCTAGCCGGCTAGGGTTCTAAGAACCCAAGAGTAATAGAAGCAAATCCACCGGCTATGGCTCAAATCAAGTGCTCTAGGCAGTAGATCTCAGCTAGGGCTCCTCTTTGGTGAAGGTTTTAGCCTCTCAACCACTTGGAATCAATGGGAATGAAGATTTTGGTGGTTGGGAGCTTGGAGGGCCTTCAATGGAGAAGAGAGAGCTTGTCTGGAGGTAGGTGGAGTGAGTGGTCGTAGATAACCGTTGGGGGGCAGAGGGGGTGATGTAAATACCCCCTGCCATCCAACGGGCAAATCAAGTCGCGGCAGTGCCGGCCTTAGCCCGGTAGTGCCGCGGCCCGGCACTGCCGCGCCTAGAGCGGCACTGCCGCGCCCACCAAACAGACAGGAACAGATCTACAATGGGTGCAGCTGTCTTTGGTTGGAAATGTGGATGGTTTGAGTTGGTTTGAGCACATGTCATTCAGCCATATCAATGAATTTGCATTCCCCCTTTATAGTACGGCATTCCTAAAACTCAAATAACCAAAATAGAATATCTTTGAAGCACTTTGAGTCCGGAACCGATGAAATGTAGTGTGAGGGGTCCACCAACGCATATACACCATCCTTTCTTATCATAACCTGCTTGTCAACTTCATAAATCTCATTAGTCCTCTAATCGTGTGGTCATTATCACCAAAACCCACAATTAGGGCTTGATTGCACTTACACCTTTGGAGCATCATTTCTCAAATTAGTGTTGTCTTCAACCTTGAGGTCCAGGGTAAGGCGCATCAAGTTGTTGAGCACGAAGTAGGCAGGCTTCAGTCCATTGACTTGAAAGTTCAGCACTGCGCCTTGCATGTAAATCCCAGAACTCTGAAGATCCGCAGGATACATGCCACCACCATACATCTCCAACAGCCTGGGAGCGTTCTTGTCTTCTCTGTTGAACCCCAACAGCCTGGCAAAGGTGACAAAGTTGCACCTGTAGTGCACTCCCTAGGTCATCCAGTGCAACGCCTGAGCAGGCTAATCAATGAAAAGGGTGGCCCAGAACTGACAGATGATCTCCTGATTATAACTGCGCTCCCCAGTTATCAGCCCAAGAATCCTCCAATCCTCAAGGCGCTGCACCAAAGCATCAATCTCTTCCATCCCCTTGTCTGTCAGAGAGCGGATTGCCAACCACTTGTGCTTAAAGAGAGGTGGATGTCCCTTAGTGCAGAAACCCTTCCAGCAGACAGAGACATAGTAGTCCTGCTGAAAGCGGGACCAAAACCTCCTGTCCACTGAATCATCACGGACAAAAAGATATGGATTTTCCAACCTCTGGGTCCTCAGCAAGTTTTCCTGCTTCCTATCAGAATAGTCCATGACAGTACCAGGATAGGCGAGGGACGACATCAGAGCACCAGCCTCCCCATGCAAGTGAAACACCCGGTTGATCATCAGCAAACCGGATGTTGGAGGGGACGGAGGTCCAACGCGAGGATCGATGGAACGACCCTCACGCTCAGGACCAGCCGCCTGAGCCACTCCTCCCACTATCACACTGTGCAGACGCCCGGGAGGACCATTGACAGGGGGCGGTGGAGGCGGAGGAGGCGCATGACCACTGCCACCAGCCTGTCCACTGCCACCACTATGCCCACTGCCACCAACAAGTCCACTGCTACCACTTCTGCCACCACCTCTGTCACTGCCCACACTCCGACGGCCCGTGGACGAACGTCCACGAACTTGTCGAGTGACATCCTCGCTGCTCCCACCGGGCCGAGCACGACGCCCGGGATTGCGACGCTGCGGCTCTCCTTGCTCCAATCCGCCTTGCTCCAAGGTAGCATACTCCTCCTCATCATCATCACTAGCTTGACGAACATCATGAGAGGTCCTCCGGCTATGCGACATCTAGAAAAAAGATTGCATAGACGGATGTGAGATAAAGGCGATAGCAAGACAACTTCAACGGATGTAGCAAGGAGGGAAACGATCAAGATCGGGGAAGAAAACTGCACACTGCGCGCGGTCGGTACTACCGACCGTAGCGGGCGGTACTACCGACCGCACTGCAGCGTGCGGTTTACTTCGATCCAATCAACCAAATCGTCCATAAATTTGCAAACCATACATCCAAGAAGCATCTACACACTAGATAGAGCAATCCTACCAAAGGAATCGACCTAGAACAAGGTACATTTAGAGATCGGGCATGAACACCCTAGTACCTTGCTACTCGAGAAGAAGAGGCCGAAAACCGATGTAGGAGGAACTTGCGGGCTTCACGAACAACACCAAGATGATCTCCTTGCTCCAACGCACCTTCCCACCGGAGGGATTTGGATTGGGTGGAGGAGGAGGGAGATCAGAGAGAGAGGGCGCGTGCGGCGGCTGCGGCTGAACGCGGGTTGAGACGGCGGCACAATGAAAACCTGACCGGATACGGTCAAAGAGTTTTTCACCGTGGCCTTTTATACTCGGGTCAAACCCGGTCGGTACTACCGCCCATAGGGGTCGGTACTACCGACGTCGGTACTACCGACCCTATGGCGGTACTACCGACCGTTCATTTTCAGAGCGGACAGAGAGGTATTCTAGGAGAACCTTGTGTGGTATACTACACAAACTTCAATCATGTCCAGATTTCATACAAGCAGTACATAGCTATGGACATAAGTGAAGCATGCAAAATAGATTTTGAAATCACACACAAAATTTGACAAAAACATTTGTCTAGATCTCTAGGTGAAAACAAATATGTGCAAAACATCAAGCCACGTTACGAGAATCAATGATATTTAGTTCACTCCTCAAAGCACAAAATCTTGACTCATCTAGAGGCTTTGTGAAGATATCGGCTAATTGTTTTTCGGTGCTCACATGGCGTATAGAGATATCTCCTTTGGCTTCGTGGTCTCTCAAGAAATGGTGTCGGATGTCAATATGTTTTGTGCGAGAATGGTTTACGGGATTGTTAGCTAGTTTGATAGCACTCTCATTGTCACACAAAAGTGGAATTTTGTTTTCCTCACATCTGAAATCTTTTAGTGTTTGCTTCATCCAAAGTAGTTGAGCACAGCAAGCGCCGGCCGCCACATACTCGGCTTCGGCGGTGGATAGGGCAACACTATTTTGTTTCTTGGAACTCCATGACACCAAAGACCTTCCAATAAATTGGCAAGTCCCTGTAGTGCTCTTTCGATCTACTTTGCAACCGGCATAGTCCGAATCAGAATAGCCAAGTAGATCAAAAGTGGAGCCCTTGGGATACCACAAGCCAAGATTAGGAGTGTGTACTAAGTATCGAAAGATTCTCTTAACAGCCATAATATGACATTCTTTCGGATTAGCTTGAAATCTTGCACACATGCACACGCTAAGCATAATATCAGGCCTAGATGCACAAAGGTAAAGCAATGAACCGATCATAGAGCGATATACCTTTTGGTCCACTGACTTACCATCCTCATTTAGATCAAGATGTCCATTTGTAGGCATGGGGGTCTTGATGGGTTTGGCCTTGTCCATCTCAAACTTCTTTAGCATGTCTCTTGTATACTTGGTTTGACTGATGAACGTGCCATCCTTGAGTTGCTTGATTTGGAATCCAAGGAAATACTTCAACTCACCCATCATGGACATCTCGAACCTTTTGGTCATGATCCTACTAAACTCCTCACAAAAAGTTACATTAGTACTACCAAATATTATGTCATCGACATATATTTGGCACACAAAGATATCATTATTGACTTTGCGAGTAAATAAAGTAGCGTCGTCCCTCCCTATCTCAAAACCCTTTTTGAGTAGGAAGTCCTTAAGGCAATCATATCAAGCTCTAGGGGCTTGCTTGAGCCCATAGAGCGCCTTGTCGAGCTTGTAGACGTGGTTGGGAAACTTGGGATCTTCAAAACCCGGTGGTTGCTCCACGTATACCAATTCGGAGAGGGGGCCGTTGAAGAATGCACTTTTCACGTCCATTTTGTATAGCTTGAAATCATGGTGAGTAGCAAAGGCAAGTAATATACGAATTGACTCAAGCCTAGCTACGGGTGCATAGGTTTCCCCAAAATCCAAACCTTCGATTTGAGTGAAACCTTGAGCCACCAACCGTGCTTCGTTCCTTGTTACCACGCCATGCTCGTCTTGTTTGTTGCGGAAGACCCATTTGGTTCCTATCACATTTTGCTTGGGCCTTACCACCAAGGACCAGACTTCATTCCTGGTGAAGTTGTTCAGCTCTTCTTGCATAGCCATCACCCAGTCCGGATCATCAAGTGCTTCTTCCACCCTAAGAGGTTCCAAAGAGGAGACAAACAAGTAATGTTTACAAAAACTTGCTAAACGAGAACATGTCGTTACCCCACGTCATATGCTCCCCAAGATGTTGTCAACGGGATGATCCCGTTGAATCGTATGATGCACTTTAGGATGTGGCACAAGTGATCTCCTTTGGATGGGTCCATCTTCATCATCTTCGTCACATGTGGGGATGTCCCCATCATCTTGTTGGTCTTCATGTTGAACTTGTGCTTGATCATCAAGTTGATGTTGCATTTGACCTCCAATTGCACCTCCATCTATCGGAGTTGCGGAAGCTTCACCATGTACATTCGAATGCACATGATGGACATTTGAATCTTGTGGAGTGTTGAAAGGTCCAAATTGGCTAGAGGGGGGGGGGGGTGAATAGCCTAATTAAAATCTACAAAATTACTTAGGCAAACACTATTAGTATAACAAGTGGCGAAGCTTTTTGCGCTAGCCTAATAGTGTGTTGCAAGCCACCTATCCAACAATTCTACCTAATATTTCGATGTCACACAAACAACTAGAGCTAGTATCAACTGCGGAATAAAACTAACTAGCTCTAGTACAAGTATGATATACAAAATGTATACGAGACAAGTGTGTGCAAAAGATAGACTAAGCAAGCTAATCACAACTAGCTACACAAGGAATATAACAAGAGATATACGACAAGAGATAGTATCTACACAAGAGAAATAGCTCAATGTAAATACACAAAGTAAATGAGCTAGATAGAGGTGGTTTCACCGAGCCTTCGGGATCGCCTAGTAGAGAGCCAATCACCGGTGAAATCCGCTTGTGATGCCAATCACCAAGAATATGAAGACCAATCACCAAGATGTGGAAGTAATCACAATAAGCACACGGGACACCAAGATTTATCCCGAGGTTCACGTGCTTGCCGGCACGCTACTCCCCGTTGTGTCGACCAACACTAGGTGACCCGGTGGCTAATCGGCGCAAAGCCAAGCTCACAAAGAGCGCCACAAGAGTCTACCACTAGTGAGGTAGCTCAATGACACGAGCAATCCACTAAGGATGCCTCTTGCCGCTCCGGCGAGGTGAGGCTCCAAAACCTCTCACAATCACGATCGGTGGTGGCCAAGAACAATCTCCTTCTCTTGCCAACAACCACCTCAACACCTCCAAGCCGTCTAGGCACCGGCAAATGCCAAGAGTAACAAGAGAACTCAATGCCGATGCGAAGAACTAGTGCCACTAGATTGAACTCTATCAAATCACGCACTAGATCACTCAATCTCACTAGGTTTGATCAAATCAACTTGGGAGATGAGTTGGGAGGCTTGCCAAAGCTCACTAGTATGCTTAGGAATCAGAATGTGCAAGAGAGAAACCTAGCAAGCCGGCCAAGCCCCTTAAATAGGCCACACAAGTCGGCCTAGCCGTTGGGCTGGAATCGGGGTCATCGGACGCGCCGATGATCAACCATCGGACGCTGCCCCAGCGTCCGATGCTCCAGATGGAGCCACGTGTCCCCCTGATATGAAATCTGCCCGTTAGATCCCAACGGTCATATTGCTTCGCGCCACGGTTAAAGTGACATCAGACGCGCCGATGCCAGGCATCAGACGCTCCGATGCCGCTGCTCATTTTAGCTCTTTTCTGCGCTACATCGGACGCTCCGGGACTCCTGCATCGGACGCTCAACCCCTGCGTCCGATGACACAACAGAAAGGTTCCAGAACGCTCCAAACCACATCGGACGCGTCCGATGGATTGGCATCGGACGCAGCCCAGCGTCCGATGCTCCCTGAAAAGCACGCTCGCGCCACGTCACCTGCATCGGACTCTGCAACAGTGTTTCCTCAGCGTCCGTTGCCAGCGTCCGATGCTTCTTCAACTTCTGACAGAAACTAGGGTTATCCATCGGACGCTCAGCCAGCGTCCGATGCTCCTCGGACCAGCGTCCGATGCTCCTCGGACCAGCGTCCGATGCTCCCTGAGCACACCACTTCACTTCCAAAAACCGCTGAATCCTGCCTCGCAAGCTCGGCAGGAGGGAGAGGAACTATACACTAGTTTCTCCCACTTCTCCACAAATCCTTAACATCCCCTTATCCAAAAAGTGCCAACACCACCAAGTGTACATCATCATATGCAAGTGTGTTAGCATTTTGCAAAGCATTTTCCAAGGGGTTTTGTTAGTCACTCACTAGGTCTATAGCATCGATATGTTAGAGAACACCTAGTGGCACTTGAACATCGCATAAGCCGTGAATAATCTCCTCTTAATAGTACGGCTATGTATCCTAAATGTGATCACACTTGCTAAGTGTCTTGATCACTAAGAACAAAGAGCCCTATAGATTATACCTTTGCCTTCGGGCCTCTTTGCTCCATCTCTTCTCTTCTTCTCAAGTTTCACCAATGGTAGAGCACTTGATCTCTTGAGTGCTTGTGGCCATCACCATCCTTCATGGTTGCCACCTAGCTAGCTCCACCACTTGGCTTGGTCACAATCCTCTCTTATAAGCTACACACATGCTTAGCAATAGGATTAGACCAAATAGGTTTCATCAATTAACCAAAACCAAAATAGGGCTTTCAATCTCCCCCTTTTTGGTAATTGATGACAACATGTACAAAGATATGTGATTTAAATTTGAGTAACCACATTGATAGTATTAGCTCCCCCTACATATGTGCTATAGAGTTTGGTTCTAAATTTGGCACATATGTATGATTATGAAATGTGGATGAGCAATACTACCAATGATGATGCTAAGGCATAAGAATGGACCTTTGAAGCGTGATACCAATCAGAGTGCACATGTTATACCATCCTTAGCACCATTTATCACTAGACATACATCAAAACTCAAGAACCCCGTGAGATCAACATAATAATAAGGCTCTTGAACCACTTGAAAATACTAAAATATAAGTATGTCTAGTTATCATCTTATTCATGCTAGTGAGTCATATCATCAATCATGTTCTAACACTAGCATTCACCACATAAGCATGAATATCAAAAATAAATAGCTTATGCTAATGCAATCAATCGTATGAATATGCACATTTCAAATGCAACATACATGTTTATGAGCTTGCTCCCCCTATTTGTATGCTCCGATCCCACTTGAAGCACTTGAAGGTTTACTTATTGGTTTACTTATTTATCTTAGCATTCTCCCTCATATCTTTGTCATCATTTTCTCCCCCTTTGTCAACAATTATCATAAAAGTGGGACAAGTTTTAATGAAAGGAGGCAATCTTTATATGTGGGGATCAAACTAAGTCAAGTTATGGCTTAATCTAGCTCATGAGCATAGAATATTTTAACACGGCTTGCTCTAGAGTAAGCTTCTTCACACATCTTACAATGGTTATCTTACTCACGTTGGTTAAACACCCATTGCTCGCTTACTAGACCAAACACTAGAGTTACAAGCTCACAAACAAGTTATATGCTACCACTAGATCAAATTAAACATAGAAGCAATAGTGGTACCATATATACTTCAAATTCATTTGATTTACCATGAATGAGCCTAAATAAGCAATGTGATGTCTATATGAACTAGATCACAACCTTAATAAGAATGAATGCACATGCCAAACAATTTCACCTTCGTTTTCTTGGAGAAGAGGCATGTCATAAGTGGGGGTGCATTCAACTCATGTTGGAGAAGTCTAGGATATTCTATTCATTCCTTAGCTTGCAAAACCTTCTCTCATCTAGTGGCTTGGTGAAGATATCGGCAAGTTGATCATCGGTGCCCACATTCTCAATAGATATATCTTTCTTTGCTTGATGATCTCTAATGAAGTGATGCCTTATGTCAATGTGCTTTGTCCTTGAATGTTGTACCGGGTTGGTGGCTATTTTGACGGCGCTCTCATTATCACATAGCAATGGGACTTGTCCAAACTTGACTCCATAATCTTGCAATGTTGCTTTCATCCATAGCAATTGTGCACAACAACTACCCGCGGATATGTATTCGGCTTCGGCGGTAGAGAGTGCAACACTATTTTGCTTCTTTGATGACCATGAGACAAGTGATCTTCCAAGCAATTGACAAGTGCCCGATGTGCTCTTCCTATCCACCTTGCATCCCGCATAATCAGAATCCGAGTATCCAATTAATTCAAATTGAGAGCCCTTGGGATACCATAGTCCAACATTTTGAGTGTGCTTCAAATATCTCAATATTCTTTTGGTTGCCTTCAAATGACTTTCCCTTGGTGAAGCTTGGAACCTTGCACACATGCACACACTAAACATGACATCCGGCCTTGATGCGGTCACATAGAGTAGGCTTCCAATCATTGACCGATATAGCTTTTGATCCACCATGTCACCACTAGAGTCACTGTCCAAATGTCCAATTGTGCCCATTGGAGTGGTTATTGCTTTTGCTTCATCTAACCCAAACTTCTTGAGCATGTCCTTGATGTACTTGCCTTGACTAACAAATGTTCCTTTCTTCATTTGCTTGATTTGTAATCCAAGGAAGTAACTAAGCTCTCCAATCATAGACATCTCAAACTCCTTAGCCATCATCTCTCCAAACTCTTCACAAAAATCTTGGTTGGTTGATCCAAAGATAATGTCATCCACATAGATTTGCAACACAAACAAGTCACTTCCAATCTTCTTGGTGAAGAGAGTGGTGTCAACCTTCCCAATCTTGAACCCTTTAGCTAACAAGAATTCCCTCAATCCTTCATACCATGCTCTTGGTGCTTGTTTCAACCCATATAATGCCTTCTTGAGCTTGTACACATGGTTGGGCTTCTTCAATTCTTCAAATCCGGGAGGTTGTTCAACATATACTAGCTCATTGATGAATCCATTAAGAAAAGCACTCTTGACATCCATTTGATAGAGCTTGATGTTATGAGAACAAGCATATGCAAGTAAGATTCTTATGGCCTCCAATCTAGCAACCGGTGCATAGGTTTCTCCAAAGTCAACGCCTTCCAATTGAGTGTACTGTTGGTAGTTCTTAGCTACACCTAGGATAGGGTAACTAAAGTAGCTATCTACTAATGCCAAGCGGGGTTGTCAGTCCCGACACTAGTAGGAGCTAGCTAGCGAGAATGCAATCTACCAGGAGGAGATTCTGCAAGCGCACAGAACTATCGTAGTAGCACTTCGCCTCGGAGTACCAGGTGTCGATTTATTTGATCCCAAGGGAAGGCTAGGGTGGTGTATGAGTTGAGTCAAGGAGGGGATGAGAGTCCAAGAAAAGAGAAAAGGGAAAAGGGGAGAAGAGAGGCTAGAAAGAATATATGGATGGCTAGGTAAGGATGAACTGGATGGCTAAGGTAAGGTGGAATGGATAGGTAGATAGAGGGTAACTAAGGATAACTAACTAACTACTAACTACTAACTACTAACTACTCCTATATAACTACAAAGCAAGATAACTACGAAGCGAGATAGTTTCGAAGCAGGGCAGGCAAAAGACAATAAAGCAACTAAGTTAAGTAAAGTTTTATTCCTATCTTGTCAAGTATCGAGGCGTACTAGCCTTTACCACTTACTTAGGTTGAACGCTAGCACAACGAGCCTTACTGTTAAACTGGGCCAACTACGTGGTGGAATTCAAGGCGCACCGGGCTGTCACCACCTGCTTGCTACCACAGCTATCCGGGGGTCCAGCCGTATCTGAAGGTAAGTCTATAACTAAGCACCACGCTTAATTATATTCTAACTATCTCTACCCTAGCTTTGAATAGAGACACCCTTGCGGACGTCAGAGCAAACACTTGACTTAATAAGATAAACACTAAACTAACTAAGCAACCTATTGGCAAAGATCAAACACTAAGCTCACTAGAGATTAACTACTATGGCTAAGTGAATTGAACTGTTGGATAGCTAGGCACTCAAGCAATCAATCAAGTATACCACTCAATACTGATAAGTAGAATAAAGTAATACTTGAAATGATGAACTAGAATATAGTAAATGCTTGAGTAACAAGAGCAAAACCTGAACTGGAGATGAAGGAAGACTCTTCCCAGCTCCAGAACCGATCACTCGCACGCCTCTACTCTTGAGCTAACCCTTGAGCAGCGCTACCGCGAGGGTGAAGATGCCTTGCTCTACTAGCTACCTACTTGCCTAAGCTCTCTAAGCTTCTAACCTAACTCTCACTTGCTTCTCTTGCTTTGCTTGGGATGGTACTTGGTGTGTGATGGTACTGGTGCGAATGGAGAGGTGCCTCCAGGGGGGGTATTTATAGCCCAAATGAGTGAGGGGGGTTCTTATAGTGGGCAGCCAACCGACCTAGGGTTAGGTCAGGTGGTGGGCGCCACCCCCTACTGGCGGCCGCCAGCTCCCTGGCCGTTGGATGAACCGCCTCTGCTTCAACGGCATCCAGGTGGTTGTCCAAGGCGGTTTGGAGGTCGGTTGCATGTCCTAGCAACCGACATTCAGCCTTGATCCACGCCACTCCTCCCTAAGCCGTCCGATGCCACTGACCTAGTGACCAAGGGCCAGGATTTGGCCTTGGGGAGGTCACACGGATCGGTGACGTGGCAGGGGGTGACACTTGGGCCAACCCAAGTGGCGGGCACCACTTAGAGGTGGCGGGCGCCACCTAGGGGTGGCGGGCGCCACCCCCCTTAGGCCCATTTGGGCCCTGCTGAGTGGGCTTGGCCTCTGGTGGGTCCATATGTCTAAATTTGGTTCAAATCCTGCATTCAAATAGAATTCTATGGACATGTGGAATTTGGTTAGTTTGAAACCTATTTGACTACATTTCATGCCTTTTTGGTGGACTTTAGGGTCAAATGTTGATGGTAAAACAGGTGTTTAAGGACCGTCAACATGTACCCTTGTGCAACCAATCTTGCTTTGTTCCTTACAACTATGCCATCTTCATCTTGCTTGTTCCGGAAGACCCATCTTGTGCCAATCACATTTGTATTCTTTGGTCTTTCCACTAACTCCCAAACATCATTGCGGGTGAAGTTGTTCAACTCTTCATGCATTGCATTCACCCAATCAACATCCATCAAAGCTTCATCAATCTTGGTTGGCTCAATAGATGATACAAATGAGTAGTGTTCACAAAAGGATGCCAATCTTGATCTTGTTTGCACACCTCTTCTTATGTCACCAACAATTTGATCCAAAGGATGATCTCTTGCAATATGTGTTGGTTGTAGCACTAGTTCCGGTTGAGCACTTGCACTAGCGTTTTGTTGATCTTGAGAACCACTAGAGCTTGCAATATCATTGTCATGCATGGTTGGAGGAGAGAGCACTTGTTCTTTGTCATCTTCAATATCAATCACTTGCTTTGGCCTAATATTACCAATGTCCATGTTCTTCATAGCTTCCACCAATTGTGTTCCTCTCACATCATCTAGGTTATCTTGTTCTTCATGTGAGCCATTGGTTTCATCAAACTCAACATCATGGACTTCTTCAACTATTCTTGATATGTTGTTCCACACTCTATATGCTTTGCTTGTAGTGGAGTAACCAAGTAGGAACCCTTCATCACACTTCTTTTCAAACTTGCCAAGTCTTGTGCCTTTCTTTAATATGTAGCACTTGCACCCAAAGACCCGGAAGTAAGCAATGTTGGGCTTTCTATCATTGAGGAGCTCATATGGTGTCTTCTTCAATAGAGGGTGACAATAGAGCTGGTTGCTATAATAGCATGCCGTGTTGATTGCTTCGGCCCAAAAAGAATCACTTACATTGTATTCACTAAGCATGGATCTTGACATATCAATGAGTGTCCTATTCTTCCTTTCAACTATCCCATTGGATTGAGGTGTATACTTGGCCGAGAATTGATGTTTGATTCCAAATTCATCACATAGTTCATCAACTCTTCTGTTCCTAAACTCACTCCCATTGTCACTTCTCACTTTCTTGATTCTTCTATCAAACTCATTTTGACTTCTCTTGACAAAGGTTTTGAATATGCCAAACACTTCACTCTTGTCAACGAGAAAGAAGACCCATGTGTACCTTGTATAGTCATCCACTATCACGAAACCATACTTGTTTCCCCCAATACTTGCATATGTAGTTGGTCCAAACAAGTCCATGTGCAACAACTCAAGTGCATGTGTAGTGCTCATCATTCCTTTGCTTGGATGGGTGTTTCCAACTTGCTTTCCCATTTGGCATGCACTACATAGCTTGTCCTTTTCAAAATGAACATCTTTTAGTCCTCTAACCATGTCATGCTTCACTAGCCTCTTTAGTTGCTTCATTCCAACATGTCCCAAACGCCTATGCCATAGCCAACCCATACTTGATTTGGTGAATAAGCATGTTGTCAATTGAGCTTCACTAGCATCAAAGTCCACCAAATAGAGGTTCTCATATCTAAATCCTTTGAAGACCACATCACTTCCATCAACACTTACTATCTCCACATCATCAACACCAAATATGCATTTGAATCCCAAATCACATAATTGTGCCACGGACAATAGGTTGAAGTTGAGAGATTCCACTAATAGCACATTGGAGATGCTCAAGTCATTGGATATTGCAATCTTGCCCAAACCTTTAACCTTGCCTTTCTTGTTGTCACCAAATGTGAGAGCATCCGCATGATCATTGCCACTAGTGTTGATTGATTTGAACATTCTTCCATCACCGGTCATGTGTTGAGTGCACCCACTATCAAGCACCCAATGCCTTCCTCCCGCTTTATAGTTTACCTACAAAAGAGATCAATTCTTTTTAGGTACCCAAACCTTTTTGGGTCCTCCAAGGTTAGTCACTAAGTTCTTGGGCACCCAAATTGCCTTCTTCTTTGGGCCAACCATGGGTGCTCCAATGTACTTAGCCTTCACACCATTAGTGCCCTTTGTAAGCATATAACAAGAATCAAGTCTAATGGATGAAACATGAGCATTGTTCTTGTTCTTGTTCTTGTTAAAGCAATTTTGCTCTATATGCCCGGATTGCTTGCAATTGTAGCAATACCGACCATTGCTCTTCACAAAACTAGTCTTGTGAGGAGCAAAGGCGGCTTTGCCCTTCTTGGGGGTATAGCCAAGTCCTTCCTTGTTGAGTGGACATCTTTGGCTACCCAAGCACTTAAGCAAGCGGGCATCACCACCATAGGCATTGCCTAAAGCATGGGTGAGCTCATATACCTTGTTTTTAAGGTTCTCATTTTCTACCACTAATGATGAATCACATGTAGTAGAAGTAGGCATTTTAGTTGAGCTAGATGATGATGCATTGGTGGGAGCAACAATAATAGGAGCATAAAAAGATTTATCAAGAATATCACATGTTACTCCTATGTTGCATGTCTCTACAACATCCTCAATCTTACTTTGATCAAGGAGGGAGGAGTGGGCTTCCTTAAGCCTAGTGTGAGCTTGGTCAAGCTTCTCATGGGCTTCCTCTAGCCTCTCATGAGTGGACTTGAGCTCATCAAAGGATTGCTCAAGAGCCTTATTGGCCTTGTGCAATTCTTTGCACTCCTTCCTCTTAGTCTCAATGTAAGAGTGAGCATCTTGTAGCATGCTCATGAGGTCCTCCTTTGAGTACTCCTCATCATCATCACTCTCACTCTCACTTTCGCTCTCATCGAATGATACCTTAGTGGCTTTAGCCATGAAGCATGTTGCGGATACATGGGTGTATGCCGAGTCTCGAGTGATGAGTGATTGTCAACGGGTTTGATCGTAGGTTCTTTGGCTTGTGTTGTGCAGGTGTCGAGCACGGAGACAGTGATCGAGGGCAAGGTGAAGGTCAAGTAGAGACGTGCCGTGCCGATGGACCGGGAGCGGTGAAGGGCGGACGTGAGGCTTGGACTGAGGGACCGGTGGACTGAGGACCGGCTGTGGTGGCTGGCAGCCTGGGACAGCGACGAGCGAAGACTTGCGGGCACGGTGTTGCTCGGGTCGAGGACCTGGGGACATGTGTCGGTGGACGGGCTGCACGGGCGGTGCATCCCCTCTACAGCTTCGGTTTGGTGGTAGAGCCAGAGAAAAACCATCAGGTGGACGGTTTCCAGGTTTGGGCCTCAAAACCTGGGCGCGGATGGTTTCTGAGTTTGGCCACAAAACTCGGGCTGAGGACGGTTTCCAGGTTTGGGCCTCAAAACCTGGGTGCTGCGGGTTTGCTGAGTTTGGGCCACAAAACTCAGGCTACGGTGGGCTGGTTTCCTGGTTTGGGCCTCAAAACCGGGGGTGGACGTGAAGGCCTGGTTTCCCGGTTTCGGCCACAAAACCGGGGGCGGAGTCCGTGAAGAGGACGCAGAGCGGTGGCGGCACGTGGCGGCAATCGGTGAGGTTGCGTCGAGGCAACGCTACCAGTTGTGCGGGCGTGGCCGTCGGATCCACCTACCATCGAGTTGGTCCAGAATAACCTTAGGGTTTAGCTGGTTCGCTCTGTAAGTAGTTAGGGGTAGAGTGGGAATTAGGAATAGTTAGAATTAGGATAAGTAGGGGGAGACACCCACCTCCCCATCCATCTCAGTCATTTGCTCTTTGCACTTAGGGTTTTCCTGCTCTCCCACTCCCCTGCTGTAGCAAACTGAGATCCACAGAGAAGAGAACAATACCTCTGTGCCCGTGAGATTTTTGAGGAAGTGAGACCGTAATCTCACTGTTGTAGCGTGTGGTAGCCACACGGTTGTAAATTCGTGGTTGTGATTTGCGTTTTGTTCGTGTTCTTCGCGGAATCCTTTTTGCCACGATTTTCCCGTCGATCGATCTCTTTGCTTGGTGCGTCTTTTGGAAATCCGTTTGAACCAAGTTGTTCTAGATCGTGAGGCACTTCTTTCCACCGAAGGAATTCAGCTCTAACCTCACGACCTAGTAGATCGGTTGATTTTCGTTTTGGATCGGTTTTGCTCCCTTAATCCTGATTTCTTCCAATTCATCGATTCGAAGTTAGATGCGAGCCATGATTCCCATGGGATAGCTCACTAATCTCCTTGAGACTCCTCATACCAAGTCTAAGCCTTAGTGCTTTTGATTCGGAGGAGATCGAGTGGATTTCGCGGAAGAACTCTACTGTTTCGGGACCATCGGACGCTGAGTTCGTGAGCATCGGACGCTGAGCTCAAACCATCGGAGCGTCCGGTGCCACGTGTCGTCTGACAGTGCACTTTAAGGAGCATCGGACGCTGACCATCGGAGCGTCCGTTGCCATCGGACGCGCCGGGGGTCAAGCATCGGACGCTAGGGTTGCACTGTTCACAGCGTCCGATGGGTGTCCAGTAAGGTTCCAGAATCGCCCTGTTTGCATCGGACGCGTCCGTTGCTCTGACATCGGACGCTGCCAGCGTCCGATGCTGCTGAGTCTGCGTAGTTTCGTCCGTGGTTCGTTCGTTCGTTGTCGGTTTTGATTTCCGGCTTTTGCGTTGGGTTTCTAGAGTCGTATAGTGTCTCGCTGTGCTTCTTGGAAGCATCCACCCTATCTCTAGGGTCGTGGACACATAAGAGCTCTAGGTTTGCTCTTGGGGTGGTTCTCGGGACAGTGGCTGAAAGTTTCCGAAAGGAAAATTTGAAGCTCCCATTCACCCCCCCCTCTGGTCGCTTTCTGGTAGCACTTTCGGTCCTTCAATTGGTATCAGAGCGGGTTAAGGATCTTCCACCTTAGTCGGTTCCAGATCCACAAAAGGCGACATGGATCGCGGCGTGGGCAAACCGCCGTTTTTTGATGGGACGAACTATGCGTATTGGAAGATACGCATGTCGGCCTATCTGCAGAGTATGGGTGCTTCCATCTGGGATATTTGCAACTCTGCTGATTACGTGGTTTTGGCTACACGTGTGACTCAGCGTCAGATCGATGATCACTATGCCAATAGCCGAGCCCGTAATGCTCTTTTCTCATGCTTGAGCATGACGGAGTTTGATCGTGTTTCTCACCTCGCTACGGCTCGGGAGATTTGGGCATCCCTCATGCGTTTCCATGAGGGAACCTCTCAAGTCAAAACCCGTCTCTACGAGTCGCACAAGTGAGAGTACGAGAACTTTCGACATATGCCTGGCGAGAGCATAGAGAGTTTATTCGCTCGCTTTCAGGTGATTGTCAACAGGATGAGGGCTAACAAGGAGTTGTTGCCTTTCGACGATCATGAGAGAGCTTTGAAGCTTTTGCATACTCTCGATCGGTCGGTGTGGGATTCCAAGGTTCAGGCGATCATCGAATCACCTAACTATGAGACCCTCACGTGCGATGAGCTCTTCAGTAAGCTCAAGTCCAGTGAGATCGATGCCATGGCGAGGGCCTCGTATGAAAATCCTTCTGGTCCATCGATGGCTTTGCTTTCTGGCTCTTCTGCTAACCCCTCTGGAGGTTTTGCACTCTCTTCTCTCTTTTCTGTCACAGAGGAGCAGCTGGAGTCCTTGGGGGATGACGAGTTGGCTATGCTCGCCAACCGGTTCTCGCGGTTTCACAACAACCGCATGAACCGTCGCCGCGGAGGAGGACACTCAGGATGCTTTGAGTGCGGCGACCCCAACCACTTCATCGCCAATTGCCCGAAGAAGAACAAGCAGACCTTCAGCAAGGTGGATCATGGGCACAAGTACGACTCCGGCAAGCGCAAGGAGAAGTACGTCCCCGCGAAGCACAAGCGGAAGGGCGGCTTTGACAAGGAGTACATCAAGACGAAGTACTTGGAGAAGGCCCAGGCTGAGCAGCGTGCTTTCTTCGCCACGCTCAGCGACGTCGACGACTCGGATGACGACTCCGCTGCCTCCAGCGACGACAAGTCCGAGAAGAAGAAGAGGATCGAGGACAAGCTGAACGGCCTCTGCTTCTTCACCGACGACGATGGCTTCTGCACCATGGCCCTTGGCAAGGAGGTCGACGGCGAGCTGGAGGAGACTCCTCGGAACGACGACGACGACGACACCTCTCAGGTATCTCTCACCCACGACGAGCTTTCTGCTGAATTCGAGAAGCTTACTGCCACCTTGCTTAGTCAGGACAAGTTGCTTAGGCGTGCTGCTAGAGAGCGCAAGGAGTTTAGGCAGAAGTGGGAGGACACGGTGAGAGAGCTTGAGTTTGTTAAGTCCACCGTGGTCGTTTCTGAGGAGGTAGAGTGTGAGATGTGCACCAAGCACATGACTGACCTTCTCACCTTGAGAGGTAAGTATGCTGCGTTGGTAGGAGAGGTGGATGAGCTGAAGGCTAGACCCTCGCTGTTGGGTGCGTGCAAGACTTGTCCTGTCTTGCAATCTGAGTTGGCAGAGAAGAATGCCAAGATTGTGTCTCTTGAAGAGGGCAACTCAGGTAGCACATGTGTGGCTAGGTGTGTTCTTTGTGAGGGTTTGGAGATGGAGATTGCGAACGTGAAGCATGACAAGATGCAAACCGAGGAGGAAAACACATACCTTCGGACCATCTTGTCATGGGTGTCTAGCGGTGAGCCACAGCTCGGGATGATGATCTCCCAATTCAAGCGAGCTGCTGGAGGTCCAGGTGTAGGTTTTGCTCCGGGTGTTGATGTTTCTTCTTTTGGAAAGATTGGAGAGTCGAGTGGTCTTAACCCATGTGAGAACCTCACCACTACTCCCAAGCTTACCAAGATTCCACCCAAAGAGCCTCTCAAGCCTAACACCAAGGATGGGGTGTTTGTTGAACCTCCGAGAGCTCCACCCAAGAAGCAGACCTGGCATCCCAAGCCCAACCACCTGAAAAACAAGTTGGACACCATGCCACCCATCCAGGAGGAGCTTATGCCACAGAAGGGCAAAGTGATCCACACCCACTACCGTGAGTACCAACAACCCCCTTTGAGAGCGGTGAGGTACCATTGTGAGCACTGTGGGAGAGATGGACACTTGAGTGAGTTTTGCTTTCGGCGCAAGAGAGAGGCGCGCCGTGCAAGGGAGATGAACAATCCGGACATGTACCATCCTTTCCATGATGTACATGTGCCGAATGTTCAGAGGCGTGCTGCTAGGCCCAGAGGTCCAGAACCTCAAGTTCCTAGGCCTAGGCAGCGGAGGGGTCGTGCCCGGCGGGAGCCTGCAGTTGTAGGCTATGGACCCCGTGGCGGTGGCTTTGTTGTAGAGCGTTTTCTTCCACCGCGTTTTGAGTATCGCGGTGAGCGCTCTTTCCCCAGCGGACCACGTTTTCCTCAGCGTGGTGATCGCTTTCCCCGTAGACGTGCTAGGAATGGTTTTTCTGCTAACCGTTCTTTTGAGCAGCCGGGCCAACACTGGTATTCTCCCTACTTCACTAACCCCAGTGTTGGACCGTATGCTCACCCTATGTCTTTTTATTGATATAGGTAAAACGATTGGAGAACGTTTGGTTGGTGGATTCCGGGTGTTCAAGGCACATGACCGGAAACGCCAAGTGGTTCTCCAGTCTTAGTCCAGTCGCCAGAAAGGAGTTTATCACCTTTGGCGACAATAGCAAAGGTAAGGTTTTGTCTCGTGGATCGGTGCGAGTTAATGAGCACTTTGTGTTGCGCGATGTTGCTCTTGTTTCTAACTTGCATTTTAACCTTCTTTCTGTTTCGCAACTCTTTGACGACGACTATGAGATTCGTTTTAAACCGAATCTCAGTCGTATTTTGGATCCTCAGGGCAATCTTGTCTGTGTGATTTCGCCCTTTGGGAAAGTCTTTCGTGCGGATTTCTCGGAGTCGTTTGGAATTTCTCGTTGTCTTTTGGCTGGACCTTCCTCCTCTGATCTTTGGAAGTGGCATAGGAGACTTGGTCACCTGAGCTTCAACTTGCTTGCAAGACTTAGTTCACTTGGCCTAATCCGAGGATTGCCCAAGTTATCCATGGAGAAGGATCTTGTTTGCCATTCTTGTAGACATGGGAAGATGGTTGCCGCTCCCCACCATCCAGTGACTCAGGTCATGACCAAGCGCCCTGGAGAGCTTTTGCACATGGACCTTGTTGGTCCGGCTCAGGTGAGCTCGGTTGGGGGGAAGTGGTATGTGCTTGTTGTTGTTGACGACTTTTCGAGATATTCGTGGGTCTTCTTTTAGCTGAGAAGACCGAGACTTTCTCCTTTGCTCGCAATCTGATTTTACGTCTTCAGAACGAGTTCCCTTTGAACTCGATGCGAGCTATTAGGAGTGATAATTGTTCCGAATTCAAGAATTCGGATTTTGAGAAGTTTTGTAACTCTTTGGGTTTGGAGCATCAGTTTTCTTCCCCCTACACACCGCCCCAAAATGGTGTTGTAGAGAGGAAGAATCGGACCCTTGTAGAGATGGTCAGGACGATGCTCGATGAGCATAGGACTCCTAGGCGATATTGGGCCGAAGCTATGAGCACTGCATGCTACATTTCAAATCACATTTTTCTCCGAGCCTTCTTGAAAAAGACTTCTTATGAGTTGCGTTTTGGAAAACTACCCAAAGTGAGTTATTTTCGAGTTTTTGGTTGCCATTGTTTTATACTCAAAAAGGGCAACTTGGACAAGTTTGAGTCTCGTTCTTCTGACGGTGTGTTTTTGGGTTATGGCACTCATACTCGAGCTTATCGTGTACTTAACCTTGACACTAACCGAGTCATGGAGACATCAGATGTCACCTTCGACGAGACCATGTTTTGTCCTTCTTCTCGTTTTGAGCGTGCAGGTGATCATGAGGTTGGTGAGCCTCTTTTTGATGACGAGGACGAGGGTGCTGAAGGTATAGATGATCCAGCACCCCCTCCACCTGTTTTGTCGCAAGGAGCGGCTTCTACGATGACTCACGGCCCCGACACGTCTTCTTCCTGGGGGCCGTGGGATCCGCCACCCCGAGCGGTACCTTTTGTACCCGGGGAGGCACCATCTGCTGTTGAGGGGGAGATCGCATCTGCACGGGAGGCGCCACGACACATCCAGCACCAACACCCCCCTCAGCAGATGATCGGCAACATTGATGAACGTGTCACTCGGTCCAGGTCTCAAATCTCTCACTTTGCTCATTGTGCTTTTGTTGCTGATTTTGAGCCTCGAGATGTTGGACACGCTTTGACGGATCCGGATTGGGTCAATGCCATGCATGAGGAGTTAGAGAACTTTGAGCGAAATCAGGTTTGGGTTTTAGTTCCTCCTTCTCCAGACTGTAAGCCTATTGGGACAAAATGGGTTTTCAAAAACAAGCAAGGAGAGGATGGCCACATTGTTAGAAACAAGGCCAGGCTTGTAGCGAAGGGCTATAGTCAGAAGAAGGGGATAGACTATGAGGAGACTTTTGCTCCTGTAGCTCGTTTGGAGGCTATTAGGATACTCTTGGCTTTTGCAATATCCAAAGGTTTCAAACTTTTTCAAATGGATGTCAAGAGTGTCTTCTTAAACGGCTACATAGAAGAAGAGGTTTATGTTGAACAACCCCCCGGTTTTGAAAATCCCAAGTTTCCAAACCATGTCTTCAAACTCCACAAAGCTTTATATGGTTTGAAACAAGCCCCTAGAGCCTGGTATGATAGGTTGAAAACCTTTTTGCTTGCTAAGGGTTTTAAAATGGGGTGTGTGGATAAAACGCTTTTTCTCCTCAAGCAGGGCAATGATACTCTCTTGGTCCAGATTTACGTGGATGATATCATTTTTGGTAGTTCTTGTCACGCTTTGGTTGCCAAGTTTGCAGACACTATGAGCAGGGAGTTTGAGATGAGCATGATGGGCGAGTTGACGTTTTTCCTCGGGTTGCAAATCAAGCAATCCCGAGAGGGAACATTCATGCACCAGGGCAAGTACACTAAGGACATCCTGAAGAAGTTCGACATGGGTGAGGCCAAGCCTCTTCCAACACCCATGCCGACCACGGCGGCCCTGGATGCGGATGTGGATGGAGAAGCAGTGGACGAGAAGGAGTACCGGAGTATGATCGGGTCGCTGCTGTACCTGACGGCGACACGCCCGGACATTCAGTTCGCGGTGTGTCTTTGCGCGCGATTTCAGTCATCGCCGCGCACCTCGCACCGTCAGGCGGTCAAGCGCATTATGAGGTACTTATCCTTCACTCCAGAATTTGGGATTTGGTATTCTGCTTCCTCCACCCTCTCCCTTTGCGGTTATTCCGATGCCGATTTTGCTGGCTGTCGCATTGATCGCAAGTCCACTTCTGGGACTTGCCAGTTTATTGGTTCTTCTCTTGTTCCGTGGTCTTCTCGCAAGCAGTCTAGTGTCACTCAGTCTACCACGGAGGCTGAGTATGTTGCTGCGGCTAGCTGCTGTTCCCAGTTGCTTTGGATGATGGCCACTTTGCGTGATTTTGGTCTGAGCTTTTCTCGTGTTCCTTTGCTTTGTGACAGCACAAGTGCGATTAGCGTTGCTAAGAACCCCGTGCTTCACTCGAAGACCAAACACATTGATGTGCGCTTTCACTTTTTGCGAGACCACTATGAGAAGGGTGATTGTTAACACTGGATTTTGGTCAATATTGAGAAGATGACAGGTGGACCCAACGAGCAGTGAGAAGAGCATTCGGTAGATGGCCAAGCGGTCGGTTACTCCATTCAGGAAATAGATATGGCAAGAGAAGCCGATCACGAGGATAATCGACCATGACTGTGACAGATTAAACGAGTATTCAAGAAGCAGAGGGTTCTGATCTCATTGGCCAGGAGTTGGATTTGGTGGCATTATGATGTGGCAAGCATGCAAAGAAGGCAATATATATAAAACATGCACATCTCGACGTCCACTTCTATATTTAGCATGAATGGCTTCACGATGAAGGAAAGGCTAGAAGACGACATGCATGTCCAGTGTGCGGAGATGGACGTATAAGGCATTCGGCAAGTATCCATGCGGTCGGCTAGTTTCCAAGGATTCGGCAACTGCTCATGCGGTCGGCTATTCTGAGAAAAGGGAGTTTCCATTGAAACGACGGAAGCGAGAGCCGATCGGGCAACAAAATTGCGACAATTAAGGCAATGATGATTCCGAAAGGAGTTGAAGGCCAAGAATATTGTATTTTCCTTTAATATTTCATAGTCGTGTCCTCTTAGGACTTGTATTGCGTCCAGGGTATAAATATAAACCCTTGGCTATTGTAAAAAGTGTTCACAACCACATCAATACAACCGGCCCCGTGCCGTCTTCGAGTCCTTATAGTCGTGTCGTCGAGTTCTTCGAGGGGAATCATCGATCCGTCGACCTCCGTAAGTACCGGCAACCTTGCTATCATGTCTAGTATCATGCGGTGGATTTAGATATGATGCAAGTAGTCTCGTATGTTAAGCTTAGTATCGTGCGGCGGATTTAAGCTTATGACGGGAAGTTTTTACCTATGACTTGTATCGTGCGGCGGATTGAGCCATGAGTAAAAATAGTTATCGGCTCTGTTAGATTTGGCAGATCTAACAGATTCATCAAGTTATCATGTGTTATATGTCTTATTTATTTAATTCGTACAACACTTTTTGCCCAATCTAGATTGATCTTCGTTCGGCCTTGTTGCACGAGTTTGCCTGTGCTTTGCTAATCACAAGATCATGATGGCCGAACCGACTTTCAATCTAGATTGTTACATGTTGCGGGTTCATGCATGCCGATCATGTTTAAGCTTTGATAGAGCTGGGTGCCGTGCGGCAGGTACAGGTTTTAGATTAGTTTAATCATGCTTTGCTTGTATGTTTCTTCTTCATGGACCCCAGTTCGGCTAGTTTGCCAATTCTGGTTAAGCTTACATGAGTAATGAGTATGTATAGATCTGTTCAGATGTATGTATGCTTTTAGCTTCTTATAATTAGATCGTATCATGCGGTGGATTAATCTAATTATAAGGAGTGGTGTAGATTTATAGCAAGTGGTATCATGCGGTGGATTAGCTTTGCTTGAGTTTATACCTGACGGGTTTATGAAGGCTGGACGTGCGGCAGACTAGCTGGATTGGCCTATGCATATGTTATCTGAATAGATTTGTATTTACAAGTTACCTCTTTTATTCTTTTGTCACGTATGTGTTCGGCATTCGACACGATTACACGCTTTCTCTTTATACTTGCCGAATGACATCTTAAACCTGTTTCGACAAACAGCTTCTATAGCTGTGTGCCGTCGTGATTGGCTTCCAAAGCCGTACATCTGGAACTGTTTGGTTTTTACCCAGCATGTTCCAAGGTATTCTCACATTTTATCCCTTGTTGGTTTTCAGGTCAAACCGACTGGCACGTCTCCGGGTTTGATACACCCCGGGCTCCCGATTGAAGCTAGCCTCGTTCGGCTTGCTGTGTGCCTTTGACGCGAGGCGCCACATTTTGCGTCAACAGTGATATCGACCTTCGCCATGTCGATACTCATCATCAGTTGGCTGATATTTTCACCAAGCCTTTGGACGAATCAACCTTTAATCGGTTGAGGGGTGAGCTTGGTGTGTGTTTCCCCATTTAGATGGGGAAACATTTTGGTTCTTGTAACATAGACTGACTATTTTCTCGTTCCCCTTTGATCAAGGAGGGAGGAGTGGGCTTCCTTAAGCCTAGTGTGAGCTTGGTCAAGCTTCTCATGGGCTTCCTCTAGCCTCTCATGAGTGGACTTGAGCTCATCAAAGGATTGCTCAAGAGCCTTATTGGCCTTGCGCAATTCTTTGCACTCCTTCCTCTTAGTCTCAATGTAAGAGTGAGCATCTTGTAGCATGCTCATGAGGTCCTCCTTTGAGTACTCCTCATCATCATCACTCTCACTCTCACTTTCACTCTCATCGAATGATACCTTAGTGGCTTTAGCCATGAAGCATGTTGCGGATACATGGGTGTATGCCGAGTCTCGAGTGATGAGTGATTGTCAACGGGTTTGATCGCAGGTTCTTTGGCTTGTGTTGTGCAGGTGTCGAGCACGGAGACAGTGATCGAGGGCAAGGTGAAGGTCAAGTAGAGACGTGCCGTGCCGACGGACCGGGAGCGGTGAAGGGCGGACGTGAGGCTTGGACTGAGGGACCGGTGGCCTGAGGATCAGCTGTGGTGGCTGCAGCCTGGGACAGCGACGAGCGAAGACTTGCGGGCACGGTGTTGCTCGGGTCGAGGACCTGGGGACACGTGTCGGTGGACGGGGTGCACGGGCGGTGCATCCCCTCTACAGCTTCAGTTTGGTGGTAGAGCCAGAGAAAAACCATCGGGTGGACGGTTTCCAGGTTTGGGCCTCAAAACCTGGGCGCGGATGGTTTCCGAGTTTGGCCACAAAACTCGGGCTGAGGACGGTTTCCAGGTTTGGGCCTCAAAACCTGGGTGCTGCGGGTTTGCTGAGTTTGGGCCACAAAACTCAGGCTACGGTGGGCTGGTTTCCCGGTTTGGGCCTCAAAACCGGGGGTGGACGTGAAGGCCTGGTTTCCCAGTTTCGGCCACAAAACCGGGGGTGGAGTCCGTGAAGAGGACGCAGAGCGGTGGCGGCACGTGGCGGCAATCGGTGAGGTTGCGTCGAGGCAACGCTACCAGTTGTGCGGGCATGGCCGTCGGATCCACCTACCATCGAGTTGGTCCAGAATAACCTTAGGGTTTAGCTGGTTCGCTCTGTAAGTAGTTAGGGGTAGAGTGGGAATTAGGAATAGTTAGAATTAGGATAAGTAGGGGGAGACACCCACCTCCCCATCCATCTCAGTCATTTGCTCTTTGCACTTAGGGTTTTCCTGCTCTCCCACTCCCCTACTGTAGCAAACTGAGATCCATAGAGAAGAGAACAATACCTCTGTGCCCGTGAGATTTTTGAGGAAGTGAGACCGTAATCTCACTGTTGTAGCGTGTGGTAGCCACACGGTTGCAAATTCGTGGTTGTGATTTGCGTTTTGTTCGTGTTCTTCGCGGAATCCTTTTGCCACGATTTTCCTGTCGATCGATCTCTTTGCTTGGTGCGTCTTTTGGAAATCTGTTTGAACCAAGTTGTTCTAGATCGTGAGGCACTTCTTTCCACTGAAGGAATTCAGCTCTAACCTCACGACCTAGTAGATCGGTTGATTTTCGTTTTGGATCGGTTTTGCTCCCTTAGTCCCGATTTCTTCCAATTCATCGATTCGGAGGTAGATGCGAGCCATGATTCCCATGGGATAGCTCACTAATCTCCTTGAGACTCCTCATACCAAGTCTAAGCCTTAGTGCTTTTGATTCGGAGGAGATCGAGTGGATTTCGCGGAAGAACTGTATTGTTTCGGGACCATCGGACGCTGAGTTCGTGAGCATCGGACGCTGAGCTCAAACCATCGGAGCGTCCGGTGCCACGTGTCGTCTGACAGTGCACTTTAAGGAGCATCGGACGCTGACCATCGGAGCGTCCGTTGCCATCGGACGCGCCGGGGGTCAAGCATCGGACGCTAGGGTTGCACTGTTCACAGCGTCCGATGGGTGTCCAGTAAGGTTCCAGAATCGCCCTGTTTGCATCGGACACGTCCGTTGCTCTGACATCGGACGCTGCCAGCGTCTGATGCTGCTGAGTCTGCGCAGTTTCGTCCGTGGTTCGTTCGTTCGTTGTCGGTTTTGATTTCCGGCTTTTGCGTTGGGTTTCTAGAGTCGTATAGTGTCTCGCTGTGCTTCTTGGAAACATCCACCCTATCTCTAGGGTCGTGGACACATACGAGCTCTAGGTTTGCTCTTGGGGTGGTTCTCGGGACAGTGGCTGAAAGTTTCCGAAAGGAAAATTTGAAGCTCCCATTCACCCCCCCTCTGGTCGCTTTCTGGTAGCACTTTCGGTCCTTCACATGTCGATGGAGTGTTGAAGATAGAAGGCTTGCTTGAGATAGCAAGACTAGCCATAGCCTTCTTCTTGGTGGTCTTCCTCTCATCATCACTAGAATCATCATCATCGCTTGAGGAAGCGTCACTATCCCATGTCACAACATAGGAACCACCCTTCTTCTTTCCCATCTTCTTCTCTTTCTTTTCTTTTCTTTCTTTCTTGTCTTTCTTCTTCTTGTTCTTCTTGTCATCATCATCCTCATCACTAGATTGTGGACAATCCGCAATTAAGTGATCCTTACTCTTGCATCTATAACACCTTCTAGTTGTGCTCTTTGTTGAATCTCTTCTCTTTCTTGTTCCATAGCCCTTCTTCTTCATGAACTTGCCAAACCTCTTCACGAAGAGAGCCATTTCTTCATCATCCATTTCACTTGGACTTGTACTAGCTTCATCATCACTTTCTTCCTTCTTTGCCTTGCCCTTGCTCTTGCTCTTGGAAGATGAAGCTTTGAATGCCACGGTCTTTTTTTTCTTTTCTTCCTCTTGGGCTCCCCCATCCCGTTCCACACGGTATGTGTCTTGAGTGACCACATCACCTAGTACTTGGTTTGGGGTCACCGTATCCAATCCTTACCTCACAAGAATAGTTACCAAGGTGTCAAACCTTGGTGGTAAGCACCTCAAGAACTTGTGAGAAAAGTCTTTGTCCTCCACCTTTTCTCCCAAAGCCTTCAAGTCATTGATAATAACTTGCAACCGGTGAAACATCTCCGGTATGCTCTCATCATCTTGCATCTTGAACATGGCAAGCTTGTCCTTGAGAATGTATAGCTTGGCGCCCTTGACCGCCTTGGTGCCTTCATATGTTTCCTCCAATCTCTCCCATATCTCACTTGCTCTTTCAAGGTCTTTGATTTGCTCAAACACCTTTGTGTCAAAAGCTTCATAGAACAAGTTGATTGCCACATCATTCCATTGAAGCTTCTCCTCTTCTCTTGGAGTGGGACTTGTGGGGTCAATTACCGCAAAGTCATGCTCAATTACTTCCCAAATCTTTCTATTCATTCCTCTTATGAATGCACACATCTAACTCTTCCAACAATCGAAGTTGGTGCCGTTAAAATGTGGTGGCTTCCCCATATAGTTGATTTGAGCCATTTTAACACCGGAGGATGTTAAGCCTCAAACAAACGGTGACCACGGCTCCGATACCACTTGAAAGGACCAAATTGGCTAGAGGGGGGGGGGGGTGAATAGCCTAATTAAAATCTACAAAATTACTTAGGCAAACACTATTAGTATAACAAGTGGCAAAGCTTTTTGCGCTAGCCTAATAGTGTGTTGCAAGCCACCTATCCAACAATTCTACCTAATATTTCGATGTCACACAAACAACTAGAGCTAGTATCAACTGCGGAATAAAACTAACTAGCTCTAGTACAAGTATGATATACAAAATGTATACGAGACAAGTGTGTGCAAAAGATAGACTAAGCAAGCTAATCACAACTAGCTACACAAGGAATATAACAAGAGATATACGACAAGAGATAGTATCTACACAAGAGAAATAGCTCAATGTAAATACACAAAGTAAATGAGCTAGATAGAGGTGGTTTCACCGAGCCTTCGGGATCGCCTAGTAGAGAGCCAATCACCGGTGAAATCCGCTTGTGATGCCAATCACCAAGAATATGAAGACCAATCACCAAGATGTGGAAGTAATCACAATAAGCACACGGGACACCAAGATTTATCCCGAGGTTCACGTGCTTGCCGGCACGCTACTCCCCGTTGTGTCGACCAACACTAGGTGACCCGGTGGCTAATCGGCGCAAAGCCAAGCTCACAAAGAGCGCCACAAGAGTCTACCACTAGTGAGGTAGCTCAATGACACGAGCAATCCACTAAGGATGCCTCTTGCCGCTCCGGCGAGGTGAGGCTCCAAAACCTCTCACAATCACGATCGGTGGTGGCCAAGAACAATCTCCTTCTCTTGCCAACAACCACCTCAACACCTCCAAGCCGTCTAGGCACCGGCAAATGCCAAGAGTAACAAGAGAACTCAATGCCGATGCGAAGAACTAGTGCCACTAGATTGAACTCTATCAAATCACGCACTAGATCACTCAATCTCACTAGGTTTGATCAAATCAACTTGGGAGATGAGTTGGGAGGCTTGCCAAAGCTCACTAGTATGCTTAGGAATCAGAATGTGCAAGAGAGAAACCTAGCAAGCCGGCCAAGCCCCTTAAATAGGCCACACAAGTCGGCCTAGCCGTTGGGCTGGAATCGGGGTCATCGGACGCGCCGATGATCAACCATCGGACGCTGCCCCAGCGTCCGATGCTCCAGATGGAGCCACGTGTCCCCCTGATATGAAATCTGCCCGTTAGATCCCAACGGTCATATTGCTTCGCGCCACGGTTAAAGTGACATCAGACGCGCCGATGCCAGGCATCAGACGCTCCGATGCCGCTGCTCATTTTAGCTCTTTTCTGCGCTACATCGGACGCTCCGGGACTCCTGCATCGGACGCTCAACCCCTGCGTCCGATGACACAACAGAAAGGTTCCAGAACGCTCCAAACCACATCGGACGCGTCCGATGGATTGGCATCGGACGCAGCCCAGCGTCCGATGCTCCCTGAAAAGCACGCTCGCGCCACGTCACCTGCATCGGACTCTGCAACAGTGTTTCCTCAGCGTCCGTTGCCAGCGTCCGATGCTTCTTCAACTTCTGACAGAAACTAGGGTTATCCATCGGACGCTCAGCCAGCGTCCGATGCTCCTCGGACCAGCGTCCGATGCTCCTCGGACCAGCGTCCGATGCTCCCTGAGCACACCACTTCACTTCCAAAAACCGCTGAATCCTGCCTCGCAAGCTCGGCAGGAGGGAGAGGAACTATACACTAGTTTCTCCCACTTCTCCACAAATCCTTAACATCCCCTTATCCAAAAAGTGCCAACACCACCAAGTGTACATCATCATATGCAAGTGTGTTAGCATTTTGCAAAGCATTTTCCAAGGGGTTTTGTTAGTCACTCACTAGGTCTATAGCATCGATATGTTAGAGAACACCTAGTGGCACTTGAACATCGCATAAGCCGTGAATAATCTCCTCTTAATAGTACGGCTATGTATCCTAAATGTGATCACACTTGCTAAGTGTCTTGATCACTAAGAACAAAGAGCCCTATAGATTATACCTTTGCCTTCGGGCCTCTTTGCTCCATCTCTTCTCTTCTTCTCAAGTTTCACCAATGGTAGAGCACTTGATCTCTTGAGTGCTTGTGGCCATCACCATCCTTCATGGTTGCCACCTAGCTAGCTCCACCACTTGGCTTGGTCACAATCCTCTCTTATAAGCTACACACATGCTTAGCAATAGGATTAGACCAAATAGGTTTCATCAATTAACCAAAACCAAAATAGGGCTTTCAAGTGTGCAACAGATCATCATCATCATCTTGAATCTAAATAGGTCTCACATCACTGGTTGCAAGCTTCTTGATTGCTTCGGATGGAGACATGTCATCACCTACAAGCTCATCATTGACTTGCTCCTTTTGGGAGCCGTCGGATTCATCAAAAGTCACGTCTACCGTTAACTCAAAAGTGTCGGTGGCATTATTGAATACGCGGTAGCCGTGTTCGTTAGTACCATAACCAAGTAGAAAGCCTTCGTGTACCTTAGTTTCAAACTTTGAACTTTTGGCCCTATTGTTAAGTATGAAACACTTGCAGCCAAAAACTCGAAAGTAATGCACCTTCGGTTTGTTACCGGTTAGAAGCTCATATGACGCCTTGTCCCTTAGCTTGTGGAGGTAGAGGCGGTTGATGGCATGACACGCGGTGTTCATCGCCTCCGCCCAAAAACCATGGGACGTCTTGTATTCATCCAACATAGATCTTGCGGCTTCAACTAGAGTTCGGTTCTTCCTTTCCACAACCCCATTTTGCTGTGGGGTATATGGAACGGAGAACTCATGCTTGATTCCTTCATCATCAAGATATTCTTCTATGTTGGTGTTCCTAAACTCGGTCCCATTGTCGCTTCTCACTTTCTTGATTTTGAGCTCAAACTCATTTTGAGCCCTCCTAGCAAACTTCTTGAAGATGCCTTGGGTCTCACTTTTATCTGCTAAAAAGAACACCCAAGTGAAACGAGAAAAGTCATCAACAATAACGAAACCATATTTGTTACCGCCGATGCTTTGGTAAGCAACGGGTCCGATGAGGTCCATATGTAGTAGCTCCAATGGCCTTGTTGTTGACACGACATTCTTCATTGGATGCTTTGCTCCAACTTGCTTTCCTGCTTGACATGCGCTGCAAATCCTATCTTTCTCAAATGATACATTGGTTAGTCCAAGGATGTGCCCTTCCCTTTGAAGTTGGGACAAGTTCCTCATCCCAACATGAGCTAGTCGGCGATGCCAAAGCCAACCCATGCTGGATTTTGCCATTAGACAAGTTGTAGGTTCTACCTTACTAGTTGAGAAGTCAACTAGGTAAAGTTTTCCCTTCAACACGCCTTTAAATGCAATAGAGGAATCCCTTCTTCTAGAGACGGTCACACCCTTATCCGTAAAGAGACAATCGTAACCCATTTCACAAAGTTGAGAAACAGACAACAAATTGTAACTCAACGAATGCACAAGTAATACATTAGATATGGAATTGTCAGTTGAGATAGCAATTTTACCCAAACCAAGCACTTCTCCCTTTCCATTGTCACCAAACACAATGTTGTTGCATGAGTCGTTGCTTGGTTGGAAGGAGGAGAACATTTCTTTTGCCCCGGTCATATGATTGGTGCATCCACTATCCAACACCCAACTTGACCCACCAGAGGCATATTCCTACAAAACAAGATTATGTTCTTGATTTAGGTACCCATGTGAGATTGGGTCCTAGGGGGTTAGTCACATAAACTTTTGGCACCCAAACATTTCTCATAATCTCCCTCTTCTTGAGGGCACCAACATACTTGACTACTATCTTGCCATTCTCTCCCCAACAACACAAGTAATCTCATGTATAGCTTCTTGATATAGGCTTTTGTTGCTTGGGGACCTCCACTTGCTTCTCCTTGTTGATCTTACCATTAGCAAGTGGAGCCTTAGGGTTGGCAACCTTGTTGGCCTTGTTCATGAGGTCAAAGAGAGGAACCCCTTTGTTAAAGTTAACAAAGGGTACCCCATTGACCACTTTCCTTCCATTTGCCTTGCCACCATACCTATTGTACCCAATTCCATCCTTAATGGATGGATGTCTTGCGGTCTTGAGGATATCCTTTGGTTGTTCCATCTTACACTTGCAACCATTCCTCAAGATCATGTTCAACCGTTGGATTTCTTTGCTCTTCTTCTCTAACTCAACAATGTTAGTTGCACAAGCATTTATATCAATTTTATAACATCTATTGCTGAAAGGATCAAATCAGCCTAGAGGGGGGTGAATAGGTGATTTTAAACAATCTGAAACTTCACAAACTAAGAGATGTAGTTAGATAACAACCGGAAAGGCCGATTTGTTTGGGTAGGTACTACCGGGTGCAAAACACCGGTACTACCGACACAAACAAACGACACAACCAGGGATCCTAAAAGGAACTACAAATCCGATGTATGTAAGCTATGAAAGTAATACAAGAATCTAGCCCCACTTGCCTAAGTATGACCGATAGTAAACTACTCTCACCGAGCCTTGGTTGCTTCCCTTGATGTAGATCGAGCCTTCTCGACCTAAGAAAGAGTTAGGGATAGGAAGGACACGAAGAACACAACAACAAGCGTAATATACAAAGTAGAGACAACAACAAGCACAAGGGACACGCGATTTATCCCGAGGTTCGGCCAATCCACTAAGGGGTGCCTACGTCCTCGTTGTTGAGGTGACCACAAAGGTCGGAGTCTATTTCACCTCCTTGCCTCACTCAAGCAACCACAAAAGCTACTCGAGTTTCTCCACTAGAAATCACAGGGGTAATACAAACACTTCGGGGAGCCCTCACAAATGAATCAATACGGGCTACCACGAAGAACACCTAACCGGCTAGAGCTCAAAGAGCTCAAGAGTAATAGACACAAATCAAGCCGGCTAGATGGAAACCAAGTGCTCAAGTCATAGATCGAAGCTTCTCACTCTCTAATCTCACTTCCCTAGCTCAAATCTTGCAAGGGAATGAATCTAGGAGCAAAGGGAGAGAGAGAGGGGAGTAGTCAATGCTTGGAGAGAGCTTTGTCTGAAAGTAGGTCGCAATGAATGAATGGAATGAGTGGGTAACCGTCAAAAGTCAAGTGGAGGGCTATAAATAGTCCCCTAGTCCCGAGGCTGGTCGGTAGTACCGACCACCCATGGTCGGTAGAACCGACCAGTCACTGACCAGACACTAACGGTCACTAAGATCTGAATCTGACCTAAAGTCAACTACCGCCCGCGGGGCGGTACCACCGAGGGGCGGCGGTACTACCGCCAGGCCAAAACGGTCGCGAACAGAGAGCTCCGCAGAAAGGGACTCAGTCCCTCGGTTACTACCGACCAGGGTCGGTACCACCGAGGGTCGGTAGTACCGGCCCTATGGCGGTACTACCGCCAAGTCAGAAACGAGTCAGCACAGAGAGCCCTGCAAAACTTGGTTACTACCGGCTTGGGTCGGTACCACCGGGGGCGGTAGTACCGGCCCTATGGTGGTACTACCGCCAGGCCATTTTTGATCCAAACAGAGAGCTTCGCAGAACTGTCTTTCTACCGACCAGGGTCGGTACCATCGAGGGCGGTAGTACCGACATTATGGCGGTACTACCGCCAGGTCATTTTGAGCTCATCCAGAGAGGTCTGCGCAACAGGCTTACTACCGGCCATGGGCGGTACCACCGAGGGGCGGTAGTACCGGCCCTATGGCGGTACTACCGCTAGGCCAATTTCGAGCCAACACAGAGAGGTTGTTTTGAGCACTGCGCGGGGAAGCCATGGGCGGTACTACCGACCACCCATGGGCGGTACTACCGCCCGCACAGAAAACCCTCCATGTGTCTGTGTTTGTGCGGTGTCTCTCAAGCAAACTATAGTTAGTCGATTTGAGCACTTTTCTCCACATCTAGCCAACCTAATTTGTGACCCTCTTGATAGTCCGGCTTACCTATAACTCAAGTTTAAAATTGAAATTTTAAACTAACACTTGAGCTAGGCATCTTTATGTCCAAAAGTATCCAAACATGCTTTGTTCACTAGATCATAACATTTCAAATCTTTCTAGGACTAACACCTACATACATGCTTTTATAAACCGGTTAGTCCCTAATTTGATTGTCATTAATTAGCCAAAACCCACAATAGGGGCGAATGCACTTTCAAACTCCTCCTTTTTGGTAATTGATGACAACCAACTTAGGCTTACAATAAGGATAGAAAGAATTGAAGCTTTTGAATTCCAAAAAATTTAGTTCGAGCTCCCCCTTAGTGTATGCTTTGGATATGAATTTCAAACCTTGACTTAAAGCAAGGTTGCATACACAAGAACAAGAGCCCCCCCTAAATTTTGCAATCCGTGGGGTGCCTAAGTGTGCGTGACAACATCATATAACAATTTGTGATGCAAGAATTACATGACATTGTGATCCACGAAACAATAAAATAGAGCGAAAAACAACAATCACCATCCATGACATGAGCAGAAAAAGAGGGGATGAAACATACATGAATTTAACAAAACAGCTCAAATGTTTACATCCCATCACATCACAAATAAAAGAGTAGCAATACCACACTTAGTTCTCAAAGATTAACTCTCTCTCACAGGCTAGCTATTACATCAAGATAGATAAGCCTAACACTCCCCCTTTGTCATCAAATGCCAAAAGGGGTAGGCCAAGATAAGCAAGAACAACTAATAGTAGCCACCTGGATACGAACCACCAAAGAGAGACGAGTAAGCACTGGCACCAATATCTCCACCTGGATACGACGACGAAGGGGCATCAGAAGGATCCAGCGGAGGAGTGGGGTCGCGGAAACCACCACTCCCAGCTGGATCGGCGTCGGGGGCAGCAAAGCCCGTGAAGGAGCCACCACCGCCACCCTGGTACGAGGTGGATCCACCACCATGTGAAGGATCCATACCGTAGTCGGGGTAGAAGGACGGAGGCTGGTACGAAGGCGGGGGCTGAAGAGGCTGATACATCTCAGAGGAGAAGATCCCGGCCTCATCACCACCAGCCGGCTGCTGCGGCTGCTGCTGGCCACCATCGTCATCGTCATCATCATCATCATCATCATCATCACGCCGAGGCTGAGCGTCGTACTCGGCGAAGGGGTCCGGAAAGGGTCAGGGCGGCAAACGAGGAGGAAGACCAAGGTGCTCACGCACCTCCTGATGATGCCGCTCGTCGTGCTCGGCCCTATAGCACATCCACTGGAACATCTTGCCGAGTGCGGAGCGAAGACCGCCACTCCTACGCCTCTCACGACGCGGAGGAGGAGCGGTAGCAGGAGGCACCTCTCCATGAGCCTGCTCTGGGCCATGTGCCTCGCCAGGAGCTGCAGCTGCTGCTGGAATGTCTACTATTGGAATGTCACCACCTTCATCAACCTTTTCTTTGCCCGCGGAACTTGTGGAGGAGAACTTGCGAACACTGTACTCCTTCATGGTCCGATCATACTCGAAGGTGGCTCCAACCACATGCTCAATGACGTGCATAAGATATGGAGCATAAGGCAGGTTCTTGTGAGGGTCATTGTACACATCTGAGATCTTCTGCCAGAGAAAGTGTGAAATGCTGAAACGTCCATCTGGCCGAGCAAACTGGACAAGGACTTTGGCAGCATCATCTCTCAAATTATAATTGTCTCCAACTTTGGGGTCCAGGGTAAGGCGCATCAAGTTGTTGAGCACGAAGTAAGCAGGCTTTAGTCCAAAGACTTTGAAGTATGCCCAAGCACCATCCATGTAAACCCCAGAGTTCTGCAGATGCTCAGCATACATGCCCCCACCATACATCTCAGATAGTCGAGGGGCATTCCTGTCTTCTCTGTTGAACCCCAACAACCTGGCAAAGGTGACGAAGTTGCACCTGTAGTGCACTCCCTGGGTCATCCAATGCAGCACCTGAGCCTCCAGATCAATGAAGAGAGTCGCCCAGAACTGACAGATAATCTCTTGATTGAAACTGCGCTCGCCAGTTATCAGCCCCAAAATCCTCCACTCCTCTAACCTCTGCACCAAAGCCTGAATCTCCTCTGAATCCTTGTCTGTCAAGGAGCGGATTGCCAGCCGCTTATGCTCAAAGAGAGGCGGATGGCCCTTAGTACAGAAGCTCTTCCAGCAGACAGACACGTAGCACCAAAGTCAAGTGGAGGGCTATAAATAGTCCCCCAGTCCCGAGGTTGGTCGGTAGTACCGACCACCCATGGTCGGTAGTACCGACCAGTCACTGACCAGACACTAACGGTCACTAAGATCTGAATCTGACCTAAAGTCAACTACCGCCCGCGGGGCGGTACCACCGAGGGGCGGTAGTACCGGCCCTATGGTGGTACTACCGCCAGGCCAAAACGGCCGCGAACAGAGAGCTCCGCAGAAAGGGACTCAGTCCCTCGGTTACTACTGACCAGGGTCGGTACCACCGAGGGTCGGTAGTACCGGCCCTATGGCGGTACTACCGCTAAGTCAGAAACGAGTCAGCCCAGAGAGCCCTGCAAAACTTGGTTACTACCGGCTTGGGTCGGTACCACCGGGGGCGGTAGTACCGGCCCTATGGCGGTACTACCGCCAGGCCATTTTTGATCCAAACAGAGAGCTTCGCAGAACTGTCTTTCTACCGACCAGGGTCGGTACCACCGAGGGCGGTAGTACCGACATTATGGCGGTACTACCGCCAGGTCATTTTGAGCCCATCCAGAGAGGTCTGCGCAACAGGCTTACTACCGGCCATGGGCGGTACCACCAAGGGGCGGTAGTACCGGCCCTATGGCGGTACTACCGCTAGGCATTTTCGAGCCAACACAGAGAGGTTGTTTTGAGCACTGCGCGGGGAAGCCACGGGCGGTACTACCGACCACCCATGGGCGGTACTACCGCCCGCACAGAAAACCCTCCATGTGTCCGTGTTTGTGCGGTGTCTCTCAAGCAAACTATAGTTAGTCGATTTGAGCACTTTTCTCCACATCTAGCCAACCTAATTTGTGACCCTCTTGATAGTCCGGCTTACCTATAACTCAAGTTTAAAATTGAAATTTTAAACTACCACTTGAGCTAGGCATCTTTATGTCCAAAAGTATCCAAACGTGCTTTGTTCACTAGATCATAACATTTCAAATCTTTCTAGGACTAACACCTGCATACATGCTTTTATAAACCGGTTAGTCCCTAATTTGATTGTCATTAATTAGCCAAAACCCACAATAGGGGCGAATGCACTTTCAATTGCAACCATTACTTGTTGAAGCATTAGATTTGTCGGAATCCTTAGGAGTAGTTGAAGAGGTACTACTCCAAAGAGTGTTGTAGTTTAGTTCAAGAGTTTGATATTTATCTTGAGAGCTTGTGAGGCTCTCTTGAACCAAGCTAATCTTACTCTTTAGATTAGCAATTGAGTCATTGCTCGTGGAACACTCCTTAGCCAACTTCTTGTTAGAGTCATTAGCTAAAGATAGTTCCACGGTCAATTTCTCAACCTTCAACTTCTCCTCGGCAAGGGAGGCTTCTAGTGCAAGGTTCTTTTCTCTCTCTTGAGAGATCAAGTCCCCTTGCAAAACAAGACTCTCATTCCGACTTTCCAATTTACTAAGCAATTTTAATATCTTTGGCCCACCTTTCTTACCAAACTTTCTTATAATACTTAGTTCAAATTCATCCATGTCATCATCACTAAATTCATCACTAGAACAAGTAGGAGAGTGAGGTAATACCTTCTCATTCTTAGCCATAAAGCAAGAATGAGTGACATCATCCTCATTGTCGGTGAGGTCCTCGAACAACCGTGATGAAGTGGTCGAGGTGATCATGTTGGAGAGGGGGCTTGGAGAAGAAGTCTTGTGTATGGCGATGTTGGCCGCTCCTTTCTCTTTCTCCTTGCCCTTGCTCTTCTCTTCATCACTTGAGTCATCTTCGGAGAACCATTCTTCACCAAGATGAGCTTCACCACCTCTTCTTCTTCTTTGCTTCCTATCATCACTCTTGCTATATTTATTCTTGTTCTTCTTTTGTGGAAAATCAGCGATGAAATGATCGTCCGCACCACACTCATAACAATTTCTCTTCTTTGACCTCTTGAAGTATCCACCCTTGCCCTTCTTGTACATCTTCTTTCTCATGAATCTTCTAAAGTTCTTCACAAGGAGAGCAATCTCATCATCGGAATCGTCGCTCCCTTCACTTGATGAATCATGTTGGGCCTTGCTTCCTTCTTCTTGGTTTGCCTTGAGAGCTACCACCTTCTTGTGGTTCTCTTCTTGATTTGTAGAGCTTCATCATCCAAGACTTCATGATGCTTTATTTTGGCAAGCATCTCATGAGGTACCATGCTCTCATAGTTGGGTCTCTCCATGATGATTGATGCAAGTGTCTTGTTCTTTCTATATGCTCTCAATAGCTTTCTTGCAGCTGAGTTGGCATCCCACTTTGTGTCTCCGAGAGCTCTAATCTTGTTGATCAATGTCATGAATCTATCAAACATTTGTTGAGTGGTCTCACCACTCTTGATCTTGAAGTTCTCGATCTTTCCTTAAAGAAGCTCTATGTTGCACTTCCTCACACTTGCATCACCCTCATATGATATCCTGAGAGTGTCCCAAATCTTCTTGGCAATCTCTATTCCATGTACCTTGTTGCTTTCTTCGGGCTTGAGGCATGATAGGATCAATGATGCGGCTTGAACATTTTGTTGGAACTCAATCACATCATTGTCGGTGAACTCTTCGCCTTCAACATGACTTGGTCCATTCTCAATGATCTCCCAAGCTCTTGCGGCAAGAAGATGTAGCTTCATCTTGTGTGCCCAATCATTGTAGTTGATTCCATCGAAGAAGGGTGGTTTGCCTAGATTGACGCTAGGCAATTGAATGACTTTGCCCATTTGGCTATAGTCATAAGACATGCTAGAGAACTCCTTCTCCCTCTTGCCTTTCACTTCATCTTCCTTTTTCTTATCTTCTTTGGGCTGTGGCGGATTTTCTCTGCTTCTGGATGTTTCGCCTTTGTTGGCCAAAGCTTGCCTCATGCTCTCCATCTCATCTCTCATCTTTTGCATTTGATCTTCATATTTCTTTGCTTGATCTTCTAGCAGCTGAGTGGAAACCCTCTTGACAATGTCATCAATTTGTTCTTGACTTAGGGTTGACATGATTCTCCCTTACGCGGTGAAGCGCTAACACAAGGGTTAGGATCTGATACCAATTTAAAGGATCTAATCAGCCTAGAGGGGGGTGAATAGGTGATTTTTGACAATCTGAAACTTCACAAACTAGAAAATGTAGTTAGACACCAGCCGGTGTTGCCGATTTGTTTGGGTAGGTACTACCGGGTGTGATGCACCGGTACTACCGACACAAACAAACGGCACTACCGGGATCCTAAGAAGGAACTACAAATCCAATGTAAGTGAGCAATGAATGTAATACAAGTATGAACCCCACTTCCCTAAGAATGATACACAGCGATTCTAGCCTTACCAAACCTTGGTTGTTTGCTACGGTGTGGATCGAGCCTTCTCAACCTAAGAAAGAGATAGGGAGAGGAAGAACACGAAGAACACAAGTAATATGCAAGTAGAGACAACAACAAGCACACGGGACACGACGATTTATCCCGAGGTTCGGCCAATCCACTAAGGAGTGCCTACGTCCTCGTTGTTGAGGTGACCACAAAGGTCAGAGTCTATTTCACCTCCTAGCCTCACTCAAGCAACCACAAAGGCTACTAGAGTTTCTCCACTAGAAATCACAGGGGTAATACAAACACTTCGGGGAGCCCTCACAAATGAATCAATACGGGCTACCACGAAGAACACCTAACCGGCTAGAGCTCAAAGAGCTCAAGAGTAATAGACACAAACGAAGCCGGCTAAATGGAAACCAAGTGCTCAAGTCGTAGGTCGAAGCTTCCCACTCTCTAATCTCACTTCCCTAGCTCAAATCTTGCAAGTAAGTGAATCTAGGAGCAAAGGGGGGAGAGAGGGGAGGAGTCAATGCTTGGAGGCTCTTTTGTCTGAAGTTAGGTCGCAATAAGTGAGTGGAATGAGTGGGTAACCGTCAAACGAGAAGAGGAGAGCTATTTATACTCTCCTAGTCCCGAGGCTGGTCGGTAGTACCGACCACCCATGGTCGGTAGTACCGTCCAGTCACTAACGGTCGCACAGATCTGGATCTGACCTAAAGTCAAACTACCGGCCTCAGGTCGGTACCACCGAGGGGCAGTAGTACTGGCCCTATGGCGGTACTACCGCCAGGCCAAATCGGCCGCAAACAGAGAGCTCCACAGAAAGAGACTTGGTCCCTCGGTTACTACCGACCAGGGTCGGTACCACCGAGGGTTGGTAGTACCGGCCCTATGGCGGTACTACCGCCAGGACAAATCGGCCGCAAACAGAGAGCTCCGCAGAAAGAGACTTGGTCCCTCGGTTACTAGCGACCAGGGTCGATACCACCGAGGGTCGGTAGTACCGACTCTATGGCGGTACTACCGCCAAGTCAAAAACGAGCCAACATAGAGAGCCCTGCAAACTTGGTTTACTACCGGCTTGGGTCGGTACCACCGAGGGTCGGTAGTACCGACTCTATGGCGGTACTACCGCCAAGCCATTTTGAGCGCGAACAGAGAGGTCTGCAGAAACCAGCTTTCTACCGACTAGGGTCGGTACCACCGAGGGCGGTAGTACCGACCATATGGCGGTACTACCGCCAGGTCATTTTTGAGCCTATACAGAGAGGTTGTAAAACTGGCTTGCTACCAGCCAAGGTCGGTACCACCGAGGGGCGGTAGTACCGGCCTTATGACGGTACTACCGCCAGGCCATTTTAAGCGTGAACAGAGAGGAAGTTAGAGCAGCGCGCTGCGCAGTCATGGTCGGTACTACCGACCACACAGATTTACCTCTATGTGATCGTGATCGTGCGGTGTCTCTCAAGCAAACTTTAGTTAGTCGATTTGAGCACTTTTCTCCACATCTAGCCAACCTAATTTGTGACCCTCTTGATAGTCCGGCTTACCTATAACTCAAGTTTAAAATCAAACTTTTAAACCACCACTCGAGCTAGGTATCGTTATGTCCAAATGTATCTAACGTGCTTTGTTCACGAGATTTCAACAGTTCAAATCTTTCTAAGGACTAACTCCTGCATATATGCTTTTATAAATCCGTAAGTCCCTAATTTGATTGTCATTAATTAGCCAAAATCCACAATGGGGGCGAATGCACTTTCAGTGCCGCTCCCGCTCAGTCGCCCGCCGCCACTTCAACTCCCGCGCTAGATCGAGACGAAACAGAGAGGAAGAGGGAAGGACTTATGATGTGCTGCGGGAAAAATAGGAGGGCCAATGTGCAAATAAGCAGGGGCCAACCCTCCTCACGCGTCCTTCACGTGTGCCAAGGCCGCGGCTTCGTCCACGCTGGCCAGGCCACGTCGGCACAAATGCGTTGACGAGTTAAATTGGGTCTGTGATGAACACATAATCAAGTTTAAGGGGCCATAAACGCAATTTGGAAGTCCAAGGACCTATTTGACACACCCGTGCAAGTCCATGGACCTATGGTGCATTTAACTCTTAAAGAAATAGGTTTTGTGACTCTTTGCTATAGTAATTGTTGAAGGTAAAAAAGAATAGAACAAGATGAATAAGTTCGGCTGGCTTGTTCTTTTTTAACATAAAAGCTATCTCCATTACTCATAAACCAATGTTAAGACTGAATACAAAACAGAATACTGTCCAACACTGGATCAGTACCCTGACTCAAACCTCCTCTAAGAGCAACTAATTTGTGGGCTACCAAGTTACAAGAACGAGAGTTATGAACGATATCAAAGGCAACAAAATCACTGATAAAAAGGTTTATGCTTCTTTCACAATCCAACTTGGTTCTATCTAATTTTAGTTTAAAATCATATAATATTATGAGCCAATCCTTATTGAGTCCGATCCTTAAATTTTCTAGGATAAATGTGAGAGCCCTTTACCACCCCTATGTACACCTGGAGAGATTTGACCAGTGAGGCAGCCAGCCTAATTAGAGTTGCTTTAAGGGCACTTACAATACAGACTCTACCATAGAGTCTAAACCTATTTATTACCCTCCTATTTATAGTATTTTGTTGATGTGATAGTACTCCCTTCGTCTCTGAAAGAATCATTTTTTTAGTTGTCTTAAGTCAAACTTTTTAAACTTTGACTGAATTTTTAGAAAAAAACTATCAAGATTAATGGTACCAAATTTATATCATTAGATATATCATAGAATATATTTTCATAATGTGTCCATTTTATATTATAGATGTTGTTACTTTTTTCTATAAAGTTAGTCAAAGTTAAAAAAGTTTGACTGGCACAGATTCTAGGAATTGATTCTTTCATGGACGGAGGGAGTATATTTATTGAAGAGAGAGGGGGGGGAACCCAAGACTTCAAGTTTTATTGAGACTCCAAGTTTACGATATCTTCAATATAATAAATAGGTTTAAACTCTATAGTTGAGTGTGCTAAGATACTGTGCGTCCCGTAGAAGACCTCAAAACTGTAAAAAATTGATCAAGCGAGTTAGGCCAGTCTTAATAGAAAGTTTCATCGTATTGTTTCCAAAACTGTTATGTCATATCAAAGGAAATAAAATTTGAATGAAACTCTCTAGCTTCATATGCATTTAATGTCATGACTCATAGAGAGTCGGTAATCGTGCCAAGAGAGTTTCATCTATATAAAACTCATTTCTTCTCTTTTTTTAAAAAATATACCGTTATGTCATCAAAAATGTCTATATGACAACCTATTTAATACAAATGAAACCTATATAGACTGCCCTGTCCTATTTAGATGTCATCATAATTTTTTTTATCTATCACATCGAATATTGGGACATACAGTATGAAATATTATATGTAGATTAATTATAAAACTAATTTATCAGCTAGAGTTTACTTCGTGAGACGAATCTATTAAGCCTAATCAGTCAATTGACAATGTGGTGCTACAACAAACATGTGCTAATGACAGATTAATTAGGCTTAATAGCTTTGCCTCATTAAGTACTGTGTGGCGGTGTGATTAGTTTTATAATTAACCTATTTTTAATAGACTAAATTAGGCCTTGTTTAGTTCCTACCGCAAAAACTTTTCATACATGGAATGTTTGACACATGCATGAAGTACTAAATGTAGACTAAAAAATAACTAATTACACATATTGCGTGTGATTTGTGAGATGATTTTTTTAAGCCTAATAAGTTTATATTTTGACAATGTTGTGCTACAGTAAACATATACTAATGACAAATTGATTAGTCTTAATAAATTTGTCTCACGGTTTCCGGGTGAAATATGTAATTTGTAGACTAAATAAGTGCCGGAATATCCAATGTGACACACAAAAACTTTTCACACCCCAACTAAACAAGGCCTTAGGAGGTGTTTAGTTCCCCACCCAAAAACTTTTCACTTATCACATCGAATATTTAGACACATGTATGGAGTATTAAATATAGACTAAAAATATAACTAATTACACAGATTGCAATAACTTCACGAGATGATTTTTTAACCCTAATTAGTCCATGATCTGATAATGTTGTGTTACAGTAAATATGTGCTAATGACAGATTAATTAGTCTTAATAAATTCGTCTCAGGGTTTCTAGACAAAAATATGTAATTTATTTTTTTATTAGTTTATTTTTAATAGATTACATTAGTGCCGCAACATTCGACGTGATACCTAAAAACTTTTCATCTTGAGAGGGTGTTCAGTTCCTAAAAATTTTTGGATTCTGACCCTGTGCCACTTTCGTTGTTATTTGACAAACTTTGTCAAACATAGACTAACTAGGCTTAAAAGATTTGTCTCGATATTTACAGACAAAAAGTACAATTAGTTCTTATTTTAGCTATACTTAATGCTCCATGCATACGCCTAAAAATTCGATGTGACGGAGACGTTGAATTTTAGGAACTATAAACAGTGGCGGAGCCAAGGGGAGCTGGCAGGGGCCATGCCCCCCCTAACATTTCATAATAATTTTTTTACTACTATATAATATTAGAATTTTTATTTATGTTGAGAGGTAAAATATAACAAAATTATAGTCATATAAATCTATTAGTATCTTGTACTTCGTTTAATAAAAAGTATCACTCTCACTTTTCAAGAAATCAAATATTTTTAAACTTGACCAAATGTATAAAAGAAAATATTAATATTTATAGTATATAATTAGTATCACTTGATCGTTAGATATATTTTCATAATAAACCTAAGATATAAATGTTACTAATATTTTTTACAAATTTAGTCAAACTTAAAAAATTTAACCAACATGAATCTTATAGCGATACTTTTTTGTGGAAAGGATGGAAAAGATAATAGTCACACAAAATATAGCTAGATACACAAATTATCTCTATAAAATACTCTAAAATACTAAACCGGTAGATCTTAAGATTTTTTTAAAATTACCACATAGCCTTATTATCATTGGACTTATCGCTCACCACTAAATGAATAATATCTTAGATCTAGAATACATGTAAAAAATACGAGTGACTATATCACATTGATGATTTAACTTAAAATATCACCACGAGGAATCTAACCGTTTGAGACGCGCTCAGTTTCGCTCAGTTTCACATTGACTATTTTTTGACCGGCCCTCTTATGAATTATTCCTGGTTCCGCCACTAACTATAAACATAGCCCACCCCTATAATATTCGATGTGACGTCTCAAATTTTTTTTACCGGACAACCTTCCCTGCGCGCCGTTCTGCCACTGCCAACAGCTAACCACCCGGATAGGGCCAGCCGGCCAGGGCATGGGCATCCACCGGATCTAGCGTGGCGTGCCTGCAGTCCTGCCCGTCATGGATTGGGGGCGGTTGGAGTTATTCTTGCCGGGAGGCTTTGATTGCCTTCTCCTTCCCGCAACTACCGCTTCCCAACAAAACCGAACAAGCCCTCATCTTCTTCTCGCATCTCCCTTCTCCAATCTCTACGTTTCCACTCCGCGGATCCTATTCCCAGCGCGCCTTCCGAGATGGACAGTAGTAGCCTCAAATCCGCGCAGCTCCTGGAGCTGATGCGCCAGCACCTGGCCACCGACGCCGGCAAGGAGCTCACCAAGAAGGTCGGCCTCGTCTACCAGCTCAACATCGCCCCCAAGGTCAGGTCCCCCTCCCCCTCCTCTTCTTGCCTAGATTGAGTGAAATTCAGGCCAGATCGTCGGCCTGTCTGATCCTGTATTCCTGTGCGGTGTTCTGCGTTGCAGAAGATCGGCGTTGATGAGGAGATCTTCGTTGTCGACCTCAAGAAGGGCGAGGTCACCAAAGGTTCCTCCTTTACCGTCCTTGAACCATAATTTTATATTTATTGGTTGCCTTTGCCCGTATCAGAGTTCTGATGAAGCATTGCTTGTGATTTGCAGGGCCGTACCAGGGAAAGCCGGATGCTACTTTCTCCTTCACGGATAACGATTTCCTTGGAATCGCTACCGGCAAGACGAATCCGCAGATTGCGTTCATCCGGTTAGGAGAACAAGATTAATCTTTGTTTTTCTTTGTACTTTAGAAGAATTTTGTGTGTGGTAGTTTCTTTGAGGCTCATGGACTCCATTGATGTGCAGAGGGGCGATTAAAATCAAGGGGAGCATAAGCGCGGCGCAGAAGTTCACCCCTGATATCTTCCCCAAGCCTGCGAAGCTGTAGAAGGTTAGATTGTATTATTTGGTCGCGGTTGGATAATAAAGTTTGCAAGCTTCAATGACTATGTACCAGATAGAAAGAGTGGAACATGAAAAGCACACGACCCTCTGATGTTATCGGTGGAATTTGGATATGGTTAAAGTTCCAATTAAATGAAGCTCAATGTTTGTGTCTCGTGATTACCTTTCTTCTTCATTAGACTAAAGTGGTATGATACTCTGCTGGCAATGGTTAATTGGTCATGCTCTTATTCTGAGCAGGAAGTTTATATTACTGTGCCGTGCTGCTTTGCATCGCACTGCCAAATTCTGTACATGGTGCAGTAGTTAGGACGATCAGACTGGATGATTGATGGAACTATGGAAGTGCATCTAGTGCTACCATCTGAATTGAAATCAGTGCTGTCTAAACTGAATCCAGCTTATATGGTCTGATGATAATTTATATTTTGCGATATAAGTCTAGCGCAGTGATAGTATATGTGGAAGAGCATGACTGAACTTGTTATATGGTAGAGAAAAGATGTACTTGAATTTCTGAGTTTATATATTTAAACATATAAGCTTGTGTCTTTTAGATTAAGATTGAACCTGTTTAGAAGCCAGTCCAATTATTTCTTAAGATCAAGCTTGTTTGTGGAGCCAGTCCGAGTTATTTCCTGTCAAGTTTTTGGGAGCTCTAGACCTAACTCAAGTCCTCCCAATCTATCTCCATCTCATCTTTACCAGTTCAGATCCTGTTTCAAGTGGCAATCATTTTGGTCATAACATACCAAACAGGAACTCTTATTCAAACGTGCTATCGTAACAAAGACATAGACTGTAGGATATACCACATGTATGAAAAATTTGATGACAAGTTTTGCTTGATTTGGATTGTGTTAGTTGATCTTGGCCTCTTGCGAGTTGATTACGAAGTCCTGATTCTGAGAAGAGATTACCTGGTGCATATATAGTGTCATTTTTGGTGGGAATTACTAGTTCATTTTGTTTGAGATTCATGAAAGGGAAAACTTTTGGGCATTATAGCCTAGTTACCGTGAATGATATGCCGTTGCGTCTCCAGCGTCAGAATGGGTTGCCCCTTGAGCTGCGTGCCATGTTTGTTCTACTTCGTTCTTGTCTTATTGTCCATATCCATCTGACCATTTGGATGGGCAGATGAGGCGGCACTGGCTGGCCTTGCCATGAGGCTAGGCGTGACTGGCCTAGGCACGCGTTAGATTCCCCCTGGACTTAAATTCAGTCTCTCCTGCACTCAGAATTAAGCATACATGAAACATGCAGCAGAAGGCTTCTGAGCAGAGTAGAAATAACTGACTTCAGATATATCAAAGAATATGCATTGACACAAAATCATGATAAATCAGTTACCTTGTGCTTTCAGTAGCTGTCTCGGCTGGGTGATCTTCAACAGTTATGTTGTTTTGTTCTTGGTGAAGATTACTTGTTTCTAATCACTTTGCTTCGCACTGCTCGTTGAGCTTCTAATCTCCTGAATCTCTGATCACAAAAGAATTAGTCTCCTGAATCTCTGGTCACTAGAGAATTAGTGTGGTGCTTCTGGTGTTCTCTGACTAGGGTTTGGCTTGTTCGGGTGTGGCAGCGGCACCCAGGGCATATAGCCAGTTCATGTTCCTGGAGTAGTAATATATATAATAGTGGCTACCTGTGATAGTTCACTAGCCCTATCCAAATTTTGACCAGTATTATATAACAATTGGCATTACTTATTATGTTATTCTCCTGAGAAATATTATCCATCGTTTAGTAATTCAAAATCAAAAGATCAATCCCGCACCTCAAATTTGGGAGACATGTTGTCTACCCTATATGTATCTGAAATAGGGGAACTGTTAGGGGACAGAAATATTTAGGGTATTTTTTTGTTAGAATGGTCTTTGTATGAAAATATATGGAAATTTTGGAGAACTCTTGGAGATGCTCTAATTTGTTTTCATTCTTACTCGAACTCACCGTTTGGTGTAACATACAACATTTGTTTAGACATGCAATTTCAACCCTCTTGAAGAAAGAACTCATTGACAAATGACAATACGCATGAAAAAATCATGATGATGAAGTTTTTCTTGATTTGGATTGTATCTGTAGGCTTAAAAGATATCTACAGTAAGTTTATTTGGATTGTTTCTAAAATTTGGTGGGATGACTGATTTATTGCTAGTACACTTTGTTTGAGATTTATGAAAAGGGAAGAATTTTTTCCTCATTTTACTAGTCTGGTTTGGTTCGTTTTCTAAGCAGCTCAAACAACAGATCTGAACATTATCATTCAGTTTTGGACTGATTTACATAATCTGGTCTCCGGTTCAGTTGGGCTCCAGCTCCCAACTTGATGCATTTCTGAAATTGTAGGCTTTCTTTTAGTCTATAGTTGATGCAAAATGTTCACCCTTACATTCTGTTGTACCAGCTCGTTCCATGAATTCTTCGAGCTAGCATGTTGAGTTCTTTTCCAAACCCAAACATACAGCCCCTTTGAAATGTGTACGTGCCTGCATATTCTACCTGTTCTCTATGAATCACAATTGCATTCTCTTCTTAAAGGGAACCACAATCGTTGCAAAACAAACAATTATGCATTAAGGCGTGCCATCCTTAATCTTATAGCGATCTGCGACAATCGTTGCAAAACAACAATTATACATTAAGGCGTGCCAATCCTTGATCTTATAGCGATCTGAATATGTCCTTTCAGATATTACAAAAGTGATGGGCAAACGAAAGTGATCATGCTGCTGTCGCTATTGCTTTTTTTTTTTAATAAAGAAAGAAATTACTGTTCACAATCAATATATCAAGTTGATAAAATACGGCTCCTAGCGAACTAGAAGAGTCTGTTTGGAACAAAGGATTATAAAATAGAGGAAAATAGAGAAAAAAGGAAAAAAAACACAAAAGTAGATGAGTGTATAATAGTAAAACAGAGGAGAGGAAAAACACAAAAAATAGCTAGAAAGAGGCCTTTGTAACATAGGAATCCATACTGGGGGAATACAAGACATGATTATATGAAGATTAAGAAAGAGTAATTATTAATGCTTAATAACAAATCAATACATTGCACATTTGTCCATGACTCTTTTACAATTAGGACCATTGGTCCATAGAATGGGCCTGTCAGCTGTAGGGGAAAACAAGACATAATTATATGAAGATTAATAAAGAGTCATTATTGATACTTAATAACAATTCGGTACGTTGCACATTTGTCCATGACTCCCACAGAATGAGCCTACCACTGTTGTATACTCCCTCCATTTCATCGAAAGTATTTTTTTCACTTTCAAACTTTTTATTTGACCATTCTTCTTATTTTTAACAATAATAAACAAATAAATTATATAAAGCATCTCTAGTAGTGATAAAATAAATTATAAAATAATAAATATTATTTATATAAATTTTTTGAATGAGATAATTGATCAAATGAGAAGTCTAAAAATCTAAAACGATAATTCAATAGGACAAAAGAAATATTTCTGAATGGAGCCCTAGCTAGCTTTTTTGTACACTCTCTCTCCCTATACGCTTCTCTCTCCTACCCAATCCTCTCCAAAAGCATGCTTAGGTTAGCCTTTTGTCCACTCGGCGAGGCATACACAAAAGAGAGCCTTAGGCTTCCACACAAACTTCGGATCTGAGTGAATGTAATTTTTTTTGTGTGTTTTCTTCAGTAAAGGAAACCTTTCTAAAGTAACGGCGAGCTCTAATCTTTCGTTCTAATGGTACATGATGTCAGCAAAACACATGATACCTATCCTTTGAAAACCCTCCAATCCAAATAGGCGTTTAGGACCCTCCTATGCCTTAAAAGCCAAACTTCGAACATATGAGAAATGGTGCGAGGAAGGCTTCACGTAATGTGAATGTATGTATCTCAAACAGTACGGAAAAATGCTGATCAAGAAAGGCACTCTTCACATCCTCCCAGATTGTGTTTAGCTATGTTGAGGTAGGTAAGTGTTCAATATATGACCCTCAATTTGTGCGTCTCTCAAAATTTGACATTCAATTGGTGAGCCTTTCAAAATATGACTTTGGTCATGCGAATTCTTTAACATAAGGAATTTCTCCTCTTTCCTCACATTTCTTAATTATAATATATCGTTTGCATTGTTTGGAGCATGGGAAAAGACCTTTATGTCCCTCACCTGGAAAGAAGGATTTCTCTCATACATGTTTGCTCGGACTCGCGAACAGAGTCATCGCGCGGGGGCGCACTTTGCGACGGGAGCAGGATGCGCTCAACCGCCGCCGTCCAGATCTCACCCAGTCCGGCATCGGTGAACCCAACCAACACCGGCCCCTACTCATCGCTGCACGCCTGTACCTCCACCCCGCCCCAGGCCCCCACGCGAGCGCGCCCAGGCCCTCACCCGAGCACACCTGCGCTAGGATTTGGGCAGCGGCTGCAGGGCGCGCCGGCGGCCTCCACCAAGCAGCTCGCTGCGGCTGGAGCTACGTGTGCACTTCGAGTCGCTGGCCCGAGCGGCGGCTGGAGCCGCGCGTGCTCTGCACTCATCAGTGCTCCCGTGTGAGCTCGCTAGCACCCCGGCCGCGCTCGATGAGCTCCCGCCCTGTCCGCCGCCGCGTGGCTCAGCGACCCACACTCCCACAGTCGGTCGTGCTCGCCTTTCCCAACCGCAGGCAAAGCTCGTGGCGGCGCACGCTGCCCCTACCGCGACTGCACGACCGACGTAGTATGCTCTGTGCTCCATTGCGGGTGACCTTGCGGGCGGCACGCCATCCTCACCGTGCCGAGCTTGCGGTGTCTGTCTACTGTCGCACAGTAGAGTTTTCTTTTCCATGAAGGGGCACTATGGTCTTTTCCCATGCTCTAAATAGGGAAAGACATATAACAAAAATAAGAAAAGAGAGAAAGAGTAAGAAAACCCTCAGATTGAAAGAATTTAAATGATCAGGGTCATATTTTAAAAGGCTCACGAAATGAATGTTAAATTTTGAGAGGCCCACGAATTGAGGGTCATATATTGAAATTTCTGGTTCCTACCAGGTAAGAATGAAAACAGACGAATAAATCCTGTACCATCTAGCACTGTTTACCATTTTTGTTCCTACCGTTTTCGTATTTGAAAAAAAAAACGGTAACGGGATGGGACCAACCAGGACTGGGGATCTGTATCGAAAACGGAACAGGTTTTCCGTCCATTTTTATGGGATACTACTGTTTTATGATGATAATCCTATATTTTCGTATGGGAAAAAAAATTCCAATTTTACTTCCTCAACTTTACGAAAGTCTATTTTTTCTTATTAAACTCTAAAACCGAACAAAACACATCCCTCAACTTTCGTTTCAGACAACGACACGGTCTCCAAAACATCCTTTTGACCACTTTTTTCTTTAAAAATATTTATTGAAAAGTGGTATATGTATATTTTATGAAAGTACTTTTCAAGACAAATTTATTTATATAATTTTTACATCTCTAAACTCAATAAATTAAAAGTTATTTATAATTTATATTCCTAATGTTTGACTCAAACCTTGTCTAAACGTCATCTTTTTCAATATGGAGGGAGTGCTTCTTATCTCTCTGGCCCAGTTATAGTGGTTTTAACGGTGGTTTTGCTACATTGACGGTGGTTTTATCTTTTCTTTTATTTATGTATTTATTTTTTTCGTTGAATCTTTAAAATATCATAGTAAATCACAGAAAAATTATAAAATAGAAAAAAATCTAATTTTGTTGGACTCTACATGAATAAATATGCATAATGAACATATAATATGATATGCTTTAGTATAAAGTTTTGTTGTAGTTTAGATCTATTCTTTTCTATAAATAAATAAATTTATAACTAAGTATACATGATCTAATGAGTATGAAATTTTTTACTATAGTTCAAACATACATACTAGTTAGTGTCCTTTTGATCTAATGAGTATGTCATGGTCGGTTGTGCCTTTTCTAGCTAAATTTAGTTAGTGTCCTTTGCCTTTCTAGCTAACTGCTAGTTTCGGCATCAAGGAAATTATGGTAGTTATGATATTTTGTTCAGTTTACATGTCTTTTGTTTGTGTACTGTTGACTTGGTATGCACAGGTTGGTGCGAAAATAAATTAAGATGTATCATGAATCTTGCTATCGTCATTAGTATGTTTTTTTCAAATTATGAATTACTTGCTATGATTAATTGTGTAGGGGACAACAAAATTCTAGGTGTAAAGTTTTCAATATTTTTTATATATCATAAATATAAGTGTTAAGTTTTGAAGCTATAAGAATAAAATTTATATTGTTATAATCTAAAGTATTTATTTAATTTCTGAGTGTAAAGTTTTTCACCTAGCAGTCTTAAGTTTTGTTGATTTTTTCAAAGCACAAATTCTGGGTGTAAAGTTTTCAAACTAGAAGTATAAAGTTTTCTAATGTACGACTTTTAAACCTAGCAGTTTAAAGTTGATAGTTTAAAGATTATAATTTTTGAGGATAATATGGAGCCAGCTATTTAGTACAAAAGTATTAATGTGATAAATCAAAGTATTAAATCTAGCAGTACAAAGTTGTCGGGGGACCGCAAAAGGGGTACCCCCAATCAACGCAAACAAATAGGTTAAACCTAGAACACCAATTAATAACAAACCTAGCAAGTCTAACCTTCTAAAAAACCAACCCCTCGAGGCCTACAACGCTGGCCCACCAAGCCGAAGCCCGAAAACCTATTAAGCGGAAAGTAGGCTGCGTCGCCCTCCAAACCAGGCCTCGGGCGAACGCTCGTTCTCCGTCTCGCCCGAGCCCTCCAAGCCAGGCCTCGAGCGAACGCTCATTCTCCGTCTCGCCCGAGCCCTCCAAGCCAGGCCTCGGGCGAACGCTCATCTCCGTCCGCCCGAGCCCTCCAAGCCAGGCCTCAGGCAGATGCTCAATCCGTCTCGCCCGAGCCCTCCGAGCCAGGCCTCGGGCTGGCGCTCGTTCTCCGTCTCACCCGAGCCCTCCGCGTCAGGCCTCGGGCGAGCGCTCCACTACCCTTCAAGCCTCCCGCAAGAAGGAAGCTCCCTGCTTCTCAGCTCTGACAACCGTACTAGCCCCATACTGCGCATTTAATGCGTCCACTTACTCCGGTCACATCCTCCGGTACACAGCGTGTGCCACAGTGAACCGGAGCCAGAGTCAAACCTCGTTTTCACCACAAGCATGGGCAAAAAGGCACAAGTACAGCACTGTTCGGCCATACCACGCACTGTAGCACACTCGAGCTTCACCCGAGGCCTGGGTTCCCGCTGTACGCCCGGCGTTCCGGGACTTGCCCATACCTGCGGGGCTCGAGCCTCCCGTAGGCGCCACCTCGAGGCCGGCCCTGCGCCCCTCGAGCCCTGACTGCTTTCACGCTATTGGAGGACAGGTACCCCAAGACCCGGAGGGACCCCGCCGTGTCCTGTACGTGCCGGGATGGGTGCTGTACGGCTTCCACATCGCCACGCCTCCACGTCCGCGCCCGGGATGGAGGCCACGCATCAAGGACGCCTCAACAGCAACACCCACGTTGGCTACAGTGACTTCGACAAGACAGAGTTCCTACCCTTCGCCATATCGAGCGTTGTACATGTCAATCCTGTGTAAACCCTGGCCTCCTCTTGTTCTATAAAAGGGGACGCCAGGGCCCTTCGCGCGCAAGAAACAACACACGAGTCCACACAGCACACCACACACGAGTCCGGACTCCGGTCCACGCTCATTGAGCTTGTATTGCCCCTGTACAAGCACTTAGGTGCAAGTAATACAAGAACCTCCTCCCCCCGCTGGACGTAGGGCCTTCTTTGCCCGAACCAGGATAAATCCTTGTGTCATCTTGCATCACCATCCAGGAAGAGAGCACGCGATCATATTACTCGTTGGTGTCATACCCCGGGTTCGAAACACCGACAGTTGGCGCGCCAGGTAGGGGGTCTTCGCGTGTCGAGCCGATTTCTCGTTGTTTCCTGGATGGCTTCTTCCACCCCCGTTCTCTGCTGGTGCCGTCGTCTGGTTCGGGAGCCTCGAGTTCCTGGCCACCGGCAGCGGCAACGAGCTGACCCTGCTCTCCACGGAGGGCCCGAGCGGAGGGCGTGTCACGCCACCCCGCGCGGGGGGCGTGGCGCGTCGCCCGCACCACCACGCGACGCCACCTCGCGAGCGACGCCGTCGCCACCATCGTCGCCAGGCGCAGGCAGTGCCCGCGGCGTGCGCCCACTTCCCCGCGGCCGACGCAGAGTCCCCGAGGGGAAACCTGCCCGGCGCGCGGCCGGAGACTTCCAGGGCGCGTGCGCACTCCCCAGCGAGTTCGCGTTCGTCACGCGCACGGACCGGGAGCCTGGCCAGAGGCCCCCGAGCCGTGCTCCGTCGACACCACCTGGCCTCCTCCCGCACGGGGTGTACCGCGCTCGACGCCAGCGGTTCCCGTTTGGCCTCAACAACTCCGCGGCTGTTTACGCCCACCACCTCGACGAGCGCCGTCAGGACCGGGCGGCCGCAGAGCGGGAGGAGCGTCCGGGCGTACTCCTACGAGCCACCACCGACCTGGAGATCGTCTACCCCGCGCGCGTCGACCGCGGCCTCTCACGAGCCGTCGAGCCACCTCGTCGAGCCACCTTCGGGGAGTGGTACCGCGAGCTGCAGTCCCAGCACGAGCCAAGGCGGCGCGACATCAACAGCTCCGACTCCGACGAATACGACTACCACGACCCTGACCTCTGGGATCCCACCAGGGAGTGCTTCCAGCTCGAAGGGGTCGTGGACGATGCCAAGGACGACGGCGACGACGACACCAGGCCGGCGCTCAACCTCGAAGAGCCCGGAAACGTGGCTGCGGCAGGAGGATCACGCGTTCAGGGGAGGAACGAACCCCCGGCACCGGCTGCACCATCTCAGCACGGCGACGACCGGGCGGCGCAGCTCGCGCAGCTGCGGGAGGCCATCGCCAAGGCTGAGGAGGAACGACAGCGCCTGCTGCAACTCGAGAAAACTATAGCACAGGAACCAGCCCAGCCTCGAGGCGCCGGTGTCCGTGGCCGCGCTCGAGAGGTCCACCGGCAGATCCTCGAGGACGGGGCACCAGCACGCCCCGAGCTGCGTTTCCCGCGAGCCGGGCAGAACGTGGTGGCGGCGGCAATGCTGCTCCGTGATCTACCCGCCGTCTCCAACCCTGACGCCAGGCGCATGCGGGGAAATGAAGAACCTCCTCGAGACAGCCGCTGTGCAGCAGGCCGAGAGCTCAGCCTCGCGACGGCGCGGGGCGGCCTCGGGGAAACCAGCAGACACGCCCCGCAACGAGCGCGAGACGTCCGTCCACCAGCCGGACGCCTCTCGAGCTAGGCCAGTCCGGGAACGGATCGTCGACAACCGGCCACCTCGAGACCCCAATGACGCCCGCAACGACATCAACCGCCGGCGCAAGGACAAGGGGGCCCAAGAGCGTGGCTATAGCGCCCATCGAGGGGGGCGCTACGACAGTGACGAGGACCGGCAAGCCCTCGAGCCCCGGGCCCCAGAGTCTTCAGCCGGGCCATCCGCAGCTCAACCCTCCCCGACCGCTTCCGACCACCGACCAACATCGTGAAGTATGACGGGGAGGTCGAGCCCAAGCTCTGGCTCTCGGACTTCCGCCTAGGCTGCCAACTAGGCGGAGCGAAGAGCGACGACCGTGTGATCATACGCCAACTCCCACTTTACCTCTCGGACACCGCCCGCCGGTGGCTCGAGGGGCTCCCGCCGGATCGGATCCATGACTGGGCCGACCTAGTCAGGGTCTTCGACGGGAATTTCAAGGAGACTTGCGTGCGCCCAGGCAACCCCTGGGATCTACGGCGTTGCAGGCAGGCAGCGGACGAGCCCCTCCGCGACTTTGCTCAGCGATTCTCGAAGCAGCGCCTCGAGCTCCCCCACGTGCCTGATGAGGACGTCATCTGAGCGTTCCTCGCGGGCACGACATGCCAAGAGCTAGTTCATGAGCTAGGGCGCTACCGTCCCAGGACGGTCGAGGACCTGATGGATCGTGTCACCAGCTTTGCCTCAGGCGACGAGGCAGTGGGGGCCTTCTTTGGCCGCTCCACGAACAAAGGTAAGGCGGTGACCGCGCCGGAGGGCTCGAACAAGGGCAACGACGCCAAGAACCGCAACAACAACAACAACAACAACAACAAAAAGAAGAAGAACAAAAGCAAAGGTCAAAAGGCGAAGCGTGACGCCGACGACGACGACGATGAAGAAGTGCTCATGGGCGCCCTCGACCATAAGAAACCTCGAGGCCCCCCTGACGGGGCTGTTTTCGACCAGATGCTCAAGGACCCCTGCCCTTATCACAAGGGCCCCGTGAATCACAAGCTAAAAGACTGTCGACTGCTGAAGGGCTTCTACGCCAAGCTCGATGACAAGAAGGAGGACACGCCTAAGGGCAAGGACAACAAACGACGCGATGACGGGGACGCGGGTTTCCCCCCGGTGCATGACTGCTTCATGATCTACGGGGGCCCAACCGTCGGGCTCTCAGCTCGGGAGAGGAAGAAGGAACGCCGGGAGGTCTTCGCACTCCGCCACGACACTCCCCAGTACCTCGACTGGTCTAACGCGCCGATCACATTCGACCGTAACGACCATCCGGACCATGTCGTCAATCCGGGGGCGTACCCCCTCGTCGTCGACCCCGTCATCGTCGACGTACGGTCCTACAAGGTGTTGATGGATGGGGGCTCGAGCCTCAACGTCATATACCTCGAGACTCTCGACCTCCTGGGGATTTCGAGGGATCAGCTCCGACCCAGCGTCGGGGGTTCCACGGAGTCGTACCAGGGAAGAAGGCTCACCCCCTCGGGCGCATCAACCTGCCGGTTTGCTTTGGCACGCCGGCTAACTTTCGCCGAGAGACGCTCACCTTTGAGGTGGTTGGATTCCAAGGGACCTACCACGCCATCATCGGCCGGCCAGGCTACGCCAAGTTCATGGCGGTTCCCAACTACACGTACTTGAAGCTCAAGATACCGGGGCCGAAAGGGGTCATCACCATCGACACCTCCTACGAGCACGCGTACCACTGCGACGTGGAGTGCGTCGAGCGTGGGGAGGCCAACGTCCACCTCGACTCGCTCGAAGCCCTAGCGGCCCTGGCCACCGAAGAGGCCCCTGAAGCAAAACGCCACGCCGGCGCCTTCGAGCCGGCAGAGCACACCAAGTTGATACCCGTCGACCCGACCTTGACCGATGGCAAGACGCTGGCCATCAGTGCCAGCCTCGAGCCTAAATAGGAAGCAGTGCTCGTCGACTTTCTCCATGCGAACATCGACATGTTTGTGTGGGGCCCCTCGGACATGCCAGGCATACCGAGGGGAGTCGCCGAGCACGCCTTGGAGATCCAGGCCGGGTCCAGACCGGTGAAGCAACGCCTGCGCCGCTTCGACGAGGAGAAGCGCAGGATCATCGGTGAGGAGGTGCACAAGCTTTTGGCGGCTGGATTCATCAAGGAGGTATTTCACCCGGAGTGGCTAGCTAACCCTGTACTAGTTAGGAAAAAGAATGGAAAAATGCGGATGTGTGTAGACTACACTGGTCTGAATAAAGCGTGTCCAAAAGTTCCATTTCCTTTACCTAGAATTGATCAGATTATCGATTCCACTACGGGGTGTGAAGTACTTTCATTTCTCAATGCGTATTCCGGCTACCACCAGATTAGGATGAAAGAATCCGACGAGCTCGCTACCTCTTTTGTTACGCCTTTTGGTATGTATTGCTACGTTACAATGCCCTTCGACCTTCGAAACGCCGGGGCAACGTACCAACGTTGCATGCAGCATATCTTTGGCGAACACATAGGCAAAACCGTCAAGGCCTACGTCGATGACATCGTGGTTAAAACCAAGAAAGTCGGGAACCTCATCAGCGATCTCGAGACCACGTTCGAGTGCCTCCGGGCCAAGAATGTGAAGCTCAACCCCGAGAAATGTGTCTTTGGTGTGCCACGGGGCATGCTACTTGGCTACATTGTCTCACAATGGGGGATCGAGGCCAACCCCGAAAAGATCTCAGCAGTCACGAGGATGGGCCCAATTCGAGACCTCAAGGGCGTACAGAAAGTGATAGGCTGCCTAGCTGCTCTCAGTAGGTTCATCTCGAGGCTAGGGGAAAAGGCGCTACCTCTCTACCGCTTGCTGAAGAAGACGGAACGCTTTGCGTGGACCCTTGAAGCCGAGGAGGCCCTAACCAAGTTGAAGGGGTTGCTGACTTCCGCGCCAATCCTCGTGCCACCACGACCAGCCTAGGGTGACGATCCCCCCGAGTCCCTTCTCCTCTATGTGGCCACAACCACTCAGGTGGTCAGCGCGGTCATAGTCGTCGAGAGGCACGAGGAGGGTCGTGCGTCGTCGGTCCAACGGCCGGTGTACTTCACCAGTGAGGTGCTCTCTGAGGCCAAGGCCCGGTACCCGCACATCTAGAAGCTGCTCTACGACATCATCATCACGAGGCACAAGCTCCAACACTACTTCCTCGCTCATCCCGTAACGGTGGTGTCATCCTTCCCCCTCGGTGAGATCATCAACAATCGGGAGGCCACGGGGCGCATCGCCAAGTGGTCCGCCGAGCTAATGGGGGAGGCCATCACCTACGCCCCGCGAAAAGCCATCAAGTCGCAAGCGTTGGCGGACTTCGTTGCTGAATGGACCGACACCCAGCTCCCGCCGACACAAATCCAAGCCGAGCTCTGGACCATGTACTTCGACAGATCCCTCATGAAGACGGGGGCAGGCGCAGGCCTGCTCTTCATTTCACCCCTCGGAGTCCACATGCGCTACCTGGTACGCTTGCACTTCCCCGCCTCCAACAATGTCGCTGAGTACGAGGCCCTCGTTAATGGGCTGCGCATCGCCCTCGAGATCGGGGTCCGACGCCTCGACGTTCGAGGGGACTCGCAGCTCGTCATCAACTAGGTTATGAAGGCTTCAAGCTGCATCGATCCCAAGATGGAGGCATACTGCGGGGAAGTGCGCAAGCTAGAAGATAAGTTCTACGGCCTCGAGCTCAACCACATCGCTCGAAAGTACAACGAGCCCGCGGACGAGCTGGCTAAGTTAGCATCCACGCGCGGCACCGTCCCCCCAGATGTCTTCTCGAGGGATATCTTCGAGCCATCCGTCAAAATCGGCCCGGGGGCTGGCCCCTCGACGCCACCCCTCGAACCAGACATGGGGGCTCGACCTTCAACGCCACCCCTCGAGAATGACCCCTCGACATCCGCTGAGGCGATGCAGATCGACGCACCTACCTCTTCGTCATCACGACCCCTCGACTGGCGGACGCCCTTCCTCGACTACCTGACGCAAGGCGTGCTACCAGAAGACAAGACGGAGGCCCGACGCATCGCTCGAAGGGCCAAGACCTACGTCATCTACGGCGACGAACGAGAGCTATACCGTCGAAGCCCATCGGGAATCCTTTAGCGCTGCATCCCCCTCAAGGAAGGACGCAGGCTCCTCGACGACATGCACTCGGGGGCTTGCGGCCATCACGCAGCGCCAAGGACCCTGGTAGGGAACGCCTTCCGACAGGGCTTCTACTGGCCAACCGCCATCGGAGACGCCAAGCGCCTGGTCCAAGCTTGCCAAGGGTGTCAGTTCTACGCCAAGCAAACGCACCAGCCCGCGCACGCCCTGCAGATGATCCCCATCACTTGGCCTGTTTGCCGTCTGGGGGCTCGACCTCGTGGGTCCCCTCAAGATGACAACTGGAAAGTACATGCATGTGCTCGTGGCCATCGACAAATTCACCAAGTGGATCGAGGCCAAGCCCATAGGCGACCCCACCTCCGAGAAGGCTGTCGAGTTCATCGCCGACATCATGTACCGGTTTGGGGTGCCTAACGTCATCATCACCGACAATGGCACCCAATTCACGGGCAAAAAGTTCACCAACTTCTGCGACGACGACAACATTCGCGTGACCTGGGCCTCGGTCGCGTACCCTCAATGCAACGGGCAGGTCGAGCGCGCCAACGGCATGATACTCCATGGGCTGAAGCCGAGGCTGTTCAAGACCCTCAAGAATTTTGGAAAAGGGTGGGCTGCAGAGCTCCCCTCGGTGCTGTGGGGCCTCAGGACTACGCCGAGTCGAGCCACCGAGTTCACTCTATTCTTCCTAACCTACGGCGCCGAGGCCGTCTTACCTACGGACCTCGAGTACGGCTCCCCTCGACTTCGAGCCTACAACGGGCAAACCAACGACGAGAGGCTTGCCAACGCCAAGGACCAGCTAGAGGAGGCTCGAGACGTGGCGCTCATCAACTCTGCGCGTTACCAGCAAATACTTCGACGCTACCACGACAAGCACATGCGCAAAAGGGACCTGGCGGTAGGGGACCTCGTGCTTCGACGTCTGCAAGATAATCGAGGGCGCCACAAGCTCACCCCTCCATGGGAGGGTCCATACACCGTAGCTGAGGTGCTCAAGCCAGGAACGTACAAGCTCTACGACGGTCAAGGCAGGATCCTGGCGAAGTGCGTGGAACATATCTCAGCTACGTCGCTTCTACCCTTAAGGCCTCGAGGCCTTGTTCATTTTGTTGCTTGTACAAACATGTCAAACATGAATGAACAAACTCGCGCACTGTCATTCATTTTACTTAGCAACTTAAGGTAGCCTCGACCCTGCCCTTGCTCAGGGTCGAGCCTCCCTCGGGGCTGATAGGGGAACCCCCCCAGACTCCGGAAAAAACGCGTTTTCTTTTCAAAAATTCGACCCTCGTCTCGATTCGCACCTCGAGCATACTAGCAGCGTCTAAATCCGTAAATACCCCGAGCCTCCAAGAGTCGGGGGGCGTCGACGTAGACGGCCACCTACGCCCCCGGGCTACGGTACCCTACCTACGCCTCCCCTCGAGGTACTCGTGGCGCGTATCGAAGGAACACGGACCAAGCCGGTTGAAGCTCGAGCTAGCGATAAAGAGAAATGATCGAATAAATTTGAAAAGAAAACAGCTTCTTTAAATAAACAAGTCATATACACATATTGACCTCGACGGGCCATAAGTCATGATTTGAATTCTTACAAGGGCCTCGACGCCCAAATTTGGCACGCAGGCCTCATTCTTCATCCGTCTGGAATTCCTCCCCAAGCTCTTCTGCCGCGGGCTCAGCCTCGACATCCGGGCCAGGAGGAGGGGGGCCACCCGCACCACTGTTCGCATCGGGAGGCAGCACGTCCTCCTCGAAGAGCTTCGCGAACGCCGCCCCCGGCCTCTCCACCTTCTCCAGGATCTTGTCGACGCGGCGGTCGTTCCATTCTTCGTCCTTCCCCTCGATCTCGACGAAGCCCTTGGCGACGACGTTGACCGGGTAGCGGAAACCGGAACGGACGGCCGCGAACGCCTGCTTCACGCCGTGGTGGAGAGCGCTCCGGACGCGGTCTGCGCGGCCACGTCAAAATAGCACAGGGCATCCACCAGGGCGTCGCCTCGAGCCACCGCGCCCTCTGCCGCGGCCACCGGGTCGACACCCCACATGGAGCTGAGCCGGTCGAGGGTGCAGCGCGCCCGTTCCGCCACCATGGTTCTCACCCGGAGTTGCTCCACGAGAGTCTGATTCGTCTCACGGAGCTCCTCGGCGGTCTTCTCGACGTCTATGCAACAAACAGAAGGGGGTAAGTCCGCGGCGTGGCAAGAATCCCAAATCAAAGCAAGACAGGGCATGAAGATTACCTTGGCAGTGCACGCCCAGAGCGGCGAAGTCGCTGGTAAGGACCTCGACGCGCTGCTCTAGTGCACGCTTCTGGGACAGCACGTCGAGCTTTTCGCCCCTAAGGTCCTCGACCAGCTTGCCCGTCTGCGCAAGGGCCAGATCCTTCCGGACCACCTCCTGCCGCGCTGCCTCCTTTGCAGCCAGGGCGGTGGCGGCCTCGCTCTTGGCCTCCTCGGCCTCTTTCTTCGCCGCCTCCGCTGCAGACCGGGCGGTGGCGGCTTCGTTTTGGGCGTCGACGGCCTCCTTCTTCGCCGCCTCCGCTGCAGACCGGGCGGTGGCGGCCTCGCTTCGGGCGTCGGCGGCCTCCTTCTTCGACGACTCCACCGCGGACAAAGCGGTGGTGGCCTCCCTCTTAGCTTGGGCGGCCTCGTCTCGAGCCGCCTGGGCCTCCGCCTGCGCCGCGTTGAGCCGGCTCGCCATCTGCGCGTTCCGACCCAGCTCGGCGCGGAGCTCCTGGAGCTCCCCCTCTGCCTTCGCAAGGGCGGCCGCCACCTGCGCGGACTTCTCCGCCTCCTCCGAGAAGGACCTCTCCGCCTCCGCCACGAGCTCGGCCACCTCCCTGAAGATGGACCGCGCCTCCCGCGGAACCCCCTGCCGAGCCGGCCGCTCGACGGGGATCATGGCGCCGGACGGGCTCGGCGCGTCAGGATACGGCCACGCCGATCGATCGATCTCGACGAGGGGCAGGGTCCTCCTCCGGCTCGAGCGGCGCCATGCGGCCCACCAACCGGCGACACAGGCTGCGGCTCCCTCCGCCCCTCCGCCGTCTCCTCCGCTGCTCCGTCCCCTCCCGAGGCGACGGCGCGGCCTCGCGTGGAGGCGGGGACTCGAGCGGTAGCGGATCGCTCGAGGGGTGGCTCGTCCCCAAGCTCTCCTCCCTCGCCGGGTCTTCCGGCGTCTTGTCGACCCGGGCGGTGCCTCGAGCGCTTCCTCCAGCGTTGAGCCCTCGACCGGGGCGGCACCCGCTCCAGCTCGTCCAGGAGCTCCTCCACCGTCGGCACCTTCTCCACCGACGCCTCTCCCTCCTTCCCCTTCTCCGCAGGCCGGCTCGCGTCGACCGGGGACTCGAGGGCCGCCGACCCTTCAGCCCCAGACGCCAACGGAGCCATGCTTGTCTCGGGAGCTCCCCCCGAGATGGTCGTCGCGACGGGGGGAGGAGTGGCCCTCTCGATAGGCGCCACCTGAGGAGGAGGAGGAAGAGGAGGATGCGGTGCCGCGACGGACGCGGGTGGCGGCAGGCTCGGCGCCAGGAGCCGTGGTCCCTGCTGAAAAAGGAGAACAACGTCGTCAGAAACAGGAAAAAGCTTCGACCCCCGTGGTCGACGGCGTCGGCCTCACCAAGATCCGCGGCGGCCATCTGGCTTCCCCGAGCCATGGCTGCTCGAGCCTTCGCCAGCCAAGCGGCCTCCCCAGCGGAAGAAGGAGCCATACCTCGAGGTGCTTGGACCTCGGCAGAACTCGAGGTCTTGGCCCGCTTGGACGCCGCGGGGACCATCTCCTGTCGGGGGCGCTTTTCCCTGAAAAGCCAGAAAACAGCACATATCACCAAAGGTAAAAAGGTAAAGTTTCCCTACCAACGAAATTAAGGAGACCTATCACTCACCAAAGCGAGGGCGGGGCTTCTTCCCCGAATCGCCGGACCCGCTCAAGGGCTTCGAGCCCGCCCCATGGCTCGAGCCACGCCCCTGAGCCGTCTCCACGTGGCTTGGACGGGGGGAAGGCTCCCGATGCATCCCGTGGCTCGACCCCGGCGGAGAGCTCTCCTTTTGTCTCCCGTCCGAGGTGGCGACCGCGTCTCCTTCGAGCGGTCATCTTGACGCCTTTCCCGCGCGGGCTCCGAGACCTGCTCCGGCGCTCGTGCTGACGGCCGCCCCCCCCCGCGCCTGCCTCCTTCTCCCGGCGGCGATGCGGCGACGGGCTCGGGGTCGCTCGCGACTCTCGTCACGGGACGACCGGGGGCTCCCCCCTCGACGGTCATGGTGGCGCGGGCTCGATGTCACCCTCGACACCTTGCGATGGTCGGGCCCGGAGTCCTTCTCGACGTGTTGACCGCTCCTCGACGGTCGGCCCTTCTCGAGACCCCCCACCTGGGTCGACGCGGTCGCGGCCTCCTTCTGCGCCGCAGCGATGGCGCTCCTGGTTCGAGGCTTCCTCGCGTCAGCAGGCACGTCCGGTACGGAGCTCGACGTGCCCTGGGCCTCCGACGAGGCTGGGCCTGACGGAGCCTTCCGCGGCTGCGCCCCGCGCGATCCCTTCGCCGGGGGGACCTCCAAAACATTCTCCTGCACAGAGGAGCGATCAGCCCTGACGTCGACGACCCCCGCGCGCCTCAAACGCGCATCCATCCCTTCGTCATCACTCTCCTCCTCATCGTCATCCTCCTCCTCCGAGCTCGAGGAACTGAGCTCGGGGGACTCCTCTCCAGGCTGCCGGTTACGACGAGCCTTCGCGAGCTTCTGTTCCCGGGCCGACCGGCGCAAGTTCCTCTCTTTTTCTTTCTTCTTCTTTGCATCCTTACTTTTCTTATCTTTCTGAGCAGAGAGGCGCCTCACCTGTCTTTCCGCGGCGTCCTCCCTCACCGGGGGCCTCGACGCGCGACATGTGAACACCCCTTCAAGAAAACAAACTTGATAAGAAAAACCATAAGGAGAGTAAAACAAGATTCGAAAAAAGAGAAAGGAGGGGGGGCTCGAGACAACCTGACTCGAGGGTGGCTTACCAGGTCAAGACACCCCTCGTCAGGCGCCATGGGGATCAGGTTGGTGTCCTCGGGGACAAACGACCCATGGACTGTGATCGACACCCGGGAGACGCCCTCGCTCCGAGGCAGCCTTTCCTCGGCCATCCTCGACTCGTTCAGCACCTCGAGCGGGCCTTTGGTCCCATCTCATGCATGAGGAGGGGGCGGTCCGCCAGAGGAAGGACCCTCCGCTGGTGGAACGCCCAAATAACCGCCTGGACGGTCAAGCCCTTGTCCTCCACCAACGACCGCATCGTCTTCATCAGCGGCATCAGGTGGCCCTGCCGGTCCGCTGCGACGCCCCAGGTCCACTTCTCCGGGCGCTGGGTGATGACCCCACCGGTTGTACTGCGGAAGGAGCCCGCCCTCGTTCCGCAGGTAGAACCAATGGTCGTCCCACCCCGCCTGGTTGGTGGAAAGCTTGTAGCGGAGGTATTCGCGGGGGACGTTGGCCGACGAGGTCCCAGTCCTCGCGGGTGACGGTGAGAGAGCCCACACGCACGAGCCTCCTCCCGCTAGGTTTCAAGGCCTTGAGGAAGAGCTCGCCCCGGAAGAGGTGGACGAACATCTCCCAGTGCGGCTCGATCTTCAAATATCCCTCGCACACCGCGGCGAAGATGGCGGCGTGCGAGATTGAGTTGGGGGAGAAGTGTTGCAGCTCCACCTCGAAGTGGTGAGCTAGCCCCCGCATGAAGCGGCTCGGCGGAACGCCAAGCCCCATGCGGTGGTAGCGCGTGAAGCTCACCACATACCCCTCCGGCGGGTGCGGCTCCCGGTGATCCTCCGACGGAAGAACCCACCACGCGGGGTCCCTCTGCGGGTTGGGACGGAGGAGCCCCTGGGCCACCAGCGAATCCAGCTCGCGTTGCGGTCGTCTTCGACGGGTTCCAGTCTTCGGCCGGCAGCGCTGGAGTCTGAGCGGCCATGGCGGCGACGGCGCGGATTCGAGTAGCGGACGGGCGGCCGGGAAATTCCCAATTGCAGGCTCGGGAAGAAGGCGTGCGGAGGCTACGGCGGCGGTGAAGGCAAAGGCAAAGTAAAGGGTTCCTCTCCTCTCTTTCGATATTTATAAGAGGAAACCCAAACGGGGGTTTCCCACGACGGCGGAAAAAGTAACCGCACGCATTTATGTGCTCACCTAACCTAACCGCGTCTCGAGCCGGACGACAGGTACACGCGGCAACTCCCATTTGCTCCCTACCTGGGCCCACCACACCGCCGCTCCGACTTCTTATCATCGCCCTAGCGCCACGATCTCCACTACCTCGCCTAAAAAGGCGCACCCCAACGGGCAGAAGAATTCCCAGACGACGGAGGCTTCTTCACGAAGGTAAAAACGGGCCCCGGCCCTAAGTCTCGAAGCAGCGAAGGCTGGCCCCAAGAGGGTTCGACAGCCGGCTTCGAGCACCCGAGTCAGGGACACCAAGGGGCGCCACTCGCAGCAATCGCTCGAGGGCCAAGCCCTCGAGGCCCCTCACGTGTATCCAAGGCGGGGAGCACGACATGCAGTGAGATCCCCTCGGAGGGAGGCATCGAGCCACCGGGTCCTATCGAATGGACCCGGCACTCCTGCAGACTGAGCACCCATGCTTTATGAGATCGCCTCCGGGCTACAGTCGACCCCATCGAACGGGGCACGAGGTCTCACTTGGATTCCCCCGTTACCAGCTCACCGGGAACCTCGATACTCGCCCGCTCGTGGTAGTACGAGGCATCCCCCCTCGCATCCGATCGAAAGGACTCGCGGGATGACAAGCCAGGGCAACCGGCGTGCCGGACGGCTCGAAGTGCCGGCCGATCGGTTCAGCCTAGCACCCCTCGACGAAAGAGGGTAAAAAACTCGGGGGCTCGACACTCCCGAACCTAAAAAACACACAACTAACACTCACACTCGCAAAAAGCCCACGAGGGAGCTCTAACCACTCCCCCGTGGCCTCGGGGGCTACACCCGCGGGTGTCGCTCGCACGACACCCACGGAATCAAAGCAACCAAACCCTCGAGAACCGGCTAGCTAACCCTCGAGATCCCAGTCGGGAGCCCCTGCTCGAGTGCAAGCACTCAACAAGGGCTCGGGGCTACTGTCGGGGGACCGCAAAAGGGTACCCCCAATCAACGCAAACAAATAGGTTAAACTAGAACACACCAATTAATAACAAACCTAGCAAGTCTAACCTTCTAAAAAACCAACCCCTCGAGGCCTACAACGCTGGCCCACCAAGCCGAAGCCCGAAACCTATTAAGCGGAAAGTAGGCTGCGTCAGCCCTCCAAACCAGGCCTCGGGCGAACGCTCGTTCTCCGTCTCGCCCGAGCCCTCCAAGCCAGGCTCGGGCGAACGCTCATTCTCCGTCTCGCCCGAGCCCTCAAGCCAGGCCTCGGGCGAACGCTCATTCTCTTCTCCGCCTTCCCGAGCCCCTCCAAGCCAGGCCTCAGGCAGATGCTCAATCTCCGTCTCGCCCGAGCCCTCCCGAGCCAGGCCTCGGGCTGGCGCTCGTTCTCCATCTCACCCACCCGAGCCCTCCGCGTCAGGCCTCGGGCGAGCGCTCCACTACCCTCAAGCCTCCCGCAACAAGGAGCTCCCTGCTTCTCAGCTCTGACAACCGTACTAGCCCCATACTGCGCATTTAATGCATCCGCTTACTCCGTCACATCCTCCGGTACACAGCGTGTGCCACAGTGAACCGGAGCCAGAGTCAACCTCGTTTTCACCACAAGCATGGGCAAAAAGGCACAACACAGCACTGTTCGGCCATACCACGCACTGTAGCACACTCGAGCTTCACCCCGAGGCCTGGGTTCCCGCTGTACGCCCGGCGTTCCGGGACTTGCCCATACCTGCGGGGGCTCGAGCCTCCCGTAGGCGCCACCTCGAGGCCGGCCCTGCGCCCCTCGAGCCCTGACTGCTTTCACTATTGGAGGACAGGTACCCCCCAGACCCGGAGGGACCCCGCCGTGTCCTGTACGTGCCGGGATGGGTGCTGTACGGCTTCCACATCGCCACGCCTCCACGTCCGCGCCCGGGATGGAGGCCACGCATCAAGGACGCCTCAACAGCAACACCCACGTTGGCTACAGTGACTTCGACAAGACAGAGTTCCTACCCTTCGCCATATCGAGCGCTGTACATGTCAATCCTGTGTAAACCCTGGCCTCCTCTTGTTCTATAAAAGGGGACGCCAGGGCCCTTCGCGCGCAAGAAACAACACACGAGTCCACACACACACACTCGAGTCCAGACTCCGGTCCACGCTCATTGAGCTTGTATTGCCCATGTACAAGCACTTAGGTGCAAGTAATACAAGAACATCCTCCCCCCCGCTGGACGTAGGGCCTTCTTTGCCCGAACCAGGATAATCCTTGTGTCATCTTGCATCACCATCCAGGAAGAAGAGCACGCGATCATATTACTCGTTGGTGTCATACCCCCGGTTTCGAAACACCGACAAAAGTTTTTCTATTTGCGATAGTTCAAAGTTGTTCTAAGTGCAAAGTTTTTAACCGTAGTACAAAGTTTTATAATGTTATAGTGGAAAGTTTTTATAAATATCACATTGCAAAGTGTTTGAACCTAGCTGTATAAATTTTATGTCATAATTGAAAGTTTTTAAAATTCTAAGTATAAAGTTATGATCATAGCAGCACAAAGTTTAAAATGTCATGGTTCAAATTTTATAAATTTTGAGTATAGTTTTTTATGTAGTGTTGTAAAGTTTATAATGCCATAGTTCAAAACTTTGAATCTAGCATTACATTACAAAGTTTGTAATGCATAATTTAAATTTTTGAATTTAGAAATCAAACTTTTAATATGAGAGTTTGAAGAATATAATTTTCGAGTGTCAAACTTTAGACCATCAGTATAAAATTTTATAATATGATAGATTAAATTATTGAATCTAATAGTACAAAAAATTTTATTGCAATAGTTCAAAGTTGTTATAAATTGTGAGCGCAAAGTTTTATAATGTCATAGTGCAAAGTTTTAATCTAACGGTACAAAGTTTTTTTATAAATATAATAGTGCAAAGTTTTTAACTAGCATTACAAAGTTTTTATAATGTCATAGTGCAAAATTTTTAAACCTAATTGTACAAAGTTTGTAACGTCACAGTTAAATTTTTTTAATTATGACTCTAAAGTTTTAAATCTAGCTAGCGGTACAAGTTTTGTGATGTTATAGTTGAAAGTTTTTAAAATTCTAAGTGTATAATTATGAACTGAGCAGCGTATAGTTTAAAAATGTCAGTTCAAAGTTGATAAATTCTGAGTATATTTTTTTGTGTGGATGTAGCGGTGTAAATTTTATAATACCATAGTTCAAATATTAATCTAGCATTACAAATTTTAATATCTATTCAAATTTATTTCATAAATCAAATTTTTAATTATCGCAATCTAATATTCATTAATACAATATTAATCATATTTTTGTACATAACTAATGTAAGTTCAACAAACTTCATTCATTTCTAATATATTTTACCTTATGTTGTTTTCTTCCAGATAACTATTTTTGGGTGCTGAAGAAAGAAAGTCACATGTACTTTATATTAGCTATTTTTTCAAGATATACATGTGAAAGGATCAAATCAGCCTAGAGGGAGGTGAATATGTGATTTTCTACAATCTAAAACTTCACAAACTAAAACTTGGAGTTAGATAACAACCACCGGTACTACCGGTTTGTTTGGGTAGGTACTACCGGGTATGAAACACTGGTACTACCGACACAAACAAACGACACTTCCGGGAACCTAAGAGGAAACTACAAATCCAATGTATGTAAGCTATGAATGTAAATCAACTAAATGCCCCACTTCCCTAAGTATGGTAGATGAAGATTCTAGCCTTGCCAAGCCTTGGTTACTTCCCACGATGTGGATCGAGCCTTTCCAACCTAAGAAAGAGGGAGGAATAGGAAGAACACGAAGAACACAAGTACAAGCGTAATATCCAAAGTAGAGATAACAACAAGCACACGGGACATAGCGATTTATCCCGAGGTTCGGCCAAACCACTAAGGAGTGCCTACGTCCTCGTTGTTGAGGTGACCACAGGTCGGAGTCTCTTTCACCTCCTTGCCTCACTCAAGCCACCACAAAGGTTAGCCAAGTTTCTCTACTAGAAATCACAGGGGAAATACGGAACCCTCACAAATGAATCAACATGGGCTACCACGAAGAACACCTAATCGGCTAGGGTTCAAAGAACCCAAGAGTAATAGACACAAACCAAGCCGGCTAGATAAGGAACCAAGTGCTCAAGTCGTAGATCGAAGCTTCCCACTCTCTAATCTCACTTCCCTAGCTCAAATCTTGCAAGGGAATGAATCTTGGAGCAAAGGGGGAGAGAGAGGGGAGAGTCAATGCTTGGAGAGCTCTTTTGTCAGCTGGTAGGTCACAATGAATGAGTAGAGTCAGTGGGTAACGGTCATAAGTGAAGTGGGAGGCTATTTATAGTCCCCTAGTCCCGAGACTTGTCGGTAGTACCGACCACCCATGGTCGGTAGTACTGACCAGGAAAAAACTGATGTGCCAGATCTGAGTTGACCTAGATCCAACTACCGACCAAAGGTCAGTACCACCGAGGGTCGGTAGTACCGGCCTTATGGCGGTACTACCGCCAGGCCAAATCGGCCGCGAACAGAGGGCTCCGCAAAAATCACACTCATTCGCTTGGTACCTATCGACCAGGGTCGGTAGTACCGGCCTTATGGCGGTACTACCGCCAAGTCAAAAAGCTAACGAACAGAGAGCTCTGCAAATCGACCTTGCTACCGACCAAGGGTCGGTACCACCATCGGGTCGGTAGTACCGGCCTTATGGCGGTAGTACCGCCAAGTCAATTTGCGCACGAACAGAGGTCTGCAAAAACGGCCCTCCTACAGACCAAGGTCGGTACCACCGAGGGTCGGTAGTACCGGCCTTATGGCGGTACTACCGCCAAGCTTTTCGAACCTACACAGAGAGGGTGTTAGAATGGTCTGGGTGGTCGGTACTACCGACCTTATGGCGGTACCACCGCCAGTTCAAAATGAACACAACCCAGAGAGCATTGCGCGCGGTCTCCTTGGTCGGTACTACCGGCCACCCATGGTCGGTACTACCGACTATGCAAAAAGACATCTACGGTTTCATGATCGTGCGGTGACTCTCAAGCAAAGTTTAGTTAGTCGATTTGAGCACTTTTCTCCACACCTAGTCAACCTATAATTTGTACCTCTCTTGATAGTCCAGTCGGCTTACCTATAACTCAAGTTTAAAATTAAACTTTCAATCCACCACTTGAGCTAGGCATCTTTGTCCATTACAATTACACTCAACGTGCTTTGTTCACGAGATTTCAACATTTCAAATCTTTCTAAGGACTAACACATGCATACATGCTTTTATAAATCCGTTAGTCCCTAATTTGATTGTCATTAATTAGCCAAACCCACATTGGGGGCGAATGCACTTACAAACTCCCCATTTTTGGTAATTGATGACAACCAACTTAGGCTTACAAAGAGGAATAGAAAAATTGAAGCTTTTGAATTCCAAACTTTAGTTCAAGCTCCCCTTAGTGTATGCTTTGGATATGAATTTTGAACTTGACTTAAGCAAGATTGCATACACAGAAAAGAGCTTCCCCTAATTGAATTTTGCAATTCGTGGGGTGCATAAGTGTGTGACAACATCATATACAATAATTTGTGATGCATGAACATTATGACATGGTGATTCACATAACAATAAGATAAGCAAATCAAATGGCTATGGAAGAAAGAAAAGGACTCAAATCACATAGCCCAATCGAAAACAACATACACCCAACATGACATGAGCAACATATAGAGGATCAACCATAAATAGATATTACAATTGTCGGGGGTCCACAAAAGGGGTATCCCCAATCAACGCAAACAAATAGGTTAACCCTAGAACACCAATTAACAAACCCAGCTAAGCTACCTTCCAAGAAACCAACCCCTCGGAGCCAGCAACGCTAGCACGCCACCAGGGAGCTTAGACTGGTCAGGACCTTACCGGCCACCTCCTGGTAGCCCACCCCTCGAACCCGCTACAGCTGTGCACCGCTCCTCGGACCTCGAGCCCCTCCGGCACGATAGCCTACCCCTCGAGGCTCGTCTCGACCTAGGCCTCGAGATGGAGCTCAACCCCCACTCACCCGAGCCCTCAACGCCCGGCCTTGAGCGAGTGCGCCACTACCCTTCGAAGCCCTCCACGAGGAGGAAACTTCCTGCTCCCTAACCCCATACCACGCATTTAATGCACTCACCGACCCCCGTCACGTCCTCTGAGACGTAGCGTGCGCCACAGTGAACCGGAGTTTGAGTCAAACCTCCTTTTCACCATAAGCATGGGTGAAAAGGCACCAGTACAACACTGTTCGACCATACCCTGCACTGTGGCACGTCCCGGTCACATCTCGAGACCCGGATTTCGCTGTACGACCAGGTTCCCGGAACTCGCCCATGCCTGCGGAGCTCGAGCCTCCCGCAGGCGCCACCTCGAGGCCGGTCCTGCTCCCCTCGAGCCCTAATTGCTGTCATATGATTGGAGGACAGGTACCCCTAAGACCCGGCGGGACTATGCACGTATCGTACGTGTCGGGATGGGCGGTGCACGGCCTCCACGTCGCCACGCCTCCACGTCCGCACCCGGATGGGGCCACGCTTCAAGGACGCCCCAATAGCAACCCCTACGTCGGCTACAATGTCTTCGACAAGACAGGGTTCCTACCCTTCTCCGTATTGGGCACCGTACGCCCGACACCTGTATACCCTTGTGTAACCCTGGCCTCCCCTTGCTCTATAAAAGGGGGACACCAGGGCCCCTCATTCCACGGTTACACAACTCCGAGAGAAAACACACGAGTCCTCACACATGCACACTCGAGTCCGGACTCCGGTCCACGCTCATTGAGCTTGTATTCGCCCCTGTACAAGCACTTAGGTGCAAGTAATACAAGAACCTCCTCCCCCGCTGGACGTAGGGCCTTCTTTGCCCGAACCAGGATAAATCCTTGTGTCATCTTGCATCACCATCCAGGAAGAGAGCACGCGATCATATTACTCGTTGGTGTCATACCCCCGGGTCTGAAACACCGACAGTTGGCGCGCCAGGTAGGGGCCTTCGCGTGTCCAAGCCGATTTCTCGTTGTTTTCTGGATGGCTTCATCTCCTCCTTCGTTCTCGGCTGGTGCCGTCGTCTGGTTCGGGAGCCTCGAGTTCCTGGCCAGCGGCAACGGCAACGAGCGACCCTGCTCTCCACGGAGGGCCCGAGCGGAGGCGTGTCACGCCACCCGCGCGGGAGGCGCGGCGCGTCGCCCGCACCACCACGCGTCGCCACCTCCTGAGCGGCGCCGTCACCACCATCGTCGCCGGGCACAGCGGTGCCCGCGGCGTACACCCGCTTCTCCGCGGCCGGTGCAGGGTCCCCGAACGGGAACCTGCCGGCGCGCGGCCGGAGACTTCCAGGGCGCTTGCGCACTCCCCAGCGAGTTCGCGTTCGTCATGCGCACGGACCGGGAGCTGGCCAGAGGCCCCCGAGCCGTGCTCCGTCGACACCGTGGCTTCCTCCCGCACGGGGTGTACCGCGCTCGACGCCAGCGGCCCCCGTTCGGCCTCAACAACTCCGCAGCTGTCGACGCCCACCACCTTGACGAGCGCCGCCAGGCCGGGCGGCCGCGGAGCGGGAGGAGCGTCCGGGCGTACTCCTATGAGCCACCGCCGACCTGGAGATCGTCTACCCCGGCACGTCGACCGCGGCCTCTCACGAGCCGTCGAGCCACCTCGTCGAGCCACCCTGGGGAGTGGTACCGCGAGCTGCAGTCCCTGCACGAGCCAGGGCGGCGTGGCATCAGCAGCTCCGATTCCGATGAGTACGACGACTACCACGACCCTGACCTCTGGGACCCTACCAGGGAGTGTTTCCAGCTCGAGGGGGTCGTGGACATGCCGAGGATGACGGCGACGACGACACCAGGCCGGCGCTCAACCTCGAAGAGCCCGGAGACGTGGCTGCGGCAGGCGGATCACGCGTTCAGGGAGGAAACCGAACCCCCGGCACCGGCTGCACCATCTCAGCACAGCGACGACCGAGCGGCGCAGCTCGCGCAGCTGCGGGAGGCCATCGCCAAAGCTGAGGAGGACCGACAACGCCGCTGCACGCTCGAGAAAACCCTAGCACAAGAACCAGCCCAGCCTCGAGGCGCGGTGTTCGTGGCCGAGCTCGAGAGGTCCACCGCAGATCCTCGAGGACGGGGCGCCAGCACGCCCGAGGTGCGTTTTCCCGCGAGCCGGCAGAACGTGGGTGGCGGCGGCGATGCTGCTCCGTGATCTACCCGTCGTCTCCAACCCTGACGCCAGGCGCATGCTTGGGGAAATGAAGAACCTCCTCGAGACAGCCGCTGTGCAGCAGGCCGAGAGCTCAGCCTCGCGGCGGCGCGGGGCGGCCTCGGGGAAACCGGCAGACACGCCCCGCAACGAGCGCGAGGCATCCGTCCACCAGCCGGACGCTCTCGAGCTAGGCCAGTCCGCGAACGGATCATCGACAACCGGCCACCTCGAGACCCCAATGACGCCCGCAACGACATCAACCGCGCGCAAGGACAAGGGGGCCCAAGAGCGTGGCTATAGCGCCCATCGAGGGGGGCGCTACGACAGTGACGAGGACCGGCAAGTCCTCGAGCCCCGGGCCCCAGAGTCTTCAGCCGGGCCATCCGCAGCTCAACCCTCCCGACCGCTTCCGACCGCCGACCAACATCGTGAAGTATGACGGGGAGGTCGAGCCCAAGCTCTGGCTCTCGGACTTCCGCCTAGGCCCAACTGGGCGGAGCGAAGAACGACGACCGTGTGATCATACGCCAACTCCCACTTTACCTCTCGGACACCGCCCGCCGGTGGCTCGAGGGGCTCCCGCCGGATCGGATCGACGACTGGGCCGACCTAGTCAGGGTCTTCGACGGGAATTTCAAGGGGACTTGCGTGCGCCCAGGCAACCCCTGGGACCTACGGCGTTGCAGGCAGGCGGCGGACGAGCCCCTCCGCGACTTTGCTCGGCGATTCTCGAAGCAGCGCCTCGAGCTCCCACGTGCCTGATGAGGACGTCATCTCAGCGTTCCTCGCGGCACGACATGCCAAGAGCTAGTTCATGAGCTAGGACGCTACCGTCCAGGACGGTCGAGGACCTGATGGATCGTGTCACCAGCTTTGCCTCATGCGACGAGGCAGTGGGGGCCTTCTTTGGCCGTTCCACGGACAAAGGTAAGGCGGTGACCGCGCCGGAGGGCTCGAACAAGGGCAACGACGCCAAGAACGCCACAATAACAACAACAAAAAAAGAAGAACAAACGCAAAGGTCAGAAGGCGAAGCGCGACGCAATGACGACGACGACGAAGAGGTGCTCGCAGGCGCCCTCGAGCCTAAGAGCCCCGAGGCCCCCTGACGGGGCTGTTTTCGACCAGATGCTCGAGGACCCCTGCACTTATCACAGGGCCCCCATAAATCACTCTCAAGCTCGCGATAAGAAAGAAGACGCGCCTAAGGGCAAGGACAACAATCGCGCGCGGCGGGGTGACGCGGACGGCAACTTCCCCCCGGTGCGCGACTGCTACATGATCTACGGGGGGCCGACCGTCGGGCTCTCAGCTCGAGAAAGAAAGAAGGAGCGCCGGGAGATCTTTGCACTCGGCCACGACGCCCCCCGGTACCTTGACTGGCTGATGCGCCGATCACGTTCGACCGTGACGACCATCCGGACCGTGTCATAAACCCGGGGCGTACCCCCTCGTCGTCGACCCCGTCATCGTCGACGTACGGTTCTCCAAGGTGTTGATGGATGGGGGCTCGAGCCTCAACATCATATACCTCGAGACCCTCGACCTCCTGGGGATTTCAGAGGTCAGCTCCGACCCAGCGTCGGGGGGTTCCACGGAGTCGTACCAGGGAAGAAGGCCCACCCCCTCGGGCGCATCGACCTGCCGGTTTGCTTTGGCACGCGGCTAACTTCCGCCAGGAGACGCTCACCTTCGAGGTGGTTGGATTCCAAGGGACCTACCACGCCATCATCGGCCGGCCCAGGCTACGCCAAGTTTCATGGCGGTCCCAACTACACGTACTTGAAGCTCAAAATGCCGGGGCCAAAGGGGTCATCACCGTCGACACATCCTACGAGCACGCGTACCACTGCGACGTGGAGTGCGTCGAGCGTGGGGAGGCAAACGTCCAGCTCGACTCGCTCGAGCCCTAGCCGCCCGGCCACCGAGAGGCCCCTGAAGCGAAGCGCCACGCTGGCACCTTCCAGAGCCCAGGAGCACAGCACACCTCTATACCCGTCACCCGACCTCGACCGATGGCAAGACGCTGGCCGTCAGCGCCAGCCTCGAGCCTAAATAGGAAGCAGTGCTCGTCGACTTTCTCCCGCGAAACATCGACATGTTTTGCGTGGGGCCCCTCGGACATGCCGGGCATACCGAGGGAAGTCGCCGAGCACGCCTGGAAATCCAGGCCGGTCCAGACCGGTGAAGCAACGCCTGCGCCGCTTCGACGAGGAGAAGCGCAGGATCATCGGCGAGGAGGTGCACAAGCTTTTGGCGGCCGGGTTCATCAAGGAGGTATTTCACCCAGAGTGGCTAGCTAACCCTGTACTAGTTAGGAAAAAGAATGGAAAAATGCGGATGTGTGTAGACTACACTGGTCTGAATAAAGCATGTCCAAAAGTTCCATTTCCTTTACCTAGAATTGATCAGATTGTCGATTCCACTGCGGGGTGTGAAGTACTTTCATTTCTCGATGCGTATTCCGGCTACCACCAGATTAGGATGAAAGAATCCGACGAGCTCGCTACCTCTTTTGTTACCCTTTTGGTATGTATTGCTACGTTACAATGCCCTTCGGCCTTCGAAACGCCGGGCAACGTACCAACGTTGCATGCAGCATATCTTTGGCGAACACATAGGCAAAACCGTCGAGGCCTACGTCGATGACATCGTGGTTAAACCCAAGAAAGTCGGGAACCTCATCAGCGATCTCGAGACCCACGTTCGAGTGCCTCCGGGCCAAGAATGTGAAGCTCAACCCCGAGAAATGTGTCTTTGGTGTGCCTCGGGCATGCTACTTGGCTACATTGTCTCACGACGGGGGATCGAGGCCAACCCCGAAAAAATCTCAGCAGTCACGAGGATGGGCCCAATTCGAGACCTCAAGGGGTACAGAAAGTGACAGGCTGCCTAGCCGCTCTCAGCAGATTCATCTCGAGGCTAGGGAAAAAGCGCTACCCCTCTACCGCCTGCTGAAGAAGACGGAACACTTTGCGTGGACTGTCGAAGCCGAGGAGGCCTTAACCAAGTTGAAGGGGTTGCTGACTTCCGCCCCAATTCTCGTGCCACCGCAACAGCCAAGGTGGGCGATCCCCCGAGCCTCTCCTCCTCTATGTGGCCGCAACCACTCAGGTGGTCAGCGCGGTCATAGTCGTCGAGAGGCACGAGGAGGGTCATGCTTGCCGGTCCAACGACCGGTGTACTTCACCAGTGAGGTGCTCTCCGAGCCAAGGTCCGGTACCCGCACACCAGAAGCTGCTCTACGGCATCATCATCACAGGCGCAAGCTCCAGCACTACTTCCTCGCTCATCCCGTAACGGTGGTGTCGTCCTTCCCCCCTCGGTGAGATCATCAACAATCGGGAGGCCACGGGGCGCATCGCCAGTGGTCCGCCGAGCTAATGGGGGAGGCCATCACCTACGCCCCGCGAAAAGCCATCAAGTCGCAAGCGTTGGCGGACTTCGTTGCTGAATGGACCGACACCCAGCTCCGCCCGCGCAGATTCAAGCCGAGCTCTGGACCATGTACTTCGACGGATCCCTCATGAAGACGGGGCAGGCGCAGGCCTGCTCTTCATCTCACCCCTCGGAGTCCACATGCGCTACCTGCTACGCTTGCACTTCCCCGCCTCCAACAACGTCGCCGAGTACGAGGCCCTCGTCAATGGGCTGCGCATCGCCCTCGAGCTCGGGGTTCCGACGCCTCGACGCCGAGGAGACTCGCAGCTCGTCATCAACCAGGTATGAAGGCTTCAAGCTGCATCGATCCCAAGATGGAGGCATACTGCGGGGAGGTGCGCAAGCTAGAAGATAAGTTCTACGGCCTCGAGCTCAACCACATAGCTCGAAAGTACAACGAGGCCGCAGACGAGCTGGCCAAGTGGCGTCCACGCGCGGCACGGTTCCACCAGACGTCTTCTCGAGGGACGTTTTCGAGCCATCCGTCAAAATCGGCCCGGGGCTGGCCCCTCGACGCCACCCCTCGAGCTAGACACGGGGCTCGACCTTCAACGCCACCCTCGGGAATGACCCCTCGACATCCGCTGAGGCGATGCAGATCGACGCACCCGCCTCTTCTTCATCACGACCCCTCGACTGGCGGACGCCCTTCCTCGACGACCTGACGCAAGGGCGTGCTACCAGAAGACAAGACGGAGGCCGACGCATCGCTCGAAGGGCCAAGACCTACGTCATCTACGGCGACGAACGAGCTATACCCGTCGAAGCCCATCGGAATCCTTCAGCGCTGCATCCCCCTCGAGGAAGGACGCAGGCTCCTCGACGACATGCACTCGGGGCTTGCGGCCATCACGCAGCACCAAGGACCCTGGTGGGAACGCTTTCCGCCAGGCTTCTACTGGCCGACCGCCATCGGAGACGCCAAGCGCCTGGTCCAAGCTTGCCAGGGTGTCAGTTTTACGCCAAGCAAACGCACCAGCCCCGCACGCCCTGCAGATGATCCCCATTACTTGGCCGTTTGCCGTCTGGGGCTCGACCCGACCTCGTGGGTCCCCTCAAGATGACAACCGGAAAGTACACGCACGTGCTCGTGGCCATCGACAAGTTCACCAAGTGGATCGAGGCCAAGCCCATAGGCGACCCCACCTCTGAGAAAGCCGTCGAGTTCATCGCAGACATCATGTACCGGTTTGGGGTGCCTAACGTCATCATCACCCGACAATGGCACCCAATTCACGGGCAAAAAGTTCACCAACTTCTGCGACGACAACGGCATTCGCGTGACCTGGGCCGCGGTCGCATACCCTCAATGCAACGGGCAGGTCGAGCGCGCCAACGGCATGATACTCCATGGGCTGAAGCCGAGGCTGTTCAAGACCCTCAAAAACTTCGGAAAGGGGTGGGCTGCAGAGCTCCCCTCGGTGCTGTGGGCCTCAGGACTACGCCGAGTCGAGCCACCGGGTTCACTCCGTTCTTCCTAACCTACGGCGCCGAGGCTGTCTTGCCTACGGACCTCGAATACGGCTCCCCTCGACTTCGAGCCTACAACGAGCAAACCAACGATGAAAGGCTCGCCAACGCCAAGGACCAGCTCGAGGAGGCCCGAGACGTGGCGCTCATCAACTCCGCGCGCTACCAGCAAACTCTTCGACGCTACCACGACAAGCACGTGCGCAAGAGGGACCTGGCGGGTGGGGACCTCGTGCTTCGACGGCTGCAAGACAATCGAGGGCGCCACAAGCTCACCCCTCCATGGGAGGGCCCATACACCGTAGCTGAGTGCTCAAGCCAGGAACATACAAGCTCTACGACGATCAAGGCAGGATCCTGGCGAACGCGTGGAACATATCTCAGCTACGTCGCTTCTACCCTTAAAGGCCTCGAGGCCTCATTCATTTTGTTGCTTTGTACAAACACGCCCAAAATGAATGAACAAACTCGTGCATTGTCTTTCATTTTGCTTAGCAACTTAAGGTAGCCTCGACCCTGCTTTGCTCAGGGTCGAGCCTCCCTCGGGGGCTGACAGGGGGTAACCTCCCCCCCCCAGACTCCGGAAAAAACGCGTTTTCTTTTCAAAAATTCGACCCTCGTCTCGACTCGTGCCTCGAGTGAACTAGCGACGTCTAAATCCTAAAATACCTCGAGCCTCCAAGGGTCGGGAGGCGTCGACGTAGACGGCCACCTACGCCCCGGGCTACGGTACCCTACCTACGCCTCCCCTCGAGGGGCTCGCGACGTATCGAAGGAACACAGACTAAGCTAGCAGAAACTCGAGCTTGCAACAAAGAGAAGTGGTCAAACGCATTTGAGAAGAAAACAACTCCTTTAAACAAACAAGTCATATATACATACGGGTCTCGACGGACCCTCATTCATGTCATAAAATTCTTACAGGGGCCTCGACGCCCAAATTTGGCACGCAGGCCCTAATCTTCGTCGGTATGATACTCCTCCCCGAGGTCTTCCACGGCGGGCTCAGCCTCGACACCCGAGCTAGAGGGAGGAGGGTCCTCGACACCGCTGCTGGCGTCAGGAGGCAGCACGTCCTCCTCGAAGATCTTCGCGAGCGACGTCCCCGGCCTCTCCATCTTCTCCAAGATTTTGTCGACACGGCGGTTGTTCCACTCCTCGTCCTTCCCCTCGATCTCGATGAAGCCATTGGCGACAACGTGGACCGGGAAGCGGAAGCCGGAGCGGACGACCGCGAGCGTCTGCTTGACGCCATGGTGGAGAGCTTGCCGGACACGGTCCCGCGCCGCTACGTCGAGGAAGCACAAGGCGTCGACCAAGGCGTCGCCTCGGGCCACCGCACCTTCTGCCGCAGCCACCGGAGGAACACCCCACATGGAGCCGAGCCGGTCGAGGGAAGTGCGAGCCCGCTCCGCCACCATCGTCTCGTCTTGGAGTTGGTCCAAGAGAGCCTGGTTCGTCCCGCGGAGCTCCTCGACCGTCTTCTCGACCCCTGCGCAACGAACGAGGAAGAGTGAGACTGCGGCGTAACAAAAAACTTCGAGGCCCAAACAAGGACAAGGTGTAAGCCTCACCATCGCAATGTTGCCCCAGTGCGGCGAGGTCGCTGGTAAGGCCCTCAGCGCGCTGCTCGAGCCTGCGCTTCTCGGCCAGCATGAGGAGCTTCTCGGACCTAAGCTCCTCGACCAGCTTGCCCGCCTCCACGAGGGCCAGATCCTTTCGGATCACCTCCTGCCGCGCCGCCCCCTCGTCAGCTCGGGCGGTGGCGACACCGCTCTCGGCGTCTTCGGCCTCCCTCTTCGCCGCCTCCGCTGCGGACCGAGCGGCGGCGGCATCGCGTTGAGCATCCTCCTCAGCCTCTTTTCTCGCCGCCGCCTCCGCTGCGGTTCGGGCGGTGGCAGCCTCGCCTCGGGCGTCAGCGGCCTCCTTCTTCGCCGCCTCAGCTTCAGCCGGGCGGAGGTGGCCTCGCTTCGGGCGTCCGCGGCCTCCTTCCTCGACGCCTCGAGAGCGGCGGCGGCCTCCTCCTTGGATCGAGCGACCTCACCTCGAGCCGCCCGGACCTCCGCCTCCGCCTCGTTGAGCCGGCTCGCCATTTGGGCGTTCCGGCTCAGCTCAGCGCGGAGATCTTGAAGCTCCGCCTCAGCCCTCGCGAGGGCGGCCGACACCTGTGCGGACCGGCCCGCCTCCTCAGAGCAGGACCGCTCCGCCTCCGCCATGAGCTCGGCCACCTCCCGGAAGATGGACCGCACCTCGCGCGGGGCCCCCCGCTGGGCCGGTTGCTCGACGGGGACCATGGCAAGGGACGGGCTCGGCGCGTCGGGAAACGGCCATACTGGTCGGTCAAGCTCGATTTCGGGCAGATCCTCCTCCGCCCCGAGCTGCCCCAGCTGCGGCCCGCCGCCCGACGGCACGGGCCCCCGCTCCCTCCGCCCCCTCCGGCGTCTTGTCAGCGCTAGCCGGCGCCTCGGGCGCCTCCACCATCGTCAAGCCCGCGGCGAGGAGCGGCCCCTGCTCCAGCTCGTTCAGGAGGTCCTCCACCGTCGGCTCCTTCTCCGCCAACGCCTCTCCCCCCTTTCCCTCCTCCGCAGCCCGGCTCGTGTCGGTCGGGGCCTCGAGGGGCGCAGTCTCCTCGGCCCCAGACACCGGCGGGGCCGTGCTCGCCCCAGGCGCTTCCCCCGGAACAGCCGTCGTGTGGGGGGAAGGGTGGCGCTCCCACTGGCGCCATCGCGGGAGGAGGAGGAGGGGGAGGAGGCAGCGCCTCAGTGGGCGTGGTAGTGGCGGGCTCGATGCCGTAAGCTGCGCCCCCTGCAATACGAGATGACAGTGATATCAGAACCGGGAAGAATGCCTCGACCCCTGTGGTCGATGGCGACGGCCTCACCAAAATTCGCGACGATCATCTGGCCTCCTCGAGCCATGGCAGCTCGAGCCTTCTCCAGCCAAGCGGCTTCTCTAGCGGAGGAAGGTGCCATACCTCGAGGTGCTTGTGCCTCGACGGGGCTCGAGGTCTTGGCCCGCTTGGACGCAGCGAGGTCCACCTCCTGGTAGGAGCGCTTCCCCCTGAGAAACCAGAGATGGCATCGCATCATCAAAGTAAAGAGGTAAAGCCTCACTACCGACGAGATCCAAGAAAATTACTCACCCAAAGCGGCGGCTGGGCTTCTTCCCGGAATCGCCGGACCCACTCGGGGCTTCGAGCCCACCCCACGGCTCGAGCCCTGCGCCTGGGCCGTCTCCACAGGGCTGGGATGGGGGGAGGGCTCCCGACGCCTCCCGTGGCTCGACCTCGAGGGAGAGCCCTCCTTCCGCCCCACATCGCGGGAGGGCGACGCGACCTCCTCCCTCGTGCTGTCGTCGTGGCGCCTGCCCGGCGCGGGCTCCGGGACCTGCTCCGGCGCTCGCGCTGGCGGTCGCGCCCTCCCGCGTCCGCTTCTGTGTCCCGGCGGCGGTGCGGCGATGGACTCCGGGGACGCTCACGCCCCTGGTCACGAGACGCCCGGGGGCTCCCTCCCCGACGCTCGTGATGGTGCGGGCTCGACGCCTCCTCCTGACGCCCGCTCCTCCGCGGCTCTCGACCCCGACCTCGATGGCTCGCGGCGGTCGGACCCGGACCCCTCCCGATGTGGTCACTGCCCCTCGAGGCTCGCCCTTCTCGAGACCTCCCGCCTGGGCTGACGCGGGGGCGGCCTCCGTTGGTGCTGTGGCAGGGCGCTCCGGTTTCGGGGCTTCCTCACGACCGGGGGCACGTCCGGCACGGAGCTCGACGGACCTCGGGCCCCCGACGAGGCAGGGATCGGCGCCGCCTTCCGCGGCTGCGTCCCCGCGCGACCCCTTCGCCGGGGGGACCTCCAGTATACCCTCCTGCACAGAGGAGCGGTCAGCCCTGACGTCGACGACCCCCGCGCGCCTCAGACGCGCATCCATCCCCTCGTCGTCACTCACTCTCCTCCTCGTCGTCACTCTCCTCCTCCGAGCTCGAGGAGCTCAGCTCGGGGGACCCATCTCCAGGCTGCCGGTTGCGACGAGCCTTCGCCAGCCTCTGCTCCCGAGCCGAGCGACGCAAGTTTTTGTTTTTCTCTTTCTTCTTTCTGGCATCCTTGCTCTCCTTGTCTTTCTGAGCAGAGAGGCGCCTCACCTGGGTATCCGCGGCGTCCTCCCTCACCGGGGGCCTCGACGCACGACAAGTAAACGCCCCCTGCAAAAGAAGAAGCGTGACGAGACAAACCACAAGAAGAATGCACAAGGTTCGGAGAAAGAGAAAGGGGGAGGAGGCTCGGACAGCTTAGCTCGAGGGGGGCTTACCAGGTCGAGACACCCCTCGTCGGGTGCCATGGCGACCAGCTCGGTGTATTCAGGGATGAACGACCCTTGGATCGTGATCGACACCCGGGAGACGCCCTCGTTCCGAGACAGCCTCTCCTCGGCCATCCTCGATCGATTTAGCGCCTCGAGCTGGGCCTTCGGCCCCATCTCGTGCATAAGAAGGGGGCGGTCCGCCAGCGGGAGAACTCTTCGCTGGTGGAACGCCCAGATGACCGCTTGCACGGTCAACTTCCTCTCGTCCACCAGCGTCCTCATCATCTTCATCAGCGGTACAAGGTGGCGTTGCCTGTCCGCCGCGACGCCCCAGGTCCACTTCTCCGGGCGTTGGGTGAGGACACTGCCGGTGTACTGCGGAGAAGACCGCCTTCATTCCGCAGATAGAACCAGTGGTCGTCCCACCCGGCCTGGTTGGTGGAAAGCTTGTACCGCAGGTATTCGCGGGGGACATTGGCCGACGAGGTCCCAGTCCTCGCAGTGACGGCAAGGGAGCCCATGCGCACGAGCCGCCTCCCGCTGGGCTTTAAGGCCTTGATGAAGAGCTCGCCCCGGAAGAGATGAACGAACATCTCCCAGTGCGGCTCCATCTTCAGGTACCCCTCGCACACCGCGGCGAAGATGGCAGCGTGCGAGATTGAATTGGGGGAGAAGTGTTGCAGCTCCACCTCGTAGTGATGGGTCAGCGCCCGCATGAAGCGGCTCGGCGGAACACCGAGCCCCATGCGGTGGTAGCGCGTGAAGCTCACCACGTACCCCTCCGGCGGGTGCGGCTCTCGGTGCTCCGCCGACGGGATGACCCACCACGCGGGTCCCTCCTCCGGGTTGGGGCGCAGAAGCCCCTGGGCCACCAACGAGTCCATCTCGCACTGCGTCACCTTCGTCGGGCTCCAGTCTTCGGCCGGCAGCGCTTGTGTCTGGGCGGCCATGGCGGTGGCGCGGCGCGGACCCGAGCAGCGGACGGGCAGCCGGAAAATCCCCAATCGACTAGCTCGAGGGAGAGGGCGCGTGAAGGCTACGGCGGCGGTGAAGGCAAAGGCAAAGTAAAGGGTTCCTTTTCCCCTCTTTCGATATTTATAGGGGAAACCCCAACGGGCGGGGTCTCCCACGACGTAAAAGGTAACCGCATGCATTTAATGCGCCCACCTAACCACGTCTCGAGCCGGTGACAGGTACACGCGGCGACATCCCATTCGCTCAACTACCGGGGCCCTCCGCGGCCGCCGCTCCAACTTCACGCCCGCCGCCCTGGCGCCACGATCTCCACTCCCTGACGGTTTCCGCCTAAAAAGGCGCGCCCAACGGGCGGAAGGTTTCCAAGCGACGAGGCTTCTTCAGGAAGGTAAAAACGGGCCCCGGCCCTAAGTCTCGAAGCAGCGAAGGCTGGCCCTCGAAGAGGGTTCGACAGCCGGCTTCGAGCGCCCGAGTCAGGGACACCAAGGGGCGCCACTCGCGGCATCGCTCGAGGGCCAAGCCCTCGAGGCCCCTCACGTGTATCCAAGGCAGGGAGCACGACGTGCAGTGAGATCCCCTCGGAGGGAGGCATCGAGCCACGGGTCCTATCGAATGGACCCGGCACTCCTGCAGACTGAGCACCCATGCTTTATGAGATCGCCTCCGGGCTACAGTCGACCCCTATCGAACGGGGCACGAGGTCTCACTTGGATTCCCCGTTACCAGCTCACCGGGAACCTCGATACTCGCTAGCGCTCGTGGTAGTACGAGGCATCCCCCCCGCATCCGATCGAAAGGACTCGCGGGATGACAAGCCAGGGCAACCGGCGTGCCGGACAGCTCGAAGAGCCGGCCGGCCGGTTCAGCCTGGCACCCCTCGACGAAAGAGGGTCTAAAAACTCGGGGGCTCGACACTCCGACCGAAAACCAACTAACACTCACTCAACATAAACACGAGAAAGCCCACGGGAGTCCTAACCACTCCCCCGTGGCCTCGGGGGCTACACCCGCGGGTGTCGCTCGCCCGACACCCACGGAATCAAAGCGGCCAAACCCTCGAACCAGTACTAGCCCCTCGAATCCCGTCGGGAGCCCCTGCTCGAGTGCAAGCACTCGAACAAGGGCTCGGGGGCTACTGTCGGGGGTCCACAAAAGGGTACCCCCAATCAACGCAAACAAATAGGTTAAACCTAGAACACCAATTAACAAACCCAGCTAAGCTAACCTTCCAAGAAACCAACCCCTCGAGCCTGCAACGCTAGCACCCACCAGGGAGCTTAGACTGGTCGAGACCTTACCGCCACCTCCTGGTAGCCCACCCCTCGAACCAGCTACAGCTGTGCACCGCTCCTCGGGACCTCGAGCCCCTCCGGCACGATAGCCTACCCCTCGAGGCTCGTCTCGACCTAGGCCTCGAGATGGAGCTCAACCCCCACTCACCCGAGCCCTCAACGCCCGGCCTTGAGCGAGTGCGCCACTACCCTTCGAAGCCCTCCACGAGGAGGAAACTTCCTGCTCCCTAACCCCATACCGCGCATTTAATGCACTCACCTACCCCCGTCACGTCCTCTGAGACGCAGCGTGTGCCACAGTGAACCAGAGTTTGAGTCAAACCTCCTTTTCACCATAAGCATGGGTGAAAAGGCACCAGTACAGCACTGTTCGACCATACCCTGCACTGTGGCACGTCCCGGTCACATCTCGAGACCCGGATTTCCGCTGTACGACCAGGTTCCCCGGAACTCGCCCATGCCTGCGGAGCTCGAGCCTCCCGCAGGCGCCACCTCGAGGCCGTCCTGCTCCCCTCGAGCCCTAATTGCTGTCATATGATTGGAGGACAGGTACCCCTAAGACCCGGCGGGACTATGCCGTATCGTACGTGTCCGGATGGGCGGTGCACGGCCTCCACGTCGCCACGCCTCCACGTCCGCACCCGGATGGAGGCCACGCTTCAAGGACGCCCCAACAGCAACCCCTACGTCGGCTACAATGTCTTCGACAAGACAGGGTTCCTACCCTTCTCCGTATTGGGCACCGTACGCCCCGACACCTGTAATACCCTTGTGTAACCCTGGCCTCCCCTTGCTCTATAAAAGGGGACACCAGGGCCCTCATTCCACGGTTACACAACTCCGAGAGAAAACACACGAGTCCTCACACACGCACACTCGAGTCCGGACTCCGGTCCACGCTCATTGAGCTTGTATTCGCCCCTGTACAAGCACTTAGGTGCAAGTAATACAAGAACCCTCTCCCCCGCTGGACGTAGGGCCTTCTTTGCCCGAACCAGGATAAATCCTTGTGTCATCTTGCATCACCATCCAGGAAGAGAGCACGCGATCATATTACTCATTGGTGTCATACCCCCGGGTCTGAAACACCGACAACAATAAACTCAAATGTATCAATTCCTCTAACAGTCATTACAAAGATCATCACAAATTTAAACGTAGTTTCCCACACTTAGTTCACATAGATCAACTCTCCCAAAAGCTAACTATTACATCATGAATAAAGCCTAACACTCCCCTTTGGCATCAAATGCCAAAAAGGGTAGGCCATGAGAAGCATAAGATCTAATAGTAGCCACCAGAAGAACCGTCATAACCACCATGGAAAGGGCCTCCAAAGAGAGAAGAGAACGCGCTGGCACCAACATCACCTCCTGGGAACGACGAAGGAGCCGACGAAGGATCTGGCGGAGGCGAAGGAGCATGGAAACCACCACTACCAGCAGGGTTAGCATCTGGGGCAGCAAAGCCCATGTAGGAGCCACCCCCTCCACCCTGATATGAGGTAGACCCGCCACCATGTGACGGACCCGCACCATAGTCAGGATAAAAGGGAGGAGGCTGATACGTAGGCGGAGGCTGGAGGGGCTGCAACAGAGCTGAGCTGAAAACACCGGCATCATCTCCACCTCGCTGCGGCTGCTCATCATCATCATCATCATCTCTACCATGTTGGGCCTAGTACTCGGCAAAAGGATTTGGGATGGGCCGAAGAGGAGACTGCTGGGGAAGACCAAGATGCTCATTCACCTGCCTCTGATGTTGGTCGTCGCGCTCAGCCTTGTAGCAAAACCATTGAAAGAACTTGTTGAGAGCGAAACGAACAGTCCACCCGCCCCCACTCCTACGCCTCTCACAGCGCGGAGAAGAAGGAGCAGCAGCAGGCACTTCCTCATGAGCTTGCTCCTGGCCATGAGCCTCGCTGGGAGCAGCTGCAACAGCTGGAGCATCATCACCTTCTCCAACTACATCCTTGCCTGTGAAGGAAAACTGTCGGACATTGTATTCTTTGACAGCCCGATCATACTCGAAAGTTGCTCCAACCACATGCTCAATGATATGCATCAGATACGGAGCATAGGGCAAGTCCTTGTGGGGATCATTGTAGGCTTCTGAAATCTTTTGCCACAAAAAATGGGAGATGCTGAACCTCCCTTCAGGCAAGGCAAACCAGCAAAGGACCTTAAGAGCATCATTCCTCAAATTAGTGTTATCTCCGCTCTTCGGATCCAAAGTGAGTCTCATCAAGTTGTTCAGCACAAAATAATAAGGCTTCAGGCCATTCACCTTCAAGTTGGCCACCTTGTCGGGCATGTAGATGCTAGAATCCTGCAGCTCTGAAGGAAACATCCCCTCACCATACATCTCTGATAGTCTGGGGGCACTGCGATCGTCACTGTTGAAACCCACCAGCCTAGCAAAGGTCACAAAATCACAACGATAATGGGTACCTTGGGTCATCCAATGAAGGACCTTGCCAGGCTGGTCAATGTACAATGTCGCCAAGAACTAAGATATTATTTCCTGATTCCAGTTTCGCTCTCCTGAAATGAGCCCTAGAATCCTCCACTCCTCGAGCCTCTGCACCAAAGCATCCATCTGCTCGGAACCCTTGTCAGACAACGAACGAATCGCCAGACGCTTGTGATCAAAGAGAGGGGGACGCCCCTTTGCACAAAACCCTTTCCAGAGGACAGACACATAATAGTCCTGCTGAAAGCAGGACCAAAACCGTTTGTCCACAGAGTCATCCCTGATGAACAAGTAGGGGTTCTCCAACCTCTGCGCCCTCAACAGATTAGCCCTTTTCCTGTCAGAATAGTCCAAGACGTTTCCTGGATACGCTGGACCAATCATCAAAGCAGCTGCCTGACCATGCATACGAAATGCCCGGTTGATCAACAACAATCCGGATGTCTGAGGAGATGGTGGCCCAAAGCAAGGATCGATGACTCAACCCTCCCTTTCGGGACCAACTGGCAGAGTCTGACCACCAACCAACACACTGTGCAGCCTACCAGGGGGACCAGCAGCAGGAGGCGGTGGAGGAGGAGGTAGAACATGCCCACTTCCACCTGCACTGTCTCGACCCGCGCTCCGTCGACTCGTGGATGAACGCCCACGAACCGACCGAGTGGGGTCCTCGCTACTCCCACCGGCAGGCCTAGCACGGCGTGAGGGATTGCGCCGCTGCTGTTCACCTTGCTCCATCGCAACATATTCTTCTTCTTCTTCTTCTTCCTTGCCTCCCTGCCTCCCTAGCAAGCCTTGCATCACGAGAGCCCCTTCGGTTATGCGACATCTAGAATATAAGTCATGTGGTCATGTGGCTAAGATGGTGAAGATCAAGGCAAGACTTGGCTTGATGGACCGTTTGCGAAGGTGAATGGCAAGTGTGGAGGCTTTGAAGGTGGTTGGTTCCGAGTGTCGGGAGGCTTAAGCAAGATTTGGCACCGAAGGACCGAAGCGATGGTGAAGAGCAAGTGATGTCAAGATCGATGGACCATGGAGGCCATGTGATGATATGAAGTGGATCATATCATTTGGAGATAGATTGGTGCATGTGTTGCATCAATATTGTAGGAGATGAAATGGAATGAGCAAGGAAAAGGTATAATTGTAGGGCATTTCATTTCACCGGTCATAGGTGAGTAGAGAAGTTTATGACCGGGTTTAGGATAGATGGCCGTACTATCAAGGGGAGCAAACTTGTTTGCATATCAGTCATCTAGTGCCACTTGAGCGATCTAAGTTTGCGATGTTACTAACATCGAGTGGCGTAATGAGTGGAAGAGAAAATCCTTTGAAAATGATTGTGAAAATGCTAACACACATGCACATGATGTTGTACACTTGGTGGTGTTGGCACATTTGTAAAGGCGAAGTTGTTGGAGTTGTTTTGGATCAACACATAGAAGAAAAGGAAGTTTTCTGGGTGTGGTCGGTAGTACCGACCAGGGGGGTCGGTAGTACCGCCCAAGGGTGCTGCGTGCAACCTTCTCTGTGTTGAGTCTGAAATGGCCTGGCGGTTGTAGGTGTTTTGGATGCTCTCTGTGTAGATCCAATGTTGGCATGTCGGTAGTACCGCCATAAGGGCCGGTACTACCGACCGTTGGAAGTTCCGAAGGCGAAGGAGTTTGGGGGCTCTCTGTGTAGTCCCCAGGTTGTCCAGCCGGTAGTACCGCCATAAGGGCCGGTACTACCGACCGTTGTTGATACCGATGTCTGGTGTTCTGGGTGCTTTCTGTGTAGTCCCAAAATGGCCTGTCGGTAGTACCGACCAGGGGTCGGTTGTTCCTTTGGTCAACGCGTCGTGTGTAACGGCTATAAGTGTCATAGTCGGTACTATCGACCCAGAGGGTTCGGTACTACCGACCGTTAGTGGCGGACCTAGGATTTTTTCGCAGGGTATGCCGGATATTTTTTTAATATAAGTCAATAAAATCATATTCCGATTTGATAAAATCACGTGCATTAAATAACATAAATAAGCTTTAAATTCAAATATTAAGCTAAAGACTATGGCAAAAATCATATAAATAGTTTAAATATAATATAAATAATACAAAATATAACCATAAAATGAAGGATGAAGTATAATTTTAGAGGACACAAGAAAATGAAATTTTAAAACAGTGTTCTGTATTGCTATTAATAAGTGATAATAAAATGATACTAAAATCATATTATGTATATAGTTCTTAATATTAAGAGGGGATAATAAATAATAAATTAAAAGCTACTTGCAAATGGTGGAAAATAAAATGAGAATCAAAAGCTACTTGCAAAAACAGTGCAAAAAAGAAAAACAAGAATAAGAACTTAAAAATAAATGATACTAAAATTATATATATAGTTATTAATATTAAGAGGGGATAATAAATAATAAATTAAAAGCTACTCGCAAACGGTGGAAAATAAAATAAGAACTAAAAGCTACTTGCAAAAACAGTGCAAAAAGGAAAAACAAGAATAAGAACTAAAAAAAAATATGTGTAACACCTATGAATGGAACCTGCGACCTCTAGTTCATAAAAGAAAGGGCTTACCGTTGAGGTAACGAGATGATAGTTGAAAAGAAGTGCAACTTTTGTTATCTAAAGGAAAAATATAACTAAGTGTTAAGTATATGACATGCCCACAGGGTATGTCGTGGACCACCTGGCATACCCTGTGGGTCCGCCCCTGCCGACCGTAGCGCAGAATGCCCAGTGAAGGGGCATAACGGCTAGTTGGCCCTTGGGGCTATATATAGTCGTTGAGACCGGCCTTGGGCTGGTTGGTCAAGTGGCTGAGCACTCCAAAGCCTTGCTGGCTTGTGTGGATGTGCCAGAGACCCCTCTAACACACATATGCTTTAGTGCTTATCCGATTGTGTGAGAGAGTGATCCTAGTGCGTTGCTTTGAGAGATAGCATCGAGTGACACTAGGTGTTCGAGTTGCAAGCCGGTGGTTCTTATTACTCTTGGAGGTTGCGACCTCCTAGACGGCTTGGTGCATGTCTCCGTTGTGAAGCCCGCAAGAAGATTGTGCGTGGCTCCGGAGAAGCTTTGTGAGGGGCATTGTGCTCGCCCCGCGGGAGATCGCGAAGAGCAACTCTAGTGGAGAAGAGGCGTGAAGAGCGCCAAGTGGTCCGGCCGGATCGAAAGCTAGAGCTCTTGGTGAGCACTCCATCGTGGAGAGGTTGGCTTAGTGTCACCACTAGCGAGAGGATCGGCGACAACCTTGGGCTTGCTTCAACGGGGATTAGCTTGGTGGCAACCAAGTGAACCTCGGGATAAAATCTTGTGTCCCCGCCTCTTGTTGCTCTTATTGTTCTTATTCGTTGCATATTACGCTTGTTTGTGTTCTTCGTGTTCTTCCCCCCCTCCTTCACTCTATCTTAGGTTGGGAAGACTCGATCTACCATTTGGCAAGGAACCAAGACTTGGGGAAGCTACAATCGTCATCTACATCATCTAGGGAAGTGGGGTAATTGCTAGATCTGAGATTGCATCTCATCCCCTTCGATTTTGTAGCTCCCTGCAGGTGCTCGGTAGTATCGGCCTGGAAGCCCGGTAGTACCGGCGTCGGTAGTACCGGCCTATAGCCCGGTAGTACCGACTGCCTGTTGTTTACACTAGCTTGTATTGCAATACTAATCCTTGTGCTAGTGTTTAGTCGCTTAGTTTGTGTAGCTAAGTTGAGCTCTCTAATTTGGCTTGTGTAGCCTTGTTATTAAGCATTGCTAGTGAGCTTAGGAGCTTTGTACTTTGCTTACTAGATTGTGTAGGAGCTCCCTCGTGCTTGAAGTACTAGTTGCTTAGGTTTGTATGACCTTGCATCTAGAATTGATTAGGTGAGCTCTAGCTAGCCCGACACCTTATTTGCTTTGTTTTGGATCTTTTGTAAGGTGTCATAGAGTATAGGTAGAGGGGTGTAGTCTTGGCTAGACCGATAGTTTTAAGGGGCAATTTGCTACAGGACATGTAAAGTGAAAACATTTGCTGGTGGACACTCCGTACAGTTTTTTTACACTACGAAAAACTGTATGGAGTGTCCACCAGCAAATGGTCTCCACTTTACATGTTCTGTAGCCAATTTTCCCTAGTTTTAATTCCGCATTTGTTTCGGTTAGCCGCTACGATTAAGTTTTAAAAGGACTATTCACCCCCCTCTAGTCCGCCATCTCGATCTTTCAACCACTGAGGGTCGGAAGTACCGGCCTTATGGCGGTACTACCGCCAAGTCAATTTGCGCACGAACAGAGAGGTCTGCAAAAACGGCCTTCTTAGAGACCAAGGTCGGTACCACCGAGGGTCGGTAGTACCGACCTTATGGCGGTACTACCGCCAAGCCATTTTCGAACCTACACAAAGAGGGTGTTAGAATGGTCTGGGTGGTCGGTACTACCGACCTTATGGCAGTACCACCGCCAGTTCAAAATGAACACAACCCAGAGAGCATTGCGTGCGGCCTCCTTGGTCGGTACTACCGACCACCCATGGTCGGTACTACCGACTATGCAAAAAGACATCTACGTGTTCGTGATCGTGCGGTGACTTTCAAGCAAACTTTAGTTAGTCGATTTGAGCTCTTTTCTCCACACCTAGTCAACCTAATTTGTACCCCTCTTGATAGTCCGGCTTACCTATAACTCAAGTTTAAAATTAAACTTTCAATCCACCACTTGAGCTAGGCATTTTTTGTCCAATTATACTCAACGTGTTTTATTCACGAGATTTCAACATTTCAAATCTTTCTAAGGACTAACACCTGCATACGTGCTTTTATAAATCCGTTAGTCCCTAATTTAATTATCATTAATTAGCCAAAACTCACATTGGGGGCGAATGCACTTACAACATGTATAAGATGTTTTTTCTTTTTTCTCGGTTTTTTTATTGATAACCATTTTTTTATCATTTGAATTAAAAATACTATATAAAGTATTATAGAATATAATAAGATATATGACTTTTGATGATAGTACTTTCACATCCATATGGATGTTAAACCATTCCCCCACCCTTTTTTTCTTCCACAAACCCGTTGTCCTAAAAGAGAAAAAATAGCTCGCAAAAATTTAAAATGGTCTATTGACCTCGAATCTAGACAAGAGAAAACTGGACTCTTGAGATTAAATGGGTATTAAAAAGAAGCTATTAAATCTAGACCAGAGAAAACTGGACTCTAGAAACTAAATAAAACTGGACTGTAGAAGCTAGACAGGAGAATCACGGATAGCAGGAGTATATGTTGGTACGTATCTGTGCAAACGCACGCGCGTCGCTACATTGGTTAAGCGCGTGGGCAAATTGGCGGTTCTGCTCCCCACAGCAGTGGCAGCCAACACCTGCCTACTGTCTGCCACTCCTAAGGGTCACCAATTTGCACCTTCGGCAGCAAGCAACCCCCTACAACCGAAAATACAAAATGTTTCCTCCATGCGGTGGTGTCCTACAGTGCCGTTTTCATCCTTCGTTTGGGTCAGTCAACAAGCTTCAACCCCGTGGGCACGTCCTCGCAGTGCCGCACATGCGGCACGATCTGGCCGGAGTCATGCCGTCGCTTGCAGTCGTACGACGGCGCGATGTGAAAACATGGCTCCAGGGACATGTCCCGGTGGCACCAGCCGTGCCCCGCCGTGCCGCCGTTGGCCTGTTTGAGCAGGACCCACGGCCTCAACCCGGCCAGTCCCTGCGCCACATAGCCGAACGTCGACTTGCCGGTGGTGACCAGCATGTCCGTCAGGCTTAGCAGGTAGATCTCCGCCCAGGCCTTGTACTCGTGCGACTTGACGCCGTAGTGCTGGTACTCCTCGTGGCTCGGCTGGCTCACGACCACCACCTCGCCGTTCGCCGTCGCGTTCTCCCAGTACATGCCCTTCATCTGCTCGTAGTACCAGGCCTTGAGAGAGGTGATCACCACGGCGCTTGACTTGGCATGAGACGACGCGGTCGTCGCCGCCGCCGTCGCTGTCACGGCTGGTTCTTCCGTTGCCATCAGCCCCGGGAGCAGCCCCTCCTCCTGCGTGCACTTGGTGATCCTCTCGAGGAGCTCCGGCGACTCGGGCTCCCAGGGGAAGACGCGGACCTGGATGCCGACGCGGCGCTGAGCCCACGCCAGGTTCGCGCGGTAGTAGCGCGTGATCAGGCCCCAGACGTGGTTCGTGGGATGGAACAGGTACCGGCCGAGGTGGTGGAACACGGCCTCGCGCTCCGGGAACAGCATGTCGAGCTCCTCCTGGAACGGCTCCACGAGGGACAGCCCCGGCACGATGTAGCTGTCCGTCCTCATCACCAGCCACTGGAAGCTCGACAGCAGCCGCTGGTCGTCGTCGCAGAAGAAGAGCTGGTCGTAGGCGGTATGGTTGTAGTCGAGGTGAATGTACGCGAACGCCGCCGGCATCTCCGCCGCCGCCGCCGAGCCGTTCATCGCATCGTCCGTCGTCCTGAGCACTCCGTTCTCGCGCATCCTGCCGTGCCGCTCCTGCGTGTCGAAGCCGAGGTTCCAGAGCGGGAAGCTCCTCCAGGGCAGCAGCCACGTCGTGTCGGGAAACGGCTCGCAGAACAGCTCGCCCATCTCGTTGCTGGGGTCGACGAGGAGCGCGCGGTCGGTGAGGAGCGCGTACAGGAACGCAGACGCCGCAGCGAGGATGCGGTTCCCCAGCCCGCGGTACGACATGGAGACCAGGTACCTGCACTCCGGGGACGACGGGGCGTTCTTGCCGGACTTGAGCTGATCCAGCGCGTCGGAGTAGGCGGCCGTGCCGGGGCCGCACCGTCTCTGCAGGGCTTCGTGCCGCCGCAGCTTGGAGATGAGGTGCGAGGAAGGTTGCCTGCCGGGGTTCCGGCGGTACATGGCCGATTGGTACCGGCTGTGGCACGACTCCTGGTCGAATCCTGCCACCAAGAGGCCGCCGTGAAGCCTGGCGTGCCTTGTCCTCGTGTACGGGAAGGAGAAATCGTCCGGACCTGCGGCTGCAGACCGTTGCATGCAAAAGTAAGGCCTCGTTCAGTTCGCGAAATATTTGGCAAAAAGTTACTGTAGCACTTTCGTTGTTATTTGACAAACTTTATCCAAACATGACCTAACTAGACTCAAAAGAATCGTCTCGACATGAGCAGACTAAAAGTACAATTAGTTATTTTTTTACCTACATTTAATTTTAATGCTCCATACATTCGTCTAAAGATTACACTGCTCCATACATGCTCTAAATACATGTATACCGATTTAGTAATACTAATGTTATATAATTTTAGGTACGAATCTAGACGAGTACTTATCCAGATACATCTCTTTTTAGGACAGAGTGAGTATATAAAAGTATTTACTTTAGGAACCATTCAGCGAAATCTTTACTGTAAATGTGTTTCCTTATACAAAAGCTACCGTGTTTAGATTCCATAAAACTTCCAACTTTTTTTCACTCTCTCCATCACATCAATGTTTGGACGTATGCATTGAGCATTAAATGTTGGTAAAATAAATAACCAATTGCACAGATTAGTTATAAATCACGAGACGAATCTTTTGAGTCTAGTTAGCACATGATTGATCGAACAATACTACTCCAGTTTGGTAAAACAAGTCGTTTTAGATAAGGTTTGAGTCAAACATTGATAATATAAATCATGAATAACTTTTAAATTGTTGAGTTTAGAGATGTAAAAATTATATAAATAAATTTGTCTTGAAAAATACTTTCATAAAAACATACATATACCACTTTTTAATAAATATTTTTAAAGAAACAAGTGATCAAAGTTACGTTTTGAAGACTGTGTCGCTGTCTGAAACGACTTCTTTTACCATACTGGAGGGAGTACAAACAAAAATGCTACAGTAGCAAGCTTGAAAAAAGTTCGGCATCTAAACGAGGCCTAGTCTCTGCTTTCGAAAGTGCAGCGAACTAGCGAAGTAAAAATTATACTAGTCTCGCTTCAGAAGTCCATTTGAACGAACTTGTGTTGAGGAAAAAGGTGGTTACCTTGCCGTCGTAATCCGGCCATGGCCGACCTCACCCAGACCACCGGCGCACCACCAGCCCTCCCGTCGAGGAGGATGACGAGCGTGGGCACGGTCATCACCAAGGCGGTGAGCAAAGCGCTAGCCCCCCAGTTCCATCGCTTGCCGCCGGCAGTGAGCACGCTGTTCATTGAGGACTGGAGCTCTGGGAAGCTTTCTCGGGTCTCCTCCTAATGCTTCGTGCAGAGCTCCCGCAGTGTCCCGAGTAGTACGTACTGCCGCCTGCTGCGATCGACTTCGTGATCTGAAGCTAGCTATAGCTTCGGTCTCGCGGCTTGACCGCCACATGGGCGCCATGCATTTAGTGCAGGTCAACTCTACAGTTATCCACGTTTGTGATGCTGCCCGTTTCAGTATGCGATTCTGCAGTAGAGATCTTGATGAATTTGTTTTATAATCCTCTTATCTTACGTACAATAGGTTTCTGTTTTGACCCTAAAATATGTACCGGCAGACGGCAGCTACCATAGTAGGAGTACCACCACCATACAATCGGGTTTACATCAACGCCAACTGACAACTGTATATACTACTCCCTCCGTCCCTAAATAAGTGTCGTTTTCGCTTTCCGAGAAAAAGTTGCCGACAATTATATATTAAAATATGTTAATATTTATGCTAAGTAATTAGTATCATCGGAAAGATCTTTACATCTAGTTTTTTAACAAAATTATTTGGAGATATAAATATTGCACATATTTTCTACAAATTAAGTCAAACACGTGGTACGCACACCAATGACGACACTTGTTTAGGGACGGAGGGAGTACTTCGTGTTCGTGAGTCTCCAATTCCGTGTCCTCGGGATCAGGATATAACAATGTACTGCTACTGTAGGAGTTAATCAATTGACCGGCCCGATCCATTTGCAGCCCGTAAACTGTCAATAACAGAAGAAGCAATCGTGGGCCAATGTTGCCCGCTCGATATTATAATTACTAGTAAATCATGCCCGTGCGTTGCAACGGGACACCAATGCCCGTGCGTTGCAACGGAAAACATTATTGAATGATTATGTATACCATTTTGTATACTATTTCTTTTATTTAATAGAAAAAATGAATCATAATTTAGATGAACATCGTTATAATATTTTTGAAAAGTTATAAATATGAGATCTAGATTTTGTCTTGGATTCGTATAGAAAAAATGGAAAACAAAACAAAACAAAAAAATATATGTGGGAGTTTGTATTTAAAATAGTAAAGTAAAATATGCTCGTGCGTTGTAACGGGATGTACGTTTTATATGGCTAAAAACAATTTATACCTCAGAGATTTTACGATGGCATCATGTATTTCAATTATAATTTTGTTCCATTTTTAGTTGGACACGTGCTAATTGTGTGTATAATTCTATATACCGACATTTTGGCCATGGCCAACCTGTGCCTACATAGCTAGTGATGTTGGCTTGATTAAATAAATAAATTATTGTAGTCTTTAAAATTAATAGGTACAACTTATAATAATTATATAAATTGTCACATTTGATTGAAATAAATAATTGTTGGATTATGGAAGTAGGGAGAAGTAAATTTGAATAGTCTATCTAGCACAAATAAATAAATATACACTTTTCCTATATTTTAGGCGTCTGAACTGTTTTGTCTTTGTCCTTCCATAGAAAGAACTTATTATTTATTTATTATGATTTGTGCTAATAGATTTAGATCAATGGATGAAGATTTGAAGGTCGTTAGTTGTCCCTGAACAAATACTATATTTCTGACGTCTGAAATATAACATATTTCATAAATATATATACATTTATAAATAATAATAGTCATACTAGATACTGTAGCACACAACCATTGTATCATTCGGCCCATAAAAATAGCCCAACCGAACAAAAAAAACCCTAGTATATATTCCTAAAGTCCAGACTCCTCTAGCTTGAACCTATCCCATTCCCACTCCCCCGCCGTCACACAGCTAGACGTCCCAGACTCCCCGGTCGTGCTCATGTCCACAGCTGCATAGGAAGCTATGTCCACATCTGCATCTGCCCAGATCGCTGCTGATGTAGTCGCCAACTTGCCGTTCTATTGCCGTCGGCCCACTGTGGCCAGACACGCCGGTGAGCAGCGGCCATAGGGTGGGGCACAGTCGAGCAGCAGCCAGTTGCATGACCAAGCATCTTGTCCACCCTCTCTATTTCTCCTTCCGATCCATCCAAGTTCAAACCTTAGTCCACATCTTTGCTTCCACCAACAGGCACCGCATCAGATCCGCTCCAATGTTGTTCCGTTGTTTCCGTCGGTGCATTGGCGGATGGGAACATGCACAAAACCTCTATGGTCGTCGTGCGGCCCGCGTGCTCGCCTCCGACGCGCCCCTGATGCGTGCTCCAGGGAGGCCATACGACCGCATCGTCAAGGCCGGGTCACCACGCGTTCCCGGGCTGAGTGGCAACGCGTTCCCGGAGGCTCGCGAGAGCCCGGGATCCAGCCGGCGGTTGCGGCAGATAGGCCGCACTAAGGCAGTGGTGGTGGAGCTCGTGCGCGGGCTACGTTCCCGGTGACGGTTGGCCAAGGCGCGTTCTCGGCGGCTCGTGAGGGGTCTGAGACACTGATGGCGGCGGCCGATCTCGTGTGCTCAGGCCGCGCTCACGTAGTGGTGGCGGAGCTCGCGCACGGGCCACGTTCCCGACGACGGCTGGCCAAGGCGCGTTCCCGACGACTCGCGAGGGGTCCGAGACCCCCATGGCGGCGGCGGATCTCATGCGGGTTGCGCTCGAGCCGCGGTGGCAGAGCTCACGTGAGCGGTGCTTGGGCCGATCTCACTGGACCATGCGGCGACAGTCTCCCCGACAAGGAAGCCGTCTAGATCTGGTAAGCTGCGAGCTTGGGAGGTTGCAACCGGGCCGTGAGGTGACCGGCAACGTCACAGACTCGTGCCCTCCCTTGATGATTGTGGCAGGAAACATTAGGTGAGGCCCTAGTCGTTTATGCTCAATTTCTTTGGCTACATGGTTCGTGGCCTCGAGTATATATGATGGCCTTGATTTGGGATTGTACTCTTTTTTGTCTCGATCTAATCTAAATCGTGTTGGTTCCCGACACCTTGGTTGCTGATTTGGAAAATCTTTTATGTATAGATAGATTTGGGATATGCGGACAGGAGTTGGGCCAACAATGTAGGAGACCGATGCGGGCAGGAATTAGACCGACGTTGAGTTGTATATGGACCGACTCCCGAGTCAATACAGGTTGGGACACCAGACGAAAGGCGAGGGGAGAAATTTTAGGTAGGTATTATTATTAGGTAGGTATATAGATATAGAGGTAACGTATACAACACTATCGATCAGGTTGGACGAAAAATTTAGATGCGCACAAATTTTGCCATCGAAACCGAGTTCCGTCCTGTTCCGTTTCATGCCTGTTTGCGGCGTCCGACTGGGCTTTGGTGGGTCCGTAACAAGAACTGGCGCTGAAAGAATCCGATAGAAACCAAGGTTGGACCAATACTCGGTCATGTGAAACGGAAAAAAGCGAACATGGATAGAACACGGAGAGGGGAGAGGCCAGATTAGGACTTCTAGTTATCTTTACATTCACAGAGTTAGTTATAGGAGGCCATACCAAAAAAATGGTACCAAAAAAGAGGCGGAAATTTTGCCTCTTTATTATTAGGTATAGATATACTCCCTCCGTACTCTCGTACATACGTCTGTCCAGTCCGCACGGACGGACGCTGCTCCCGCTTCGTTAAAATCTGACGCGCCGTTTCCCAACCTAGTGCTCCCCAACTTTTTCTATGTTTCGTTAAAATCTGACGCTCGTTTTATCGCTCGCCTCCTTCCTCTTTCTCGCATTTCTCCGTCTGCGGGTGCTCCTTTTGCGCGTGCTCCTCTGCGTCGGCGGCGGCAAGCCTCCCTCCCTCCTCCTCCCTCCCTCCCTCCTCCCTTCCCCCTCTCATGCCCCTCCCTTACCCTCGCAGCAACCTCCACATCCTCCTTACCACCGGGGTGGGGACGACGACGGTGACATCGAATGAGCCCGCACACCCCCTCTCCTCCCTACTGCTCCAATCCTCGCGTGCCGCGAACTCCACGCATCTGGAGACGATGGACGACGGCTCGACTCCTTCGAGGTAGGTGGGGAAGGATCTGGATCTGAGGCCTCCCTCCTCATCCTCTCTTCCTCTGGATCTCTAGTCCCTTCTCTTCCTCTTCTCCCCTTTGGATCTACGACTTTTGGGTAGCTAGGGTTCCAGCGTTTTGGGTGGTTAGGGTTCCAGCGAGTCAGTTTTTTTAGATGCTCGTCGTTATTGTAATGATTCATTTTTCAATGTTGCAATAGATGATGGAGTAATGTTGCAATGGTATTTTTTTTTGTTTTACAACCGACGTTTCCTCTGGATCTCTGGTCCCTCCTCTTTTCTCTTCCTCCCCTCTGGATCTATGATTTTGGTGGTGGCTAGGGTTCCGGCGAGTCAGGTTTTTTGAGATGCTCCTTATGTTGCAATGATTCATTTTCAATGTTGCAACATATGATGTGATAATGTTGCAATGGTATATTTTTCTTGTTGTTACAACTGACGTTTTCACGATATTGCAGAAGTAGTTCCTGAGATGTTTCAATAGTTTTTTTCGTTTGTCGTAGCAGTTTCCCCACGATGTTGCAGTAGAATTTTTGTTTTTGCAACATACGTTTTTCATGTTACATTAGTAGTGCTTTTGTTGTTGCAATAGCTTTCTCTTATTTTGTTGGAGCTGATTCTCTCTATTGTTGCAGTGAATGTGTTTCGAATGTGTGCAGTGGATATTTTTGATGTTGCACTTCATATTTTTGTTTGTTCCATTAGTTGTTTTTCGGTGTTTCAATAACTTTTTTCGTTTGTTTCACCAGTTTTTTCCGATTATCTCATTAGGGGTGTTCTTCGATGTTATAGTAACATTTTTCCCCTTTTTTGCAGTGGGGGGCGGACTATGGTGATGACCTGGTGGCGGGCGGATGTGCTGGGGTCGGCGAGGTTGGGGCGGAGGCAGATCTGTGCGGGATAGAGGGCTTTTCCACTTAGTTGAACGTGGACGCGTGTTTTAGGGTGAGGGGGTGTGCACGGAGGCAGTAGGAGACTAGGAGCGGGGCAGCTGATTGGTTTTTGGAAACAGCGTCCGGACGTCCGGGCGCTAGTTGTACCGTATAAAAAATAGATGACGTTTTGGACATCATTTTGATAAAATATTAGAAATATAAATCATAAATAACTTTGAAGTTATTGAGTTTGAAAATATAAAAACCATGTAAATGGATTTGTCTTGGAAAATACTTTCATAAAAGTACATATATATATATCACTTTTTGATAAATATTTTTTAGTATAAACAGAGTCAAAATTGTATTTTGGAGACCGTATCGATGTCCAAAACGTCATCTATTTACTATACGGAGGGAGTAGGTTACATCCGAAACTTTCTCCATTTAATTAGGCAAAGTTTACTAGACGACCGGTCGCGCTCCAATCTCAGCGCGCCACAGCAGGCCGCCAACGTCCCCGTCCGTCCATCCAACTTGCGGCTTCCACTTCCACTTTTCATCAATCAAAGAAAAAAATCTCGTAAATCTAAAAAGTTGCTCACGCCGGACAATTGCTCCCGCCGCCGGTTGTTCACTCCAGGTGCACATGCTGCTTGCCTGCTTTCAATTTAAGTTTCCTTGCTTTTAGCTTCCAATTCCAATTTGTAATTTTATTTTGTAGTTTTCAGTTCGTAATTTCTGTTTTATAATTTCTAGTTTTTAATTTCAGTTAATTTAAATTTTTAATTTCATGTTCCAATTTCAATTTTTATTTTCAGTTTCTAAATTTCAGTTTAAATTTTCATTTTTAATTTTAGTTTTGAATTTCAGTTTAGCAGCTTAAGTTTGTAATTTTAGTTTGCATTTTCATTTAGTAATTTTCAGTTTGCAATTTTTTCTAATAACTTGTTGGTACATATTTCTCTATGTTGGTACCTTTATGCAATGTTGGTACATACTTATGCTATGTCGGTACAAGTTGTGACCAGGGCCGGTCCTGAGGGGGGGGGGGGGGGGGAGAGGGGCGACCGTCCCAGGCCCCTGATCGAGAAGTGCCCCAAAATTTGTTACAAAGTGCACATAGTAACAATAGAATTAATTCTCTCGTAAAAATAGCAGGATCAGTATAACATATAGAATCACACTTTGATCAGAATTAACCATGATCAATGTGCATGTGTTTTAGTCTCTCTATTTTCAATTTTTACCACTAGGTCACCTCATGATATAGACCCTTATGTCATAATTTCAGTTCTATCCATGCCAAAACCGAGTTAGAAGGTGGACCTATGTTTCTTTTTTCTCGACACAATTAAATTACATTTGGGAAAAAAATAAATTAGTAATTTGTTACAAGAAAGATAGAGGTCGTAGTGGTCATTACATTTTTCGTCTCTGGCCTGTTTGCTTGAGCTTATGAGCCAAAATCATCCCTACTTTCTAGCTATATTAAGGGTCTATATTTATAGGTTCGCTCTAGGCCCCTAAAGTCTCATGACTGGCCCTGCCTGTGACATGTTTGGTTGATGTCCTGAGTAGGTGACTGGATCAGGCATGCGCTCGTCGTCCAGGCGAACAAAATTCATCGTCTGGCTCTGGCTCGAGAGTTGCCTGGGTTAATTAATGCAAAAGTTGAGAAGCTAGCTACCACCGGTGACGAGCACGTATATTTTCTCTTTTATTTTATTATTTTGTCCGGCTTGCATTCCAATCTTTAACAAGAAAAAAACAAATGACCTTCTTTTGACGATGCATTTCCTAATCATTTATTTGGTAAACACACTATTAACAAAAAAATCATTTATTTGGTAAACACACTATTAATAGCATTATATAATCATGTATAGATGATGCAAAACGTGATTGTCGGGTACCCAGAAAAGGGGTACCCCAAAACCTCGACTAAGAAAAACTAAACCGCAGCAAAACCTACTATCACTCCTCCGCCCTAACTATCAAACCAGCCCAAGCGCCAAAACCATACTGGGTTAGCCCATGAATGGGCCTCGACGGCTCGGTCCGCAAACACTCTCGACGGCTCAGTCTGCAACACCCTCGAGGAGTCCCTTCTCGAGACGAAGCCGGTCCACTCGAGGCACCCATCAGTGACGGAACTCTCCCGAGCGAATGAGGCCGACCTCGATTACAGAACTTCCCGAGCGAACGAGGCACCCCTCGATTACGGAACACTCCCGAGCGAATGAGGCTGGCCTCGAGCATTCCTTGAGCACCCCTCGAGCACTCCTAGGGCAGGCCTCGACCGCCTCGCCTCATACCCCCTCGAGCACTCCTAGGGCAGGCCTCGACCGCCTCGCCATATACCACCTCGAGCACCCCTCGGGCACTCCTCGGATACCTCCTGTACGACTCCAGGAGCATTAAATGCGCTCCACCTGCTCCCGTCTGAGTCACATGGCTACAACGAGCACCACAGTGGGTCGTACCCCAGTTAAATCTAACTTTAAACGCCCATCCCCAAGAAAGGGGACGGCTCGTACAACCCTATTACGCCATACCGCGTACTGTGCCTCGACAGGCGCCTCCTCGAGGTACCGATGTCAACACTGAAAGGATCAAGATGCCCAAGAGGGGGGGGGGTGAATTGGGCATTTCTAAAACTTCTTGCAAGAATAAAACCTATCAAGCCCCAATTAACCCCCTAATGCCTAGAAGTGTGTTTCTCTTTACTCTACCGCACAAAAGACCAAGTCTATGTCACTCCTACCCTAGCAAAGCAATTCAATAGTGAATGAACAACAAGTAATAATGTGGAATTGAATTGCTTGAAAGTAAATGCGTAGGTAAAGGAGTAGAGATGACATGACGATCTTTTTGCCAAGGTATCGAGGTGTCGGCACACCCCCTAGTCCTCGTTGGAGCACCCGTGCAACGGTATCGCTCCCCCTTGATCCGCGCAAAGATCAAGTGCTCACTATGAGCTGATTCTTCGCTGCTCCGGCCCGGTGAATCACTCACTACCGGTCACAAGCTTGCTTGGGTCATCCACAATGCCACCGGATGCTCTCCAAGCTTCATGATCGCCACCAAGCCGTCTAGGTGATGCCGATCACCAAGAGTAACAAGCTGGAACTCTCACTTGACCGACACAAGGCCAAAGAGATGGATGGATGCACACTTGCTACTCAATTCTCACTAGGAGGTGTCTAATTCTCACAATTAGCAAATCACTCAACCTCACTAGGGCTCTTGCACTATCTCACACTCACAATGTGTCTCTCAGCAGATGGAAGTGGCAAGAACACTCAAATGGATGGAGGGAAGGAGTATAAATACTCCCCCAACCGGCCATCCAAAAATTGCACAAGACAGGGTTTCTGCGGGGGCATCGGACGCTCCGATGCCTGGCATCGGACGCGCCGATGACCTCGACCAACGGTCGACTGTACCCTCTTGTCAGACCTGTTAAAGGGACATAGGACGCTGGGCAGCGTCCGATGCCACCACATCGGACGCGTCCGATGTGGTTTTACCCTCTCTGGAACCTCTCTGGATGGCCATCGGACGCTGGCCCTCAGCGTCCGATGCCAGCGTCCGATGCGACCTCCAGTTCACGCGCTCGTGAACAGTGGCACGGACGCGTCCGATGTGAACACATCGGCGCGTCTGATGCCACGCTCCAGACTAAACCCTAGTCGGGGTGAGCATCGAACGCGTCCGATGCCCACCTGGCCAGCGTCCGATGCCCATTACAAGGGCAGACTCAACTCGGATCGCGATGCGGCCTAAACGACTTTTGATCCTCTCGACTTAAGGCATCTCTCTGAGCTACCTAGGGCTATGAAATAACAAGTGTGCACCACACCTACCTCAATAGACTCATCTAGGTCAAGCTACTGATTCACGCTCCCCTTTATAGTACGGCCAAAGGAAAAACAAAGACCTAAGACTACCTAAGTGTCCTCCAACACCATATGACACTTAGCCTAGTCTACCACCGTCTTCGTCGTCCGTCCTTTGAAAACCGAAACGATATCCATCGCCAGGGGATATGAACTTCATATGCCCGTATCGTCGCCATTACCGTGACCTAACTCAATCCTGTTTCTGCAAAACACACGTTAGTCACACTAATCTTGTGTTTCATCCAATCACCGAAACCCACTAGGGGCCAAGATGCGTTCAATCTCCCCCTTTTTGGTGATTGATGACAACACGAGACGAGTATAGGTAGAAGAGGTTTTTAAATCATGATATGTATGAACTTGCAATGAATAAGAGAAAATGATTAGGGGCAAGCTCATACATATCATGCCATCATCATGCACTCAACAAGTTAGAGTGAAAAGCAAGTGCAAGAGTAAAAGAGCTCATATACATAACAAGTGAGAATTAAGAGCAAGTAATGAGCGAAACGAAATGACATGTCATATATGATAACATAGTGAGCACAAACATGTCATAAGCACAAGTATATCACAAACATAGTGCCAAAAGATGCAATAAGAAACGAGTGTATGTGAATGTAACACAACATAAGAAATCAAAGCCTTCTCACATCGCTCCCCCTATCGCTATACTCATCCACTCTCCCCCTTTGGCATCAAGCGCCAAACTAAGCGTCGGAGGGCGGAGGTGGTGCAGACGAGTCAGGTGCCGTCTCCGGAGTGCGCTGAGTAAACTCAAACTGCTGGAGGTACTCCTCGGAGTCGGACGAAGACACGCCGGTAGCCTGCTGACCCTAGGAATCTAGAAGCTGCTGAGAACTGGTCTGGGTCGGCTCTGGCTGCTGGACCGGCTCTGTCTGCTCTGCCTGCTCTGAAGCCATCTCTGTAGTGGTGACAGCCTGAGTGTCGGAGTGCGGAAGCTCGTGTATCGGAGGTAGCTCAGGCTGTACTGACGTCGTGGTCTCGGACGGAACAGGCTCTGTCTGCTCTGAGGACGCGACGGAGCTCGGTAAGGTCTCTGTGGTGGAGGTCACAGGAGCCATCGACGTCCGTACTGGATCCGGAAGATTTGGAGTAGGAAAGCCAATAAGCTCACTGAAAGTAGCTGACAGATCCCGAGTCACTGAGGTAGTCGTAGCGTAGAGGGACTCTGTCGGTCGCGGAGTGAAGCCGGTGCGCAGAGGACTGAAAAGCGGGGCCCCGCCTGGAGGAGTGGTGAAGCTCGTGAACTGAGAAGAGCTGGGGCCCGTGAGCGGCTGCGGAAACGGCGGTGGCTGTCCAAATTGCTGTGGAGGGACTGGAGGCTGCCACTGAATCTGCTGTTGAGGAGGAGGCTACTGCCACTACCACTGAGGAGGACCGCTGGCAAGTCGCTCCATGAAACTGAGGGTCTGCTGCTGAAGTGCCATCATCTGTCGCTGCAGGGCGTCTGAATGCTCCTGAGCCTGCTGCTGTGCCAGGGCCTGCTGTTGTGCCAGACGCTGCTGCTCCTGAGCCAACCTCTGAACGTCCTGAGTCACGGTCCTCTGCTGCTCCTCCATCCGTGCGAGTATAGCAAGGAGTGCGGGATCGGAGGTGCTGGACGGCCCGGCCTCAGTGTCGTGAGCTCTAGGCTGGTAGCGGGGCGGGAGCTGGTAGTCCTAATCTGAGCTGTCTGTGGGGTCCTCGGCAACAAAGGTGTCCTCGCCCTCTAATGCTGCAAGCTCCTGCTCGGCGAGGGCCTGGACGGCCTCGTCCTGCTCCTGAGCTGACTCTGGGACCTCAGGCCGCTGGCGTGAATGGGTCGGTGCCTGCTGCTCTCGCTGCCTGCGATCCCGACCGTGTTCCAACAGCTGACTCATGTTATACTCGGGGAACACGGTCGCTGAACCAGTGAGCGACTGACTGGGGTGAGAGCCTGTAGTAGCAGCTACCTTCACAGAATATAGGAGATCCAATGTGCATAAGGTAGCTGTCTCCGGGCCTTGATGCCCTCAGCAACGGTGTCCTCCATCTCACAATGAATGACGTCCCAGACGTCGAACTCCTGCTGCCTGACCATGTATGCTAGTAACCACAGCTGCAGACGAGAAAGACCCTCTCAGAAGCCAACCCGGGGAAGTAAGGTCCGCCGAAGAACCTCGTTGAGGATCCGAGTCGTAGGGGTGAGATCCCTAGGCGCGCGACTCGAACCCTCACCGAAGGGCTCAGTGAAGCAGGGGCGGACCAAGTCTGTCGATGACTGGGCACCACCGTGAGGGTGGCGAGGTGGCTCCGTCCGGTCGTAGCACAAGTCGTGGATCCGGGTCTGTGAGTGTCTCAAGCCAAACCAACTCCGGATCTCAGACGAGAACAGTCTGTAGTGCTCCCCCTCAAATGCAAACTCAATAGTCTCTCTGTTCGGGTGCACCCAAAGCGAAGCATAGAACTGGAAGACCCAATCCTCAATATATGAGCCAGACCGCCCCAGAAGGTCTGCCAGACCAGGTAGGTACGTGAGGATGGGATGGATCTGCTCTCCCGCTGTCATAACCACTGCCTCTAGCAGACACACTCTCTGAGAATGAAGACAAATACCGGCGTTCCTGTAGCCCTGGTAAAAGTCCTCCTGCAGCACGGTATAGAAATCTACGCTGGCCTGCTGCTGCCTCTCCCTCGGGAACCACTGCTCGACTGGGACGAGCCTAAGTGTCTGGATCTGAGAACAGGTGGCTGCCCGAAGGTCCAGTCGCGGGATCGGCGGGGGCGCACGTCTCGACGGAGCACGTGCTCCCCACAGAGGGACATCGGGCCAGGGTGGCACCGCTGTCCTGCAACGAGTGGACTGGCGCCGGGGTACCTCCTCGGGGACCGCCTCCTCTGCCTCGGCCTCTGGTGCCTCTGCCTCTGCCTGTGCTGCCTCAGCCTCAGCTGCCTCGGCCTCTGCATGGCCCTGCCCGGAGCTCTCGGGCTCCACTCCCGGAGACGTGAACGTCGTCCGGCGACCGACAGCCATAAGCGTGCCAGTCGGTGAGTGGTGGAACCTCTCAACCTCCTCGATAGCTCTGCGCTGGTCTGGGGACAACTGATCCTCGATCCTGAGTCCGCCAGCACTGCCACCATGCTCTGCACGCTCTGCGGCGTCTGCCACTGCCTGAGCCTGTGCTGCCTCTCTCTCGTCCCTGGAGCGCTTCCTGCACGTGATCAACTTCCCCTTCCCGAGTCGCTGACCGGAAGGGGGGGGGCGTGGAGGAGAGTCCCCTGGACCACCACCAACGTTCTTGCAGCGCGACATGGCTGACAAGAATAGAGAAACGGACGCTGAAAGCTCTGAACAGCCGGTGAAAGACCCACTGACACTGAAAAAAGCTGACAACCCAACTGGCCCTGAAAGCCCTGACAAGAAAGTTCCTCCTGACACTGATCCTCTGCCGCTGTCACTCGCGAGGCTTGGCCTCGATCCGTACCCGCGGGCTTGGCCCCGGGTTATCTGTCACTGCCCAACTGCCAAGCTGACAACTGACACTGACTCGCTGCGAGAGAGACGGGAGATATATATAAGAAACTTATATGCTAGAGATAAGCGAAGCCTAAGGAAGCAAAGCAATTGGATAAGAGAGTGGAAAGTGTCTTTGCTACCTGACGAACGACGAACCGAGCCAAGCAAGAGGTAAGACGTGACGTTCTGGCACCCACGAGTCACACCAAGGCGGACTGCAAAGGAATGGAGTGAAAACGGGGTGAAAATCTAGATGAACAGCCTGTGAAGCATTTTGTCGAACACTTTGTGAGCAGTGGGTATGGAAAAAAGGAATGGTGCTCACGAAGGGGATCGGCCAGCCAGAGAGAGGTCGCCGGAGTAGGGAGGCTTGGGGACGAGGATGGCGAGCTCCGACGAGAGTTCCGGCGAGCGCGGAGGTTGAGTCTCCGGTTAGCGCGCGCAGGCGGGGAAGTTGCGGCGGCGCGCGACTGAGAGAGGCGCTGAGCGCGCGGGCGCAACGAGCGGCGGCGAGGGAGGGCACGGCGGCCGGCGGCGAGGGCTCGCGGGCGAGTGGGGACGCAACGGCCGGAGCTAGGGTTTGGGCACAGAAGCGCCGGCGTGCTCGGGTGCGGGTGGTTGGGCGCGAGGTGGACGAAGACGAACGGATGAAATGACGCGTGGGGCTGGTCAATCAGTGAAAAGAACCTACTGCGCCGCTTAAAGGAGCATCGGACGCGCCGATGGGTTAGCATCGGACGCTCCGATGCCCGTCCAGAGAGCTCCAGAAGCGCCCATTTTGCATCGGACGTGTCCTATGCCTCGGCATCGGACGCTGGGCAGCGTCCGATGGGGCACCGGACGCGCCGGTGAAGGAGCAACGGACGCTACCCTGACACTATTCCAGCCGGAGCTGTCTACAGCGCAGGGCATGGGACGCTGGGAGCGTCCGATGCAGCGTCCGATGCAGCGTCTGATGCTGCCATTTGAGCAGTTTTGAAGATCTCCGTTGCGGCTCCCTCCCGCAACCAAGTTCCAACTCAAATAAGAAGCAAATAAACACCAGTTGGAACCTAGTATGAGCATCCTCGCATAAACCCTCAATTTTATAAATAATTTGCCATAGGCTACACATCATTTTTAAGGTAAAATAGGCAATAAAACCCGAGGAGACAACATGTGGCCACCAAAACTAGAGGACTTAACCAAAAGAAGCCTCAAATGCTCCCCCTAGCAGTGGACGAACACAGCGGTTGCTCAAAACTTAACCGAAAAGAAACGACAAAGCAACAAACATGCATATGCAATGCAATTCAGAATTTGAATCTAGGTTGCTTGTCAAGTTTGCTCATGGGTAAGCTTCTTCACACGCTTTTTAGGGCGGTTATCTTAACCACGTCTGACAAGCCTATGTGCATAGCATAATTTAATCATGGCATATAGTACAATGCAATGCAAAGACAACCTCCTTTCACCTTTTGACAAAGTTACTTAGATCAAGCACATTAAGCTCACTTCGCAATCTACAAAGGGTGTTCTCATCTAGGGGTTTTGTGAAGATATCCGTCAATTGATCTTTGGTTCTAACTCCCTCTAAGGATATGTCTTTCTTTGAAACATGGTCTCTAAGAAAGTGATGGCGAATATCTATGTGCTTTGTGCGAGAGTGTTGAACCGGGTTGTTAGCAAGTTTAACCGCGCTCTCATTGTCACACAACAAAGGTACCCTTTTTAGAACTACACCATAGTCTAAAAGGGTTTGTTTCATGTAAAGGATTTGTGCACAACAAGCACCCGCAGCTATGTATTCCGCCTCGGCGGTAGACAAGGCCACACTATTTTATTTCTTAGAACTCCATGAAACTAGTGATCTCCCAAGCAAATGGCACCCTCCGGATGTGCTTTTTCTATCTACTTTGCAACCCACATAATTCGAATCGGAATACCCAATGAGTTGGAAGTTAGCTCCTTTGGGATACCAAAGGCCAATGCTTGGGGTGTGCTTTAGGTACCTAAGGATTCTCTTTACCGCTATAAGATGTGATTCCCTAGGATCGGCTTGAAAGCGAGCACACATGCACACACTAAACATGATGTCGGGCCTAGATGCGGTCAAATATAACAAGCTACCAATCATAGAGCGGTAGAGAGTTTGATCAACCGGGTTACCTCCCACATCTAGGTCGAGATGTCCGTTTGTTGGCATTGGAGTCTTGGTAGGCTTGCAATCATCCATGTTGAAGCGTTTGAGGAGGTCTTTTGTATACTTCTCTTGAGATATGAAAGTCCCCTCCTTCAATTGCTTGACTTGGAAGCCTAGGAAGAATGTGAGCTCTCCAATCATGGACATTTCGAACTCCTTCGACATCAAGTCACCAAATTCCTTGCAATAGGCTTCATTTGTTGACTCGAAGATGATATCATCAACGTAGACTTGACAAATGAAGATCTCTCCATCAAGCTTCTTGGTAAATAGTGTGGTGTCAACCTTCCCAATGGTGAAGCCCTTCTCAATGAGGAAGTCCCGGAGGCGCTCGTACCATGCTCTTGGGGCTTGCTTGAGCCCATATAGCGCCTTGGACAACCTATAAACATGATTAGGATATCTAGGGTCTTCAAACCCGGGAGGTTGATCAACATAGACTAGTTCATTTTGAAGGACCGAGAAGCACTCAGAAAGCGACCAGAGGGGGGGTGAATGGGAGCTTCCAAATTTCCTTTCGGAAACTTGTAGCTACTGTCCCAAAAATCAACCCCAAAAACAAACCCTAGAGCTTGCTAGTGTCCACGACCCTAGATGTAGGGTGGATGCTTTCAAGAAGCACAGCGGGACACTACACAACTCTAGAAAGCCAACGCAAAAGACAGAAATCAAATCCGTCAACGAACGAGCGATCCGCGAATGAAACTGCGCAAGGCAGACTCGACCGGACTCTGGACTGCGTCCGGTCAGGGAGCACCGGACGCGTCCGGTCGTCAGAAAACCAGTTTCGGACCTTACTGTTCGTGACCGGACTCTGGTGTACGGCGCGTCCGGTCAGGTCAGTAGCGTCCGATCACAAGGACAAAGGCAAGTGAACAGTACGCGTTGTGCGTCCGGTCACGAGCGTCCGGTCGATGCTCAGAAATGCCCGCGACACATTCAACCACCGGACGCACTGCCCTAGCGTCCGGTCGTCCCGAGTCAGCGTCCGGTCACCCCGCAGCAGCACAGTTTATCCACCGATTCAACTCGATCTCACCCAAAACAAATCCTCTAGGGATCAAACTTGGTGAGTAGAGTCACAAGGAGGATAGTGAGCTATCTCTAAGAGATCATGGCTCGAACCTATCTCCAAATCGATGAATCGAAGAATTTCGGGGGAAGGGAGAAAACTTGACCCGAGACAAAAATCGATCGATCTCCTAGACCGTGAGGTTAGAGGATAATTCCTTCGATGGAAAGAAGTGCCTCACGATCTAGAACAACTTGGTTCAAACGGTTTTGCAAAAGATGAACCGAGCAAAGAGATCAAGCGACGGGAAAATCATGGAGAAAACGAGGAACGCGAAGAACACGACAAACTTGAATCAAAACGCGAATCGACACCACGATCTTGCAGCTGAAGCGCAAACACCCGCTACGACAAGGAGGTTACGGCCTCCTTTCCTCAAAATCAACAGTACACAGAGGCAAGTCTCTCTGCGGATCTCAGCTAGCTACAGCAGGGGATGGGAGAGCAGGAAACCCTAAGTGCGAAAGAGCAAATGACTGAGATAGGAAGGGAGGAGGGTGTCTCCCTCTACTTATCCTAATTCTAACCTAAGTCTAATTCCTACTCTACCCCTCTCTATTCTAATTACAGAGCGAACCAGCTAAACCCTAGGGTTATTCTGGACCAACTCGGTGGTAGGTGTATCCGACGGCCACGCCCGCTCGACTTGAAGCGTTGCCTCGACGCAACCTCCAGATCGCCGCCACGTGCCGCCCTCGCTCTGCACCCCCGGTTTTGTGGCCCAAACCGGGAAACCAGCCTTTTCCAGCCAACCCCCGGTTTTGAGGCCCAAACCGGGAAACCAGCCCACCAGCTTCTGAGTTTTGAGGCCAAACTCAGCAAACCCTCAGCGCCCAGGTTTTGAGGCCCAAACCTGGAAACCGTCCTCAGCCCGAGTTTTGTGGCCAAACTCGGAAACCATCCGCACCCAGGTTTTGAGGCCCAAACCTGGAAACCGTCCACGCCCAGGTTTTGAGGCCCAAACCTGGAAACCGTCCATCCGATGGTTTTTCCCTGGCTCTACCACCAAACCGACGTCGTAGATGGGATGCACCTCCCGTGCACCCCGTCCACCGACACGTGTCCCCGAGTCTACGACTCAGGCAACACAAGACCGCATTTCTTCACTTGTCGTCGTCACAGGCTGCCAGCCACCACAGCTGATCCTCGGGCCTCTGGTCCCTCAGTCGAAGCCTCACGTCCGCCCTTCACCGCTCGGTACCTCGGCATGGCACGTCCGCCGCACGGCACGCCCATCCTTCACCGCACCCGGTCCGTCAGCACGGCACGTCTCAACTTGACCTTCACCTCGCCGTCGATCACTGTATCCGGTCTCGACACCTGCACAACACAAGCCAAAGAACATGCACATCATCCCAGTTGACAATCACTCAACACTCAGAGACCCGGGATACACCCATGTATCCGCAATCTCCCCCTTGATGAGTGCATTGTCAACTACTCACACAAATCATAATGAAAAGAAGAATAAGGAAGAAGGAGGAAGGAGAAGGAGAAAACTCAACCAAATGACCCAAAAGCATAGCAAAGCCGAAGAAGGTCAAGTGGAAAGAGCGAAAGAACTTGGTCCCCAAAGACATGGGCAACGGCTCGACGCAACCAAGTAAAGCAAAGCTAGCCCTCAAGAAGAGGTAGAACAGGCTCAACACCGCTAGCAGATAGCAATTGGAAACTCCAGAGAAAAGAGCTCAAACCAATTGAAGCCGAATGAAAATCGAAGCAAAATGCTAGTCCCTCAAGATAGAGGCACAGAGGCTCAACACAACTAGCAAAGAAAGCTCGAAACCAATGCCTTTCGGCCAAGCACGCTCTGAACCAATTGGAATGACTCCAAACTAAAAGAGAACCAATCGAAGACAAAATGCCCTGAAAATGTTTGCTAGTTCCTCAAGACAGAGGCAAAGGCTCAACACAACTAGCAAACTCCCCCTTGATGAAAACCCTTTAGTTGAACATCCAGGAGACATATGATTTGCAATTTCTCCCCCTTAGTTGAAAATGCACTAATTAAGAAAAGTCATCAAGGCAAGAAACTCCTCCTTCCAACATGCATATGAAGTCAGAAAAGCAAGTTAGCAGCTTCAGGCATATAATCAAAAGAGTGCAAGAATGCTCTAAACAGTATAACTCCAATGACTCAACTAAGCACTCAAATAGCGAAGGCTCAAACTGATCACACATACGAAATATGAACATATGAGCATGTGAGCAGTCTTTAGCCAAAAAGATAGTCACCATCAAAATAGCACTACACATGTATAGACAGGAATCCAAACAAGTGCTAAACATGTATACAAGGTGAACTACCCCTAGCAAAGTTCAATCATCATGCATAGGAATGAAGCATATACTTGTGATTTCATTTTTATATCGGAGTTGCAGCGGTGAAATTACACAAGTTTAATTTCAGCATGTGATTGCGAGAGGTTGAAAGCTTGTCTTTGCCTAACTTTTCAACCGTGCGAAGCCTATGCATATGCAATCAGAAGCTTAAAGCAACGGTTTCGGTCATACACTACACGGCTCAAGTTTAACTCAAAGTGCAATGAGAAACAGTCTCGATACCGTGAGGTGTTGACAAGCAATCCCATCTCGATCTTTTCAATTCACTAAAACTTGGTTCAAACTTTAGACATGATATGAACAGACCAAGCAAGTGAATGACTCATAACTGGAGACATAGCAACCTAGCATATATGAAAAGCATGAATGGACTCAACACATCCTACACATGCTAGTTGCATATCTCAATGGTGAACATTTTCAGATTTTATATACCTTAAGTAAATTCACCATTCCAAAAATAGCTCAGCTCATAACATGTACTAGTGATCAGGAAGAGCATAAGCTACAAGCATCCATATAAGCATCGGAGCATACTAAATGGAGCATAGTTACATTCTAGTGATTATAAACATGAAGCTCAGAATGTAAATGCGTATGCTGAAATGCAAAAAGAAAAGAAAGACAAAAGAGTCAGTCAAATATACAAGATCCAAAATGTTTCCCCCATCTAAAAGGGGAAACACACACCAAGCTCACCCCTCAACCGATTAAAGGTTGATTCGTCTAAAGGCTTGGTGAAAATATCAGCCAGTTGATGATGAGTATCGACATGGCGAAGATCGATATCACCCTTCTCCTGGTGGTCTCGCAGAAAATGAAAGCGTACATCAATGTGTTTGGTCTTCGAGTGAAGCACGGGGTTCTTAGCAACGCTAATGGCACTCGTGCTGTCACAAAGCAAAGGCACGCGAGAAAAGCTCAGACCAAAATCATGCAAAGTGGCCATCATCCAAAGCAACTGGGAACAGCAGCTAGCCGCAGCAACATATTCAGCCTCTGTAGTGGACTGAGCGACACTAGACTGCTTGCGAGAAGACCACGAAACAAGAGAAGAACCAATAAATTGGCAAGTCCCAGAAGTGGACTTGCGCTCAATACGGCAACCAGCAAAATCGGCATCCGAATAACCGCAAAGGGAGAGGGTGGAGGAAGCAGAATACCAAATCCCGAACTCAGGCGTGAAACGAAGGTACCTGAAAATCCGCTTCACCGCCTGACGGTGAGAGGTGCGCGGCGACGCCTGAAAGCGCGCACACAGACACACCGCGAACTGGATGTCCGGGCGTGTCGCCGTCAGGTAGAGGAGCGACCCGATCATGCTGCGGTACTCCTTCTGGTCCACTGCTTCTCCATCCACATCCGCATCCAGGGCAGTCGTCGTTGACATGGGTGTTGGAAGAGGCTTGGCCTCACCCATATCGAACCGCTTCAGCAAGTCCTTGGTATACTTGCCCTGGTGCACAAACGTCCCTTCTCGGGATTGCTTAATTTACAACCCGAGAAAGAATGTCAGCTCGCCCATCATGCTCATCTCGAACTCCCTGCTCATAGTATCTGCAAACTTGGCAACCAAAGCGTGAGAAGAACCACCGAAAATGATATCATCCACGTAAATCTGGACCAAGAGAGTGTCTTTGCCTTGCTTGAGTAGAAAGAGCGTTTTATCTACACATCCCATTTTAAAACCCTTAGCAAGCAAAAAGGTTTTCAACCTATCATACCAGGCTCTAGGGGCTTGTTTCAAACCATATAAAGCTTTGTGGAGTTTAAAAATATGGTTTGGAAACTTGGGATTTTCAAAACCGGGGGGTTGCTCAACATAAACTTCTTCTTCTATGTAGCCGTTTAAGAAGGCACTCTTGACATCCATTTGAAAAAGTTTGAAACCTTTGGATGTAGCAAAGGCCAAGAGTATCCTAATTGCCTCCAAACGAGCTACAGGAGCAAACGTCTCCTCATAGTCTATCCCCTCCTTCTGACTATAACCCTTCGCTACAAGCCTGGCCTTGTTTCTAACAACGTGGCCATCCTCTCCTTGCTTGTTTTTGAAAACCCATTTTGTCTCAATAGGCTTACACTCAGGAGGAGGTGGAACTAGAACCCAAACCCGATTTCGTTCAAAATTTTCTAACTCCTCATGCATGGCATTGACCCAATCAGGATCCGTCAAAGCGTGTCCAACATCTCGGGGCTCAAAATTAGCAACAAAAGCAGAATGAGCGAAGTGCGAGATTTGCTGTGACCTGGACCGAGTGACTCGTTCGTCGATGCTGCCGATCATCTGCTGAGGCGGGTGCTGGCGCTGGATGTGTCGTGGCGCCTCCCTTGCCGAAGTGGCCTCCCCCTCAACAGCAGCTGGTGCCTCCCCGGGTACAAATGGTACCGCTCGGGGTGGCGGATCCCACGGCCCCCAGGAAGAAGAGGTGTCGGGGCCGTGAGTCGTCGTAGAAGCCGCTCTTTGCGGCACAGCAGGTGGAGGGGGTGCTGGATCATCCATACCTTCAGCACCCTCGTCCTCGTCATCAAAAAGAGGCTCACCAACCTCATGATCACCTGCACGCTCAAAACGAGAAGAGGGACAAACCATGGTCTCGTCGAAGGTGACATCTGATGTCTCCATGACTCGGTTAGTATCAAGGTTAAGTACACGATATGCGCGAGTGTGAGTGCCATAACCCAAAAATACTCCGTCAGAAGAACGAGACTCAAATTTGTCCAAGTTGCCCTTTTTGAGTATAAAACAATGGCAACCAAAAACTCGAAAATAACTCACCTTGGGCAGTTTTCCAAAACGCAACTCATAAGAAGTCTTTTTCAAGAAAGCTCGGAGAAAAATGCGATTGGAAATGTAGCATGCAGTGCTCATAGCTTCGGCCCAATATCGCCTAGGAGTCCTATGCTCATCGAGCATCGTCCTGGCCATCTCAACAAGGGTCCGATTCTTTCTCTCTACAACACCATTCTGAGGGGGTGTGTAGGGGGAAGAAAACTGATGCTCTAAACCCAAAGAGTTACAAAACTTCTCAAAATCTGAATTCTTGAATTCAGAACCATTGTCACTCCGAATTGCTCGCATCGAGTTCAAAGGGAACTCGTTCTGAAGACGCAAAATCAGATTGCGAGCAAAGGAGAAAGTCTCGGTCTTCTCGGCTAAAAAGAAGACCCACGAATATCTCAAAAAGTCATCAACAACAACAAGCACATACCACTTCCCCCCAACCGAGCTCACCCGAGCCGGACCAACAAGGTCCATGTGCAAAAGCTCTCCAGGGCGCTTGGTCATGACCTGAGTCACTGGATGGTGGGGAGCGGCAACCATCTTCCCGTGTCTACAAGAGTGGCAAACAAGATCCTTCTCCATATGCAACTTGGGCAATCCTCGGATTAGGCCAAGTGAACTAAGCCTTGCAAGCAAGTCGAAGCTCAAATGTCCAAGTCTCCTATGCCACTTCCAAAGGTCAGAGGAAGAAGGTCCAGCCACAAGACAACGAGAAGTGCCAAAAGACTCCGAGAAATTCGCACGAAAGACTTTTCCAAAGGGCGAAATCAAACATACAAGATTGCCCTGAGGATCCAAAATACGACTGAGATTCGGTTTAAAACGAATCTCATAGTCGTCATCAAAGAGTTGCGAAACAGAAAGAAGGTTAAAATGCAAGTTAGAAACAAGAGCAACATCGCGCAACACAAAGTGCTCATTAACTCGCACCGACCCACGAGACAATACCTTACCTTTGCTATTGTCGCCGAAGGTTATGTACTCCTTTCCGGCAACAGGGCTAAGGCTGGAGAACCACTTGGCCTTTCCGGTCATGTGCCTCGAGCAACCGGAATCCACCAACCAAATGTCCTCCAACCGTTTTACCTACATCAATAAAAAGACATAGGGTGAGCATACGGTCCAACACTGGGGTTAGTGAAGTAGGAAGAATACCAGTGTTGGGCCGGCTGCTCAAAAGAACGGTTAGCAGAAAAACCATTCCTAGCACGTCTACGAGAGGAGCGATCACCACGTAGAGGAAAACGTGGTCCGCTATGGGAGGAGCGTCCATCGCGATACTCAAAACGCGGTGGGGGAAAACGCTCGACTACAAAGCCTCCGCCACGGGGTCCATAGCCTACAACTGCAGGCTCCCGCCAGGCACGCTCTCTATGAGGCCTAGGCCTAGCAACTTGAGGCACTGCGCCTCTAGGCCTAGCATCTCTCCTCGGAGCTCTCTGCTGCCTAGGCCTGGGAACTTGAGGTTCTGGACCTCTGGGCCTAGCTGCTCTCCTCGGAGCACTCCTCTGAACGTTCGGCACATGTACATCATGAAAAGGATGGTACATGTCCGTGTTGTTCATCTCCCTAGCACGGCGCGCCTCTCTCTTGCGCCTAAAGCAGAACTCGCTCAAGTGTCCATCTCTCCCACAGAAATCACAATGATACCTCACCGCACGCAAAGGGGGTTGTTGGTAATCATGGCTGTGGGTGTGGATCACTTTGCCCTTCTGCGGCAACTCCTCCTGGATAGGTGGCATTGTATCCAGCTTGTTCTTTAGGTGGTTGGGTTTGGGATGCCACACTTGGTTCTTGGGTGGAGCTCTCGGAGGTTCCTCAAACACCCCATCCTTGGTGGTAGGCTTGACGGGCTCTTTAGGTGGAAGCTTGGTAAGTTTGGGAGTAGTGGTGGAGTTGGGCTTCTCACTAGGATTCAGACCACTCGACTCTCCAATCTTCCCAAAAGCAGAAAGATCAACACCCTGAGCAAGACCTACACCAGAACCTCCAGCAGCTCGCTTAAATTGGGAGATCATCATCCCGAGCTGCGGTTCACTACAAGAGACCCATGACAAGATGGTCCGAAGGTATGTGTTTTCCTCCTCGGTTTGCATCTTGCCATGCTTGACATTCGCAATCTCCATCTCCAAACCCTCGCACAAAGCGCACTTGGACACACAAGTGCTACCTGAGTTGGCCTCCTCAAGAGACACAATCTTGGCATTCTTTTCTGCCAACTCAGATTGCAAGACAGGACAAGTCTTGCACGCACCCAACAGAGAAGGTCTAGCCTTCAGCTCATCCACCTCTCCTATCAACGCAGCATACTTACCTCTCAAAGTGAGAAGGTCAGTCATGTGTGTGCTGCACATCTCACACTCAACCTCCTCCGACACGACTACGGTGGACTTGGCAAACTCAAGCTCTCTCACCGTGTCCTCCCACTTCTGCCTAAACTCCTTGCGTTCTCTAGCGGCACGCCTAAGCAGCTTATCCTGACTAAGCAAGGCGGCGGTAAGCTTCTCATTCTCAGCAAAGAGTTCATCGTGGGTGAGGGATACCTGGGAGGTGTCGTCGCCGTCGTCGTCGTCCCGAGGGGTGTGCTCCAGCTTGCCGTTGACCTCATCACCAAGCGCCATGGTGCAGAAGCCATCGTCGTCGGCGAAGAAGCAGAGGCCGTTCAGCTTGTCCTCGATCCTCTTCTTCTTCTCAGACTCGTCATCGCTTGAGCAAGCGGAGTCGTCATCCGAGCCGTCGACGTCGCTGAGCGTGGCGAAGAACGCACGCTGCTCAGCCTGGGCCTTCTCCAAGTACTTCTTCTTGATGTACTCCTTGTCGAAGCCGCCCCTCCGCTTGTGCCTCGCGGGGACGTACTTCTCCTTGCGCTTGCCGGAGTCATACTTGTTCCCATGATCGCCCTTCCCAGATGTGTTCTTCTTCTTGGGACAGTTGGCGATGAAGTGGTCGGGGTCGCCGCACTCATAGCATCCTGAGCGTCCTCCTCCGCGGCGACGGTTCATGCGGTTGTTGTGAAACCGTGAGAACCGGTTGGCGAGCATCGCTAGCTCGTCATCCCCCAACGACTCAAGCTGGTCCTCTGTGACAGAAAAGAGAGACGAAAGAGCAAAACCTCCAGAGGGGTTAGAAGAGCCAGAAACCAAAGCCATAGTCGGGCCAGAAGGATTCGCATAAGAGGCCCTCGACATGGCGTCAATCTCACTAGACTTGAGCTTACTAAAGAGCTCGTCGCAAGTGAGGGTCTCATAGTTAGACGATTCGATGATCGCCTAGACCTTTGAGTCCCACACCGACCGATCAAGAGTGTGCAAAAGCTTCAAAGCCCTCTCATGATCGTCAAAAGGCAACAGCTCCTTGTTCGCTCTCATCTTGTTGACAATGACCTGAAAGCGAGCGAATAAACTCTCTATGCTCTCGCCAGGCATGTGTCGAAAGTTCTCATACTCCCACTTGTGCGACTCGTAGAGACGGGATTTGACTTGAGAGGTGCCCTCATGAAAGCGCATGAGGGTGTCCCAAATCTCCCGAGCCGTGGGGAGGTGAGAAACGCGATCAAACTCCGACATGCTCAAACAGGAGAACAAAGCGTTACGCGCCCGGCTATTGGCCTCGTGCTCATCTATCTGAAGCTGAGAGACACGAGCAGCCAGGACAACGTAATCGGCCCTGTTGCAAATCTCCCAAACAGAAGAGCCCATGCTCTGGAGATAGGCCGACATGCGTATCTTCCAATACGCATAGTTCGTCCCATCAAAGAACGGCGGTTTGCCCATGCCGCGATCCATGTCGCCTTCTGTGGATCTGGAACCGGCTAAGGTGGAAGATCCTCAACCTGCTCTGATACCAATTGAAGGACCGAGAAGCACTCAGAAAGCGACCAGAGGGGGGGTGAATGGGAGCTTCAAAATTTCCTTTCGGAAACTTGTAGCTACTGTCCCAAAAATCAACCCCAAAAACAAACCCTAGAGCTTGCTAGTGTCCACGACCCTAGATGTAGGGTGGATGCTTTCAAGAAGCACAGCGGGACACTACACAACTCTAGAAAGCCAACGCAAAAGACAGAAATCAAATCTGTCAACGAACGAGCGATCCGCGAATGAAACTGCGCAAGGCAGACTCGACCGGACTCTGGACTGCGTCCGGTCAGGGAGCACCGGACGTATCCGGTCGTCAGAAAACCAGTTTCGGACCTTACTGTTCGTGACCGGACTCTGGTGTACGGCGCGTCCGGTCAGGTCAGTAGCGTCCGGTCACAAGGACAAAGGCAAGTGAACAGTACGCGTTGTGCGTCCGGTCACGAGCGTCCGGTCGATGCTCAGAAACGCCCGCGACACATTCAACCACCAGACGCACTGCCCTAGCGTCCGGTCGTCCCGAGTTAGCGTCCGGTCACCCGCAGCAGCACAGTTTATCCACCGATTCAACTCGATCTCACCCAAAACAAATCCTCTAGGGATCAAACTTGGTGAGTAGAGTCACAAGGAGGATAGTGAGCTATCTCTAAGAGATCATGGCTCGAACCTATCTCCAAATCGATGAATCGAAGAATTTCGGGGGAAGGGAGAAAACTTGACCCGAGACAAAAATCGATCAATCTCCTAGACCGTGAGGTTAGAGGATAATTCCTTCGATGGAAAGAAGTGCCTCACGATCTAGAACAACTTGGTTCAAACGGTTTTGCAAAAGATGAACCGAGCAAAGAGATCAAGCGACGGAAAAATCGTGGAGAAAACGAGGAACGCGAAGAACACGACAAACTTGAATCAAAACGCGAATCGACACCACGATCTTGCAGCTGAAGCGCAAACACCCGCTACGACAAGGAGGTTACGGCCTCCTTTCCTCAAAATCAACAGTACACAGAGGCAAGTCTCTCTGCGGATCTCAGCTAGCTACAGCAGGGGATGGGAGAGCAGGAAACCCTAAGTGCGAAAGAGCAAATGACTGAGATAGGAAGGGAGGAGGGTGTCTCCCTCTACTTATCCTAATTCTAACCTAAGTCTAATTCCTACTCTACCCCTCTCTATTCTAATTACAGAGCGAACCAGCTAAACCCTAGGGTTATTCTGGACCAACTCGGTGGTAGGTGTATCCGACGGCCACGCCCACTCGACTTGAAGCGTTGCCTCGACGCAACCTCCAGATCGCCGCCACGTGCCGCCCTCGCTCTGCACCCCCGGTTTTGTGGCCCAAACCGGGAAACCAGCCTTTTCCAGCCAACCCCCGGTTTTGAGGCCCAAACCGGGAAACCAGCCCACCAGCTTCTGAGTTTTGAGGCCAAACTCAGCAAACCCTCAGCGCCCAGGTTTTGAGGCCCAAACCTAGAAACCGTCCTCAGCCCGAGTTTTGTGGCCAAACTCGGAAACCATCCGCACCCAGGTTTTGAGGCCCAAACCTGGAAACCGTCCACGCCCAGGTTTTGAGGCCCAAACCTGGAAACCGTCCATCCGATGGTTTTTCCCTGGCTCTACCACCAAACCGACGTCGTAGATGGGATGCACCTCCCGTGCACCCCGTCCACCGACACGTGTCCCCGAGTCTACGACTCAGGCAACACAAGATCGCATTTCTTCACTTGTCGTCGTCACAGGCTGCCAGCCACCACAGCTGATCCCCGGGCCTCTGGTCCCTCAGTCGAAGCCTCACGTCCGCCCTTCACCGCTCGGTACCTCGGCATGGCACGTCCGCCGCACGGCACGCCCATCCTTCACCGCACCCGGTCCGTCAGCACGGCACGTCTCAACTTGACCTTCACCTCGCCGTCGATCACTGTATCCGGGCTCGACACCTGCACAACACAAGCCAAAGAACATGCACATCATCCCAGTTGACAATCACTCAACACTCAGAGACCCGGCATACACCCATGTATCCGCACATTTATGAAGCCATTTAAAAATACACTTTTCACATCCATTTGATATAATTTAATGTCATGATGTGATGCATATGCAAGGAGGATACGAATGGCTTCGAGTCTTGCAACCGGTGCAAAGGTCTCTCCAAAATCCAAGCCTTCAACTTGAGAGAACCCCTTTGCAACTAGCCTTGCCTTGTTTCTAACAACCTTGCCTTGATCATCTTGTTTGTTTCTAAACACCCATTTTGTTCCAATGACTCTTGCGCCTTTAGGTCGCTCTTCAAGTGTCCAAACTTGGTTGCGGGTGAAGTTGTTTAATTCTTCATGCATAGCATTCACCCAGTCCGGATCACCTAGAGCTTCATCTACAATGGTAGGCTCAACAAGAGACACAAAGGAGTGATGTTCAATAAATAAAGCAAGTTTTTGAGATCGAGTCATTACACCCCTTGTTGGACTCCCTATGATGAGATCTTGAGTATGAGCTTGTAGTAGAGGAGTAGTCCTTTGATCAACCACTTGAGGAGCCGCTTGTGGAGCATCAACATCTTGAGCTTGTACCACCATTTGATCATGGGAGACATGAGTATCTTCAAATGGATCCTTCCCATCTTTGTCATCAACAAGTGGTACATTGGATGAGGATGGCTTGTCAATGACTTGCACATCATCATCATCATCTTTAGGCTTGATGGCTCCAACCGGCATGTTCTTCATTGCTTCCCTCAATGGTTCATCACCTACATCATCAAGATTTTCATGCTCTCCTTGAGAGCCATTAGATTCATCGAATTCCACATCATATGTTTCTTCTACCATCCCGGTGGCATGGTTGAATACTCGATATGCTTTGGACTTCAATGAGTAACCAACAAGAAAACCAATATCACATCGGCGTTGAAACTTCCCTAGGTGTTGGCGCTTCTTGTAGATGTAGCATTTGCACCCAAACACTCTAAAGAATGATATATCCGGCTTCTTGTTGTTGAGTAGCTCATAGGGGGTCTTGCCAAGGAGACGATGAGGGAACAACCGGTTTGATGCATAGCAAGCGGTGTTGATTGCTTCCACCCAAAATCTTTCCGGTGTAGTGTACTCATCTAGCATTGTCCTTGCTAGGGTGATTAGTGTCCGGTTCTTCCTCTCAACTACCCCATTTTGTTGTGGTGTATATGTTGCGGAGACTTCATGCTTGATCCCAACTTCATCACTATACTCTTCAATATGGGTGTTGTCAAATTCTCTTCCATTATCACTTCTAATCTTTTTGATCTTCAAGTCAAACTCATTTTGGGCTCTCTTGGCAAACTTCTTGAATGAAGGGGTTGCTTCGGATTTGTCATGAAGAAAGAATACCCAAGTGTATCTTGAATAATCATCAACAATCACTAGGCAATAGAGATTTCCACCCAAGCTAGCATATGTAGTTGGCCCAAATAGATCCATGTGAAGTAGTTCCAACTCTCTTGATGTTGATACAAAGGCTTTGGTTGGATGAGTGTTTGCAACTTGCTTGCCGGCTTGACATGCACTACACAATTTGTCCTTCTCAAATCTGACATCCTTCATGCCTCTAACCAAATCCTTCTTCAATAGCTTGTTGAGAGTGTTCATTCCCACATGAGCCAATCTTCTATGTCATAGCCAACCAAGTGATTGCTTAGTGAACAAACATGTCTTCAAGTTGGCATCTTCGGAGGTGAAATCCACTAGATAGAGATTGTTGTATCTAAAGCCCTTGAATATCACTTGTGTATCATCTTTCTTGGTCACAACCACTTCCTTGTCGGTGAACAAACATTGAAAGCCAAGATCACATAGTTGCCCAACGGATAGCAAGTTGAAGCTCAATGATGCAACTAGAAGTACATTGGAGATGGTATGATCATTTGAAATTGCCACTTTGCCCAATCCCTTGACATTGCCCTTTGAGTTGTCACCAAATATAATCTTTTCTTGGTCATTGACATTCTCTTCTAGTGAGGTGAACATCCGGGGATCACCGGTCATATGTTGTGTGCAACCACTATCAATCACCCAATGAGATCCACCGGTCTTGTAGTTCACCTACACACACAAGAAATCAAGCTTGAGCTTTTGGGACCCAAACTTGTTGCGGTCCCTTAACCTTCTCTACTAGTGACTTTGCAACCCAAATTTGCTTTGGCCTATTCTTGTTAGGAGGCCCCATGAACATGACTTTCATCTTGCCACTAGAGTCTTGTCTAAGCATGTAGTGAGCATTGAAAGCAAAGGGCCTAGCATGCTTGGGCAAGGGTGTAGGTTTAGGCTCTTCACAATCATGAGCAAAGTGTCCTTCCTTTCCACACTCATAGCATCTTCTAATCTTCTTCTTCTTTGGCTTAGTGATGCTTTTGCGTTGCTTCATCTTCTCTTCAAGGAAGCCAATACCATTTCTATTTGTCTTCATCACGGTGTTCATGAGTAGCTCACTTTGAAGACATTGCCCCTTGGTGAATTTCTTCAACCCGGTGGTGAGGTGCTCCTTCTCTTTCTTGAGCTTGTTATTCTCTTGTTGGAGCTCTAATTGAGATGGTGTCATCTTGTAATCTCTCTCCATCTTCAATCTCTTGTTCTCTTCTTTTAGCATGTCTAGCTCAAGTGACATGCTATAATCATCATCTTGGGTCTCAACAATGACTTGCTTTGTGGTTGCAAGTTTCTCTAGATCAACCTTGAGCTTTGCATTCTCATTCTTGATCTTGACATAATCATCATAGTGATCGGCCACAACCACATTCTTGCCCTTGCCACTAGCTCTTTGCTCATCATGCTCACTAACCAAGTCCTCACAAGATGTTGCTATGTCACACTTAACAACAAGGTTAGGAGCATCATGTGTCTCATGTGAAAGCATATCATAAGCAACGGTGAGAGTATCATAGTCAACTTTCACTTGAGTGTATTGTTCTTTGAGCAAAGCATAACTAGTGGTAAAGTCACTATGCACCTTATCAAGTTTTTCATTTTTAGCTTTGAGCTCCTTGTTAGAGGACTTGAGCTCCTTGATGGATGATGACATAGTAGCAAGTTCATCTTTTAGCTTATCACTAGCATGAATAGCATGATCATATTTCTCAACAAGAGATTCATTTTCATCAACAAGCTTTTCATTTTTAGCTCTAGTCTTTCTTATGATTTTAGAGTAGTTGTTTAGCAATTTAACAAGCTCATCATAAGTGGGTGCCTCAAATTCACCATCACTATCACTATCACTATCACTAGAGTCATCATCGCTTTGTACCTTTCGATCACCTTTAGCCATGAGGCATAGGTGTGTAGATGATGATGGTGACGGTGGTGGTGGTGGTGTAGAGGAGCCAATGACTAGAGCGGCCACCTTCTCCTTCTCATCATCACTATCTTCATCGGATGAGCCACCGGAGGAGTCAATGTCGGTGAGCCAATCACCAACAATGTATGCTTTACCACCTTTCTTGTGGTATTGCTTCTTCTTGCCATCTCTCTTCTTGTAGGGCTTGTCGTTCTTCTTCTCATCTTCACTTGATGAGTCATACTTTTTGCCCTTATTCTTGTTCTTGTAGTTGTCCTTCTTGGGCTTGGTGCATTGGTGGGCTAGATGGCCAAGCTCACCGCAATTGTAGCAATCCATTTCGGAGATTGGCCTCCTCTTGCTACTTGTGAAGAATTTCTTCTTTCTTGAGTCAAAGTTGACTCCATTTTTGTGAAGCTTCTTCAACATCTTGGTGGTCTTCCTCACCATGAGAGCGATGTTGGAATCATCCTCTTCATCACTTGAGCTCTCATGATGCACCTCAATAGCCTTTGACTTGCCCTTCTTGTCATGGCTTTCTTTGAAGGCCAAGTCCTTCTTCTTGTCGGTGGAAGAACCACCACTTGGTGTGATGTGCATGTACATCTCATGGGCATTGATCTTTCCCAAGATTTGAGTTGGTGTAGTGGTGGAAAGATCGCCTTGATGTAGCACCGTCACAATGTGTCCATATTTCTCAATTGGGAGGACACAAAGGATCTTCCTCACAACATCGGATGGTTGCATTTGTGTGAGGCCAAGTCCATTGAGTTCTTCTACAAGAACATTCAAGCGTGAGTACATTTCATTTGCACTTTCATTAGCATGCATATCAAATGAATGAAGCTTTTGCATAACTAGATGATATCTCTCCTCACGCTCACTCTTGGTTCCCTCATGGAGAGCACAAATGTTATCCCATAGATCTTGGGCATTTTTGTGGTTACGGACGCGGTTGAACACATCCTTGCAAATGCCTCTAAATAGAATGTTTTTGGCTTTTGCATTCCACTTCTCATTCTCTTCCTCATGTGGCGTGAGGCTAGTGCCCTCCTTGGGTTTGGGGAACCCGGTTATGGCGGCTTCGCGGCATTTAACATCAACCGCTTCTAGGTACAACACCATACGAATTTTCCAATATGGAAAGTCCTCTCCCTCGAACATGGGAGGTGGTCCATCACCTCCGGACATCTTAACTCTAGGCGGTTAAGCCTAAATCGAGAGCACGAGGCTCCAATACCAATTGAAAGGATCAAGATGCCCAAGAGGGGGGGGTGAATTGGGCTTTTCTAAAACTTTTGCAAGAATAAAACCTATCAAGCCCCAATTAACCCCCTAGTGCCTAGAAGTGTGTTTCTCTTTACTCTACCGCACAAAAGACCAAGTGTATGCCACTCCTACTCTAGCAAAGCAATTCAATAGTGAATGAACAACAAGTAATAATGTGGAATTGAATTGCTTGAAAGTAAATGCGTAGGTAAAGGAGTAGAGATGACACGACGATCTTTTTGCCGAGGTATCGAGGTGTCGGCACACCCCCCTAGTCCTCGTTGGAGCACCCGCGCAAGGGTATCGCTCCCCCTTGATCCGCGCAAGGATCAAGTGCTCACTATGAGCTGATTCTTCGCCGCTCCAGCCCGGTGAATCGCTCACTACCGGTCACAAGCTTGCTTGGGTTATCCACAATGCCACCGGATGCTCTCCAAGCTTCACGATCGCCACCAAGCCGTCTAGGTGATGCCGATCACCAAGAGTAACAAGCTGGAACTCTCACTTGACCGACATAAGGCCAAAGAGATGGATGGATGCACACTTGCTACTCAATTCTCACTAGGAGGTGTCTAATTCTCACAATTAGCAAATCACTCAACCTCACTAGGGCTCTTGCACTATCTCACACTCACAATGTGTCTCTCAGCAGATGGAAGTGGCAAGAACACTCAAATGGATGGAGGGAAGGAGTATAAATACTCCCCCAACCGGCCATCCAAAAACTGCACAAGACAGGGTTTCTGCGGGGGCATCGGACGCTCTGATGCCTGGCATCGGACGCGCCGATGACCTCGACCAACGGTCGACTGTACCCTCTTGTCAGACCTGTTAAAGGGACATCGGGCAGCGTCCGGTGCTACCACATCGGACGCGTCCGATGTGGTTTTACCCTCTCTGGAACCTCTCTGGATGGCCATCGGACGCTGGCCCTCAGCGTCCGATACCAGCGTCCGATGCTACCTCCAGTTCACGCGCTCGTGAACAGTGGCACGGACGCGTCCGATGTGAACACATCGGCGCGTCTGATGCAACGCTCCAGACTAAACCCTAGTCGGGGTGAGCATCGGACTGGCCAGCGTCCGATGCCCATTACAAGGGCAGACTCAACTCGGATCGCGACGCGGCCTAAACGACTTTTGATCCTCTCGACTTAAGGCATCTCTCTGAGCTACCTAGGGCTATGAAATAACAAGTGTGCACCACACCTACCTCAATAGACTCATCTAGGTCAAGCTACTGATTCACGCTCCCCTTTATAGTACGGCCAAAGGAAAAACAAAGACCTAAGACTACCTAAGTGTCCTCCAACACCATATGACACTTAGCCTAGTCTACCACCGTCTTCGTCGTCCGTCCTTTGAAAACCGAAACGATATCCATCGCCAGGGGACATGAACTTCATATGCCCGTATCGTCGCCATTACCGTGACCTAACTCAATCCTGTTTCTGCAAAACACACGTTAGTCACACTAATCTTGTGTTTCATCCAATCACCGAAACCCACTAGGGGCCAAGATGCGTTCAAACACATTTCCCGCATTCTCCGAGCCTCGACCCTGTCCGCGCAGGCCTCGACCGCCTCCTCGAGCAGGACTCCATCAAGACTGGTCAACACTCCAACAACTCCCGACGCGACATCCCCAACATCCCGCACGCCTGCGCATGGGCACTAACGTAATCAGTATCGCCACGCCACCACCGGGACAACCGCGACATCACGGCGCACGTCGCTACAGGGCGGGCCCATTCCCAGGGTGTACGCCTCTACAGCAGCGCCGACATGATCGGCATCGCCTCGCCAACGTCATCGCCTACGACAGCCCTAAGACTCGTGTAACCCCGTGCCTCGCCTTCGCCTATAAAAGAGGACACCAGGGCTTAGGAAAGGGCGGGCGACACAAGGCCACGATACGTTGCGACACACAATGCACAAACTCTCAAACTCTCTGACTCTCAGCTCTCAAACCGCCATAGCCTAGGACTCCAGAGCCCGGTTCTCTAGTTTTAGCTCCTTCACACCCCGCGTTCTCTCTCGCGCTTGTATCTGCCCCTGTACAAGCACTTCGGTGCAGGATAATACAAACTCTCTTCCCCCGCTGGACGTAGGGCCTTCTCTTGCCCGAACCAGGATAAATCGTCTGTATTCTTCTTGCATCACCATCCAGATTAGGAAGCACACACTCACAAATTCACTCGTTGGTGTTGACCTCCCGGGTTCCGAACACCGACAGTGATTTATCATCTCATTTGCATTTCTAGGCACGGGCTTCAAACCAAACACATTTTCCTCTAGCTTGCCTCACCAGGCAAAAAACATCAACTTTTCAGGCAAATCTCAGGCAATATTTTTTGCCAGGCAAACTAGCTAGGACACCAACCAAACAGGCCCTACTGCACCAAACCAAAATGCCTGGCTGCCAGATTGGCCACGAATGTTGTAGTACTCCCTCCGTCCCTGAAAGAATCAATTTCTAGAGTTGTCTTAAGTCAAACTTTTTGAACTTTGACCAAATTTCTAGAAAAAACTATCAAGATTGATGGTATCAAATTCATATCATTAGATATATCATAGAATATATTTTCATAATATGTCTATTTTATATTATAGATGTTATTATTCTTTTCTATAAAGTTAGTCAAAGTTTAAAAAGTTTGACCGACACGGATCCTAGGAATTGCTTCTTTCAGGGACAGAGGGAGTATTACATTATTGCGATAAGCATGACAACCACAAGTCTGTGTCGAATGTCAAGGACTATAGTATATACTCCTACTCCTATTTTACTAGTACTCCCTCCATATACGAAATATAAGTCCTTTTGGACAAGGTTTGAGTCAAACATTAGGAATATAAATCATGAATAACTTTAAAATTGTTGAGTTTAGAGGTAAAAATCATATAAATAAATTTGTCTTAAAAAATATTTTCATAAATAAATAAATATATATATACTATTTTACAATAAATATTTTTAAAGGAACAAGTGGTCAAAGTTATGCTTTAGAGACCGTGTCGCTGTTATAAAGGACTTCTATTTACTATATGGAGGAAATACGTACTTGGAGTACGTTAATATGGAGTTATGGACTTCGAGAATGCTGCTAGACACTTACTCCCTCTGTCCCTGAAAAAAGCAATTCCTAGGATCCGTGCCGGTCAAACTTTTTAAACTTTGACTAACTTTATAGAAAAGAATAATAACATCTATGATATAAAATAGACATATTATGAAAATATATTCTATGATATATCTAATGATATGAATTTGGTACCATCAATCTTGATAGTTTTTTCTAGAAATTCGGTCAAAGTTCAAAAAGTTTGACTTAAGACAACTCTATAAATTGATTCTTTCAGGGACGGAGGGAGTACATGGAGTCTATGCAAAAGCTACATGTGAAAATGTCTTCGTTACCATTAACTCTGATTTTTTTAACACCTAGTAACAAGCTAGTCGCGTTTTTTGACAGTGTTTTGATTGGTGGCTTTGTCTTCTTGAGCGTTGGGATGCACTACAAATCAACGTGCAGATTGTTTTTTTGCATGTTCAGGGTCGTAGTACTTGGATTCTGTCATCAGACCTTTAATTGCAGTGCATAATGGTCAATGGACGTTGCTACTATATAAGTTTTGGCTCCTCTAGTTTGATTCGGAGGCCTTAGAGCAACTCTAGGAGACTCAATATCATTCCTAATTATATTTTGATAGAAAAATATTGTGAAATAACTTCTCTAAGTAGTTATCCAATATAGCCGTCTGAAAGCCCTAGTTTGATTTTGGTTAATTGATGAAACCTAGTTGGTCTAATCCTATTGCTAAGCATGTGTGTAGCTAATGAGAAAGCAATACGACCAAGCCTTTGATGGAGCTAGCTAGATGGCGACCATGTTGGATGGTGACGGCCACAAGTTCTCAAGTGATCAAATGCTCTGTCTTCGGTGAAATGGAAAAGGGAAAGATGTCAGTGCTCAAGTTGAGACTTTAGTTTTATCTTTTTCTTGAGTGATAGGCAAGCCGGACTATCAAGAGGGATACATTTGAGGCTAGCTAGATGTGAAGAAAAGTGCTCATGACGTCTAAATTCTAGCGGTTGAGAGACAGCACGCACTCACGAACACATAGAGGTTTTCTGGGTATGGTCGGTAGTACCGACCAAGGGAGTCAGTAGTACCGCCCAAGGGTGCTGTGTGCAATGCTCTCTGGATTGGGTCTCAGTTGACCTAGCGGTGGTACCGATATAGAGTTGGTACTACCGGGCTCGGTAGTACTGACCCTCAGGTCAGTAGTACCGAGGATCCAGGACGTTTTACACCCTCTCTGTGTTGGGACTGAGTTGGCCTGGCGGTTGTACCGCCATAGGGTCGGTAGTACCAACCCTCGGTAGTACCGACACCCTGGTCGGTAGTACCATGGTCAGCAGGTGTTTCGAGATGCTCTCTGTGTAGGTTTGAGTTTGGCCTGTCGGTAGTACCGCCATAAGGCCGGTACTACCGACCACCGGTGGTACCGACCAGGGGTCGGTGGTTCCATCGGGTCAACGGTTGATGTAACGGCTGTTTTTAATGCAGTCGGTACTACCGACCCAGGGGGGTCGGTACTACCGACCGTGGCGCAGACGTGACTGGTATATATAGCCGCTCGGCCGGCTTCTATCTGTCACCTCTCCCATTCGCCTGACCTAAGAAAAGAAAAGGAGCTCCCAAGTGTTGACTAAGCTCCTCTCTCTCCCCCTTTGATTCTAGAGTGAATCTCTTGCAAGCTTTGTGCTAGGGAAGTGAGATTAGAGAGTGAGAAGCATCGATCTACGTCTTGAGCACTTGGATCCTACATCTTTTCGGCTTGATTTGTGTTCTTTACTCTTGGGTTCTTGGAACCCTAGCCGGTTAGGTGTTCTTCGGTTGTTGCCCGTGATTGACTCATTTGTGAGGGCACTCCGAAGTGTTTGTATTACCCTCGTGATTCTTAGTGAAGAAACTCAACTAGCCTTTGTGGTTGCTTGAGTGAGGCAAGGAGGTGAAAAAGACTCCGACCTTAGTGGTCACCTCAACAACGAGGACGTAGGCACTTCTTAGTGAAGCGACCGAACCTCGGGATAAATCTTGTGTCGCGTGTGCTTGTTGGATTCACTTCTTCGATTATTTCGTTTGCACTCATGTTCTTCGTGTTCTTCCTCCCTCCTCTCTCATTCTTAGGTGTGGGAAGGCTCGATCTACACTTTGGGGGAGGAGCCACTACTTGGATAAGGTATAAACTTCATCTACATCTCATAGGAAATCTTTGGTATAAGCTAGATTCAATTTTGCATCTCGTTCATCCTGATTTCGTAGTTGCTCCTAGGTTGTCGGTAGTACCGACCCTTGGAGCCGGTAGTACCGGCCCCTATAGTCGGTAGTACCGACTGTGCGATGTGATATACTTTTTGAGCTTTGAGTTTCAGGATTCTAGATTTTTAAATAGGCTATTCACCCCCCCTCTAGCCATTCAGACCTTTCAAGTGGTATCGGAGCTAAGTCACCGTTTGTTTAAGGATTTACAACCTCCGGTGTTACAATGGCTCAAATCAACTATATGGGGAAGCCACCACATTTTGACGGCACCAACTTCGATTGTTGGAAGCGGAAGATGTGCGCGTTCTCAAGAGGCATGAATAGGAAGATTTAGGATGTGATCGAGCATGACTTTGCCGTGATTGACACCACCGATCCTACCCCAAGAGAAGAAGAGAAGCTTCAATGGAATGATGTGACAATCAACATTTTCTATGAAGCATTTGACATCAAAGTCTTTGAGCAAATCAAGAATCTTGAAAGAGCAAGTGAAATATGGGAGAGATTGGAAGAAACATATGAAGGCACCAAGGTCGTGAAGAGTGCCAAGTTTTACATTCTTAAAGATAAGCTTGCTACTTTCAAAATGCTAGATGATGAGAGCATACCGGAGATGTTTCACCGGTTGCAAGTCATTATCAATGACTTGAAGGCTTTGGGTGAGAAGGTGGAGGACAAGGACTTTTCCCACAAGTTCTTGAGATGCTTACCTCCTAGGTTTGATACCTTGGTGACAATCCTTGTGAGGGAAGGATTGGATACGGTAACCCCAAACCAAGTACTAGGTGATGTGGTCACTCAAGACACATACCGTGTGGAACGGGATGGGGGAGCCCAAGAGGAAGAGAAGAAGAAGATTGTCGTGTTCAAGGCGTCATCCTCCAAGAGCAATAGCAAGGGCAAAGCAAAGAAAGAGGAAAGCGACGATGAAGCTAGCACAAGCGAAAATGAGTTGGATGATGAAGTTCTAGCTCTTTTTTGTCAAGAAGTTTGGCAAGTTCATGAAGAAGAAGAGCTTTCGGGCAAGAAAGAGAAGAGATACAACCAAGAGCTCAACTAGAAGGTGCTATAGATGCAAGAGCAAGGATCACTTCATTGCGGATTGTCCATATTCTAGTGATGAAGATGATGATCACAAGAAGAGCAAGAAGAAAGACAAGAAAGAAAAGAAGGAACAGGAAGAGAAGAAGAAGGAAAAGAAGAAGGGTGGATCCTATGTTGTGACATGGGATAGTGATGCTTCCTCAAGTGATGATGATGACTCTAGTGATGATGAGAGGAAGACCACCAAGAAGAAGGCTATGGCTAGTCTTGCTGTCTCAAGCAAGCCTTCTATCTTCAACACTCCATCGACGTGCTTCATGGCTAAGGCCACTAAGGTATCATCCGATGAGAGTGAGATTCAGAGTGATGATGATGAGGAGTACTCAAAGGAGGACCTCATAAGCATGCTACAAGATGCTCACTCTTACATTGAGACTAAGAGGAAGGAGTGCAAAGAATTGCGCAAAGCCAACAAGGCTCTTGAGAAATCCTTTGATGAACTCAAGTCCACTCATGAGAGGCTAGAGGAAGCCCATGAGAAGCTTGATCAAGCTCACACTAGGCTTAAGGAATCCCACTCCTCCCTCCTTAATCAAAATAAGATTGAGGATGTTGTAGAGACATTCCATGTAGGAGTAACTTGTGATATACTTGATGAATCTTTTTATACTCCTATTATTGTTGTTCCCACCAATGCATCATCATCATCTAGCTCAACTAAAATGCCTACTTCTACTACTTGTGATTCATCATTAATAGTAGAAAATAAGAACCTTAAGAACAAGGTTAAAGAGCTCACTCATGCCTTATGCAATGCCTATGGTGGAGATGCTCGCTTGCTTAAGTGCTTGGGTAGCCAAAGGTGTCCACTCAACAAGGAGGGACTTGGCTATACCCCCAAGAAGGGCAAGGCAGCTTTTGCTCCTCACAAGACATGTTTTGTGAAGAGCAACGGTCGGTTTTGCAATAGATGCAAGCAATCCGGGTATATAGAGCAACATTGCTTTAACAAGAATAAAAACAAGAAGCATGCACATGTTACATCTATTCGCTTTGATTCTTGTTATATGCTTACTAAGGGCACTAATGGCGTAAAGGCTAAGTACATTGGTGCACCCATGGTTGGCCCAAAGAAGAAGGCAATTTGGGTGCCTAAGAGCTTGGTTACTAACCTTGGAGGACCCAAAAAGATTTGAGTACCTAAAAAGAATTGATCCTTTTTGTAGGTTATTTACAAAGCCGAAGGAAGGCATTGGGTGCTTGATAGTGGGTGCACTCAACACATGAACGGAGATGGTAGAATGTTCAAATCAATCAACACTAGTGGCAATGATCATGCAAATGCTATCACATTTGGTGACAACAAGAAAGGCAAGGTCAAAGGCTTGGGCAAGATTGCAATATCCAATGACTTGAGCATCTCCAATGTGCTATTGGTGGAATCTCTCAACTTCAACTTGTTGTCAGTGGCACAATTATGTGATTTGGGATTCAAATGCATATTTGGTGTTGATGATGTGGAGATTGTGAGTGTTGATGGAAGTGATGTGATCTTCAAAGGTTTTAGATATGAGAATCTCTATTTGGTGGACTTTGATGCTAGTGAAGCTCAATTGACAACATGCTTATTCACCAAATCAAGTATGGGTTGGCTTTGGCATAGGCGCTTGGGACATGTTGGAATGAAGCAACTAAAGAGACTAGTGAAGCATGACATGGTGAGAGGGCTAAAAGATGTACACTTTGAGGAGGACAAGCTATGCAGTGCATGCCAAATGGGAAAGCAAGTTGGAAACACACATCCTAACAAAGGAATGATGAGCACTACACATGCACTTGAGTTGTTGCACATGGAATTGTTTGGACCAACCACATATGCAAGTATTGGGGGAAACAAGTATGGATTTGTGATAGTGGATGACTATACAAGATACACATGGGTCTTCTTTCTCGTTGACAAGAGTGAAGTGTTTGGCACTTTCAAAACCTTTGTCAAGAGAAGTCAAAATGAGTTTGATAGAAGAATCAAGAAAGTGAGAAGTGACAATGGAAGTGAGTTTAGAAACACAAGAGTTGATGAGCTATTTGATGAGTTTGGAATCAAGCATCAATTCTCGTCCAAGTACACTCCACAATCCAATGGGATAGTTGAAAGGAAGAATAGGACACTCATTGATATGTCAAGATCTATGCTTAGTGAATACAATGTGAGTGATTCCTTTTGGGCCGAAGCAATCAACACGACTTGCTACTATAGCAACCGACTCTATTGTCACCCTCTATTGTAGAAGACACCATATGAGCTCCTCAATGATAGAAAGCCCAACATTGCTTACTTTTGGGTCTTTGGGTGCAAATGTTACATATTGAAGAAGGGCACAAAACTTCGAAAGTTTGAGAAGAAATGTGATGAAGGGTTACTTCTTGGTTACTCCACTACAAGCAAAGCCTATAGAGTGTGGAAGAACACAACAACAATAGTTGAAGAAGTCCATGATGTTGAGTTTGATGAAACCAATGGCTCTCATGAAGAACAAGACAATCTAGATGATGTGAGAGGAACACAATTGGTGGAAGCTATGAAGAACATGGACATTGGTGATATAAGGCCAAAGCAAGTGATTGATGTTGAAGATGTCAAAGATCAAGTGCTCTCTCCTCCAACCATGCATGGCAATGATGTTGCAAGCTCTAGTGGTTCTCATGATCAACAAGATACTAGTAGCTCTCAAGTCGCTCATCCAAGTGCAAGTGCTCAACCACAACAAGTGCTCCAACCAACACATATTGCAAGAGATCATCCTTTAGATCAAATTGTTGGTGATATAAAAGAGGTGTGCAAACTAGATCAAGATTGGTTTCATTTTATGAACACTACTCATTTGTGTCATCTATTGAGCCAACCAAGATTGATGAAGCCTTGATGGATGTTGATTGGGTAAATGCAATGCATGAAGAGTTAAACAACTTTACCCGCAATGATGTTTGGGAGTTAGTGGAAAGACCAAAGGACACAAATGTTATTGGTACAAGATGGGTCTTCCGGAACAAGCAAGATGAGAATGGCATTGTTGTAAGGAACAAGGCAAGTGTTGACGCTCACTAATGCTCATAATTAACCATCAACTATTGCATGAAATGACACTAAATGAATTACAAAGCATAGTTGTAGGGTTTGAAACTAACAAGTTCCACGAGTTTTGGTGCTCTCACTTGTTTTGTAGGATATCAATATTTCACCATATAAAAGTATCTCAAGTGATGAATTGGAGTGCACCATTGCGAAGAGCTCGTCGAGACGATCGAAACAGACATATCATTTGCTATATTCGGAGTCCCGGATGAAAAGATATTAATTTCGCGACGAAATCTGCAAAACAAGGATCTAGAAGACACCAGAAGACACCACGAGGCGGCCCACCACGTGGGCCCACTGGGCCAGACCGACCGGTCCCACTTGGAGACCAACCGGTCGGCCACGGAGTCCGTTTCGCCTCCGCCTTCTGGAACCTTCTTCCACCGCCTCCTAGGATGCATCTCCACCGTCCCTAAAGTCGGTTTGATCCAACGGTGGGCGATAAACGTGACGCGGATCGATGACATGGTGATTCCTTGCCCCCTACTCCACCTCGGGCTATATAAGCAAGCCAAGGGGCGCCCCCAAGAGCATCTCCATCTTCATTATTCATCTCCACATCAGAAACTAGGGTTTCAATTAGAAGTAGAGGTCCCTCTAGATGAATCTCTTCTAGTTCATCTAGAATTAGATCTAGTTCTAGTTCGTCTAGTTCTAGTTCTAGTTGTCTAGTTCATCTAGTTGTAATTAGAGATTGGATTAGAGAGAGAAGGAGAGAGCTAAGGAGGAGTCGGATCTGTCGGATCTTCCTCAACATTGTATTGGTGCAGCATCTGGTTCGTCTTCAAGTAATCTCCAGGTTCTTCATTTACTAGTTCTAAGTATTATATTTAATTTCAGTTCTTGCTTTATTTTATTTACTGGATCTCCGCTTGTATTGAGTGCTCTAATTATCTGCAGTGATTAGAGTAGTAAGCATTAGTGTAGACTTGGTGTCTAGACTACGGTTTACCTGAGTTTGCACCCAATCCTCCGGATAGTTGTGGTAGCTACATGGGTGACAACTTTGTAGATTGTTATAATCCACCACGTTAGCATTGGTGTTTTCGTAGAGCTTTTTGGCAGCCTTCTCCCGATTACCCTTTTCCCAGTCTTTTTCGAGAATCGGAAAGGTAATGTTGCTCCAAAGTAAGTAAAGTATAGTAAGCCTTTGATTAGATAGACCCGCTTAGAAAACCCTATATCTCTCTCTAACCACATTACCATTATTTTCTTGGACATTCTTAATTCTTCTAGTACACTTCACGTTCCCCATGGAAATCGATACCCTGGAATACTCTCGGGTGAAAGCTACATCGGTATCCGTGCGCTTGCGGATTATTCTGTGTGCGTTTAAAATACCCAACAAGCTTTCTAGCGTCGTTGCCGGGGACAGAGTTTATCTCTACTCTTAGTGGCGATGCTAGTAAGTGTCAACAAGCTTTCTGGCGCCGTTGCCGGGGAACGGTAGTTGTTCTAGAATTGAGCCAAGTTCGTTTGTGTTTCTTTTCTTTTACCACCTTTTTCTTATCACCACCTTTACCTCACCACCACACTTCTTACCACATGGATTTCACTCCTATCTTAAAATTCTTTGCTCCAAAGGGTGACTTGTTGGAGCCTCCACCATCATCACACCCCATTCATATAGATGGCTATGAGCTACGCCCTGCTCTTATAGCCATGGTTCGGGAAAAAGCCTTCTCTGGATCAGAAGACGAAGATCCATACACCCACCTTAGGGAATTTGAGCAATTGTGTTCTTGTCGGACTATTGCTGGCATGACACAAGAGACCATAAAATGGAAACTATTCCCGTTCTCCCTTTTAGGAAGAGCGAGAAAATGGTATAATCATTTCGTAAGGGGCGTAAATGGAAATTGGGATGAACTTCGGGACAACTTTTGTCTTGCTTTCTTCCCTCTTTTCCGAATCTCTGATCTTAGAATCGAAATTCTTACATTCAAACAAAAAGAGAAGGAGACGCTAGGAGCAGCTTGGGCTAGGTTCAAACACCTTACCAATTCTAGCCCAAACCTTTCCTTGCCAGACCATGTGCTACACTTTCACTTTTATTGTGGTCCTGACAAGGAAGCTGCTCTACATCTCGATTTAGCTTTTGGAGGATCATTCTCACATAAACTTGTTAGTGAAGGAGGAGACATCCTAAATAAAATCCTTGAAGACACTCCTTACACTAGCATTTTTGACGAATTCCTAGAAGAAGAAGTCGAGCTCAACCCCGACCAACATGAGGAGGAACACACAACTGAATTTGAAATTCCTTCAAATCCTTCCAATTTGGTTGTCACAGAACCTTCTCTAGAGAAAACACCCTACACTTTAGAAAATGATGAACCCTATCCTTCCGTGTTCTTCTCTGAAAACGAGGAGGATGATATCAAAGAGCATGGAAGCTACTTCATAAACACCTCTTTAAATCCATGCTCATATGAAACATCTCCTGATTCAATTGGTCTGTCTAACATTGCCACACTCGAGATTTTCAACCCCCTCACGCTTTCTGTTTACAAAAACTTCAAAAGGGTGGTTGTCGATGCATATGTTTATCACAAATTTTGTAGATCTCGTTGTGCTCTTAAGTTGGTGTTGGAGGGGAAACTGTCGCGGAACCGTCCTGATTATAAGAGCTCAAGTACCGTCTTTGTCAATTTCGTCTGACATCGACTCATACTTGAACCCATATAACCCCGGTAGTCCGGAAATCTCGAAGGATTTCAACATCGTACAACATTCAGGATCGCATCGTTCAAGTATTACATTCGGAAGGAGACAACACTGATAAACGAAACCAAATTTAAACATCAGAGTGCGAAATTCGAACAGAGTTATTACAATACCGAAATCGAAAGTGCGGAAGCTTAAATAAGTTTTGAAACACGACCACCACACATGTGGTCCAAATAAAACATTGTTTGATACTTAACCCAACACAACTCACTCTTCCTTTTTCAGATAGTGTGCCACTAGGAGTCTCAGTCCGGCAAAAGAGAAAGGGAAGCTTCTTGACGACCCTGCCCTGGGCCTACTCCTCATCACCCTCCACCGGGTAGAGGCAATGCTTACAATAGCCATAGTACACCTAGCCATCTGCAACAAACGGGATAAACCCTGAGTACGGGAATGTACTCAGCTAGACTTACCCGTCCAACTGAAAATAAAGACATCAAGGGTATGCAAGGCTTTTGGTGGAGCTGGGATCATTTAGTTGCGAAAAGCTCAAAATTTGAGAGAAGGAATATTTAATTAAGTTGATGAGCTGTCAATTTTAAACCTACCTCTTAATCTAGGTTTGCACCTGAACTATTACACACACTTGAGTCTAACAAGCAATAATATAACCATATCCAGTTGACTTATCCATATTTTAGTTGAACCTTTAAAACATCACATGGAGTTGTATCGTGGTGAAGCTCGACATAGTTTCCCACTAACCAGGGGAGATGGCGACTCGAATCGAATTCCAAACCAGCTGGTGAAAGACCTTTAATACCAACCCACACTTTCCCCGTCGGTTCCATGCATTGGGTAACCGCTCGATGCTTGTTCGTGGTGGTAATCGTCGCGGCTCACAGCACGGACCACCCAATTGGAACTATACGATGGCCATTCCGCGGCAGATCGTGTTTCCATACTAGAGGGTGCGACACGGGTTGAGACCGGCCCGAACAGCTTCTAACCGGCTTTGGGGTCGATGATTATGGCACCGACATATCCCTAAGTAAAAGGGCGCGTTCAAAAATGAACGAGGGCCAACATCGATACAAACCTACACAATCCAACGGACGGACTGCCCCAAGTTTCCAAACTTGTGCCTTGCCTTCCAGTTGATCGTATTTCGTTACTACTCAGGTTCTTTTCCACGATAGCAAATATAGCTAACCGTGATCCGGTAAATACCCACCAGGGGTATTACGGGAACATCCTTAACTACTACTTTTATTAAGCAGACTAAGCAATTCTACATTATAATAAGTAAAGGATAACAAGGCACATATAATCAACAATTCAAGGGAGGATAATGCATCAAGTAGGATTCAAACAACTCCTACACCTAATGCATCACAATATAAAAATACTCAATTGAATTAATTGTAAATAATAGGAGGCTTAGAATGCTCCGGGGCTTGCCTTGGGAAAAGACTGAGGCCTTGTGAGCGGCGCACTCAGGCAGGTTAGCTTCCGGCGCGGGGTCGGCTTCCTCGGTCCTGGGCAGCTCTGGGATCTCCTGCTCGTCGTTTGCTTCCGGCTCATGGCTGGTCTCTGGGGCTGTCGATCCTATTTGCAATGCGGTACATAATTAAATAATGCAAGGTGCAAGATGGTGGTATGAAAAGTAACATTTCTTGCAAACCAACAAAACCAACTTGTTGAACCACTTTTGACATTGAGGAAAAACACTTAAATACCACATAACAAAACCAATATTTCCACTATTTCCTATTTAATTATTCAAAAGAACTCAGGTTTGAACTGTAAGTGCATTTTTCTGAACTCAGAAAAATCCACAAAAATTCCACAAGGTAATTAGCACTAACTGGACTTCACTGAATGATTTTTAGCCAGAAATAAAATACAAAACAGCAGATACAAAAATATGAAATACAATGCTCAAAAAGGTGCTTTGAACTAACTCCTCTGATGAAAAGTGTCAAACAGCAGATTTTACATTTTTCCTAACTTTACCTATTCTTAAACACTCTACTGTAGAAAATTTACTGTCAAAGCATAAACACATAATCCTACACAAAATAAACAATTTTACTCCAGATAAAACCATTTGAACTACAACCCTGCTGGAAAAGGGTGACATGCTCATTTTCATATTTTTCCCAGGTTCTATTCCACATTCCATATTTATCAAGGAAGTTCCATGAACAGAAACATTACATTCTTTTCTACATGAGTTTCCTAAGAAAACCACAGAAAATCACATCTGTACAGCAACTTTACATTTTTCCATATACAACCCATGTTTAACATTTTTCCTAACTGGAACATCACATACAGAGACTGCACAAATTTTCCCATATTTTATTTTTACATATAAAGCACCTTAACATATTTTCCAAGAAAACTACCAAAAAGGACTTTAAACCTTAACACACACTTTTTCTACACAAACAGTGCCTCATACATTTTTCACAAGTACTTAACATGATAAGGAACCTACACAAATTTTACCATGAATTAACTCGGCCAGAAAACATATATATCCATTTATCTCAACAAAAGCACATAAACTGGAATAAATAAAAACAGTAATATAAACTTTCACCAAAAATACTTTCATATTTTTCCATGATAGATCTACTCATGAGCAAGCTACCAAAACTGAAAGCACCTCATTTGGACTTTTAAATCGTGCTACACAAAAACAACAATCTTTTTTGGAAAATAAAACAAAAAGGAAAAACATTTGAAAACTCCGGCCCAACTCGCGCAGACCCGGTCCATAGACCGTGAGCGGCTGACGCGCGGGACCTGCTGGTCAACGGGACCCAGCAGTCAGAGAGAGAAAACAGGGGAGTGGGTTTGACCGCACGGTTCTTGCCGGCGGTGAGGTCGCCGGCGGTGGGGGGGTGCTCGGCGTGTTCCCCGTGACGAGGCGGACCGAGTGGTGGTGATGGTTGGGCTAGTGCATGGCCGTAGCTCGCCAGCGGCGAGCGGTGGCGGACGGCGACGGCGGAGACGCACGGCTACGCCGTTTTCGGCGGTCGCCGGCCAAATTAACGGGGGCGATAGCTTATGTGAACCCTAGGAAGGCTACTAAAGGGGTTGGTTCGGCCGGTGAAGCTCCGGTGGAGCTTGACCACGTGCGCGGCCATGGCGGCGTCCATGGTGCTCGGTTGGGCAAGAGTGGGAGGCTAGAGGGCGGTAGAGACCTCGCAGAGGCGTGTTCTCACCGTGCCTTGGCCTGATGAAGCTTGACGGTGAAGGAGGGAGGCGACGGAGCTTTGGTCGGGGCAGAACGGCTTCGAGCTCCGGGCGGCGTCAACGGCACCGGCGGCGGAGCTCCTCGGGTTCTGATGTTGGTGAGGCTCGGGAGGTGGTGCTTGCGCGAGCACCGGGTGTCCGAGGTGTAGGCGGAAGGGTTAGTGCGAGGAATCGAGCCGAGAGGCTCTAGGGAGGTGGGAATGGCGAGGGCGAGTGGCGGTGTCGAACGGTGGCGAGAGTGTTCGGCTCGTTCGCGAGAGAGGAGAGAGAGAGGAGGCAGTCGAGCGCGTGCGAATGAGTGAGCGAGAGAGGGAGCGAAGGGAGGCGCTCGGGTTTTGCTCGGCGGAGCGGAGGAGCGGCCGGTCGTGGCGGGGGCCACGGCGTCGCGGCGAGCGAGGCGAGTGCAGGCGGTGGCGTGGGCGCGGCGAGCGAGGCGAGCGGGGAGTGGCCGCGCGCGATTGTGGCGTGATCAGGTGGAGAAGAATCGAGCGAGGAGTGGGCGAGGGGGATTTGGTGCAGAGAAGGGCGGCCACGCGACGGTTTGGCCGGCGTACGGCGCGGCCGCGGTCAGGGCGACCGGCGCGGTGCGCGGGCGGGCGCGAGCGAGGCGCGGGCGAGCGGGCGAGCGTGGGCCGGCGCGGTGCAGGGCTGGGCCAAAAGGCCGGCTGGGCCGAAAGTGGAGCGCGGGAGAAAAAAAAATCTTTTCCTTTTCTTTTTTCCGAAAACTTTTCAAACTTTGACCAATCAAAAACAGTTTCAAAAACTCCAAACTAGGCTTTGACCCAAAAATAAAAGTTGCTCAAAATAATTTTCTCTACAACTTTCATATAAGGCATTTTTGCTGAAAAGTATTTTCCCAAACTCCACAGAAATAAAGCCAAATCTTGAGCCATAAATCATTTTGTTTTCAAACTTTTAGTTATCAAACCACTTTGAACTAGCTCAACATGTCAATATAAAAGTGTTGTACTCAACATTCTTCATTTTGTAAAATTATTGCCAGGATAGAAATCCATTTAAACAATCAAATCCAATAGAAACCTAAGATCCAAATAAACAACAAAAGGCAAAAAGCACTCTTATGCACATGAAATGATGCAATGCTTTGCTTATGCATTTTAATAGCTAAATGCAGTTCCTAATGCAGTGCTTGACACCAAGGTGTCACAGCCCTTCCCCCGTAAAGAAATCTCGTCCCGAGATTTTGAGTTACGTACCAATCCTTACAAAAAGCGGGATAATTTTCGCGCAAGTACTCCTCGGTTTCCCAAGTTGCATCATTGGGTCCGTGATTGCTCCAAAGAATCTTGTGAGTCTTCACTGTTCGGTTTCGAGTCTCTCGAGTCTTGGTATCCATTGTCTCCTGAGGTTGTTCATAGTATTCCAGATCTGACCTGATAACAACATCTGGGATCCGAACTTCTTCTTGTTCCGGGACTCGAAGACACTTCTTCAACTGGGATACATGAAACACGGGAAAGACTGCGCTCATCTCTGGGGGTAACTGCACTTCATAGGCTACTTCTCCCTTTTTGGCTATGATCTGATATGGTCCCACATAGCGGGGTGCTAGCTTTTTCTTGATTCCAAAACATTGGACCTTTCTCATGGGGGAAACCTTAAGGTAGACGTAATCTCCTACTTGGAATTCCAAGGGTCTCCTTCGTGTGTCAGCATAGCTTTTCTATCATGACTGTGCTGCCTTGATATGCTGTTGTACAGTTTGCACGATCTCCTCGGCATCCTTTACATAATCTGACCCATAAAATCCTCGATCTCCTGATTCAACCCAACTTAAAGGGGTTCTGCATCTTCGTCCATATAAGACTTCAAATGGTGCCATCTTTATACTTTCCTGATAGCTATTGTTATATGAGAACTCGGCGAGGGGTAACCACTTTTCCCATGATTCTCCAGATGATAGAACACAAGCTCTGAGGATATCTTCCAAAATTTGATTCACTCTTTCTGTTTGTCCTGCGGTTTGAGGATGATAGGCGGAACTCCTTACCAACTTAGTTCCTAGCTCTTTGTGCAACTGTTCCCAAAAACGTGCTATGAACTGGGGTCCTCTATCAGAAACAATCCTTTTTGGAACTCCATGTAACCTCAGGATGTTCTGAATGTACAAATCCGCATACTGGTGAGGTCGGTGTGTGGTCTTGACTGGTATGAAGTGAGCCACTTTGGATAACCGATCCACAATAACCCAGATAGAATCATTTCCTTTTTGGGTGGTTGGGAGACCTGTAATGAAATCCATACTTATCTCTTCCCATTTCCATTCTGGGATTGACAGTGGTTGCAACAACCCGGCAGGTCTCAAGTGTATAAGCTTTATCCTGCAACAAGTATCGCACTTCACGACATAAGCTGCAACTTCTCTCTTCATCTTTGACCACCAATACCTGGTCCTCAGATCGTGGTACATCTTACTGCTTCCTGGATGGATAGACAACTTTGAATTGTGGGCTTCATTCAGAATTCTTTCTTTCAGCTCCATGTTCTTGGGAACAACCAACCTCTGGTTATACCACAAAATTCCATGTTCATCTGTTCTGAAGTTCAAAGAACTATTGGTTTCCAACCTCTTCGTGATTTGGCAGATCTCTTCATCGGTCTTTTGTCCTTTGATGATGTCACTTTCCAAGGTGCATTGAATGGTTATATTGTTCAACATAACGGGGTGCATAAGGTTGAATCCATCTTCCAAAAGTGGTTGTAGGGAGTTGCAATGAGTCTTGCGACTCAAGGCATCTGCTACAACGTTTGCCTTTCCAGGGTGATAATGCACATCTAGGTTGTAATCCTTAATCAACTCTAACCATCTCCTCTGCCTCATATTTAACTCTGGCTAGGTGAAGATATATTTTAAGCTCTTGTGATCGGTATACACATGACATAGGTTACCCATGAGATAATGCCTCCATATCTTGAGTGCATGAACTACAGCTGTCAATTCCAAACCATGAGTCGGGTAATTCTCTTCATGTGGTCACAACTGACGCGAAGCATATGCTATAACTCTCCCAGTCTGCATAAGCACACATCCGAGTCCAATCTTGGATGCGTCACAAAACACATCAAAAGGTTCCTCCAAATCTGGTTGAGCCAAAACTGGCACCGAAGTCAACAAAGTTCGCAGGGTGCAAAATGTTGCCTCACATTCTGGAGTCCATTCAAACTTCTTGTTTTTCTGAGTTAGACGAGTCATAGGCTTTGCGATCCTTGAGAAGTCCGAAATGAACCGACGGTAGTACCCGGCTAATCCTAGAAAGCTGCGTACCTTATGTACGTTAGTGGGTGCTTGCCAATCCATAACTTCCTGTACCTTCGTGGGATCCACAGAAATTCCTTCCTCTAAAAGGACGTGTCCAAGAAAGGGTACCTTCTTTAACCAAAACTCACACTTGCTAAACTTAGCATACAACTTGTGCTCTCGAAGTCGAGCTAAGACGACTCGTAGTTGTTCAGCATGATCCTGTTCATTTTCAGAGTATACCAAAATGTCATCAATAAATACCACAACAAACTTATCCAACTCAGGCATGAAGACGGAATTCATCAGATACATAAAATGTGCCGGTGCATTTGTCAGTCCAAAAGACATAACTAGGTACTCATAGAGTCCATATCTGGTGGAGAAAGCTGTTTTTGGTATATCCTCTCTTCTAATCTTGATTTGGTGTTAACCTGACCTCAAATCGATCTTGGAGAACACTTTTGCCTTTGATAACTGATCGAACAAGACGTCAATTCGAGGTAAGGGGTATTTGTTCTTTATAGTTACTGCATTAAGCGGTCGGTAGTCCACACACATCCTTAACGTTTTATCCTTCTTTTTTACGAAGATGGCGGGGCATCCCCAAGGTGACGAACTAGGACGTATCAAACCTTTATCCAAAAGTTCTTGCAATTGAGTCTTAAGCTCTACTAGCTCATTAGCTGGCATCCTATATGGCCTCCGAGAAATGGGTGCCATTCCAGGGATTAACTCGATAGCAAACTCCACATCCCTATCTGGTGGTAGTCCTGGCAACTCATCAGGAAAGACATCTGGAAACTCACACACTACTGGGATCTCGGCTATCTGCTTGGCTGTGATATTGAACAACACTCTGATCTCATGGGGGTTTCTGGGTAACTTAAACCGGAAAGAAGACCCACTCCGGGGACTAACCATGGAAACTACTCGCTCTAAAATGTCAAGATTGACCTTCCAGAGTTTCATCCAACCCATACCCAAGATTACATCCAAACCTAGACCAGGGATTACTATGGGATCCACTATGGCCTTTTTATCCCCAAGAGTCATTTCCACTCCTTTAGCCATTTTATGGGCGGATAGAACAGCTCCGGCGGAACTTATCTGATATCCCCAATCCAAATCTACTAACCCGAGATTACTTCTTATAGCAAAATTCTCACTTATGAAAGAATGCGATGCTCCGAAATCAAATAACACAACTGCGGGGTATTGGTTAACAAGAAACATACCAGCAGTGACAGGTTCTCCTTCTGGCACTTCTTCCACGGTGGTATAATGCACATGACCTGCGCGAGGTTGAGGTTGGGTGTACTGCTTCTTTGGTCTAGGGCATTGATGTGACAAATGCCCGGTCTGGCCGCAGTTGTAGCACGGTCCGATCACATATGGGGTCTTGGCACCTCCTGAACCTCCTGCCTTTGCCTTGTTCTGCATCATGGGAGCGGTGTAGGGCTTCTGGAAACTCGGGCGGGAGCGGTTGTTAGTTATCTTCCTCCGCGGGGGACGGAACTTTGCTCCTGCAACCAGCGGGCGATACGGGGTGCGTGCTCCGAAAGGGGCCCTCTGTTGAGACGAACCTCCTTCATTTGCACGACGGCGGTTTTCTATCGCCAGCCTGCTGTCATTCGCCTCTTGGTTCAGGCAGTCACTGATAAAGTCACTGAAGGTGGTGCGGTGACTGTTTCCCATCTTGGAGAGCATGGTGGCACTCATGCCACGCTTGAAGCTAGCAATCTTCTTGGCCTCTGTGTTGACAAAGTCAGGGGCATAGCGAGATAGGTTGTTGAAGCTATGTAGATACTCTGACATAGACCTGGTTCCCTGGGATAGCCTCATGAACTCTGTGGTCTTCATTTCCATCAGTCCACTGGGGATATAGTGGTTGCGCATAGCAGAAGAAAACTGTTCCCAAGTGACTCGTGCATTTGCAGGTAGGGATGCACGGTACTGGGACCACCATAAACCTGCGGGTCCTTCCAACATGTGGGTGGCATACTCCGCCTTAAGCTCTTCCGTCAGACGGAGCAGGCGAAACTTCTGAGTGATGGAGTTGAGCCACTCATCTGCCTCCAGCGGCTCGGTGACTTCCTTGAACACAGGGGGACGAGTGTCCAAGAAGTCACGGTAGGAGCTGTACTGGTTGGGCTCTGGCCCCTGACGCTGCTGATGCTGCTGCGCAGTGTTGTTAGCGATGTTGCGGAGGGTGGCCTCCATGTGCCTCTGCATTTCCTCCATATTTCTCTGACTACCCAGAAACTGGCCAAAAAACGCTTCTGGCGTCATTGGTGCCTGCGGGGGTGGTGGCAGATTCTCCTCCTGTCCAGACCCCTGTCCACGTTGGCTGCGAGTGTGTGCCGGCATCTGCATATTCCATTAATAAGCAGTCATTAGGTGATGTCACATTGATCATGAATAAATACTGCGCTGTACATAATTTGAAAATTTAGCACACGACCAAGTATAATTATTCATTTCCATACAACATCACAGAATAATTGCTCGAAATCAGACATGCAAACGACGGAATTTCCATAAAAAGATGCCAGATCGAAGTCTGGACTTTGTTCAAAAGCCATGCATACCATCATACAACTTAAACATAAAACCAACTCATGTTCAGGTGTTACATCATCAGCGAGCATGCTCAAGCTATACAAAAGAAAACGACTCCTAGTGAAACTAACGCTCAGGCGTCTCCAGCGGCGGATGCGGCTTCCTCTTCATTGGCGTCCATCATCGGCTCGTTGGCGTGGTCCTCGTCGTCCGAAGAAGGCTCTGGACCAAGCACTACCCCATCCTGGGGCTCCTGGGCCTCATCTGCAGGGGCCTCGTCAGCTGCTGGGGCGGCGGCCTCCTGCGTGGCGTGATGCATCTGGTGAACTGCCTCATGGAGCTGATCGATATAGGCCTGCTGGTGATGTATCTGCTGTATCAGTTGATGGGCGCCTTCTCTGAGCTGATCAAGCGCTGTGCGGGCCTCGTCCCGCTGTAAGGATGTTGTTAGGTACATCTGCTCAGCGAGGGTCCTGGCGGTGATCTATGCACCTGCGGTGGCACGTGCATCGTCACGCTCGAGAGTGATCTGGTGAATCTTCTCCTAAAGCCGGGCTACCTCAGCATCAAACTCCTCCTGTAGCTTTCTCTTGCTCTGGTAGGTGGCTGTGAGAGTGAAGGATACGCTCTCAAGGCTGCGCTCCAAACTCTCACATACACCCATCAAAGCTCCGGTGGCGCTCATCTCGGATGTCTCACAGTAGAACCTCTCTTCTGCACTTCCTGTCAGAACCGACTCCAAGGTCTGCTTCCAGCGCAATGGAAAAAAAAGTGATCCACGAGGGAACACTCCTGCCATAGCACTAGCTAGGTCGGCAGGAAAGCGGGCGATGATATCCTTCAGCACTAGATATGCTGCCCTGTTAGCTCCATCCTTGGCACAACTGCCTCTGGTGATCTCTGTCCATCCTGTCCAGTGAGGCTTGGCAGGCAAGGCTTTGACCTTGATCTGCACCATGACCAACGAATCCTGCCCATAGATCTCCTTCTGCCAAGAGTACTTGGGCTCCTGTCCCTCCTCATAGCCCACGGCCTGCAGAATCCTCCATAAGATGGTCGGCAACCCGAAGTAGGTCAAAAACGTCCTGTTGGTTAACTTGGTGGTCAAGCGGTGACGTGGAACTCCCTTGCCTCCGGTGGCCTTGCGAGCAGTCAACTTAGTCCGGGCCATCTGTAGAAACAAAGGGTTTCGAACTCGCGTGAGTCGCATATTAAGTTGGCAAATTTTTATAGAAAAGGGACAACTTTTAAATAAGGGGAGGTAATGTAAACGCAAGAATATAAACATGATGCATGATCGTACTTACGTTCTCACTCACTAAATAAAATGACTCGTAAGTCCTAACGTTCTAGTCGGTGGCAAGAACGATCTCTCATGCGTTATCTACTCGTTCTACTCGACCACGTAGTTAGTGTACCTGCAGAAGATTCATTTCAGCCCAAAGCAATCCCAATGGTAAAAATAACGGAGTATTGGCTCATATATACGAATACATAGAAGCCAACACTAAACACCATGCACCAATCCAGAAAACATACCCAAAACATTGATACCCTCGTATGTGTCTGCGTGGAGCTCGCACATACTTGGTATAAGAACTCTCACCTAGACCGACGGTTGGACGGTCATGCTCTCATATCTTACAAAATCATTTTATGCATGTTTTCGCGATCGACGCATTCTCTTTTCCCTTGAGAATGGACCAGCAAATAAAGATCCAGCATGAAGCAAAACCCAGAACCCTGTTAGCAGTTAAGCCACCTGAATCCTAGTATAGGCTTAAGGACGAGACTGGGCACACTTAGTATTTGAAATAGTTTTTGAAAATAGTTTTGAAATACCCATTTTAGTTCGAAAATAGCTCCTATCGGATGCAATAACTTGAACCATGCTCCGATACCAGCTGTCGCGGAACCGTCCTGATTATAAGAGCTCAAGTACCGTCTTTGTCAATTTCGTCTGACATCGACTCATACTTGAACCCATATAACCCCGGTAGTCCGGAAATCTCGAAGGATTTCAACATCGTACAACATTCAGGATCGCATCATTCAAGTATTACATTCGGAAGGAGACAACACTGATAAACGAAACCGAATTTAAACATCAGAGTGCGAAATTCGAACAGAGTTATTACAATACCGAAATCGAAAGTGCGGAAGCTTAAATAAGTTTTGAAACACGACCACCACACATGTGGTCCAAATAAAACATTGTTTGATACTTAACCCAACACAACTCACTCTTCCTTTTTCAGATAGTGTGCCACTAGGAGTCTCAGTCCGGCAAAAGAGAAAGGGAAGCTTCTTGACGACCCTGCCCTGGGCCTACTCCTCATCACCCTCCACCGGGTAGAGGCAATGCTTACAATAGCCATAGTACACCTGGCCATCTGCAACAAACGGGATAAACCCTGAGTACGGGAATGTACTCAGCTAGACTTACCCGTCCAACTGAAAATAAAGACACCAAGGGTATGCAAGGCTTTTGGTGGAGCTGGGATCATTTAGTTGCGAAAAGCTCAAAATTTGAGAGAAGGAATATTTAATTAAGTTGATGAGCTGTCAGTTTTAAACCTACCTCTTAATCTAGGTTTGCACCTGAACTATTACACACACTTGAGTCTAACAAGCAATAATATAACCATATCCAGTTGACTTATCCATATTTTAGTTGAACCTTTAAAACATCATATGGAGTTGTATCGTGGTGAAGCTCGCCATAGTTTCCCACTAACCGGGGGAGACGGCGACTCGAATCGAATTCCAAACCAGCTGGTGAAAGACCTTTAATACCAACCCACACTTTCCCCGTCGGTTCCATGCATTGGGTAACCGCTCGATGCTTGTTCGTGGTGGTAATCGTCGCGGCTCACAGCATGGACCACCCAATTGGAACTATACAATGGCCATTCTGCGGCAGATCCTGTTTCCATACTAGAGGGTGCGACACGGGTTGAGACCGGCCCGAACAGCTTCTAACCGGCTTTGGGGTCGATGATTACGGCACCGACATATCCCTAAGTAAAAGGGCGCGTTCAAAAATGAACGAGGGCCAACATCGATACAAACCTACACGATCCAACGGACGGACTGCCCCAAGTTTCCAAACTTGTGCCTTGCCTTCCAGTTGACCGTATTTCGTTACTACTCAGGTTCTTTTCCACGATAGCAAATATAGCCAACCGTGATCCGGTAAATACCCACCAGGGGTATTACGGGAACATCCTTAACTACTACTTTTATTAAGCAGACTAAGCAATTCTATATTATAATAAGTAACAGGATAACAAGGCACGTATAATCAATAATTTAAGGGAGGATAATGCATCAAGTAGGATTCAAACAACTCCTACACCTAATGCATCACAATATAAAAATACTCAATTGAATTAATTGTAAATAATAGGAGGCTTAGAATGCTCCGGGGCTTGCCTTGGGAAAAGACTGAGGCCTCGTGAGCGGGGCACTCAGGCAGGTTAGCTTCCGGCGCGGGGTCGGCTTCCTCGGTCCTGGGCAGCTCTGGGATCTCCTGCTCGTCGTTTGCTTCCGGCTCATGGCTGGTCTCTGGGGCTGTCGATCCTATTTGCAATGCGGTACATAATTAAATAATGCAAGGTGCAAGATGGTGGTATGAAAAGTAACATTTCTTGCAAACCAATAAAACCAACTTGTTGAACCACTTTTGACATTGAGGAAAAACACTTAAATACCACATAACAAAACCAATATTTCCACTATTTCCTATTTAATTATTCAAAAGAACTCAGGTTTGAACTGTAAGTGCATTTTTCTGAACTCAGAAAAATCCACAAAAATTCCACAAGGTAATTAGCACTAACTGGACTTCACTGAATGATTTTTAGCCAGAAATAAAATACAGAACAACAGATACAAAAATATGAAATACAATGCTCAAAAAGGTGCTTTGAACTAACTCCTCTGATGAAAAGTGTCAAACAGCAGATTTTACATTTTTCCTAACTTTACCTATTCTTAAACACTCTACTGTAGAAAATTTACTGTCAAAGCATAAACACATAAACCTACACAAAATAAACAAATTTACTCCAGATAAAACCATTTGAACTACAACCCTGCTGGAAAAGGGTGACATGCTCATTTTCATATTTTTCCCAGGTTCTATTCCACATTCCATATTTATCAAGGAAGTTCCATGAATAGAAACATTATATTCTTTTCTACATGAATTTCATAAGAAAACCACAGAAAATCACATCTGTACAGCAACTTTACGGTTCTCGCCGGCGGTGAGGTCGCCGGCGGTGGGGGGGTGCTCGGCGTGTTCCCCGTGACGAGGCGGACCGAGTGGTGGTGATGGTTGGGCTAGTGCATGGCCGTAGCTCGCCAGCGGCGAGCGGTGGCGGACGGCGACGGCGGAGACGCACGGCTACGCCGTTTTCGGCGGTCGCCGGCCAAATTAACGGGGGCGATAGCTTATGTGAACCCTAGGAAGGCTACTAGAGGGGTTGGTTCGGCCGGTGAAGCTCCGGTGGAGCTTGACCACGTGCGCGGCCATGGCGGCGTCCATGGCGCTCGGTTGGGCAAGAGTGGGAGGCTAGAGAGCGGTAGAGACCTCGCAGAGGCGTGTTCTCACCGTGCCTTGGCCTGATGAAGCTTGACAGTGAAGGAGGGAGGCGACGGAGCTTTGGTCGGGGCAGAACGGCTTCGAGCTCCGGGCGGCGTCAACGGCACCGGCGGCGGAGCTCCTCGGGTTCTGATGTTGGTGAGGCTCGGGAGGTGGTGCTTGCGCGAGCACCGGGTGTCCGAGGTGTAGGCGGAAGGGTTCGTGCGAGGAATCGAGCCGAGAGGCTCTAGGGAGGTGGGAACGGCGAGGGCGAGTGGCGGTGTCGAACGGTGGCGAGAGTGTTCGGCTCGTTCGCGAGAGAGGAGAGGGAGAGGAGGCAGGCGAGCGCGTGCGAATGAGTGAGCGAGAGAGGGAGCGAAGGGAGGCGCTCGGGTTTTGCTCGGCGGAGCGGAGGAGCGGCCGGTCATGGCGGGGGCCACGGCGTCGCGGCGAGCGAGGCGAGTGCAGGCGGTGGCGTGGGCGCGGCAAGCGAGGCGAGTGGGGAGTGGCCGCGCGCGATTGTGGCGTGATCGGGTGGAGAAGAATCGAGTGAGGAGTGGTCGAGGGGGATTTGGTGCAGAGAAGGGCGGTCACGCGGCGGTTTGGCCGGCGTACGGGGCGGCCGCGGTCAGGGCGACCGGCGCGGTGCGCGGGCGGGCGCGCGCGCGGGCGCGAGCGAGGCGCGGGCGAGCGGGCAAGCGTGGGCCGGCGCGGTGCGGGGCTGGGCCGAAAGGCCGGCTGGGCCGAAAGTGGAGCGCGGGAGAAAAAAAAATCTTTTCCTTTTTCTTTTTTTCGAAAACTTTTCAAACTTTGACCAATCAAAAACAGTTTCAAAAACTCCAAACTAGGCTTTGACCCAAAAATAAAAGTTGCTCAAAATAATTTTCTCTACAACTTTCATATAAGGCATTTTTGCTGAAAAAGTATTTTCCCAAACTCCACAGAAATAAAGCCAAATCTTGAGCCATAAATCATTTTGTTTTCAAACTTTTAGTTATCAAACCACTTTGAACTAGCTCAACGTGTCAATATAAAAGTGTTGTACTCAACATTCTTCATTTTGTAAAATTATTGCCAGGATAGAAATCCATTTAAACAATCAAATCCAATAGAAACCTAAGATCCAAATAAACAACAAAAGGCAAAAAGCACTCTTATGCACATGAAATGATGCAATGCTTTGCTTATGCATTTTAATAGCTAAATGCAGTTCCTAATGCAGTGCTTGACACCAGGGTGTCACAGAAACCACTTCACCAAATCTCATTCTGAAGGTTTCCCAAAGACAAGCTCAGTGTCCAAAAACAAGCACTTTTTAGATCAGTGTTCACTCTCCTGCTACACTGCCTTTGTGTAATGAGCATAAGGATATAATTGTTAAAATATTCCTTCGGGTATTATTGTCACTAACCTTTGCAGGTCTGTAGCGAAAAGTTCGAAGGAACGACAAACACAAGGTATGTCCAACCAATCATCATGCAACATTAAATTACATTCATCTTATCTTGATTTTTTTTGCAAAATTCAAGCTTGGGGATACACTTAAGAACAACTCTTGTCATGTTGCTATGTTGGTTGTCCCTATCTTTAAGACATGCTCATGTGCTATACACTAATCATGCTCTCTCATCACCATTTGAGTAAATCTCTTTAATGCTTTAATGCTACCTTCATTTGCTATAGTATATACTTTGGTTTTGAAGTATTCTCATACACCTTTTAAATTAGGCATGGTGCTTAGTTTAAACTGTTTTCATGAATTAAAGTAAGACATGGTGTCTGGTTTAATTCTTGAGCTCAAAGGTGTCCTGATTTTACCTCTAAAGGATTTTAAATTAAGTATGGTGCTTAGGTTAAAATGCCTTCCTAGATCAAATTATACGTGGTGTCTAGGTTGATTTTTGAGCCAATAGTATACTATAGTGGATGCTGGATATTTTGTTGGACTAACCCCTGTAGGAAAAACTTTCAATATCAATTTGGGAAAGTCCTGAGATAAACTCACACTGGAGATGAAAAGACACATGAACTTCAACAACTTGCGCAAGGGAGACACAGCTCACTGATCATGGAGAAATGTGATCCATGGAACAAGACAAAAGATGAGTGCCACAAAACAATATCTACAATCAAAGCACTCACTCCATGAAAGTAGGTGAACAAGTCTGAGCTAGGTCACAAGAAGATAAAGACCATCGTGGGAGGAACAACACATCTTCACTGATAGGTTGACACACAGAGAAGGAAGGTTGATCCCTCTAAAGATGATTCTACTATACCTTCCTCCTCTCAAGCTCCCATCACTCAGGTTCACTATGAGATAAGCAAGAGAAGACAAGCTATTCATGAAGAACAACTAGCTAGACAAGAGAAGCTTCCACAAGGTGGTTCGCCACATCACTCTTCAATGATAAAGGTAACATCTCAAGGTATGTGATCATCAATTTAAAAGCTTCTCCTTAATTCTGGTATGTGCATAAATAAGAACCAAACATGTTTTAGTAGCACATTAATTGATCCAACCTAATCAACTCAACATGTTCAGTTCTTTACTCTTTGTTCCTAGCTTTACTCTCTTAACCAATGAGCTAAAATGTTATGCATCTAACCTTTGGAAGATGATATATCACAATCATGAAAATATCGACACATTATGCATAGATTATCCTTCCTTGGGTTAAACAATCTGATCTGTTAAATATTTTAAGATGCTACTTTCATGCTCATCCTCTGATCCTATCACTCATGTTAAGATTGAAGAGGACACATAAACAACAAGTTTGTCTTATGCAATGTGCCTAAGGTTAGAGGGGAATAAACAAAACTTTTGGTTCTGTTGGTGTTTTTCCACCAACAGAGCCCATGCACTTGATCTCTACCTTGTCTTTATGAGCAGGACACACTCTTGAGCAAAACATGGAGAAGTTTTTCACTCCCAAATTCTACAGAGTGAAAGTCCTAGATCTACAAGAACATGCACACTGAGGATGATGCTGCCAGCGTCCACAATTAACGCTTCATTTCAAACTACTGGACGAACAAATAACATGAGTGACACCATATCAAGAGGTATAAAAAAGAAGGAATGATGGAAGACGTCGTAGTCAGAATTAGAGGTCATGAAGTCCCCACAGACTTCTTGATCCTCGACATGAGAAGACAATGATGTCCACCTCATCCAAGGAAGACCATTCCTCTACGCTACAAGTACAATCATCTACAAGAGGAAATCCATTTTTCACTTTCCTGGAGAAAAGGCACGATGCAACTTCATCAGCTACATGCCCAATGAAGCACCTAAGAAGAACAGAAGTGAAAGACGTCGCTCTCAATGCCAAAGAAGACAAACTATCAACAATAGAGAGGTCAATCACGAAGAAGAAGCTATCGACACTGTCCTAGAAAAGAAAGAAGAAAAACCTCAAGACAGTGAACCACAGGAAGTGAAGACTCAGACCAAGAAAGTATGGAAGAAAAAGTCTGCACCTCAGAGGTACAATCAATAACAACTTTCCAAACGTCTGACATACCTTGGGAGATCTGAACCAAGGGAAGGTCCGTTTCGTCGGACCTAAATATCTGAACCTTCGCCAAAAGGTAAAAATTGGTAGTTATCCTCATATTTATTTTCCTGCATATTTCTCATATTTAATTCTTAGTTATTTATTGCATCATCATATTTAATCATTGCATCATCATATTTAATTCACAAACATTTTAATTTCTGCATTGCATTAGAAAGGAAAATAAAAATATTGCATTTGTTACACTACATCATAAACTATAAAGCCCCATGTGAATAATTCTATGGTGTGTAAAAACCCACGGGAATGTTCATCGTGGTGGCATAAAAATAATAAAAATAAATATGCATGCATTCATCCTGTGCATTTTCTCTTGCATCATAAAATATAAAATACAAAAATATTGAGAAAGAGATCTTACTGAAATTCTAGACAACTAAGGCCTAAGTGGCCAACCACTAACGCTTAATCTGTTCCACAAGTCTTGTTGTCTATTTGAGTCTCAGGATTAAAAGACTAAGAAAAGCTAACGAGCAAGTGGATGTTCTATCCACTGTTGGAGCACTGTTTCCACAACCATCAACATCAATCAAAGCTCCAACAGAGGAAACACATCCACTGTCAGTCTGCTACATTACAAGATCGAACGACTACGTCAACATTCAGCTTGGGGGAAGTCACCCCATGTATCCACGTAAGTATCTTTATCCTCTTAAGTTTTTCATTCTATAAATAAATTCAAAACACCAAAAATATGTGAGCACATGAAGGCTCACCCCTAAAAAGAAAAGAACAAAAATATGTGGGCACATGAAGGCTCACCATTAATTAAAAAAGAGACAAAAATATATGGGCACATGAAGACTCAACTTATTAAGGGAACCGGCTTGGGGGAGACGCACCCCGTTATCTTCGTAATCCAGGTATATCTTATTCACTATCTTAGTTATTTATAATAATGTTAAGTTTGCTTAGTTTATTTTAAGAAGTTAATAATAAAAGAAGAACTCTCTCTAATCTTTTACATGGAAATGATGAATAGTTGCTCTATCTAATTTCTTTCAAGTACCTAGCCTTCAAAGCATGAGTTCTCCTAATTAATAATGATGCTTAAAAATAAAATTAAATTTATGAGTAGTAAATGCTTGATCCAGAGTCTAGGTAATTGACAGATATGATATGTGATGATCTGAGCTAATGTTATCTTGTTTTAAAACAACACTAGAGTTCCGGAGAGTTTTCAATATTAATATGACTAATAATTGCATTGAGTTAAATTAAGCTTTGTTGACCCTATGAGAAGTTATCATGCTAGATCACTTACACATTCCATCCTTTTTCCGCATAAATGCTCATGATTATTTATTCCAATCCTCTCAAAAGTTTGTTGGAAGCATGTGGCTATTGAAAAAAAAATGAGACAAAAAATCTGAGGAAATAAAAATGGACAAGTGTCCGAAACCTCAAAAAGAAAGATCCCGAGGAAATAAAAAGGGACAAGTGTCCGGAACCTCGAAAAAGAAAAAAATATATTAAAAAAAATGGGCACGTGCTCGATAGTAGAATTAGCCTGATAGTCATGTGTCTCTGATAGACAGAAGAGAGTGATATATATTCAAAAGAGCATCTGACTCCATTCTCCATACACATGCACTTCTCGATTCAATGGTGTGGTTGACTTTCTCTTTGGATCCATTGTTTAATTTAACAACATATGTCATTAATCTTTTCTGAAAATTCATAAAACTCTGGAATAATAGTGAAGTGAAAGAACTAGAGACATAGTGCTTGATTTGACCATTCTATCTTTCAATTACTCAAGATTCAAGGTAAAGTACTAAGCCCCGTGATGAATAATATGATACTTTTTCCTATTCCATACGAGAACTTCTATTTGAATGCTTGTGTACTTGTTGGAAGTGAAGATATGGCAGCAACTCCTGATCTACTGTTGAGTTTGACTTTGCTCGGGACTAGCAAAGGTTAAGCTTGGGGGAACTTGTTGACCCTCACTAATGCTCATAATTAACCATCAATTATTGCATGAAATGACACTAAATGAATTACAAAGCATAGTTGTAGGTTTGAAACTAACAAGTTCCACGAATTTTGGTGCTCTCACTTGTTTTGTAGGATATCAATATTTCACCATACAAAAGTATCTCAAGTGATGAATTGGAGTGCACCATTGCGAAGAGCTCGTCGAGACGATCGAAACGGACATATCATTTGCTATATTCGGAGTCCCGGATGAAAACATATTAATTTCGCGATGAAATCTGCAAAAGAAGGATCTAGAAGACACCAGAAGACACCACGAGGCGGCCCACCACGTGGGCCCACTGGGCCAGACCGACCGGTCCCACTTGGAGACCGACCGGTCGGCCACGGAGTCCGTTTCGCCTCCGCCTTCTGGAACCTTCTTCCACCGCCTCCTAGGATGCATCTCCACCGTCCCTGAAGTCGGTTTGATCCAACGGTGGGCAATAAATGTGACGCGGATCGATGACATGGCGATTCCTTGCCCCCTACTCCACCTCGGGCTATATAAGCAAGCCAAGGGGTGCCCCCAAGAGCATCTCCATCTTCATTATTCATCTCCACATCAGAAACTAGGGTTTCAATTAGAAGTAGAGGTCCCTCTAGATGAATCTCTTCTAGTTCATCTAGAATTAGATCTAGTTCTAGTTCATCTAGTTCTAGTTCTAGTTGTCTAGTTCATCTAGTTGTAATTAGAGATTGGATTAGAGAGAGGAGAAGGAGAGAGCTAAGGAGGAGTCGGATCTGTTGGATCTTCCTCGACATTGTATTGGTGCAGCATCTGGTTCGTCTTCAAGTAATCTCCAGGTTCTTCATTTACTAGTTCTAAGTATTATATTTAATTTCAGTTCTTGCTTTATTTTATTTACTGGATCTCCACTTGTATTGAGTGCTCTAATTATCTGCAGTGATTAGAGTAGTAAGCGTTAGTATAGACTTGGTGTCTAGACTATGGGTTACCTGAGTTTGCGCCCAATCCTCCGGATAGTTGTGGTAGCTACAGGGGTGACAACTTTGTAGATTGTTATAATCCACCACGTTAGGATTGGTGTTTTCGTAGAGATTTTTGGCAGCCTTCTCTCGATTACCCTTTTCCCAGTCTTTTTCGAGAATCGGAAAGGTACTGTTGCTCCAAAGTAAGCAAAGTATAGTAAGCCTTTGATTAGATAGACCCGCTTAGAAAACCCTATATCTCTCTCTAACCACATTACCATTATTTTCTTGGACATTCTTAATTCTTCTAGTACACTTCACGTTCAGTCCACAACCCAACCAGGGCCTGGCAATCTGTCTCCAAAACTAAGCACCGAACTCCCTTGTCTACGGCAAAATTCAGTCCATCACAGCAGGCATTAGCTTCCATTACTAAGGCGTTGAGACTGTACTCATACCATTTGGAGACACCTCCAACCGGTCTGCCTTCATGATCTCGCAGCACCAAGCCGGTGGCCCCTGTCCCATTTGCTTCACGGTAAGCAGCATCCACATTACACTTAAACCAGCCTTCATCAGGTTTCTTCCACAACAAACTACTAGACTGGTTACTTCTACTCTCCTTCGGCATATGATTTAGCTGCCATAAGTCAAAAGCTGTGTCTTTGGCCCAATTCACCGTCACCCTGATTGGGTACTGCTTCTCTCCATTCCTCCTTCCATTTCGAGCCATCCAAAGTGCCCACATACCACATAATATAACTGTCAAATTCCTGTTGCTGCACCGGTTAGGATTCAGTAGATCATAAGCCCAAGATATCGGATGCAACCGAGGCAGCTTGATACCAGTTAGCTTTCTTGTCTCCCACCAAAAACTTCTTGCCACTGAACATTCAACCAAAACATGGTATATTGATTCCACATCAGCCCCACAGATATCACAATTTGGGACAGGCTCAATGTGGCGCCGATGTAATACATCTTTTGATGGAATAAAATCATTAATTACCCTCCACCAGAATATACGCACCTTTGGTGGAACACATAGACTCCAAAGCTTCTTCTAGATAACCTCTGTTGACGTTTCTGTTGTATCAGCATGAGCACCATGGTACTCATCACTCCACAGTTTCTTGTAAGCAGATTTTACAGAATAAAGCCCATGCCTCTCCAGCTCCCAGGCCCAAACATCTTCTCCAGTCCCCCTAATCGGTGTACTCAAGATGGCATTTGCATCAACACTGATGAAAATTTGTTTCACTAGATCATGATTCCAAACTCCACTTGCAGTGATGAAATCAGACACCGACTGAAACTGAGGATTTGGTTCAGTTAGTGGCCGACCACTGAAGTGTTTTGGCAACCAACGGTGGGACCAAATGTTTGTTGTAGTGCCATCTCCGATTCTTCTTATCAGTCCCCTTAGCAGAACATCCCTGCCTTCCAGTATAGCGCGCCAAGTATGACTCGCATGTTTCTTCCTCGTAGCCATCAAAAAATCACTATCATGAAAATACCTTCTTTTTAGGACACGAGCACACAAAGACTCCGGATTATTCACTAGCCTCCATCCTTGTTTGCCCAACATGGCAAGATTAAACAGACGAAGATCCCTGAAACCCATTCCTCCCTGCACCTTTGGTCTAGTAAGAAGAGCCCATTTTTGCCAGTGAATCTTCCTACTGTTAGCAGCGCTCCCCCACCAGTAGTTAGAAATCATTGATGTCATCTTCTTGCAGGTGTTCTTAGGAAGCAAGAAACAGCTCATCGGGTACGTAGGAATCGCCTGTGCCACAGATTTGATCAAAACCTCTCTCCCTGCACAGCTTGCCTCCCTTCCACTCCAGCTACCAATCACATTCCTCATTCTGTCCGGCATAAATTCGAAGGACTCTTTCGTAGACCGGCCAACAGCTGTAGGTAAGCCCAAATACTTCTCTGCCAAAGCCTCTGTGTTGATATTTAGAACCGAGCTGACAACCTTCTTGGCCTCATCATTGCAACTTGGACTGAAGAAGATTGCCGATTTCTCTTTGTTCACCAGCTGACCAGAGCCTCGGCTATAGCATTCCAGGATGCTCATCAACCGATCAGCACCCCTCTGCGACGCTTCCACAAACACAATACTATCATCAGCGAACAGTAAATGGGAGATCCAAGGAGCATGAATCCCCACCCGTATAGCCCTTGATAGATACAAGGGACCCACATTTTTCAGCAAACATGATAATCCTTCCGAGCATATCAGGAACAAATACGGCGAGATTGGATCGCCCTGTCGAATCCCCCTGCTCGGCTTGAAAGGTGTTGAAAGGACCCCATTAATTTTTATTGAGAAGGACACTGAGGTCACACACCTCATAACCAAGTCAACGAAGCTTCCTGCAAAACCCAATTTCCGCATCATACCTTCCAGGTAGCACCATTCAACTCGATCATATGCCTTTGCCATATCCAACTTGATTGCACATGCCCCAGTCTTCCCCTTTCTCCTCCTCAGGTAATGGATACATTCATACGCCACTAGGACATTGTCTGTAATCAAACGACCCGGCACAAAAGCGCTCTGCTCTGCAGATATAATCTCATCAAGAAAGGACCTTAATCGATTAGCAAGGACCTTTGAGCAGATTTTGTAAACCACATTGCACAGAGAAATCGGGCGAAAATTCTTGAGATCTTGTGGGTTCTTTACCTTGGGAATGAGAACAATTGTTGTTTGGTTAATCCCCAGAGGCAACTGTCCACCATTCAGAAAATCAAGCACCGCAGTTATAACTCCTTCTCCCACTGTTTCCCAGTGAAACTGAAAAAAACCCGCTGTAAAACCATCCGGCCCCGGGGCCTTATTAGCTCCCATCATAAAAAGCGCCCTTCTCACCTCATCTTCTGAAAAAGGTAACGTTAGCGCTTCATTCATTTCACTTGTCACCTTTTGTGGCACATGGGCCAAAATCTCCCCCGGTCTAGAATCCGGTTGTGCTGTAAATAAATTCAAGAAGAACTCTGACGCTAACTGCTCCATAGCACTTTGATCAGTAACTAAGTCTCCTGAAAGGGACCGCAGTCCCTTAATATGATTCACCTTGGCCCTCTCCCGTGACTTAGCCTGGAAAAAGCTAGTATTACGATCACCCTCTTTAAGCCACATAATCCTTGATCGCTGCTTTTCCATCGTCTCCTCTCTGGCCAGGAGCTCCGCAATCCTAGACATAAGCCAAAGTTCTCTCTGAGATGGCCCACCAAAGATAGACCCCCTTCTTACTTCTTCCAGCTCACGTCTCAGACGTTTAAGATCCTTTCTGACCGATCCAAAAATAGAACGGTCCCATTGCTGAAAACTGGCAGCCATACGACCCAACTCAGATTGCAAATGAGACAAGTTCTGAATAGAGACCGGCGAGCTCCACGAATTCTGCACCAGCTCCTGGTAAGATGCATCATGACGCCACATATTCTCATAGCGAAAACCTTTACATCTCCTCCCCCTTCTCCTTGACTTGCAACATTCAATCACCAAACAGCAATGGTCAGACTCTGTGGTCTGCACATGCCATACTTTAGTACTACTGAAAAGGTTCAGAAAGCCCCAGTTAGCAAGTGCCCGATCTAATCGCACCTTGATGTTCTGGTTTCCATGTTGACTATTATCCCACGTGAAAGGTAGGCCAAAAAAACTGAGATCCGAGAAGCCGCAAACTGAAACAGCATCACGAAAGCCATTCATTTGTTGATGGGATCTCGACACACCACCAAATTGCTCATGCGCCTCTAGAACCTCACTGAAGTCCCCAGCGCAAAGCCACGGACCACTATTATGAGAATTCAGAAACCTCAAACAGTCCCAGCTCCTGACTCTGTTCTCCCTTCTTGATTCACCATAGAAGCCAGTGAACCTCCACAAATCCTCCCCCGACACCTGATCCACCACCATCACATCAATGTGAAGTTTGTCGTAGGTTTGCAACTTCACATTGATCGCATGAGACCACAAGAGAGCTAGACCCCCCCCCCCCCACGTCCAAAACTCCCCACACCAATGCCATTCGGAAAGCCCAAAGATCTCTTCAAGCCCTCAACATTGTTATAGAACAAACGAGTCTCCGACAGAAACACCAACATAGGCTGGTGCTCCTGGATGAGGCTTTTTAACTCTTGAACTGCCGGTCGCTGCCCCAAGCCCCGACAGTTCAGACATAAGATTTTCATTGTGCCCGGCGGGGTCCACTTCTTGTGGCCGCCGCCGATCTTGCATCAAATTGATTCGAGAACCTCCTTTGCTTCTTCGTCAGGTCATCTGCATTCTCCTCGTCCACTTCCACAGATTGCCTTGCCAACTGGCTAACTCTCGAGTTCACCAGGCCGCTAGGCACCACCATTAGCGTTCCATCTAGTGGCAAATTCAGGTCCGGGGTAACTGAGGAAGCAGGTCCCTTTGACTTCCTTTTGCGGATTTTAGCCGAACCATCTATCTCCTGACCACCAAACAGATCCCGACGAGTGTCAGAATTCTGCATCACCTTTGGGGTCGCACCCCTTGTTCCCTGCTGCTTCAGGGGTGAGGAGATCTCCTCCTCCTCCCCATCCTCACCATCCATTTCGGATTCTCGCGAACGGTGCTCATCAGATTTTGATGCTGAAAATTTCGAAGCTTTCGAGCCTGCCGACGTACCACCACTTCCAAAAGAATCAGCAGCTGCATCAGAGAAATTCTGAATTTTCTTCCTCTTCATTTCCGGAGCTCTCAGTCGTAAGTCATACGGCAGACGCCCCGCCTCATTCCTCACCACCGGTTCACCACATTCTAACTCAGAGTGGCCTATGATCCCACACGCCAAACAGTAGAAGGGCAACTTCTCATATTGAATATCGAACCACTCCGGGTTCTTATCCTTATGAGTTCTCAAGAGCACACCCCTCTGGACTGCCTTTGCTATGTCAATAGCTACTCGACCCCGAAGGTAGGCACCACTAGCCTTACCATCTTTGTCCACATACAGCTTCTTCACCTCCCCGATCAGACTCAAAGCACGTATGCCCCGATGTCGATTCATCCACCCGAGTGGGAGATTCAAAACCCTTACCCAGATATCCATACGATCGAACTTGATCTCCGATGGACGAAGGTGTTCATCGTACGGCTGCAGTATCAAAGCATGTCTGCCAATCATCCAAGGAGATCCAGCCAGAGCTCTCTCCATATCCTATTGGAAACTGAACTCTGCTACAAAGAGATTGTCCTCCTTCTCTCCAATCGATCTAATCTTCAGACCACAAGGGTTGCCCCACGCCGGTTTCATAGCTCGATGGATTGAATTTGCGTGAATTGTCATTGGTGAGAGAACCTTACCCACAATGATCCATTCCACTTCTGAAGCATCCAACTCATCTTCATCGTCGCTAAACGCTGCCACGTCCCCTTCCTCCGCCGTAAGATTCAGGTTCTTTAGCAAATTAACAACAGAGTCATCCGGGTTCACCGGCATCTCGTCACCCCTCGGATCCATAGAGACGAGGAAGAGGCGAGGACACAAGACCGTGCACTTCACAGGCGCACGATGACAAGTCAGGCCGGTACTACCGACCACCGGTACTACCGACCAGGGGTCGGTGGTTCCATCGGGTCAACGGTTGATGTAACGGCTGTTTTTAATGCAGTCGGTACTACCGACCTAGGGGGGTCGGTACTACCGACCGTGGCGCAGACGTGACTGGTATATATAGCCGCTCGGCCGGCTTCTATCTGTCACCTCTCCCATTCGCCTGACCTAAGAAAAGAAAAGGAGCTCCCAAGTGTTGACTAAGCTCCTCTCTCTCCCCCTTTGATTCTAGAGTGAATCTCTTGCAAGCTTTGTGCTAGGGAAGTGAGATTAGAGAGTGAGAAGCATCGATCTACGTCTTGAGCACTTGGATCCTACATCTTTCCGGCTTGATTTGTGTTCTTTACTCTTGGGTTCTTGGAACCCTAGCCGGTTAGGTGTTCTTCGGTTGTTGCCCGTGATTGACTCATTTGTGAGGGCACTCCGAAGTGTTTGTATTACCCTCGTGATTCTTAGTGAAGAAACTCAACTAGCCTTTGTGGTTGCTTGAGTGAGGCAAGGAGGTGAAAAAGACTCTGACCTTAGTGGTCACCTCAACAACGAGGACGTAGGCACTTCTTAGTGAAGCGACCGAACCTCGGGATAAATCTTGTGTCTCGTGTGCTTGTTGGATTCACTTCTTCGATTATTTCGTTTGCACTCGTGTTCTTCCTCCCTCCTCTCTCATTCTTATGTGTGGGAAGGCTCGATCTACACTTTGGGGAGGAGCCACTACTTGGATAAGGTATAAACTTCATCTACATCTCATAGGAAATCTTTGGTATAAGCTAGATTCAATTTTGCATCTCGTTCATCCTGATTTCGTAGCTGCTCCTAGGTTGTCGGTAGTACCGACCCTTGGAGCCAGTAGTACCGGCCCCTATAGTCGGTAGTACCGACTGTGCGATCTGATATCCTTTTTGAGCTTTGAGTTATAGGCTATTCACTCCCCCCTCCCGCCTGTAGCCATTCGGACCTTTCACCGTCCCTTATTCCAGATTTCTTGAGAGTCAAAGATAGATATCGTAAATGGCTCTCTCTAGAGTAAACACAAGGTATAGAATTTTTATGTTCTCCAATAGGCTCTCCAAGAGTGTGGAAACATATAGGGATGATTTTTATGTAGATGATCTAGAGAGTAAAATTTAGATAGACTCTTGGAGATGTTCTTAGATCCAATTTCAGCTAGTACTTATGTGAAACAAACAACCGATTCTTTTTAAGATTTCGCAACCTAGCTTGACACATTTTTTTAAAAAAAAAACAAGTTTAATTTTTCACGGGTTGATCATGACAATCTTGCTAAGATCAAAGTCCACGATCACACAAAAAGATATTATCCTTAAAAACAAGAAGTAAACCTTAGTTGAATTGCTATGCGTTCTACCTAAGTAATCCTAGTTGTCACTCAACAAGAGAACTTGCATACAACGAGGTACAGGGGCGTCCCCAGACCCGTGCGAGCCGTGCGATCGAACAAGGCCTCCAAAAATTATGGGCCTCAAAATTTACTAAGTATATTAGGTATATATAATAATTTTAGGTTTTATTGTAATTAAAAATTACTCAAAGTATCTTCTATGACCCAAAATGTGGCCTGCCTAAAGCAAAGTCACGATCGTGACTCCTTTCAGACTTCGTGAGACCTGCTAAAAGAATATTATTTTTTAAATGATAGTTGTACAACAGGTATAATTCTTGATCTATGCTGTTATATACTTATTATTTTATAATACAAATAGTACATTGATTGATATTTAAAATTTATTTTTTTGAAATATAGGCCTTCACTTAGTGCTTTGAACTGGGCCTCCAATTTTTCCGGGACGCCGCTGCGAAGTAAGAAAGTGTTTGACAAGTAATACAAGAACTAGAGAAAGGCGAAGAGACAACTGATTTTTTTTATAGTATTGGGTTGTTGTCATAACCCTCTAATCATGTTGCGGCATCGAAGAGTCACCATGACTCGGTTTATTAGAGCATGTACACTCCACAGACAGGGGATGTTTTTAAGCACCTCGAATATATCATATAGACAGATAAAAAGACAGAACATACAACTCATAGTCTATTTCATTGATTATAAGCTATTTAATGTTTTATATGTAGTCAAGATCAATGATAAATATAATTTATATACCATTGTGTTGCCATTTGATAGAAAATATATCAAACATAAATATGAGCAACTTGATTACAATAATATAATTATTATATATAGGGCAATGCTACGGTACAACTTTTTACTTCCTTGAAGGTAATATCTCAAACAAATTTGAGTCACTGATTTTTTAGATTTTTTAAATTAAATCATTTTATTAATATAGGAAAAGAAAAAGGAAACAATGTCATGACGTTCCATGACCCTTCTTTTCATGCATTGCCTTCCTTTTATTTCTCCTTTCCGTGTCTCCTACTCTCCTTACTTATTTTTTTGATCGTATTGTATTAGTTTTTTTTCCTTTTGTAAAGCATAAAATTTCATATGGGTTAATTAAACAAGGTACACGTACGTACCGATAATTGGGCACCTATACACATGTGGCACATATATGTGTATAAAAACTAGGTAGTTTATATTAATTCGGCACGTAAAAAACCCAGGTACGTTAATTGAGCAACTATACACGTGTGGCGCGTGCGCGCGCGCGCGCACACACACACACACACACACACACATATATATATATATATATATATATATAAATCTAGGTATAAAAACTACGGCACATAGGTGTAAACATGTTTGGCACGTATGTAGTTTTTTTTGTCATATCTAAAATTGTACAAATAAAAAGTTTTTACCATACTCAATAGATCATGCAAGTATCCATTAGATCTAAGCAAAGATTTTTATATTTAAAGCTTTCCTTATTTATGATGTTTATAAATTTAAAAATTAAATAATATATATTTCATCTATTACCTCTTAGGAAGTAATACATGATTTTAGCCATAGGATCTAATTAAATGAACGGCTCACAATTATTTAGAGGTACCACAACAAAACCCATATATATAATTGCAACTCCTATCTAATTTTCTTTGTTTCTATAGCGTTGCCATATGTGCTGGATAAGATCCTTCTTTAGTTTCCATATGTGTTGACCGAAAATTGTAACATAGCCTGCCATATACATGCGGACCAAAATTGCTTCCTGAATCAGTTGATAAAATCTAAGTTGATGAAGAACCAAATAGACCAAACTGCTTTCTAAATCAATTGATGAAGATTTCGCTTAGTTTGAATAGAAATCTGTATAGGTAGCATCCATTAAATATTCAGGGGTTCTTTTTTTTTTGAAAAGGATCACAGCAGCAACATCCAATAAATATTCTAGTATTTTTTTGAAAAGGATCTTGCTCAATTTAAGTAACATTCAGACCATGAGGTAGTTAAATATCCAAAGTTCAAGTAAGCAGCTTGTTGCACTAATGTTAACTACTAATGCAAATTCAGAGACTGATTGAAAACACTACTTGTTGTATGTATATGGTACCATTGTCGGACAAGTCACACTTTGCCCACTGTCAGACACTTATTCAGAGGCAGCATCTGAAGATCAAGTTTATACACACTACCGAGCACTTGTTCGGACTAACAGTTCTAGCTCATACAAATGCTGGATCGAGTTCACAGTAACAATATCAAGAGAAATTGAAAGACTAAGATATCACAGTACGAGGCACTTGTTCACACTAACAGATCAAGTTCATACACATACCGATAGCAACCAAATGGCTGAAACCAAAACAATCTAGAAGTAGTTTTACCATGTTCGATCTAAAAAAAACTGTTAACGAGCAATTGCAGGAGAGATAGGTTTGTCGGTCAAGCCTGTTCTGGCATGGATTGGGGATGAATCAGCCGTTCCAAATCCACACATCCACGAATCCGCCGCCGCAACGAGCCCGTGTGATGCTTCCACCGCCGATGCCATGTCCAACAATGGAGGAAGAGCTACCATTAGAGTGTAGACACCACTAAATATGATTCATCGACCACCACTAGACCTGATATGTGTTAGAGTCGGCTACTTAGTTTTAGTTTCATATTAGGTTATGTTTGGGATTTGCATGTACTCAATTAATTTGTATATGTTGGAGTGTCTTGAGGTGGAACTTAGTTTAAGTTCTACCCTACTCCACTCTAATACACATGGACTGAATGGATGATACCTATACATCAAAAAAAGCCCTTGGCATTGAGGGACAAAAGCTTCATTTCATCAGATCCTACATCACAAATTAAATGGTTTGATTAGTTTACAAAACAATAAAAATTTAAACTATGTATTACATGATCTAGTTTGGTTCATCCTCACAATAGACTCTATATTGGGTACACGTTTAGAAACAACAAGATAAAAACTTACTATTCAGATAAGCCTTATAGAGTCCCCACTCCCCAGGCGACATCCTATTTGCTCCGACCAACAAGTTTCAGGCCCCAGCTCACGTCGTCACAGTGCTGGATGTACGGCACATCCTTTGAGATGTCCGCCGTCCACTGCTTGAGCCGGCAATCATAGGTCGGTGGTTTGTGGAAGCACGGCTCCATGGACACGTCCCAGACGCACGGCGGATCGGGCACGGCAGAGCTGTTGGTGGACCTGTACAGCACCCACGGCCGCACGCCGGCGAGCCCCTGCGCCACGTAACCGAACGTCGACATGCCGGTGGTCACCAGCACTTCGGTCAGGCTCAGCAGGTAGATCTCGGCCCACGCCTTGTGCTCGTGCGACCTGGCGCCGAACTGCTGGTACTCCTCGTGGCTCGGCTGGTGCACGCTCACCGCCTCGCCGGCGGCCGCCGCGTGCTCCCAGTACATGCTCTTCAGCTTCTCGTAGTACCATGCCTTGAGCGAGGTGACGAGAACGGCTTTGGACCTGGGACGACGGCGGGACGCTGGCGACGTCGTCGGCTCTCCCTCCTCTCCCGTGGCGAGCACTTCAGGGAGCAGCTTCTGTTTCTGAGTGCACGAGGTGATCTGCTCCAGGAGCTCCGGCGAGTTGGGCTGGGCGCCGAAGACGCGCACCTGGATGCCCACCCGCTGCTGCGCCGCCGCGAGGTACGCGTCGTAGTAGCGCGTGACGAGGCCCCAGACGTGGTTGTTGGGGTGGAACAGGTACCGGCCGACGTGGTGGAACACGGCGTCGCGCTCCGGGAACATCCGGCCGAGCTCGTCCTGGAACGCCTGCACGAGAAACAGCCCCGGCACGATGTAGCTGTCCGTCCTCATCGCCAGCCACTGGACGCGCCGGAGCACCCTCTGGTCGTCGTCGCAGAAGAAGTAGTGGTCTTCCACGGTGGCGTCGTTGTGGAGGTGGACGTACGCTGTTACAACTGCTACGTCGTCGGCCTCTATTTCAGACTCTGCATCGGCCACGTCTGTTGTTCGGCCGGCCACACAAGCCAGAGAAGATGGGCCACAAGGAAGTAAGCTGAGCCGGCCCAAGACGAAGAATCCGCGTGTCTTTGGCCCAGAATGGCAGAACCTGTAAGCGCAAGATGGCTGTGGCAAGAGAGCGTGTATTCCTGTATAAGTAGCTAGTTGCTTCTTGCAGAAGGGGTATGAACTGAGATGTGAACTGAGATGTAACAAATCTTTCCTATCGCTAAAGGACTCATCTGCTCCTCGCCCCCGTTCGTTCTTCTCTGCCTTTGCTCTGATTCCTCTATTCCCCAACTCTGCTGCTAACATACGCGAACGCAGGCAGTCGCGCCGTCGTCGTCGAAGCATCGGCGGCGGCGACGACGTCGTCGTCGCTCCCGATCGCCTTGCTCCTCACCATGTTCCCGTAGCTCTCGGCGGCGTCCACGCCGAGGCTGGTGTAGTTCGCCACCGGGAAGCCGGCCGGCGGCAGCAGCCACGTCGTGCCGGGGAACGGCTCGCAGAAAAGGTCGTCCATTTCGTTGCTGGGGTCGATGAGGAGGACGCGGTCCGTGAGCACCGCGTACAGGAACGCCGACGCGGCGGCGAGGATCCGGTTCCCGAGGCCGCTGTAGGAAATGGAGACCATGTACGCGCACTCCGCCGGCGACGCGAGGCTCTTGCCTGACCTGAGCTGCTCCAGGGCGTTGCTGTAGGCAGCGGTGCCCGGGCCGCACCGCCGTTGGAGAGCCTCGTGCCGCCGCAGCTTGGAGATGAGGTACGGCGAGGGTCGCCTCCCGGTGTTCCTGCGGTACGTGGCGGATTGGTATCTGCTGTGGCAGGATTCCTCGTCGAAGCTGTCGATCAATAGGCCGTTGTATAGCCTGTCGTGGTGCGCTGCCGTCGGATGCGAAGACGAGATGTTAGTGGAACCTGTTGCAGGGTGATGTCAGAAGCGCAAAAAAGGTGGAATGCGCGTATACGTTGTTGTATGTTCACTAGTTGCAATTCGTAGAATAATATGGAAACTTCTATATGCAAAATATCAGAATCTTGGCTGATTTGATTTCAAAACAATTTTTGAATAGTGATACATTCGTTCTATACAATTATTAGTTGTCAAACTGACCTAAACGAGTAGTTTCTCTATCTATATTAGATTGTTTTTAATGGACGTATCTCCTCTGCCACATTATGATCTTTTCAGTCTCTAATTCTTCCGTAATACTTGTTCTTCCTCCGTCCACCCCCCTAGCCCCTTGTTCCTCCTCCATTACCTCCCGGTTGTGTCTCCATTACCAAATCTGGTACCACTCACAATTATGGGTATCTCGCCTGTATTTCTACACCACCCATATCAAATATTATCTCTTGTTTGTAACTATTGACTTTTCGGATGTCTATCTACTACCATTGTCATTGAATTGCCTTGCATCCCGGCCTTCATTGAACTTTCTAACTTTCAATCCAAAATATGTCTTCCATACCTAACCACCAAGTTCAAAATCACATCGACCAAGAGCATTGGAAGTTTTGAGATGAGCAGAGTGTGTATGAAGGGTGCTGGAAAAACAAGAATTCGTGGATGCCTAAAAGGCATGGGGGAGTTTTCTCCTATTGAACATAAAGTTCCAATAAAATTATGTTACGAATCCTAACACCGGTATTAGCATCTCTATAATGTTTGTTAATAAAATAAAATAAAATTTCTAACTTATAAAACTAAGTGTGTGGCAAGCCCTGGCTTACCGGTCTCTTATATACACCTTTCTCGCTAAATTATCTACATATGTATACTATGTTTAATATATAGTAAAAACTTTGTATCTAGAAATTAAAGTCAAAATAATTAACCTATAATTTAAATTTTTATAAATTGTTGGAGTTATTATTCTTCTCCTCATCTGAATGAAAAAAAAAACACCTAGGCGAAAAAAATTTAGTGCAGAGAAACAACAGAATGATTTATACCTTGGCGGAAGCTGGCTACTGCAGTCCACGCCCCCGGCGCTCCAACGCTGCGCCCACCGAGGATGAGCATGGTCGCCACGACGACGACGGCGGTGAGCACGGCGCTAACCATCCAGCTCGCTCGCTTGCCATCCATCACCTCCTGCATCTGCATCTTTGCTCGCCTCGATAAACCGCGAGCACAGCATGCAGAGAGCGTCTCTTCAGTCTGCGGGCGCCGGTGCCGCCGTCTGCGCCCGTCGCTTGGAGCACAGACACAGCTCACAGCATATATGCTCTCTGCCCGGCGGCCCCGCCGGTGTGGAATGTGATCAGCTACGTACGGTCGCCTTGCAAATTGCATGCAATGCAAGTCAACTGTAATAGTAGTACTCGCGGCTTTCGACGTGCTTGGAGTCCTCTGTCAGACTGGCGCGCATGCATGAATTTTGTAATTCCTGCAAAATAATTGGGGCATCGCGCATCCCTATGCTAAAGGTAAGTGTCTTTATTTTCTAATTATTACTAATGTTCAAAGTAAACGCTCTGCAGTAACAACTGGCCCCTTTGGCGTTGAGATTTGTGCCTTTCGGGGCCCCATATGGGCTGTGAAATAGTAGATGGAATGTAGAGAAATGTAGTTTAGCAACTTGTTCCTTCTATTTGACTAAGTTACTGCCTCCGTTCAAAAAAAAATACTCTATGTAGTATCATCTTAGATTTAAATTAAGTTGATTTTATAAAGTTTCATTAAATATATAGAAAATATTATTGATATCTCTGTCTCTAGAACAACTTATTATGAAAATATATTAATTCATCGAATTGGTTGGCTGCTTATATACCCGGGTGCTCCCAACCAGGGTTAAAGGTTTCTACGAGAAACGTCAATCTCAATGGGGACACTACTGGAAAAACGGCCTTTACTACCAATCCAGGGCTAAAGGTCGGACCATTTAGTCTCGGGTGCTCCCAACCAGGGTTAAAGATTTCTACGAGAAAAAATAAATATGTATCTGTGAGATTCGAACTCAGCACCTCTCGCCTCAGGCACGCTAACCAACTGAGCTACACAACCCATGTGATGTAGTTCTGTATGTTTTCCTTTTGAATCCACTCGGGAAGGACCTTTAGCTCCGGTTGATAACACCAACCGGGGCTAAAGGTTCACCCTTTAGCCTCGGTTGGTATTACCAACCGGCAGGACCTTTAGTCCGGGTTGGTAATACCAACCGGGGCTAAAGATTCACCTTTAGTCTCGGTTGGTATTACCAACCGGGACTAAAGGTCTTTAGCCCCGGACATAATTTTTGGCCGAGACTAAAGCTCAATTGATAGATCGTCCAAAGGCTTGTTCTCTAGTAGTGGGATTTCATAGGCATCAAATACGTTGATGTATTACTGTACTGATGAAAAGAGATATGATGAGAGTTTTATGAGAGTAGAGATAGTTTCATGAGGATAAAACTCTTCTACACTGTTTCCAAAACATAGAGGTGTTGGAAATTGTGATATGAAACTAACATTAAGGATGACCTTAGAAGGCGGTGGCTCGGTTGGGCATGATGCAGGTTATACTTGAAATAGATGCTACCACTGCGAAACATCATTGGGATGGGTGATTACAAAGACCAAACATTTGATAGCGGCAAAGTTCTCTGTGTGTAGGATCAATGTGTGCTCTCGGGGATGTAACAATTGAGCTCATGAGCTCGCCTCAATAGGCTGTAAGGGCGTCCTCATCAGTGCTAGTAAAATCGCTAGCCAACGTGGCCTTAAAAAAGAATTAAAATAAAAGGCTACTAGTATCCATGGCTAAACACAAACAAACCGGGGAGAGCACAGACACAGAGTTCCATGAAAAGTGTGCGAGCCTAGCGACTGATGACTCGCTAGCGAGTTGATTTTCGACGCTCTCTATCCTCCACATCGGAAGCAAACTGAGGTGAGTTGGCGACGTCGCCACCCCGTTAGGGACGCCCTAAGATGTCCAGTGGTTATCGTGCCGCTTGGAATTGTGTACCTGAGTACCTCATCACCTTGAGGGTTTGGTGTCCAACAATTCGGTTGTGACTGTGGAGTAACAAAAAGACCTCGTTTCCAAAAAAAATACTTATTACTTGTTAGGACAGGAGAGCATATAAAACAAATTTGATACGGTTAGATTTGTAATCAATACACCATTCAATTATTAGAAATTCATAAGCATAAATAATATAAAATGTAAAATAAATAAATAGACAAAGTATAACTTAGGATGCCACCGCGTCATATCAAGCTGCATCTTATAAAAGAAAACAAAGGTAGTATATGAACTCTTCTCGAAACCATAGTTTATCTGTATAAAAAATTTGCGGACAAGTATTACTAGTACCTAACTTAGAAAAAAAAACAATATCTTAGAGCATCTCTAAGAGTTTCCAAAAATAATCTTCGAATCCATGATTTTAGGCAAGATTAAAAAATAACATCTCCAACGACTCTCAATCTCACATCTCAATCTTTTGGTACTTAAAAAAAAATCCATCATGTCATACCGATAAATATGTGTGTATCCATGTAAGAAATACGACTCCACTAAATCGCGAACGCTCACCCAACTCAAAACCAGCGAACAATTTTAGGACATGCAGAACTTTCCTGTTTTGTAAAAAAATTCCACCACTTTCCCTTTTTGGACATGCCCATCCCGAGCTCCCTTTGTAAGCTCGCTGAATCATCCGACGCTCTTTTTTACTGGTTGAGACGTCACGCGATGCAAGCCAGAAAAAAGCTAAGCATTTGTTTGAAATTGCTATAACTTCTAAACGGTGTATCTATTTCTAATTCCGCCTGTACTGGTGCGTTCTACACGACGAGGTGAACAAAACTAGACCTCAGTTGCATATGTTTCGAAGAAATATTTTTTCTAGTAGCAACTTATACAATTTAACTTGTAGCATATAACTTATATCTTATAACTTGTAACATATAACTTATACCATATAATTTATCTTAAAAGTTTGGAAACATTAAAGTACAAAACAAAACTTATGTACAAAAATTTTTAAACACAAAGGAGCAATTTACTTATAACTTATGTTAAGACTTAGAAGCACAAAGGAACAAACTAACTTATAACTTATGTTGAAACATGGATACACAAAAGTTATGCAACACAACTTATGTATAAAAGTTATTAAACATAACATGTACATATGTTACTCTATACAACTTGAGTACTTAAGTAATTCAATACAACTTGTGTTTATAAGTTGTAAGTTATAAGTTACTTGTGTAACATGTCCTAAGTTAATATATATAAATTGCTACTTGAAAAAAATTCTTTAAAATATATATAAGTGAGATCTAGTTTTGTTCGTCTCGTTGCATAGAACATATCAGTGCAGACGAAATTGAAAACGAATACACCATTTAGAAGTTACAACATTTTAAAATAAATGTATTAATATTTTTTAGGATGACATCAGCAGCTTGGAAACACGTGTAGGAGAGGAGTGGGTGGCGGTCATCCGGTGCGGACGCAGGTCGGATCGTTCGCTGGATTAGTCCTGGGTGAACGTTCACTGCAATTGAATTGGGTAAGAAATATGTGTGTATCCATGTAAGAAATAATAAGAAATAACACAGGTTCCTGATATAAATATACAAGAGAGAAACATATGGTACAAAAGTGGTTGGGGTGAGTTTAGAAATAGTTCGAGATTCGTGATCTAAAATTACTTTCTATCTTTTAGGAGTGTTTTTTTTTAAAAAAAAACTGGTAGAGAAATATTCTTTTGGTGCTCGACTTGGAAAGTTAATTATTTTAGAAAGAAAATTTAGGATACTCCTAATGCTCTTGCTGGTCGTTCCCTTGAGCATCTCCAATAGTTTGAAAAATGACTTGCTATCCTTGTTTTATTAAGAAAAAAAAATGTTCTTCAACGGATTGATATATGACTTGCTAAATTTTTTCAAGTTGGAATCCGAGGCAACCTACTTGGTATATTTACAAGTCAGCTTCACTTACTATCCGGCGTTTCTTTCCCTTTTGCAGCCGCCGACACTTCTCTCGTGCCTACTTTTCTATATTTATTAAGCTCAATTTACCACACTATTGGAGATACATGAAAAATTCACTTGCCAAAAGTTTTAGCAAGTTGCTAAATGACAACTTTTCCCAAGTCATTTTTTTCAAACAATTGGAGATGCTAAGGCAAAATATTGATACTTTACATGGTTATCTTCATTCCGTCATAGCAAATCCGTGGACATAGCCAAACTTGTGTCGACGAAAAATTCTAGGCTTGAAATTGTTACGTGCAATATTTGTTACTGCCCTCTCTTCTTCATGTGCCGTCACTGCATTCATCGGCATGAAGTTCGTAGAGCCATCATCAACTAATTCCTTGGCTTAGCACCTTCTTTTTTCTTTCTTACTTACGTGTTCATTCATCAGGTGTTTGACGCATGTCAATTGTCAACACAGTAATCTGTGCTTTCCATCCAATGACGAATCTTCTATCTTTGCCCTGAAGCCAGCCACCAATGTACATGTACATTTTTTTTACTACAAGTCTACAAGGTACATACAACCTGTGTATTAGCTGCGATGAACAATCTTCAAACCCCAGCTCATGTCGATGCAATGCTGGACCTGCGGCACAATCTTCCCGGTGTCCGCCCCCCGCTTCAGCCTGCAGTCATAGAACGGCGGCGCGTGGAAGCACCCACGGCCTGAGGCGGATCCGGCACGTGGGTGTCGTTGTCCGGCCTGTAGAGCACCCACGGCCTGAGGCCGCCGAGCCCCTGCGCGACGTACCCGAACGTCGACCACGCCGTGGTCACCAGCGCGTCCGTCAGGCTCAGCAGGTAGATCTCGGCCCACGCCTTGGCGTCGTGCGTCCCGGCGCCGAAGCGCTGGAACTCCTCGTGGCTCGGCTGGTGCACGCTCACCGCCTCGCCCTCGCCGCCGGTGGTGGCCGCCGCGCGCTCCCAGTACATGCCCTTGAGCCTCTCGTAGTACCAGGACTTGAGCGAGGTGACAAGGACGGCCTTGGTTTTCCGTGCAGCAGGTCCTGGTCCTGGCACCAGGGGCTCTCCCTCTGCCGCGGTGAGCAGCTCCGGGAGCAGCCTCTCCCTCTGCGCGCACCTGGTGATCTGCTCCAGGAGCTCCGGCGAGTTGCGCTGGGCGCCGAAGACGCGCGCCTGGATGCCCACCCGCTGCTGCGCCGCCGCGAGGTACGCGTCGTAGTAGCGCGTGACGAGGCCCCAGACGTGGTTGCTCGGGTGGAACAGGTAGGGCCCAGTGGCGGAGCTAGGATTTGCAACTTGGGTATTCCCACAACCAAAAAAAAATCCAATATATAGCAGCAGATTAAGTATAGTTTGCAATAGTATTTTATCATAACTAAAGTCAAAAAAAACAGTACAATACTAGAATAATAAATTGTTCACATCTAAGATAGGCATAAAAATAGGAACCAACCATTAACAAAAATAAATTACAAATAATATAATCTTCCTTTAAATCTAGGGTCCTTCATAGCTTGAAAGCAATTAATAATGTCTTTCTTGTCTTTGTGGAGCCTAATTCTAATTTTCGTATCTTTGTTCTATCCCATAAACTCTTCAAATCAATTGATTCCTTCTTCGTTATGCAATAATCTATAGGAAGAAAATCCAATGCTGTGGATTGGAGAAAATCCAAATGAACAAATCCAGTAATGGGGATTGGGAAAAATCAACATGACGGCCTCACCTGTCACTACGCATCCAAGCCGCAGCCAGCCGCTCGCCGCTCCGCTAGTAGCCCCAGCCTCTGCGCTGACCAGCCGTCTTGCACCCCTGCTGGCCTGCCTGCTGCCACCACCGTGCGCCGTTGGTTGTTCGCAACTTGCCATCGCCACCGCTGGCTGCTCGTAACTCGTCACCGCCGAGCGCCGCTGCGGGATTGGGGATTGGGAAATGAGGACTGGGAGACAGAGAGCAGGAGGACCGAGCAGTCGAGGCGCCGGACGAGCACGCGTGTGTCGGTAGCGTCTTCGCGACTTTGCATTCGCATCGTGGGAACAGAACAAAGGAGGTCATGGGCCACTAGACCTTGCGTCTTTGCGTCTTGCGGCCTTGCGGGACGGCTTATAAGTTGGAAATGTAGGAAGACTGAGGGAATTAGCTATGAGCTGACTTTGTGCTCGAAAATGATCAAATAATGACCAATATACATTATATATTTGAGAATACCTATATATATACTTGTTGGTGTAAAAAAGTTGGGTATTCCTGGGAATACCAATGCATCCATGTGGCTCCGCCCATGTACCGGCCGACGTGGTGGAACACGGCGTCCGGCTCCGGGAACAGCCTGCCGAGCTCGTCCTGGAACGCCGTGACCAGGAACAGCCCCGGCGCGATGTAGCCGTCCGTCCTCATCACCAGCCACGGGATGTTCCGGAGCACCCTCTGGTCGCCGTCGCAGAAGAAGAGCCTGTCCTGCTCGGTGGCGTCGTGGTCGAGGTGGACGTACGAGAACGCCGGCGCCTCCTGCGGCGGCGAAGTCCCGGCGACGCCGTCGTCGGTCCTGAGAACCTTGCTCCGCAGCATGTTCCCGTAGCTCTCGGCCGTGCTGACGCTGAAGTTGGTGTAGCTCGCCAGCGGGAAGCCCGCCGACGGCAGGAGCCACGTCGTGCCCGGGAAGGGCTCGCAGAACAGCTCGCCCATGTCGTTGCTGGGGTCCACGAGGAGCACGCGCTCGGTGAGCAGCGCGTACAGGAACGCCGACGCGGCGGCGAGGATCCGGTTCCCGAGGCCCCGGTACGAGATGGAAACCAGGTACTTGCACTCGGGCGAGGCGATGTTGTCGCCGCCGCCGCCGCCGCCGCTCCTGCCCGACGACGACCTGAGCTGCTCCAGCGCGTTGCTGTAGGCGACGGTGCCCGGCCCGCACCGCCTCTGCAGGGCTTCCTGATGCCGCAGCTTGGAGACGAGGTACGCCGAAGGCTGCCTGCCAGGCCTGCGACGGTACATGGCGGATTGGTACCTGCTGTGGCAGGACTTCTCGTCGAATCCGTCTGCCAAGAGGCCGCCGAGGAGCTTGTCGTAAGATGTGTCACCTGAAATTGACACAAGTGAAAATCGTCAGATGCAACGAATTCAGTAGCGAACCCAATCCACTGAAGGGCTTGTTTGTATGTATATATATTTAGCTTTATCCACATGTGTCGGAGTGTATTTGAACTAAGTTCTACTCACATCCAAACAAGGCCGAAGTGTGCAGTTGCATTGCATTGCACACAGCATGTCAAATTGGCAGTACAATTCATCTTAGCACATAAAATTGGCCCATTAACAGCCCAGTTTGATCCGCATTAGTCCTTACCGGCTCACCCTCGATTGTCCGATCAGGTTAGTGCACTGCTGTCTAGTCTCAAATATGTAGCACTAGCACATATGGCTCTTTTTTTTCCCTTGAAAGAATTGGCTAATCGGACTAGGCTGGTTAACATTAACAAATCAAATAGTGAGATGCAGTAGAAAATGGCCCCAGTTAGCAGTAGTATAAATAAGGGCATTCTTTAGTTAGTGTATGAATATCACTGTAACAATATGCACACACTCTAGATTCAGAGTTTATCTCCTCTGCATATGTCATAACTCATAAGTAAATAAATGTGGGAAAAAGAAATCATAGTGATTTAATTACACAGCAGATGTTTACAAAACAAAATTTGAAATGTTTCTATTACTGTTTTTTTTATCAGTCCACATTTCAGTTTATTACATCGACAAATGATATGATGGTTCAGCTCAAAATGATCAGATAAGCTAACGCTCTATTGTAACAGGTGGTACTAGCTCCTGCTCCTAACATATTTTTAAAACTAGCGCGTTTAGTGTTTGACCACCTTCATTAGTACTGTAAATCACTACCACGCACATGCCAACAACGTTGGGAGCTGTTGGTGTAAAAAAAAACGTTGGGAGCTGAGCAACTACGAGAAGTTCTATGTCGGCAAAACCGCAAAAGCCTCTAGCAAGACGATCAAACACCGTTACATGCACGTTTGAGCTTGATTGCACATCGATGCTCGGCTTAGCGCTTATTGACTGGGATAAACATATGCAGGATCAATGCTTTTGTTGGGAAAATAAATTAACAAAACAAGACTAATTTATTAACCACCTCTTGTGTTTCCGAAGCCGAGGAATTCAGATTTCGACGACGGCATCAGCAGCCGTCGATCGCCGGAGAGGAGGTGGAGGAGCACCAGAAGAAAGGGAACGGAGAGCAGCAAGACAATCGTGACAGCTCCGGGGCGTCCACCGCGCTTCGCCATGTCTGCGAAATGTCGCCGCCCAAATCAGGTCCCACCTGCGCGAGCAGGCTGCTGATGAGCAGCAGCAGCAGCAACGAATTCATAGGGGAAGGTTTCTTCGGTACAGGTCAACTGTGCTGTGTTGTAGGACGAAGCACTGCTTGATCGTGCCTTCGTGCTCGGCACACCAGTACGTCTGCTAGGAGAATCGTACGTGCATGCAGCGACGTGCGAAGAATAATGCACTCGTACAATTTTCTGAACATGTAAAGTGCTGCATACATAGAGCGCAATGGGTCAGCAACAGTGTAGCACAAAACATTGTGCGACCCATGCGTTTGGATACTTGCTCCTCGAGACTGTAGATTTTAATTTGGGCCTTGTTTAGTTGTCACCGAAAAAAATACTCATCACATCAAATATTTAGACATATGCATGAGGTAGTAAATATAGACTAAAAAATAACTAATTACACAGATTGCGTGTAATTTGCTAGACGTTTTTTTAAACACAATATGTTTATGTTTTGATAATATTGTGTTACAGTAAACATATGCTAATGACATATTAATTAGTCTTAGGGCTCTTTTGGATACCTAGAATTGAATTCATTTTAAGAATCATAATCTAGACACATTTTAGTTAAGCTAATATGATTATATATGGATTATATTTGTATATTATTGTGCCTATATGAGAGAGGTACACATGTGTTGTATTTCTACCATGAGGGAATGAGATGGAGAGAATGTTATAAAAAAACGGCTTCGCTAGTAATTATGACAATAGATTCAGGAATTGATGGCTCGTGAACCGGACCCCCCCCCCCCACCCACCCAACACCACCACCACCACCCACCTCGTGCCCTCCTCCACCTTCCCCCACCTCCCCTCCTCCCCCTGAAAGGAACAAGATGCCCAAGACGGGGTAAATTGGGCTTTTCTAAAAGTTTAGCAAGAATTAAAACCTATTAAGCCCAATTAACCCCTTGTGCCTAGACGTGTGTTTCTTTCTATTCTACCGCACAAAAGACAATGTCTATGCCACTCCTACTCTAGCAAAGCAATTCAATAATTAATGAACAACAAATATATTGCAGAATTGAATTGCTCAAAGGTAAATGCGTAAGTAAAAGAGTAGAGATGACAAGACGATCTTTTTGCCAAGGTATCGAGGTGTCGGCACACCCCCTAGTCCTCGTTGGAGCACCCGCGCAAGGGTATCGCTCCCCCTTATCCGCGCAAGGATCAAGTGCTCACTATGAGCTGATTCTTCGCCACTCCGGCCCGGTGAATCGCTCGCTACCGGTCACAACTTGACTTGGGTCATCCACAAAGCCTCCGGATGATCACCAAGCTCTTCAATCACCACCAAGCCGTCTAGGTGATGCCGATCACCAAGAGTAACAAGCTAGAACTCTCACTTGACCAAGACAAGGCCAAAGAGATGGATGGATGCACACTTGCTACTCAATTCTCACTAGGAGGTCACTAATTCTCTCAATTAGCTATTCTCTCAACCTCACTAGGGCTCTTGCTCTTTCTCACACTCACTATGTGTTTCTCAGCAGAGGAAAGTGGCAAGAACACTCTAATGGAGGAGGGGGAGGAGTATAAATACTCCCCCCAACCGGCCATCCAAAAGAGCACTGAACAGGTGTTTCTGCGGGGGCATCGGACGCTCTAATGACCTCGACCAACGGTCGACTGTACCACCTGTCAGACTTGTTAAAGGAGCATCGGACGCTGGGCAGCGTCCGATGCCATCACAACGGACGTGCTCGTTGTGATTCTACCCTCTCTGGAACCTCTCTGCATGGACATCGGACGCTGGCCCTCAGCGTCCGATGACAGCGTCCGATGCATGCCCAAATTCACCCGCAAGTGAACATGGCACGGGCGTGTCCGATGTGGCAACATCGGAGCGTCCGATGCCACGCACCAGACTAAACCCTAGTCTGAGTGAGCATCAGACGCGTCCGATGCTCACCAGGCCAGCGTCCGATGCCTATATCACAGGCAAAACTCACTCGGATCGCGACGCAGCCTTAACGACTTTTCATCCTTACGACATAAGGCATCTCTCTGAGCTACCTAGGGCTATGAAATAACAAGTGTGCACCACACCTACCTCAATAGACTCACCTAGGTCAAGCTACTGATTCACGCTCCCCTTTATAGTACGGCCAAAGGAAAAACAAAGACCTAAGACTACCTAAGTGTCCTCCAACACCATATGACACTTAGCCTAGTCTACCACCGTCTTCGTCGTCCGTCCTTTGAAAACCGAAACGATTTCCATCACTAGGGGACATGAACTCCATATGCCTGTATCGTCGCTATTATCGTGACCTAACTCATTCCTGTTTCTGCAAAACACACGTTAGTCACAGTAATCTTGTGTTTCATCCAATCACCGAAACCCACTAGGGGCCAAGATGCATTCAATCTCCCATTTTTGGTGATTGATGATAACACGAGATCAAGTATAGAGAGATCAGCCTGGGCATTCGGTAAATACCGAACCGATCGGTTCGGTTCCTCGGTACCTCGGTAAATTCGGTTCCTGAGAAATTGGTACCGATCGGTTCCTAAAAATATTCGGTATCGGTTCGGTTCGGTATCGGTAAATTCGGTTTGGTTTCGGTATTTACCGAACAGCACCGAACTAATTATATATAAGATGTAATGACATGTTTAAAAACTAATTTTGACATGATTCATAGATAATAATAGTGTGAAATACATGTACATGTAAAAGTCTACAAGACTATAAGTGTGAGTGCCAAAAATACATAATATAATAATCTACAATAGTATAATAAATAATATAACAATACTCAAAATTATCACATTTTAGCTAAATTCGGTAATTCGGTTCGATTCGGTATTTACCTCGGTAAATTCGGTTCCTGAGAAGTAGGAACCGAACAGGAACCGAATTTTTTGGTTTCGGTAAATTTCGGTTCGGTTCTCGGTATTTCGTGCCCAGGGCGATAGAGAGAAGAGGTTTTCAAATCATGACATGTATGAACTTGCAATGAATAAGAGAAAATAATTAGGGGCAAGCTCATACATATCATGTCAACATCCTGCACTCAACAAGTTAGAGTGAATAGCAAGTGCAAGAGTAAAGAGCTCGAATACATAACAAGAGAGAATTAAGCACAAGTAATCGAGTGAAACGAAATGACATGTCATATAATATATCATAGTGAGCACATACATGTCATAAGGTCCATAGCACACATATATAGTATAATAATGTGCAAAAGATGTGATAAGTAAAGAGCGTATGTGAAACATAACATAACAAAAGAAGCAAATCCCTCTCACATCGCTCCCCCTATCGCTATACTCGACCCACTCTCCCCCTTTGGCATCAAGCGCCAAACTAAGCGTCGGAGGGCGGAGGTGGCGCAGACGAGTCAGCTGCAGTCTCTGGAGAGCGCTGGGTGAACTCAAACTGCTGGAGAATCGCCTCAGAGTCGGACGAAGAAGAGCGTTGGCGCAGACGGGTTGTCTGTCACTGCCCAACTGACCCTAAACTGTCAAACTGGCCTCTGATATGGACTCGCTGCATAGAATAGATAGGAGATATATAAGAACATATATTCTAGAGATGAGAAAACCCTATGGAAGCAAAGCATAGAGGATAAGATGGGAAAGGTGTCGCTACCTGACGATCCGACAAAAAGACTCACACACAAGAGAAGGACTGACGTTCTGGCACCCACGTATCACGCCAAGGATGACTGCAAAGAAGTTGGGTGAAAATGGGGTTAAAAACAGGGTGAACGGTCATTGGGGCATTTTGTCGAGCACCTAGTGAGCATGAGAGTTGGAGAAAGGACGGTTGCTCACTGAGGCGTGTCTGCGTGCCAGGGAAAATTCGCCAGAGAGGGTAGAGAGCTCGGGGACGCGAGGAGGGAGCTCCGGCGGGCAGCGATGAAGCTTCGGTGATGGCGCCGGCGAGCTTGACGGTGACTTGCGCGCGGTGGCAGGAGGCGCGAGAGGGCACGGGCGCGGCGGGCACAGCGACCGGCGGCGAGGGCTCGGGTGGAAGGGGCGGTAACTCGACGGCGGATCGAGCGCACGGGTGGGAGCATAGCCGAAGGAGGGAAGCTAGGGTTCGGGTGCTCAGGGGCGGCGGCGACGAGAACTTGAGCGCGAGGAAGACGATGGGTGAGGTGTGACACGTGGGACCCTTTAGTCAGTTGAAGAACAAACTGCGCCGCTTAATGGGGCATCGGACGCGCCGATGGCATTGCATCAGACGCTCTGATGTCCACTCAGAGAGCTCCAAAATCGTCCAAAACGCATCGGACGGGTCCTTTGCCTCAGCATCGGACGTTGAGCAGCGTCCGATGGTGCACCGAACGCTTCGTTGGTGACACAACGGACGCAACGCCAACACTGTTCCAGCCGGAGCTGTGTACAGTGGGGGCATCGGACGCTGGGGCCAGCGTCCGATGCTACAAATTGGACTGTTTTGAAGATTTCCGTTGCGGCTCCCTCTCCCAACTAAGTTCCAACTCAAATAAAAGGCAAATAAACACTAGTTGGAACCTAGTATGAGCATCCTCGCATAAACCCTCAATTTGATAAATATTTTGCCATAGGCTACATATTGATTTTAGCGAAAATATGCACTTAAAACCCAAGGAGACAACATGTGGCCACCAAAACTAGGGGTCTTAACCATCAGGAGCCTCAAATGCTCCCCCTAGCGGTGGACGAACACAGCGGTTGCTCCAAACTTAACCAAAAAGAAATGACAAAGCAACAAACATGCATATGCAATGCAATACGGAATTTGAATCTAGGTTGCTTGTCAAGTTTGCTCATGGGTAAGCTTCTTCACACGCTTTTTAGGGCGGTTATCTTAACCACGTCTGACAAGCCTATGTGCATAGCATAATTTAAACATGGCATATGATACAATGCAATGCAAATACAACCCCCTTTCACCTTTTGACAAAGTTACTTAGATCAAGCACATTAAGCTCACTTCGCAATCTACAAAGGGTGTTCTCATCTAGGGGTTTTGTGAAGATATCCGTCAATTGATCTTCGGTTCTAACTCCCTCTAAGCATGTCTTTCTTTGAAACATGGTCTCTAAGAAAGTGATGGCGAATATCTATGTGCTTTGTGCGAGAGTGTTGAACCAGGTTGTTAGCAAGCTTAACCGCGCTCTCATTGTCACACAACAAAGGTACCCTTTCTAGAACTACACCATAGTCTAAAAGAGTTTGTTTCATGTAAAGAATTTGTGCACAACAAGCACCCGCGGCTATGTATTCCGCCTCGGCGGTAGACAAGACCACACTATTTTGCTTTTTCGAACTCCATGAAACTAGTGATCTCCCAAGCAAGTGGCACCCTCCGGATGTGCTTTTTCTATCTACTTTGCAACCTGCGTAATCCGAATCGGAATACCCAACGAGTTGGAAGTTAGCTCCTTTGGGATACCAAAGGCCAATGCTTGGGGTGTGCTTTAGGTACCTAAGGATTCTCTTCACAGCTATGAGATGTGATTCCCTAGGATCGGCTTGAAAACGAGCACACATGCACACACTAAACATGATGTCGGTCCTAGATGCGGTCAAATATAACAAGCTACCAATCATAGAATGGTAGAGAGTTTGATCAACCGGGTTACCTCCCATATCTAGGTCGAGATGTCCATTTGTTGGCATTGGAGTCTTGATAGGCTTGCAATCATCCACGTTGAAGCGCTTGAGGAGGTCTTTTGTGTACTTCTCTTGTGATATAAAAGTCTCCTCCTTCAATTGCTTGACTTGGAATCCTAGGAAGAAGGTGAGCTCGCGCATCATGGACATTTTGAACTCCTTCGACATCAAGTCACCAAATTCCTTGCAATAAGCTTCATTTGTGGACCTGAAGATGATATCATCAACGTAGACTTGACAAATGAAGATCTCTTCATCAAGATTCTTGGTGAATAGTGTGGTGTCGACCTTCTCAATGATGAAGCCCTTCTCAATGAGGAACTCCCGGAGGCGCTCATACCACGCTCTAAGGGCTTGCTTGAGCCCATATAGCGCCTTGGACAACCTATAAACATGATTAGGATATCTAGGGTCTTCAAACCCGGGAGGTTGATCTACAAAGACTAGTTCATTTATGAAGCCATTTAAAAATGCCCTTTTCACATCCATTTGATATAACTTAATGTCATGATGTGATGCATATGCAAGGAGGATATAGATGGCTTCTAGTCTTGCAACCGGTGCAAAGGTCTCTCCAAAATCCAAACCTTCAACTTGAGAGAACCCCTTTGCCACTAACCTTGCCTTGTTTCTAACAACCTTGCCTTGATCATCTTGCTTGTTCCTAAACACCCATTTTGTTCCAATGACTCTTGCGCCTTTTGGTCGCTCTTCAAGTGTCCAAACTTGGTTGCAGGTGAAGTTGTTTAATTCTTCATGCATAGCATTCACCCAATCCGAATCACCTAGAGATTCATCTACAATGGTAGGCTCAACAAGAGACACAAAGGAGTGATGTTCAATAAAAAGAGCAAGTTTTTGAGATCGAGTCATTACACCCCTTGTTGGACTCCCTATGATGAGATCTTGAGGATGAGCTTGTAGTAGGGGAGTAGTCCTTTGATCAACCACTTGAGGGGCCGCGTGAGGAGCATCAACATCTTGAGCTTGTACCACCATTTGATCATGGGAGACATGAGTATCTTCAAATGACTCTCTCCCATCTTTATCATCATCTTGTGGTACATTGGATGAGGATGGCTTGTCAATGACTTGCACATCATCATCATCATCATCTTTAGGCTTGATGGCTCCAACCGGCATGTTCTTCATCGCTTCCCTCAATGGTTCATCACCTACATCATCAAGATTCTCATACTCTCCTTGAGAGCCATTAGATTCATCGAATTCCACATCATATGTTTCTTCTACCATCCCGGTGGCATGGTTGAATACTCGATATGCTTTGGACTTCAATGAGTAACCAACAAGAAAACCAATATCACATCGGCGTTGAAACTTCCCTAGGTGTTGGTGCTTCTTGTAGATGTAGCATTTGCACCCAAACACTCTAAAGAATGATATATCCAGCTTCTTGTTGTTGAGTAGCTCATAGGGGGTCTTGCCAAGGAGACGATGGGAGAACAACCGGTTTGATGCATAGCAAGCGGTGTTGATTGCTTCCGCCCAAAATCTTTCCGGTGTAGAGTACTCATCTAACATTGTCCTTACTAGGGTGATTAGAGTCCGGTTCTTCCTCTCAACTACCCCATTTTGTTGTGGTGTGTAGGTTGCGGAGACTTCATGCTTGATCCCAACTTCATCACAATATTCCTCAATATGGGTGTTGTCAAACTCTTTTCCATTATCACTTCTTATTTTCTTGATCTTCAAGTTTTTTTTCCCAAACTCATTTTGGGCTCTCTTGGCAAACTTCTTGAATGAAGGGGTTGCTTCGGATTTGTCATGAAGAAAGAATACCCAAGTGTATCTAGAATAGTCATCAACAATCACTAGGCAATAGAGATTTCCACCCAAGCTAGCATATGTTGTTGGCCCAAATAGATCCATGTGAAGTAGCTCCAACTCTCTTGATGTTGACACAAAGGCTTTGGTTGGATGAGTATTTGCAACTTGCTTGCCGGCTTGACATGCACTACACAATTTGTCCTTCTCGAATTTGACATCTGAAGGACCAAGAATGCAACCAGAAAGCGACCAGAGGGGGGGGTGAATGGGAGCTTTAAATTTCCTTTCAGAAACTTTAAGCCTCTGTCCCAAAAATCAACCCCAAGAGCAAAACCGATGCGTGTGATGTCCACGACCCAAGTGAATGGGTGGATGTTCCCTAGGAACACAGCGGGACACCACAAAAATTCCCTCGCCCAAGTTCACGCAGGTCAACTAGTGACAGGATGAACTTTGGGTAACCTCAACCTCCCCCGAGCAACGCGAGGGGGATTCAGGCTATTTTTTAAAGCAAGAAACCCGATTTCTGTAGAGCACGAAGTCAGGAATCCAACGCAACAAGCAGATCTCAAATCGAACGTCGAACGAACGAACTGCGGACGAAACTGCGCGAAAACAGTTGCATTGGACGCTGGCCTGCGTCCGATGTCTTAGCACCGGACGCGTCCGATGCAAACAGGACCTCTCTGGAACCTTACTGGACTGGCATCGGACGCTGCTACAGTGAAAGCCTAGCGTCCGATGCTTGACCCCCGGCGCGTCCGATGGCAACGGACGCTCCGATGGTCAGCGTCCGATGCTCCTTCAAAAGAGCTGCCAGATGACACGTGGCACCGGACGCTCCGATGGAAAACGACTCAGCGTCCGATGCTCAAGAACACAGCGTCCGATGGTCCCGAAACAGCACAGTTCTTCCGTGAAATTCACTCGATCTCCTCCGAATCAAAAGCACTAAGGCTTAGACTTGGTGTGAGGAGTTCCAAGGTGGTTAGTGAGCTATCCCATGGGAATAATGGCTCGAACCTAACTCCAAATCGAGGAATTGGAAGAAATCGGGACAAGGGAAGCAAAACCGATCCAAAAGAAAAATCAACCGATCTACTAGTTCATGAGGTTGGAGGTGAATTCCTTCGGTGGAAAGAAGTGCCTCACGATCTAGAACAACTCTGTTCAAACGGATTTGCAAAAGATGCACCGAGCAAAGAGATCGATCGACGGGAAAAATGTGGAGAAAAGTAACCCGCGAAGAACACGAACAAAACGCGAATCACAACCACGAATTTGCAACCGTGTGGCTACCACACGCTACAATAGTGAGATTACGGTCTCACTTCCTCAAAATCTTACGGGCACAGAGGTATTGTTCTCTTCTCTGTGGATCTCAGGTTCGCTACAACAGGGAATGGGAGAGCAGGAAACCCTAGAAGCAAAAGAGCAAATGACTGAGATAGATGGGGAGGTGGGTGTGTCCCCCTACTTATCCTAATTCTAACTATTCCTAATTCCCACTCTACCCTAACTACTTACAGAGCGAACCAGCTAAACCCTAAGGTTATTCTGGACCAACTCGATGGTAGGTGGATCCGACGGCCACGCCCGCACAACTCGTAGCGTTGCTTCGACGCAACCTCCCGATTGCCGCCACGTGCCGCCCTCGCTCCGCATCCTTTTCCTGGACGTCGCACCCCCGGTTTTGAGGCCCAAACCGGGAAACCAGCCTTCACAGCCAACCCCCGGTTTTGAGGCCCAAACCGGGAAACCAGCCCACCAGCATCTGAGTTTTGAGGCCCAAACTCAGCAAACCCGCAGCGCCCAGGTTTTGAGGCCCAAACCTGGAAACCGTCCTCAGCCCGAGTTTTGTGGCCAAACTCGGAAACCCTCAGCACCCAGGTTTTGAGGCCCAAACCTGGAAACCGTCCACCCGATGGTTTTTCTCTGGCTCTACCACCAAACCAACGTCGTAGATGGGATGCACCGCCCGTGCACCCCGTCCACCGACACGTGTCCCCAAGTCCATGACTCAGGCAACACATGACCGCAAGTCTTCGCTCGTCGCTGTCCCAGGCTGCCAGCCACCACAGCCGATCCTCGGGCCACCGGTCCCTCAGTCCAAGCCTCACGTCCGCCCTTCGCCACTCTCGGTCCATCGGCACGGCACGTCTCTACTTGATCTTCACCTTGCCTCTGATCACTGTATCCGTGCTCGACACCTGCACAACACAAGCCAAAGAACATGCGCATCATCCCAGTTGACAATCACTCATCACTCAGAGACTCGGCATACACCCATGTATCCGCAATCTCCCCCTTGATGAGTGCATTGCCAACTACCAACACAAATCATAAAGGAAGCAGAAGAAGGAAGAAGGAGAAGAAGAGAGAACTCAACCAAATGACCCAAAAGCATAGCAAAGCCGAAGAAGGTCAAGTGGAAAGAGCAAGACAACTTGGTCCCCAAAGACATGGGCAACGGCTCGACGCGACCAAGCAAAGCAAAGCTAGCCCTCAAGAAGAGGTAGAACAGGCTCAACACCGCTAGCAAATACCAATTGAAAATATCAAAGCAAAATGCTAGTCCCTCAAGATAGAGGCACAGAGGCTCAACACAACTAGCAAAGAAGCTCGATACCAATGCCTTACGGCCAATAGGAAGCAGCAAAAACTCCCCCTCGAATAGTGCAAACAACAAGGAAAGCTCCCCCTTAGTTCAAACGGAGGGTAATGATTTGCAATTTCTCCCCCTTAGTTGAAAATGCACTTATCAAGAACCAATGCTCCCCCTCAGAAAATGCACCAGCAAAAAGTGCCAACCAGAGAAGTTCTCCCCCTTCCAAAATGCATATGAGTCAAAATGCAAGTTAGGAGCTTCAGGAGTATACTCAAAGGAGTGCAAAGATGCTCTACAGAGTCCTGATCCAATGACTCAGAAAATGCACAGAATGCTAGCAAAAGCTCAAACTGATCACTAACTCTGAAATGAGAGCACAAAGAGCAGTTTTTAGCCGAAAAGGTATTCACCATCAAAATAGCACAGACATGTATAGACAGGAAGTCAAACAAGTGCTAAACATGTATACAAGGTGAACTACCCCTAGCACAGTTCAATCATCATGCTGATACCAATTGAAAAATGAAGCATATACTTGTGATTTCAAATTTTAATCGGAGTTGCAGCGGTGAAATTACACAAGTTCAGAAATCAGCATGTGACTGCGAGAGGTGAATGCTTGTTACTGCCTAAAACTTTCAAATGTGCGAAGCCAGGCATAAGCAATCAGAAGCTTAACGCAACAGTTCGGTCATACACGACACAGCTCAAGTTTTTAACTCAAAGTGCAATGAGAAACAGTCTCAAAACTGTGAGGTGTTAACAAGCAAACCCATCTCGATCTTTTCAATTCACTTAACTTGGTTTAGATTTTAAACAGAATAAGACATACCAAGCAAGTGAATGACTCAACACTAGAGACATAGCAACCTAGCATACATAAATAGCATAAGTGACTTCGGACACATCCTACAACATGCTAGTTGCATATCTCAATGGTGAACATTTTCAAGTTTTAAGTTCATTATCAATTTCACCATTCAAAAATAGCTCAGCTCACGTATGTATCAGTGATCCAGAAAGAGCATAGCTACAAATCTACATAAAGCATCGGAGCAAAGACTACACAGAGCATAGTTACATTCTTCAGACTATATTCATGAAGCTCAGAATGTAAAAGCGTATGCTGAAATGCAAAGATGCATGAAGAAACCAAAAGGAAGCAAAAACAACTGAAAAACACAAAGTCAGTGTATCATACAAGAGTCAAAAATGTTTCCCCATCTAAAAGGGGAAAACACACACCAAGCTCACCTCTCAACCGATTAAAAGTTGATTGGTCCAAAGGCTTGGTGAAAATATCAGCCAACTGATGATGAGTATCGATATGGCGAAGGTCGATATCACCCTTCTCATAGTGGTCTCGCGAGAAAATGAAGCGCACATCAATGTGTTTGGTCTTCGAGTGCAGCACGGGGTCTTAGCAACGCTAATCGCACTCGTGCTGTCACAAAGCAAAGGAACACGAGAAAAGCTCAGACCAAAATCACGCAAAGTGGCCATCATCCAGAGTAACTGGGAACAGCAGCTAGCCGCAGCAACATACTCAGCCTCTGTGGTAGACGGGCGACACTAGACTGCTTGCGAGAAGACCACGAACAAGAGAAGAACCAATAAACTGGCAAGTCCCAGAAGTGGACTTGCGGTCAATACGGCAACCAGCAAAATCAGCATCAGAATAACCGCAAAGCGAGAGGGTGGAGGAAGCAGAATACCAAATCCCAAATTCTGGAGTGAAGGATAAGTACAACATTATGCGCTTGACGCCTGACGGTGAGAAGTACGCGGCGACGACTGAAATCGCGCGCACAGACACCACCGCGAACTGGATGTCGGGCGGTGTCGCCGTCAGTAGAGCAGCGATCCGATCATACTCCGGTACTCCTTCTGGTCCACTGCTTCTCCCTCCTTGTCCGCATCCAGGGCCGTCGTGGTCGCCATGGGTGTTGGAAGAGGCTTGGCCTCACCCATGTCGAATTTCTTCAAAATGTCCGGGGTGTACTTGCCCTGGTGCACGAACGTTCCTTCCCGGGATTGCTTGATTTGCAACCCGAGGAAAAACGTCAACTCGCCCATCATGCTCATCTCGAACTCCCTGCTCATAGTATCTGCGAACTTGGCAACCAAAGCGTGAGAAGAACCACCGAAAATGATATCATCCACGTAAATTTGGACCAAGAGAGTATCAGTGCCTTGCTTGAGGAGAAAGAGCGTTTTATCTACATCCCATTTTAAAACCCTTAGCAAGCAAAAAGGTTTTCAACCTATCATACCAGGCTCTAGGGGGGCTTGTTTCAAACCATACAAGGCTTTGTGAAGTTTAAAGACATGGTTTGGAAACTTGGGATTTTCGAAACCGGGGGGTGTCTAACATACCCTCCTCTTCTATGTAGCCGTTTAAGAAGGCACTCTGACATCCATTTGAAAAAGTTTGAAACTTTGGATGCAGCAAAAGCCAAGAGTATCCTAATTGCCTCCAAACGGCTACAGGGGCAAACGTCTCCTCATAGTCTATCCCCTCCTTCTGACTAATCCCTGGGCTACAAGTCTGGCCTTGTTCTCACAACATGGCCATCTTCTCCCTGTTTGTTTTTGAAAACCCATTTTGTCCCAATTGGGTGACACTCAGAAGGGGAGACACTAGAACCCAAAAACCCGATTCTCTCAAAGTTCTCAAGCTCCTCATGCATGGCATTGACCCAATCCGGATCCATCAAAGCGTGTCCAACATCCCGGGGTTCAAAATCAGCAACAAATGCAGAATGAGCAAAGTGAGAAATTTGCCTTGACTGGGTGACGCGTTCGTCGATGCTGCCGATCATCTGCTGAGGGGGGTGTTGGCGCTGGATATGTCGTGGCGCCTCCCGTGCAGAAGTGATCTCCCCCTCAACAGCAGCTGGTGCCTTGTAACACCTCTGGTGTTACTAATGTAATTAACCTGACATGTCATCATCTTAAGCATTAATCATTTCTGTGATGCATCTGAATTGCTTAAATTGCTATGCTTTGATCCCTTTTCAAAACCCTATATGCCCAAATCCTACTATAAGGGAAAAATGGTAATTTCACCTCTGTGTCTAGTTCTTTGTATTCCTCTTCAGTTTTGTGCTCTGATGTTTTGTTGTGTTGACCAAAGTTCAAAAACCAGAATCTGATTTCAGATCTCTTTGCAAAAACCCTGATTCCCAATTTGTAGTTTTACCCCTCTTTATTAATTCAAAAACTATTCCAAATTTGGGGTTGGTTCAAAAAGTAAAGTTGTAGATCTGATCAAGGTAAACAACTTTGGTATTTACAAATTTTCAAGTTGCAGTATAAAATTTTGAGTTATTTCAAATTCATTCAAACTCCAACTTTTGTTCCCTTTTCTGTTTTCAAATATAGTTCAAAAACTATTTGGATTTTGAAAATGTTCATATTGACAAAGTTGTAGATCTCTCTTTCTGAAAAACTTTGATGTTTTGAGTTTTTGCTGCTCAGTTCAAATTTTGGGAGTATTTTTGCAAAATACAGAAACCAGCAAAAGTCAAACCCTAAACCCTAGCCCTGTTCATCTTCCTCGCGTAGGGGGGAGGGCCCCGGCGTGGCCGAGCCTCCGGCGCTGCGCGCCACGCGTTTGGCAGCCGCTCGTCTGTCCTCGACCAGCCGCCGCGTCCGCGCCATCATTCCGCCCCGCACGCGCACGCGCTGACCTCCACCCGTCCCCTACAGTGCCCAGGGCGTCGCCGCCGCTGGCCATCGCCGGCGAGCCTTCGCCCAGGCCCTGCACGCACGCCTGTCTTTCCGCCAGAGCGCAATCGAGTGCGCACGCTCTCGCCGAGCTTATCCACCCCCACCCGTGCTCTCTACCGGCCTCTGGCCGCGGCTATATAGCCCGCCGGAGCCCGAGCTTCTCACTCAGCTCCGCCTCCGTCGCCAGCACAGTCCACAGCCTCCATCGCTCATCCACCAAGTCCAGCAGCTCCGCTTTGAGTTCGTGAAGCTTCCCAAACTCTTCATTTTCACCGCTACCGCCTCCCACCGCCGAGCGCGAGTCTTCTTCCTCAGCTCCGGTGAGAAGCCGCCGTCTCGGATCGACGGGATTCGCCGCCGTCGCTCCATCCCTTCTCTCTCTGACCCTAAATCTTCATTCCTTGATTCATTGCGTTCCTAACCGACTACTGGTAACCGTGCTGGTGCACAGAGTCGCCGGATCGCCGGAGTGCCGCCGTGGTCGTCTCCACCCTCGAGCACGCCTTCGTGCCGCGCCCCTCGAAGCACCCGAGGCCACCCTCAGCCTCGGGCGAGTCGCGACTACCCTCGACCGTCTCGAGCCTCAGCCTCGAGCACACCCTCGAACCCCGCCCTCGAGACCAGCCTCAGCCTCGGGCGAATCGCACCACCCTCGAGTCGCAAGCCTCGAATAAGCCGAGGCCACCCTCGAGACGTCCGCCGAAAGAGAATCCGCCGAGGCCTCGCCCGTCGAGCCCTCTGTTCCATCTGCCTCGCCGAGCCTCGCCTCTGAATCTCGGTGAGCCCAGCCTTGTTCTTCCCAGCCGAGCCTCGAGCCTCGACGCCGAGCCCGTTCCGACTCGAGCACAGTGCTCTTTTCCTTTTAAAGATGAGAACAGTTCTGTTATTTCATCTTTTTGTATGATTTTCGGTGTTGATCCAAAAATCTGAAAATTTTACAGTTTGACTCTTTATGCCCTGTAGTATTTTACAAAAATATGAAACTTGAGTTGTGTGCAAATTTTAAAAAAATGTAAAATCCCCTTTTAATTAAAAAATAAGGTTTTGGACTTTTGGAGAGTTAGTTATAGCTCCAAAGATCTGGAGATAAATTTTTATGTGCTAGTTATGTCTTTCTGAGTCTCTGGTAAAATTTTGAAGTCTTTTGGAACAAGTTGATTTTGAGCATTTATCTTTAATTGTTAAATAGTGCCTTTTGTTAATTAATGTCTGGAATTAATTGAGCACCTTAATGACCTCCAAAAATTATGAAATTTGTTTTGCCATCTATCTACACCATAATGAACTTATGTGATTAATTTGGTAATTTTTGGAGCAACTTCATAAAATGACCTTTTAAATAAATTAAGAAAATAGAAAAGGTGGATTAGGGTTGGTAATAAGTGGTTAATGATGTGATTTTGGATTGATTGATGTTCATAGACCCCTACCCTTTGGTCTATGATGTTGTGATGCTATGTTGGATGATGCTTAGGATAATTATAATAAGGTCTAGTTTAATAATGCTTAAGAAAGAAATGGTTATCTTATGCTCAACCTAGATTTCAATTATGCTTTGTTTAAAAGTAATCTAGTATCAGTGGAATTGTCTTGCACCATAAGTCCATATCATCATCCTCATGAGTATTCATCATTGCATCCGTATAGTTGACGAAGAAGGTACCAGAGTCGAGGGCCGCTGTTGACGAACCAACTCCCGAGGCGACCCGAGCTCCGACACCTATACCTACCCCGAGTCTGCTCTTTTTGCCATCCAAGGCAAGCCCCGGTGCATTAACCCTTTCCTTGAATTTATAAAATGATTTCCTTAAATGCTTTTGAGTTAAATTATTGCATTAGGTTTATAGGAGTTGTGTGCTATCCTAATTGATGCACTATCCACTGATACACCCGATACCTGCTTTTCAAAAGTATTTGAAAAATGCTTAGCAATGCTTATTGAATTAGACTTTGCAATAAAATGCCAATTTCAAAGTGTGATCACTTAAGGAATGTTATGGGAATTTGGTCTTACTCCCGGCTGTTGGCTAGGTATCTGATCCATACCTAGTCAATAGCGAGGAGAGGTTGTCCGAGCGTACGGTGCCGTCATGTTGTAGTCCGGGACTCAACAGTTGACACCGACCGGGACAGGGTTGAAAAACTGACGGGACTATTACGCTTGGGTGAGATATAACCAAGGTATAGTTCTGGCTGGAAAATTAGGGACCATCCGTATGGGGGCCTGCTGGTCAAGACTTGTAACTATTCACATACTTCGGAAAGCTCTGGCTCCGAGAAATCCTTGATTGGGACCGACAACCGCGCACTGGGAGTGGAGAGATGGCGGAAGTAGCATGTACCCACGTGGTCGTCGTACCTGGAAAGGAGTGGTGTACTGTACTTCCGGGTGGCGTAGGACCGGTCCAATCTTGGAGGAATCGTGGTAGACGAGTTGGCATATGCAAGCTTGGGTGCTACATATGCAGTGTGGATAGGGATCCTCAGCTGAGTATTATTTATCCGGATTAACGTTGCTCCTCGGTTATGGAGACTTGGTCACTGACTGTCAACGGAGAGTGGTTCTCAACTAGGAATGTTTTGAAATGTAAAATGAATCATGGATGATGAAGAATTGAGGAATACTGAATCTTTCCAAAATAAAATAAGGTTTACAAAAAAAATGCTTTCTGCAAAATACTTGATCTTGCTTAAGCCTTACCTTGACTACCCTAAGCCTCTCATTTCTGAGTCTTCCCTTTTCTTTAGTCGGGTAAGTCTGTTGAGTACCCCAGTACTCAGGGTTTGTTACCCATGCTGCAGGTATGTCTGAGTCGCCGATGTGTCTCGCGCCCTGCTGCGTGACCATCGTCCAGGAAGAGGCCGATGAGGCCGAAGAGTAGATGTGCACCCTCGGGCTGGGTTGTTTCAAGTATCTTTATGTTATTGTCTTCCGCTACGTTGTCTATTTTCAACTACTCGAACAATGGTCTGTAATTATTGCACTACTTATCTCATTTGAAACCTCGGTTTGTAAAACTATTGTTATTTAAGTCCTCCGCTGTTTATTCCGCTGTTATTTGTAAAAATGTCAAATGCTGTAACCGAAAGGTGAGTGATCCTGTGGACATCGGGCGCTAATGTAGCCCGGTGACGAACAGTCTTAATCGCGTGGAACATAAGTTCGGCTGTCAAGGTTGACAGGGACCTGTGGGCCATGGGATTAGAACCGTTCCGTCACATGCCTCCCCGGGTACAAAAGGTACCGCTCGGGGTGGCGGATCCCACGGCCCGAGGAAGAAGACGTGTCGGGGCCGTGAGTCGTCGTAGAAGCCGCTCCTTGCGGCACAGCAGGTGGAGGGGGTGCTGGATCATCCATACCTTCAGCACCCTCGTCCTCGTCATCAAAAAGAGGCTCACCAACCTCATGATCACCTGCACGCTCAAAACGAGAAGAAGGACAAACCATGGTCTCATCGAAGGTGACATCGGATGTCTCCATGACTCGGTTAGTGTCAAGGTTAAGTACACGATAAGCTCGAGTGTGAGTGCCATAACCCAAAAACACACCGTCAGAAGAACGAGACTCAAATTTGTCCAGGTTGCCCTTTTTGAGTATAAAACAATGGCAACCGAAAACTCTAAAATAACTCACCTTGGGGAGTTTTCCAAAACGCAACTCATAAGAGGTCTTTTTCAAGAAAGCTCAAAGAAAAATGCGATTGGAAATATAGCATGCAGTGCTCATAGCTTCGGCCCAATACCGCCTAGGAGTCCTATGCTCATCGAGCATCGTCCTGGCCATCTCTACAAGGGTCCGATTCTTCCTCTCTACAACACCATTTTGTGGCGGTGTATAGGGAGAAGAAAACTGATGCTCCAAGCCCAAAGAGTTACAAAACTTCTCAAAAATCCGAATTCTTGAATTCGGAACCATTATCACTCCTAATAGCTCGCATCGAGTTCAAAGGGAACTCGTTCTGAAGACGCAAAATCAGATTGCGAGAAGGAGAAAGTCTCGGTCTTCTCAGCTAAAAAGAAGACCCACGAATATCTTGAAAAGTCATCAACAACAACAAGCACATACCACTTCCCCCCAACCGAGCTCACCCGAGCCGGACCAACAAGGTCAATGTGTAAAAGCTCTCCAGGGCGCTTAGTCATGACCTGAGTCACTGGATGGTGGGGAGCGGCAACCATCTTCCCATGTCTACAAGAATGGCAAACAAGATCCTTCTCCATGGATAACTTGGGCAATCCTCGGATTAAGCCAAGTGAACTAAGTCTTGCAAGCAAGTCGAAGCTCAAATGTCCTAGTCTCCTATGCCACTTCCAAAGATCAGAAGATGAAGGTCCAGCCACAAGACAACGAGAAATGCCAAAAGACTCCGAGAAATCCGCACGAAAGACTTCCCAAAGGGCGAAATCACACAAACAAGATTGCCCTGAGGGTCCAAAATACGACTGAGATTCGGTTTAAAACGAATCTCATAGTCATCATCGAAAAGTTGCGAAACAGAAAGAAGGTTAAAATGCAAGTTAGAAACAAGAGCAACATCGCGCAACACGAAGTGCTCATTAACTCGCACAGACCCACGAGACAGCACCTTACCTTTGCTGTTGTCGCCGAAGGTGATATACTCCTTTCCGGCGACCGGACTAAGACTGGAGAACCACTTGGCGTTTCGGTCATGTGCCTCGTACACCCGGAATCCACCAACCAAACGTTCTCCAATCGTTTTACCTACATCAATAAAAAGACATAGGGTGAGCATACGGGCCAACACTGGGTTAGTGAAGTAAGGGGAATACCAGTGTTGGGCCGGCTGCTCAAAAGAACGGTTAGCAAAAAAACCATTCCTAGCACACCTACGAAGGAAGCGATCACCACGTTTAGAAGAACGTGGTCCGCTAGGGAGGAGCGCTCACCGCGATACTCAAACGCGGTGGGGGAAAACGCTCAACTACAAAGCCACCGCCACGGGGTCCATGGCCTACAACAGCAGGCTCCCGCCGGGCACGCTCTCTACGAGGCCTAGGCCTAGGAACTTGAGGCACTGCACCTCTAGGCCTAGCATCTCTCCTCGGAGCTCTCCTCTAAACATTCGGCACATGTACATCATGGAAAGGATGGTACATGTCCGGGTTGTTCATCTCCCTAGCACGGCACGCCTCTCTCTTGCGCCGAAAGCAGAACTCGCTCAAGTGTCCATCTCTCCCACAATGCTCACAATGGTACCTCACCGCTCTCAAAGGGGGTTGTGGTACACACGGTTGTGGGTGTGGATCACTTTGCCCTTCTGTGGCATAAGCTCCTCCTGGATGGGTGGCATGGTGTCCAGCTTGTTCTTGAGGTGGTTTGGTTTGGGAGCCCATTGCTGGTTCTTGGGTGGAGCTCTCGGAGGTTCAACAAAGACCCCATCCTTGGTGTTAGGCTTGAGAGGCTCTTTGGGTGGAAGCTTGGTAAGTTTGGGAGTAGTGGTGGAGTTGGGCTTCTCACTCGGTTCAAACCACTCGACTCTCCAATCTTCCCAAAGCAGAAAGATCAACACGGAGCAAAACCTACACCAGGACCTCTAGCAGCTCGCTTGAATTGGGAGATCATCATCCCGAGCTGCGGCTCACCACAAGACACCCATGACAAGATGGTCCGAAGGTATGTTTTCCTCCTCGGTTTGCATCTTGTCATGCTTCACGTTGCAATCTCCATCTCCAAACCTCACACAAAGCGCACCTAGTCACACAAGTGCTACCCGAGTTGGCCTCTTCAAGAGACACAATCTTGGCATTCTTCTCTGCCAACTCAGATTGCAAGACAGGACAAGTCTTGCACGCACCCAACAGCGAGGGTCTAGCCTTCAGCTCATCCACCTCTCCTACCAACGCAACATACTTGCTTCTCAAAGTGAGAAGGTCAGTCATGTGCGTGGTGCACATCTCGCACTCAACCTCCTCAGAAACGACCACGGTGGACTTAGCAAACTCTAGCTCCCTCACCGTGTCCTCCCACTTCTGCCTATACTCCTTGCGCTCTCTAGCGGCACGCCTAAGCAGCTTATCCTGACTAAGCAAGGCGGCAGTAAGCTTCTCGACCTCAGCAGAAAGCTCGTCGTGGGTGAGGGATACCTGGGAGTTGTCGTCGTCGTCGTCGTTCCGAGGGGGGAGTTCACCAGCTCGCCATCGACCTCCTTGCCGAGGGCCATGGTGCAGAGCCGTCGTCGTCGGCGAAGAAGCAGAGACCGTTCAGCTTGTCCTCGATCCTCTTCTTCTTCTCGGACTCGTCGTCGCTTGAGCAAGCGGAGTCGTCATCCGAGCCGTCGACGTCGCTGAGCGTGGCGAAGAACGCACGCTGCTCAGCCTGGGCCTTCTCAAAGTTCTTCTTGATGTACTCCTTGTCGAAGCCGCCCCTCCGCTTGTGCCTCGCGGGGACGTACTTCTCCTTGCGCTTGCCGGAGTCGTACTTGTGCCCATGATCGCCCTCCCAGGAGTGCTTCTTCTTGGACAGTTGGCGGATGAAGTGGTCGGGGTCGCCGCACTCATAGCATCCTGAGCGTCCTCCTCCGCGGCGACGGTTCATGCGGTTGTTGTGGAACCGCGAGAATCGGTTGGCAAGCATTGCCACTCGTCATCCCCAAAAACACCAGCTGGTCCTCTATGACAGAAAAGAGAGAAGAAAGAGCAAAGCCTCCAGAGGGGTTAGCAGAAGAGCCAGAAAGCAAAGCCATCGACGGGCCAGAAGGATTTTCATAAGAAGCCCTCGCCATGGCATCGATCTCACTGGACTTGAGCTTACTGAAGAGCTCGTCGCACGTGAGGGTCTCATAGTTAGGTGATTCGATGATCGCCTGAACTTTGGAATCCCACACCGACCGATCAAGAGTATGCAAAAGGTTCAAAGCCCTCTCATGATCGTCGAAAGGCAACAACTCCTTGTTAGCCCTCATCCTGTTGACAATCACCTGAAAGCGAGCGAATAAACTTTCTATGCTCTCGCCAGGCATATGTCGGAAGTTCTCATACTCTCGCTTGAACGACTCATAGAGTCGGGTTTTGACTTGAGAGGTTCCTTCATGGAAACGCATGAGGGTGGCCCAAATCTCCCGAGCCGTAGCGAGGTGAGAAACACGATCAAACTCACTCATGCTCAAACATGAGAAAAGAGCATTACGTGCTCGGCTATTGGCATCGTGCTCATCGATCTGATGCTGAGTCACACGAGCAGCCAAGACAACATAATCGGCAGAGTTGCAAATATCCCAGATGGAAGCGCCCAAACTCTGCAGATAGGCCGACATGCGTATCTTCCAATACGCATAGTTCGTCCCATCGAAAACGGCGGTTTGCCCACGCCGCGATCCATGTCGCCTTCTATGGATCTGGAACCGGCTAAGGTGGAAGATCCTTAACCTGCTCCGATACCAATTGAAGGACCGAGAATGCAACCAGAAAGCGACCAGAGGGGGGGTGAATGGGAGCTTTAAATTTCCTTTCAGAAACTTAAGCCTCTGTCCTGAAAATCAACCCCAAGACCAAACCGATGCGTGTGATGTCCACGACCCAAGTGAATGGGTGGATGTTCCCTAGGAACACAGTGGGACACCACAAAAATTCCCTCGCCCAAGTTCACGCAGGTCAACTAGTGACAGGATGAACTTTGGGTAACCTCAACCTCCCCCGAGCAATGCGAGGGGGATTCAGGCTATTTTGTAAAGCAAGAAACCCGATTTCTGTAGAGCACGAAGTCAGGAATCCAACGCAATAAGCAGATCTCAAATCGAACGTCGAACGAACGAACTGCGGACGAAACTGCGCGAAAAACAGTTGCATCGGACGCTGGCCTGCGTCCGATGTCTTAGCACCGGACGCGTCCGATGCAAACAGGACCTCTCTGGAACTTACTGGACTGGCATCGGACGCTGCTACAGTGAAAGCCTAGCGTCCGATGCTTGACCCCCAGCGCGTCCGATGGCAACGGACGCTCCGATGGTCAGCGTCCGATGCTCCTTCAAAAGAGCTGCCAGATGACACGTGGCACCGGACGCTCCGATGGAAAACGACTCAGCGTCCGATGCTCAAGAACACAGCGTCCGATGGTCCCGAAACAACACAGTTCTTCTGCGAAATTCACTCGATCTCCTCCGAATCAAAAGCACTAAGGCTTAGACTTGGTGTGAGGAGTTCCAAGGTGGTTAGTGAGCTATCCCATGGGAATCATGGCTCGAACCTAACTCCAAATCGAGGAATTGGAAGAAATAGGGACAAGGGAAGCAAAACCGATCCAAAAGAAAAATCAACCGATCTACTAGTTTGTGAGGTTGGAGGTGAATTCCTTCGGTGGAAAGAAGTGCCTCACGATCTAGAACAACTCTGTTCAAACGGATTTGCAAAAGATGCACCGAGCAAAGAGATCGATCGACGGGAAAAATGTGGAGAAAAGTAACCGCGCGAAGAACACGAACAAAACGCGAATCACAACCACGAATTTGCAACCGTGTGGCTACCACATGCTACAATAGTGAGATTACGGTCTCACTTCTTCAAAATCTTACGGGCACAGAGGTATTGTTCTCTTCTCTGTGGATCTCAGGTTCGCTACAGCAGGGAATGGGAGAGCAGGAAACCCTAGAAGCAAAAGAGCAAATGACTGAGATAGATGGGGAGGTGGGTGTCTCCCCCTACTTATCCTAATTCTAACTATTCCTAATTCCCACTCTAACCCTAACTACTTACAAAGCGAACCAGCTAAACCCTAAGGTTATTCTGGACCAACTCGATGGTAGGTGGATCCGACGGCCACGCCCGCACAACTCGTAGCGTTGCTTCGACGCAACCTCCCGATTGCCGCCATGTGCCGCCCTCGCTCCGCATCCTTTTCCTGGACGTCGCACCCCCGGTTTTGAGGCCCAAACCGGGAAACCAGCCTTCACAGCCAACCCCCGGTTTTGAGGCCCAAACCAGGAAACCAGCCCACCAGCATCTGAGTTTTGAGGCCCAAACTCAGCAAACCCGCAGCGCCCAGGTTTTGAGGCCCAAACCTGGAAACCGTCCTCAGCCCGAGTTTTGTGGCCAAACTCGGAAACCCTCAGCACCCAGGTTTTGAGGCCCAAACCTGGAAACCGTCCCCCCGATGGTTTTTCTCTGGCTCTACCACCAAACCAACGTCGTAGATGGGATGCACAGCCCGTGCACCCCGTCCACCGACATGTGTCCCCAAGTCCATGACTCAGGCAACACATGACCGCAAGTCTTCGCTCGTCGCTGTCCCAGGCTGCCAGCCACCACAGCCGATCCTCGGGCCACCGGTCCCTCAGTCCAAGCCTCACGTCCGCCCTTCGCCACTCTCGGTCCATCGGCACGGCACGTCTCTACTTGACCTTCACCTTGCCTCTGATCACTATATCCGTGCTCGACACCTGCACAACACAAGCCAAAGAACATGGCGCATCATCCCAGTTGACAATAACTCATCACTCAGAGACTCGGCATACACCCATGTATCCGCAACATCTTTCAAGCCTCTAACCAAATCCTTCTTCAATAGCTTGTTGAGAGTGTTCATTCCAACATGTGCCAATCTTCTATGCCATAGCCAACCAAGAGATTGCTTTGTGAACAAACATGTCTTCAAGTTGGCATCTTCGGAGGAGAAATCCACTAGATAGAGATTGTTGTATCTAAAGCCTTTGAATATCACTTGTGCATCATCTTTCTTGGTTACAACCACTTCTTTGTCGGTGAACAAACATTGAAAGCCAAGATCACATAGTTGCCCAACGGATAGCAAGTTGAAGCTCAATGAGGCAACTAGAAGCACATTGGAGATGGTATGATCATTTGATATTGCCACTTTGCCCAAACCCTTGACATTGCCCTTTGAGTTGTCACCAATGTAATCTTTTCTTGGTCATCGACATTCTCTTCTAATGAGGTGAACATCGGGGATCACCGGTCATATGTTGTGTGCAACCACTATCAATCACCCAATGAGATCCATCGGTCTTGTAGTTCACCTACACACACAAGAAATCAAGCTTGAGCTTTCGGGACCCAAACTTGTTGAGGTCCCTTAACCTTCTCAACTAGTGACTTTGCAACCCATATTTGCTTTGGCCTATTCTTGTTACGAGGCCCCATGAGCATGACTTTCACTTTGCCACTAGAATCTTGTCTAAGCATGTAGTGAGCATTGAAAGCAAAGGGCCTAGCATGCTTGGGCAAGGGTGTGGGTTTTGTCTCTTCACAATCATGAGCAAAGTGTCCTTCTTTCCACACTCATAGCATCTCCCAATCTTCTTCTTCTTTGGCTTTGTGATGCTCTTGCGTTGCTTCATCTTCTCTTCAAGAAAGCCAATGCCATTTCTATTTGTCTTCATTACGGTTTTCATGAGTAGCTCACTTTGAAGACATTAACCCTTGGTGAAGTCCCTCAATCCGGTGGTGAGGTGCTCTTTCTCCTTCTTGAGATTGTCATTCTCTTGTTGGAGTTCCAATTGAGATGGTATCATTTTGTAATCCCTCTCCATCTTCAATCTCTTGTTTTCTTCTTTTAGCATGTCTAGCTCAAGTGACATGCTATAATCATCATCTTAAGTCTCAACAATGACTTGCTTTGTGGTTGCAAGCTTCTCTAGATCACTCTTGAGATTTGCATTCTCATTCTTGATCTTGATGTAGTCATCATAGTGATCGGCCACAACCACTTTCTTGCCTTGCCACTAGCTCTTTGCTCATCATGCTCACTAACCAAGTCCTCACAAGATGTTGCTATGTCACACTTAACAACAAGGTTAGGGGCATCATGTGTCTCATGAGAAAGTATATCATAAGCTACAACAAGTGTATCATGATCTACTTTAACTTGAGTATATTGTTCCTTAAGCAAAGCATAGCTAGAGTTAAGGGTACTATGCATCTTATCAAGTTTTTCATTTTTAGCTTTGAGCTCTTTGTTAGAAGACTTGAGCTCCTTGATAGATGATGACATAGTAACAAGTTCATTTTGTTCCTCATTACTAGCATGTATAGCATGATCATATTTTTCAATAAGAGATTCACTTTCATCAACAAGCTTCTCATTTTTAGCTCTAGTCTTTCTTATGATTCTAGAATAGTTGTTTAGCAAATCAACAAGTTCATCATAAGAGGGAGCTTTGAATTCTCCATCACTCTCATCATCACTAGAGTCATCATCACTTTGTACCTTCCGGTCACCCTTGCCCATGAGGCATAGGTGTGTAGTGGATGATGGCGATGGTGGTGGTGGTGGAGTGGAAGTCCCAATCACTAGAGCGACCACCTTCTCCTTCTCATCATCACTATCTTCATTGGATGAGCCACCAGAGAAGTCAATGTCGGTGAGCCAATCACCAACAATTTAGGCTTTGCCACCTTTCTTGTGATATTGCTTTTTCTTCTTGCCATCCTTCTTGTAGGGCTTCTCATTTTTCTTCTCATCTTCACTTGATGAGTCATATTTCTTGCGCTTGTTCTTGTTCTTGTAGTTGTCTTTCTTGGGCTTGGTGCATTGGTGAGCAAGATGGCCAAGTTCACCACAATTGTAGCAATCCATCTCGGAGATTGGCCTTCTCTTGCTACTTGTGAATAATTTCTTCTTTCTTGAGTCAAAGTTGACTCCATTCTTGTGAAGCTTCTTCAACATCTTTGTGGTTCTTCTCACCATGAGAGCAATGTTTGTATCATCTCCTCATCACTTGAGCTCTCATGGTGTACCTCAATAGTCTTGGACTTGCCCTTCTTGTCATGACTTGCTTTGAAGGCCAAGTCTTTCTTCTTGTCGGTGGAGGAGCCACCATTTGGTGTGATGTGCATGTACATCTCATGCGCATTGATCTTTTCCAAGATTTGTGTTGGTGTAGCGGTGGAAAGATCACTTTGATGTAGCACGGTCACAATGTGTCCATACTTCTCAATTGGAAGAACACAAAGAATCTTCCTCACAACATCGGATGGTTGCATTTGTGAGGCCAAGTCCATTTAGCTCTTCTACAAGAACATTCAAGCGTGAGTACATTTCATTTGCACTTTCATTAGCATGCATATCAAAAGAATGAAGCTTTTGCATAACTAAATGATAGCGTTCCTCACGCTCACTCTTGGTTCCCTCATGGAGCGCACAAATGTTTCCCATAGATCATGGGCATTTTTGTGGTTCTGGACGCGGTTAAACACATCCTTGCAAATGCCTCTAAAAAGGATGTTTTTGGCTTTTGCATCCCATTTCTCATTTTCCTCCTCATTAGGAGTAAGGCTTGTGCCTTCCTTGGGCTTAGCAAAGCCGGTGATCGTGGCTTCGCGGCATTTAACATCAACCGCTTCTAGGTACGACTCCATACGGATTTTCCAATTGGGGAAGTCGTGTCCCTCGAACATGGGACGTGGTCCATCACCTCCAGACATCTTAACTCTAGGCGGTTAAGCCTAAATCAAGAGCACGAGGCTCTGATACCAATTGAAAGGATCAAGATGCCCAAGAGGGGGGGTGAATTGGGCTTTTCTAAAACTTTAGCAAGAATTAAAACCTATTAAGCCCAATTAACCCCTTGTGCCTAGACGTGTGTTTCTTTCTATTCTACCGCACAAAAGACAATGTCTATGCCACTCCTACTCTAGCAAAGCAATTCAATAATGAATGAACAACAAATATATTGCAGAATTGAATTGCTCAAAGGTAAATGCGTAAGTAAAGGAGTAGAGATGACAAGACGATCTTTATGCCGAGGTATCGAGGTGTCGACACCCCTCTAGTCCTCGTTGGAGCACCTGCGCAAGGGTATCGCTCCCCCTTGATTCGCGCAAGGATCAAGTGCTCGCTATGAGCTGATTCTTCACCACTCCGGCCCGGTGAATCGCTCGCTACCGGTCACAACTTGACTTGGGTCATCCCAAAAGCCTCCAGATGATCACCAAGCTCTTCAATCACCACCAAGCCCTCTAGGTGATGCCGATCACCAAGAGTAACAAGCTAGACCTCTCACTTGGCCAAGACAAGGCCAAAGAGATGGATGGATGCACACTTGCTACTCAATTCTCACTAGGAGGTCACTAATTCTCTCAATTAGCTATTCTCTCAACCTCACTAGGGCTCTTGCTCTTTCTCACACTCACTATGTGTTTCTCAGCAGAGGAAAGTGGCAAGAACACTCTAATGGAGGAGGGGGAGGAGTATAAATACTCCCCCAATGTAACATCCCTGGTTTTCCAATAACCAAAAATACGAACTTTTTAAAACTTTTTCCGTAATGTGTGGAGCATGTAGCTGCTAGGTCAAATGGTAGTCACACGTAGGAGTGTTCGCTTGCGGATCATTGCATTCATTTAGTGTTGAGTGTAGGAGCGTGCCCGAGCTTTGAGTCGATGTTAGTGTTTGAGTCGTGTCAGAGTCGGAGTGCACAAATCCATAGTGATCTCCTCTCCTCCTTTTTGGGACTTTTCCCGATCTCTCTTGTATTCCCAAAAAGATCTTCGGGTCATATTAATTCATGACTCGGGAAAAACCCTTTCCCTTTTCTTCCCTCTTTTCCAATTTCGAATCAACTCCAATTCCTTTTAAACCTCGTTCATGAATTCTTTCGTTGAACCTTTTTCCTAAGTGATCTTTTGAACTCAACCCCAACTTGTTCATATCCCCCTCCGATCCCTTCCCGAAATATCCTTGGAATCCTCTCAAACTCATGTTTTCGAATCAACCGAGCAAATCGGGTAACCCTCCACCCTTTCTCTATTGATGATTTCACCATTAAAATCCCTGACTAATTCCTCCCCCAACTCCTCTTAAATTCCTCTCTTTTTCCTTAGCAAAATGGGACAAATCCATTTTCCCCGTGGGCTCAAATCCCTTCCCTCTCCTCTCCCTGCCGAATGGGCTTCGGCCCAACCGAACCCCCCCTCCGGCCCAACTCCCCAACCCCCCTTCTCTTTCTACTCCTTCAGCTGATTGGGCTAAGCCCAACACGCCACCTCTTCACCTCGGCCCACCTCCCTCTCTCCTTCTTCCTTCCCTCCCTCGGCCTGCACAGGAACCGCAAGGCCTAGCCCCACCGCGTTCCCCTTCCCCTGGCCCGCTCGGGCACGCACAGCCCGATCGGCCAAGTCGCGGCCTACGTGGCCCAAGCCACCCGCGCCCCAGCGCCCGAACCTAGGAGCGTGGACGCTCCTGGGCGCCGCCGCTCCGCGTGCGCCCCCGCCTACGCTCTCGGCGTCCGTGCCGATGCCCGCCACGCGTCCCCTGGGTACGGACGCCGATGCACCGCCGTCGATCCCCACGAACCCTAGACTTCGCGCCTATAAGACGCCACAGCCGTCGCTCCTTCCCTTCTTCCTCCTCCGAGCCACCGCCAACACTCTCCTCTGCCTCCTCCTGCTCAGACTCGCGTCCCGGTGCCCTTGGCGCTTCGCCACGATGAGCCGGAGCTCCACACCGTTCGCCGCAGCTCCCTCTCCACCACGGCGCGACACGACGTCGCCCAGTCGTGCCCCGGCCCCTGTGCCGAGCCCCAACGGGCCACCGCCGGATGCAGCTGCACCGTCATGGCCATAGCTGACCTGCGTCGCAGCTGACAGCGCAAGCGTCCCGCCGGCCACGACCCCGACGCCGCTCCCTCTGTTGGCGCTACCAGGTCATCGTAGACGTACCTAGCGCCCATGGCCGCGTTGGTTGCCGCAGGCCGCGCGCGGTCACGTCGGCCACCTCTCGGCCGGCTGCCCTGTGCCTCCGCCGTGTGGCAACCGACGTCGACCGTCACCGACACTCCGAGACGGGCCTCTCCTTCCTCGCAGTGGCCGCGACGCCGCACCCGGAAGCCTCGCCCCGAGCGCCTCCGCGCGCTGGCCGTGGCCATAGCCGTGCCATGCCAGTCGGCCGTGCCACACCCAGATGGCCAGAGCGTGCGGCAGCTGGCCATGGCCGACCGCCGGCTGGCTGGATTCTTCTCAGTTGGCCATAGCGTACCCACTTCCCTCGACAACCTCGCCGGAGTTTCCCTTGCATCACCGGTGAGCCCCCAAGAACACCCAAGCCCTATCCCTTCTCCCTCCCCATCGCTATCGTGGACTGAAAGCCGGCTTTCGTGTCGTGCTCTACACTGTTGCAGGGATGATGGTCATGCTGTGTACTTGCCGCCGGAGCTGTGGCACCTCCTGGACACCTACTGCCGTGTCTGGCCAGCAGCAAATAGCTCCCAGCCTGTCGCGCCCTGCTGTCCGGCTGTGCGCGCCCTCCTGTTCGGTTGATCGTGCACCGCTGTTTGGCCAAGGCACGCAGCCGTTCGGTCGACGATGCCGCCTCGTCGAAGCCTCGCCTTCCTTCGCCGTCGCAAGGTCTAATCTTTGGAACTCGATCGACGCCATCCTCGACGTTGACACAATTTCATTGATTTTCCTTCTTGTTCATATCATGTCACTCTTACACATCTCATGTGTTATACTTGCCTGCGCTGAGCCTTCGCGCTGGTCTATTTTCTGTGCTATGGATATGTGCTACTCCTACGTTGAGTTGGTTGTGTCGGTTATCGTCTTGTCGATCCCCGTGTGTTTGTGTCGCTGGTGGTAGACTGTGACTTCCAGCCGGTCCTTGTTCGTTGTCTGTGGACCGTGCCTTCGAGCCGGTCGAGGGATCGTCCCTCGCTCGGACGTTGCGATCGTGGGTTCGTCCGGCCGTGACCGTGACGTCGAGCATAACTCGTCCTTCATAGTCGTTGTTGTTTGTTTGGTTGGCCTCGTAGTGCTACGGGCGTTAGCTCCCGTCCCTAGCCTTGGGGCGAAGCCACTTTGGGCTCGATATTGGAAGCAATATCGATGCGGATATTACCCACACACTATGGCCCCCAGTGACCTAGCCTAGCGGGCGAAGGATTTCGAGACGACGATCGTGGAACAACGGGTGTCAACTAGTTCAGGTGAAGCTCATGGTCGCGAGGTGACTCGCCATGACCATCGGGCTCCACCCGTTTGTCTCTTTTCCGACCTAGTCACCTCGTATGCTTGCACCGCTTCGACCATAGCATTCCTTCGACTCGCGGTGACAACCGCATCGCTACGAGCCGTAGGAATAGGGTTGTGCCGATTTAGTTGCATGAAGGTTATGGTGCCCTACGAATTGGCTTAGGTCGAGCGTCTCTCATTCTTCGACTACCGCTCTTGCCATGGCGTGTTGGTTGAGCGAATGCGTAGACCGCTCCTCTCTCTCTTTCCTTTTTATTGATCCTCACTGATTTAGTAAGTGTGGATTGAGTCCGTGTTCTAGTCACTCTGATCCCTGTCAATTCAATGACCGTGGATCGAGTATACCGTGGAACCAAGTTCCTCGCCTTTAGTCTACCCTTTTGCGGTTGGTCGTGTTTATGTAGTAGTCTTCCATCTTGATCCCATTCCTGTGATTCCCTTCTACTGCTATGGCGTGTGGATCAAAGGAATTGGATCCCCATTTTACTTCTTCTGCTTCTTCGCACTTGAGCCCTTGTATGCTTGTACCTATTCCATACCGAAGCGCTCCTAGATCCTCGCGGTGACAACCTGTCGGGGGACCACAAAAGGGGTACCCCCAATCAACGCAAAACAAATAAGTTAAACCTAGAGCACCAATTAATAAGAGACCTAACTAGTCTAACCCCTAAAAAACCAACCCCTCGAGGCCTACAACGCCGGCCCACCGCCAGGAAGCCCGGGCCCGCCAAAGCCTTACCGACCGCCTCATGGTAGCCTACCTCTCGAGCCCTAGCACATAGGCCTCGAGCCCACTACAGCCGTACACCGTTCCTCGAGACCCCACGTGGGGACCTCGAGCCTCTCTAACACAGTAACCTATCCCTCGAGACACATAACCTCCCTCGAGCAGCGCCAGACATCGGATACCAGCCCCATACTGCGCATTTAATGCGTCCACCTACTCCGGTGACATCCTCGGGTACACAACGTATGCCACAGTGAACCAGGGCCAGAGTCAAACCTCGTTTTCACCACAAGCATGGGCAAAAAGGCACAAGTACAGCACTGTAGCACACTCGAGCCACATCTCGAGACCTGGATTCCCGTTGTACGGCCGGGTTTTCCGGGACTTGCCCATACCTGCGGAGGCTCGAGCCCCCCGTAAGCGCCACCTCGAGGCCGGCCCTGCGCCCCTCGAGCCCTGACTGCTTTCATGCTATTGGAGGACAGGTACCCCAAGACCCGGAGGGACCCTGCCACGTCCTGTACGTGCCGGAATGGGCGCTGCACGGCCTCCACGTCGCCATGCCTCCACGTCTGCGCCCGGGATGGAAGCCACGCTTCAAGGACGCCTCAACAGCAACCCCCACGCCGGCTCCAGTGACCTCGACAAGACAAAATTCCAACCCTTTGCCGTATTGGGCGTTGTACATGTCACTCCTGTGTAACCCTGGCCTCCTCTTGTTCTATAAAAGAGGACACCAGGGCCCTTCACGCACACGAGTCCACACGACACACACACGAGTCCAGACTCTCGTCCACGCTCGTTGAGCTTGTATTGCCCCTGTACAAGCACTTAGGTGCAAGTAATACAAGAACCTCCTCCCCCCGCTGGACGTAGGGCCTTCTTTGCCCGAACCAGGATAAACCCTTGTGTCATCTTGCATCACCATCCAGGAAGGGAGCACGCGATCATATTACTAGTTGGTGTCATACCCCCGGGGTCGAAACACCGACAGTTGGCGCGCCAGGTAGGGGCCTTCGCGTGTCGGAGTCGATTTCTCGTTGTTTTCTGGATGGCTTCTTCCACTCCTTCGTTCTCTGCTGGTGCCGTCATCTGGTTCGGGAGCCTCGAGTTCCTGGCCACCGGCAGCGGCAACGAGCTGATCCTGCTCTCCACGGAGAGCCCGAGCGGAGGGCGTGTCACGCCACCCCGCGCGGGGGCGTGGCGCGTCGCCCGCACCACCACGCGTCGCCACCTCGTGAGCGGCGCCGTCGTCACCATCGTCGCCAGGCACAGGCGGTGCCCGCGGCGTACACCCACTTCCCCGCGGCCGGCGCAGAGTCCCCGAGAGAGAAAACCTGCCCAGCGCGCGGCCGGAGACTTCTAGGGCGCGCGCGCACTCTCCCAGCGAGTTCGCGTTCGTCATGCGCACGGACCGGGAGCCTGGCCAGAGGCCCCGAGCCGTGCTCCGTCGACACCACCTGGCTTCCTCCCGCACGGGGTGTACCGCGCTCGACGCCAGCGGCCCGTTCGGCCTCAACAACTCCGCAGCTGTCTACGCCCACCACCTCGACGAGCGCCGTCAGGACCGGGCGGCGGCAGAGCGGGAGGAACGTCCGGGCGTGATCCTACGAGCCACCACCGACCTGGAGATCGTCTACCCCGCGCACGTCGACCGCGGCTTCTCATGAGTCGTCGAGCCACCCGGCGAGCCACCATCGGAGAGTGGTACCGGAGCTGCAGTCCCAGCACGAGCCAGGGCGGCGCGACATCAACAGCTCCGACTCCGACGAGTACGACTACCACGACCCTGACCTCTGGGATCCCACCAGGGAGTGCTTCCAGCTCGAGGGGGTCGTGGGCGATGCCGAGGACGACGACGACGACGACGCCAGGCCGGCGCTCAACCTCGAAGAGCCCAACGACGTGGCTGCGGCGGGCGGACCACACGTTCGGGGGAGGAACGAACCCCCGGCACGGATGCACCACCTCAGCACAACGACGACCGGGCGGCGCAGCTCGCGCAGCTGCGGGAGGCGATCACCAAGGCTGAGGAGGACCGACAACGCCTGCTGCAGCTCGAGCAAACTCTTGTGCAGGAACAAGCCCAGCCTCGAGGCGCCGGCGCTCGTGGCCGCGCTCGAGAGGTCCACCGGCAGATCCTCGAGGATGGGGCACCAGCAAGCCCCGAGGTGCGCTTCCGGAGCCGGGCAGAACGTGGTGGCGGCCGCGATGCTGCTCCGCGATCTACCCGCCATCTCCAACCCTGACGCCAGGCGCATGCTCGGGAAAATGAAGAACCTCCTCGAGACAGCCGCTCTGCAGCAGGCCGAGAGCTCAGCCTCGCGCGGCGCGGAGCGGCCTCGGGGAAGCCAGCAGACACGCCCCGCAACGAGCGTGAGACGTCCGTCCACCAGCCGGACGCCTCTCGAGCCAGGCCAGTCCGGGAGCGGATCGTCGACAACCGGCCACCTCGAGACCCCAATGACGCCCGCAACAACATCAACCGCCGGCGCAAGGACAAAGGGGCCGAGGAGCGTGGCTATAGTGCCCATCGAGGGGGGCGCTACGACAATGACGAGGACCGGCAAGCCCTCGAGCCCCCGGGCCCCAGGGTCTTCAGCCGGGCCATCCGCAGCTCAACCCTCCCCGACCGCTTTCGACCACCGACCAACATCGTGAAGTATGACGGGGAGGTCGAGCCCAAGCTATGGCTCTCCGACTTCCGCCTGGGCTGCCAACTGGGCGGGGCGAAGAGCGACGACCGCGTGATCATACGCCAGCTCCCACTCTACCTCTCGGACACCGCCCGTCGGTGGCTCGAGGGGCTCCGCCGGATCAGATCCACGACTGGGCCGACCTAGTCAGGGTCTTCGATGGGAATTTCAAGGGGACTTGCGTGCGCCCAGGCAACCCCTGGGATCTACGACGTTGCAGGCAGACAGCGGACGAGCCCCTCCGCGACTTCGCTCGGCGATTCTCGAAGCAGCGCCTCGAGCTCCCCCACGTGCCTGATGAGGATGTCATCTCAGCGTTCCTCGCGGGCACGACATGCCAAGAGCTAGTTCACGAGCTAGGGCGCTACCGTCCCAGGACGGTCGAGGATCTGATGGATCGTGTCACCAGCTTTGCCTCAGGCGACGAGGCAGTGGGGGCCTTCTTTGGCCGCTCCACGGACAAAGGCAAGGCGGTGGCCACGCCGGAGGGCTCGAGCAAGGGCAACAACGATAAGAACCGCAACAACAACAACAAAAAGAAGAAGAACAAAGGCAAAGGTCAGAAGGCGAAGCGCGACGCCGATGACGACGACGATGAAGAAGTGCTCGTGGGCGCCCTCGAGCATAAGAAGCCTCGAGGCCCCCCTGACGGGGCTGTCTTCGACAAAATGCTCGAGGACCCCTGCCCTTATCACAAGGGTCCCACGAATCACAAGTTGAAGGACTGCCGAATGATGAAGGGCTTCTACTCCAAGCTCGGCGACAAGAAGGAAGAAGCGCCTAAGGGCAAGGACAACAATCGACGCGACGACGGGGACGCGGACGGCAACTTCCCCCGGTGCGCGACTGCTTCATGATCTACGGGGGCCCAACCGTCGGCTCTCAGCTCGAGAGAGAAAGAAGGAGCGCCGGGAGGTCTTTGCACTCTGCCACGACGCCCCCCGGTATCTTGACTGGTCTGATGCCGATCACGTTCGACCGTGACGACCATCCGGACCATGTCGTAAATCCGGGGGCGTACCCCCTCGTCGTCGACCCCGTCATCGTCGACGTACGGTTCTCCAAGGTGTTGATGGATGGGGGCTCGAGCCTCAACATCATATACCTCGAGACCCTCGACCTCCTGGGGATTTGAGGGACCAGCTCTGACCCAGCGTCGGGGGGTTCCACGGAGTCGTACCAGGGAAGAAGGCCCACCCCCTCGGGCGCATCGACCTACCTGTTTGCTTTGGCACGCCGGCCAACTTCCGCCGGGAGACGCTCACCTTCGAGGTGGTTGGGTTCCAAGGGACCTACCACGCCATCATCGGCAGGCCTGGCTACGCCAAGTTCATGGCGGTCCCCAACTACACATACTTGAAGCTCAAGATGCCGGGCCGAAAGGGGTCATCACCGTCGACACCTCCTACGAACACGCGTACCACTGCGACGTGGAGTGCGTCGAGCGTGGGGAGGCCAACGTCCAAGTCGACTCGCTCGAGGCCCTGGCTGCCCTGGCCACCGAGGCCCCTGAAGCAAAGCGCCACGCCGGCACCTTCGAGCCGGCAGAGCACACCAAGCAGATACCCGTCGACCCGACCTCGTCCGACGGCAAGACGCTGGCCATCAGTGCCAGCCTCGAGCCTAAATAGGAAGCAGTGCTCGTCGACTTTCTCCGCGCGAACATCGACATGTTTGCGTGGAGCCCCTCGGACATGCCAGGCATACCGAGGGGAGTCGCCGAGCACGCCTTGGAGATCCAGGCCGGGTCCAGACCGGTGAAGCAACGCCTGCGCCGCTTCGACGAGGAGAAGCGTAGGATCATCGGCGAGGAGGTGCACAAGCTTTGGCGGCTGGATTCATCAAGGAGGTATTTCACCCGGAGTGGCTAGCTAACCCTGTACTAGTTAGGAAAAAGAATGGAAAAATGCGGATGTGTGTAGACTACACTGGTTTGAATAAAGCATGTCCAAAAGTTCCATTTCCTTTACCTAGAATTGATCAGATTGTCGATTCCACTGCGGGGTGTGAAGTACTTTCATTTCTCGATGCGTATTCCGGCTACCACCAGATTAAGATGAAAGAATCCGACGAGCTCGCTACCTCTTTTATTACGCCTTTTGGTATGTATTGCTATGTTACAATGCCCTTCGGCCTTCGAAACGCCGGGGCAACATATCAGCGTTGTATGCAGCATGTCTTTGGCGAACACATAGGCAAAACCGTCGAGGCCTACGTCGATGACATCGTGGTTAAGACCAAGAAAGTCGGGGACCTCATCAGCGATCTCGAGACCACGTTCGAGTGCCTCGGGCCAAGAATGTGAAACTCAACCCCGAGAAATGTGTCTTTGGTGTGCCTCGAGGCATGCTACTTGGCTACATTGTCTCACAACGGGGGATCGAGGCCAACCCCGAAAAGATCTCAGCAGTCACGAGGATGGGCCCAATCGAGACCTCAAGGGCGTACAGAAAGTGACAGGCTGTCTAGCCGCTCTCAGCAGGTTCATCTCGAGGCTAGGGGAAAAGGCGCTACCCCTCTACCGCCTGCTGAAGAAAAACGGAACGCTTTGCGTGGACGTCGAAGCGCGAGGAGGCCCTAACCAAGTTGAAGGGGTTGCTGACTTCCGCGCCAATTCTCGTGCCACCACGACCAGCCCAGGGTGACGATCCCCCGAGCCTCTCCTCCTCTACGTGGCCGCAACCACCCAGGTGGTCAGCGCGGTCGTAGTCGTCGAGAGACACGAGGAGGGTCACGCGCTACCAGTTCCAAGCCGGGCGGTGTACTTCATCAGTGAGGTGCTCTCCGAGGCCAAGGTCCGGTACCCACACATCCAGAAGCTGCTCTACGGCATCATCATCACGAGGCGCAAGCTCCAGCATTATTTCCTCGCTCATCCCGTGACGGTGGTATCGTCCTTCCCCTCGGAGAGATCATCAACAACCGGGAGGCCACGGGGCGCATCGCCAAGTGGTCTGCCGAGCTGATGGGGGAGGCCATCACCTACGCTCCACGAAAAGCCATCAAGTCGCAAGCGTTGGCGGACTTCGTTGCTGAGTGGACCGACACCCAGCTCCCGCTGGCACAAATCCAAGCCGAGCTCTGGACTATGTACTTCGACGGGTCCCTCATGAAGACAGGGGCAGGCGTAGGCTGCTCTTCATCTCACCCCTCGGAGTCCACATGCGCTACCTGCTGCGCTTGCACTTCCCCGCCTCCAACAACGTCGCTGAGTACGAGGCCCTCGTCAACGGGCTGCGTATCGCCCTCGAGCTTGGGGTCCGACGCCTCGACGTTCGAGGGGACTCGCAGCTCGTCATCAACCAGGTCATGAAGGCCTCGAGCTGCATCGATCCCAAGATGGAAGCATACTGCGGAGAAGTGCGCAAGCTAGAAGACAAGTTCTACGGCCTCGAGCTCAACCACATCGCTCGAAAGTACAACGAGGCCGCAGACGAGCTGGCTAAGTTAGCATCCACGCGCGGCACCGTCCCACCAGATGTCTTCTCGAGGGACATTTTCGAGCCATCCGTCAAAATCGGCCCGGGGGCTGGCCCCTCGACGCCACCCCTCGAGCCGGACACGGGGGCTCGACCTTCAACGCCACCCCTCGAGAACGACCCCTCGACATCCGCTGAGGCGATGCAGATCGACGCACCCGCCTCTTCTTCATCACGACCCCTCGACTGGCGGACGCCCTCCTCGACTACCTGACGCAAGGCGTGCTACCAGAAGACAAGACGGAGGCCCGACGCATCGCTCGAAGGGCCAAGACCTACGTCATCTACGGCGACGAACGAGAGCTGTACCGTCGAAGCCCATCAGGAATCCTTCAGCGCTGCATCCCCCTCGAGGAAGGACGCAGGCTCCTCGACGACATGCACTCGGGGGCTTGCGGCCATCACGCAGCGCCAAGGACCTTGGTGGGGAACGCCTTCCGCCAAGGCTTCTACTGGCCAACCGCCATTGGAGACGCCAAGCGCCTGGTTCGAGCCTGCCAAGGGTGTCAGTTCTACGCCAAGCAAACGCACCAGCCCGCGCACGCCCTGCAGATTCCCCATCACTTGGCCGTTTGCCGTCTGGGGGCTCGACCTCGTGGGTCCCCTCAAGATGACAAATGGAAAGTACACGCATGTGCTCGTGGCCGTCGACAAATTCACCAAGTGGATCGAGGCTAAGCCTATAGGCAACCCCACCTCCGAGAAGGCCGTCGAGTTCATCTCCGACATCATGTACCGGTTTGGGGTGCCTAACGTCATCATCACCGACAATGGCACACAATTCGCGGGCCAAAAAGTTCATCAACTTCTGCGACGACAACAACATCCGCGTGAACTGGGCCTCGGTCGCATACCCTCAATGCAACGGGCAGGTCGAGCGCGCCAACGGCATGATACTCCACGGGCTGAAGCCGAGGCTGTTCAAGACCCTCAAGAATTTTGGAAAGAGGTGGGTTGCAGAGCTCCCCTCGGTGCTGTGGGGCCTCAGGACTACGCCGAGTCGAGCCACCGGGTTCACTCCGTTCTTCCTAACCTACGGCGCCGAGGCTGTCTTGCCTACGGACCTCGAGTACGGCTCCCCTCGACTTCGAGCCTACAACGAGCAAACCAACGACGAGAGGCTCGCCAACGCCAAGGACCAGCTCGAGGAGGCTCGAGACGTGGCGCTCATCAACTCCGCGCGCTACCAGCAAACACTTCGACGCTACCACGACAAGCACGTGCGCAAAAGGGACCTGGCGGTGGGGGACCTCGTGCTTCGACGGCTGCAAGATAATCGAGGGCGCCACAAGCTCACCCCTCCATGGGAGGGCCCATACACCGTAGCTGAGGTGCTCAAGCCAGGAACATACAAGCTCTACGACGGTCAAGGCAGGATCCTGGCGAATGCGTGGAACATATCTCAGCTACGTCGCTTCTACCCTTAAGGGCCTCGAGGCCTCGTACATTTTGTTGCTTTGTACAAACACGTCAAATATGAATGAACAAACTCGTGCACTGTCTTTCATTTTACTTAGCAACTTAAGGTAGCCTCGACCCTGCCTTGCTCAGGGTCGAGCCTCCCTCGGGGGCTGACAGGGGGAACCCCCCCAGACTCCGGAAAAAACGCGCTTTTCTTTTCAAAAATTCGACCCTTATCTCGATTCGTATCTCGAGCGTACTAGCAACGTCTAAGTCCGTAGATACCTCGAGCCTCCAAGAGGCGGGGGGCGTCGACGTAGACGGCCACCCACGCCCCCGGGCTACGGTACCCTACCTACGCCTCCCCTCGAGGAACTCGTGACGCGTATCGAAAGAACATAGACCAAGCCGTAGTAGAAACTCGAGCTAGCGACAAAGAGAAATGATCGAATAAATTTGAAAAGAAAACAACTTCTTTAAACAAATAAGTCATACGCATATGTTGGCCTCGACGGGCCATAAGTCATGACATGAATTTTTACAAAGGCCTCGACGCCCAAATTTGGCACGCAGGCCTCATTCCTCATCAGTCTGGAACTCCTCCTCAAGATCTTCTGCTGCGGGCTCAGCCTCGACGTCCGGGCCAGGAGGAGGGGAGCCATCTACACCACTGTCTGCAACGGGAGGCAGCACGTCCTCCTCGAAGAGCTTTGCGAGCGCCGCCCCCGGCCTCTCCACCTTCTCCAGGATCTTGTCGACGCGGCGGTCGTTCCACTCTTCGTCCTTCCCCTCGATCTCGACGAAGCCCTTGGCGACGACGTTGACCGGGTAGCGGAAGCCGGAGCGGACGGCCGCGAGCGCCTGCTTTACGCCGTGGTGGAGAGCGCTCTTGACGCGGTCCCGCGCGGCACACGTCGAGGAAGCACAGGGCATCGACCAGGGCGTCGCCTCGAGCCACCGCGCCCTCTGCCGTGGCCACCGGGTCGGCACCCCACGTGGAGCAGAGCCTGTCGAGGGTGCCGCGCGCCCGCTCCGCCACCATGGTCTCACCCTGGAGTTGCTCCACGAGAGTCTGATTCGTCTCGCGGAGCTCCTCGGCGGTCTTCTCCAGATCTGTGCAACAAACAGAAAAGAGTAAGTCCGCGGCGTGGCAAGAATCTCGAAATCAAAGCAAGACAAAGCCTGAAGATTACGACAGTACCTTGGCAGTGCACGCCCAGAGCGTCAAAGTCGCTGGTAAGGACCCTGACGCGCTGCTCGAGTGTATGCTTTTGGGACAGCACGTCAAGTTTTGGCCCTTAAGCTCCTCGACCAGCTTGCCCGTCTGCGCAAGGCCCAGATCCTTCTTGATCACCTCCTGCCGAGCGGCCTCGAGCTTGAGCGACAGGTCATTAGCTCTGTTGAGAGCCTGATCCATGTCGATCTCGAGGCCTTGGATCCTCGAGCGCGCGGCAGTTAAGGCCTCTGGGCCTCCTTCCGCGCTGCCCGCCGCAGCCAGGGCGGTGGCGGCTTGCTCTTGGCCTCCTCGGCCTCCTCCTCGCCGCCTCCGCTGCAGACCGGGTGTGGCGGCCTCGCTTCGGGCGTCGGCAGCCTCCTTCCTCGACGCCTCCACCGCGGACAGAGCGGTGGGGCCTCCCTCTTAGCTGGGCGGCCTCGGCTCGAGCCACCTGGGTCTCCGCCTGAGCGTCGTTGAGCCGGCCCGCCATCTGCGCGTTCCGGCCCAGCTCAGCGCGGAGCTCCTGGAGCTCCCCTCTGCCCTCACGAGGGCAGCCGCCACCCGCGCGGACTTGTCCGCCTCCTCCACGAAGGCCCTCTCTGCCTGCGCCACGAGCTCGGTCACCTCCTTGAAGATCGACCGCGCCTCCCGCGGAACCCCCTGCTGAATCGACCGCTCGACGGGGATAACGGCGCCGGACGAGCCCTCCCCCAGGCTCGCAAGCGTCAGGGTATGGCCACACCGATCGACCGGTCTCGACGATGAGCAGGTCCTCCTCCTCCGACTCGAGCAGCACCAGCTGCGGCCCACCAACCGGCGGCACTGGCTGCGGCTCTCCCCGCCCTCACCGTCATCGTGCGGCCCCTCAGCCATCTCCTCCTGCTGCTCCGTCCCCTCCGAGGCGACGGTGCGGCATCGCGTAGAGGCGGGGGCTCGAGTGGTAGCGGATCGCTCGAGGGGTGGCTCGTCTCCAAGCTCTCCTCCGCGCCGGCAGAGGGACCGGTCGTCCCCTCCGCCTCGTTCCCGGCCGGCCCCTCGAGCCTCTCTCCCTCACTGGGTCTTCCGGCGTCTTGTCGTCCCCGGCCGGTGCCTCGAGCGCCCCCTCCAGCGCTGAGCCCTTGACCGGGGACGGCTCCTTCTCCAGCTCGTCCAGGAGCTCCTCCACCGTCGGTATCTTCTCCACCGACGCCTCCCCCTCCTTCTCCTTCTCCGCGGGCGCGCGAGGCTCCGTCGGTAGGGGATCCTGTCCAGCGGGCCGGCTCGCGTCGTCGGGGTCCGAGGGCCGCTGTCCCTCAGCCCCAGACGCCGACGGAGCCGCGCCTGTCTCGGGTGCTCCCCCCGAGATGGTCGTCGTGACGGGGGAGGAGTGGCCCTCTCGGTAGGCGCCACCGAGGAGGAGGAGGAGGAGGAGGGGGTTGGTGGTGCGATGGACGCAGTGGCGGCGGGCTTGGCGCCAGGAGCCGCGGTCCCTGCTGAAAAAGAGAACAACGTCGTCAGAATCAGGAAAAAGCCTCGACCCCCGTGGTCGACGGCGTCGGCCTCACCAAGATCCGCGGCGGCCATCTGACTTCCCGAGCCATGGCTGCTCGAGCCTTCACCAGCCAAGCGGCCATTTCAGCGGAAGAAGGAGCCATACCTCGAGGTGCTTGGTCCTCAGCAGAGCTCGAGGTCTTGGACCCGCTTGGACACCCGGGGTCCGCCTCCTGCCGGGAGCGCTTTTCCCTGAAAACCAAAAGAAACGGCACACATCACCAAAGGTAAAAAGGTAAAGCTTCACTACCAACGGAAGAGAGAAACGTTACTTACCCAAAGCGACGGCGGGACTTCTTCCCCGAGTCGCCGGACCCGCTCGGGGGCTTCGAGCCCGCCCCATGGCTCGAGCCATGCCCCGAGCCGTCTCCGTGTGGCTCGGATGGGGGGAAGGCTCCCGGTGCTTCCCGTGGCTCGACCCGACGGGGAGCTCTCTTTTGTCTCTTGTCCCGGGGGGACGACCGCGTCTCCTTCAAGCGGTCCTCTTGGCGCCTTTCCTTGCGCGGGCTCCGGGACCTGCTCCGGCGCTCGTGCCGGCGGTCGCGCCCCCCTGCGTCTGCCTCCTTCTCCGGCGACGGTGCGGCGATGGGCCCGGGATCGCTCGCGACTCCCATCACGAGACGACCGGGAGCTCCCCCCTCGACGGTCATGTGTTGGCGGGGGTTCGACGCCCCCTCATGTTGCCCGCTCTCCGCGGGCTCGATGTCGTCTCGACGACTTGCGGCGGTCGGGCCGGAGTCCCTCTCGGCGTGTTGACCGCTTCTCGAGGTCCGGCCATTCTCGAGACCCCCCGCCTGGGAGACGCGGTCTGGCCTCCTTCTGCGCCGCGGCGATGGCGCCCCGACGTTCGAGGGCCCTTCACGTCAGGGGGCACGTCCGGCACGGAGCCGACGTGCCCTGAGCCTCCGACGAGGCGGGCCTGGCGTGGTTCGCCTTCCGATGCTGCGTCCCGACCTGGATCCCTTCGCCGGGGGGGATCTCCAGGATATTCTCCTGCACAGAAGAGCAGTCAGCCCTGATGAGACGACCCCCCGGCGCGCCTCAGACGCTGCATCCATCCCTTCATCATCGCTCTCCTCCTCATCGTCATCCTCCTCCTCCGAGCTCGTGTAGTTGAGCTCGGGGGACTCCTCTCCAGGCTGCCGGTTACGACGAGCCTTCGCTAGCCTCTGATCCCGGTCCACCCGACGCAAGTTCTTCTCTTTCTCTTTCTTCTTCTTTGCATCCTTACTCTCTTTATCTTTCTGAGCAGAGAGGCGCCTCACCTGTCTTTCCGCGGCGTCCTCCTTCACGGGGGCCTCGACGTGTGATATGTGAACGCCCCCTGCAAAAAGAAACTTGATGAGAAAAACCACAAGGAGAGTAAAAAGGTTCGAAGAAAGAGAAAGGAGGGGAGGCTCGAAACAGCCTAGCTTGAGGAAGGCTTACCGGGTCGAGACACCCCGCGTCGGGTGCCATGGCGATCAGGTTGGTCTCCTCAGGGCGGAACGGCCCGTGGATCGTGACCGTCACCCGGAGGCACCCTCGTTCCGAGGCAGCCTCTCCTCGGCCATCCTCGACCTGTTCAGCGCCTCGAGCGGGGCATTTGGCCCCATCTCGTACATGAGAAGAGGGCGGTCGCCAGAGGAAGGACCCTCCGCTGATGGAACGCCCAAATGACCGCCTGGACGGTCAGTCCCTTCTCCTCCACCAGCGACCACATCGTATTCATCAGCGGCATCAGGAGGCGCTGCCTGTCTGCCACAACGCCCCAATTCCACTTCTCAGGGCGCTTGGTGATGATCCTGCCGGTGTACTGCGGAAGGAGCCCGTCCTCGTTCCGCAGGTAGAACCAGTGGTCGTCCCACCCGCCTGGTTGGAGGAAAGCTTGTAGTGGAGGTAGTGACGGGGGACGTTGGCCGACGAGGGACCGGTCCTCGCGGTGATGATGGTGAGGGAGCCCGCGCGCGCGAGCCTCCTCCCGCTCGGCTTCACGGCCTTATGAAAGAGCTCGCCCCAGAAGAGGTGGACGAACATCTCCCAATGAGGCTCGATCTTCAGGTATCCCTCGCACACCGCGGCGTAGATGGCGGCGTGCGAGATTGAGTTGGGGAGAAGTGCTGCAATTCCACCTCGAAGTGGTGAGCCAGCCCCCGCATAAAGCGGCTTGGCGGAACGCCAAGCCCCATGCGGTGGTAGCGCGTGAAGCTCACCACATACCCCTCCGGCGGGTGCGGCTCCTGGTGGTCCGCCGGCGGGAGAATCCCCACGCGGGCCCCTCCCGCGGGTTGGGCGGAGAAGCCCCGGTCCACCAGCGACTCCAGCTCAGGCTGCGACGTCTTCGTTGGGCGCCAGTCTTCGGGTGGCAGCACCTGGGTCTGGGCGGCCATGGCGGCAACGGCGTGGATCTGAGCGGCGGACGGACGGCCGGGAAGATTACCAATCGCTAGCTCGGGGAGAAAGCGTGTGGGAGCTGCGGCGGCTGTGAAGGCAAAGGCAAAGTAAAGAGTCCCTCACCCCTCACTCGATATTTATAAAAGAAAACCCCAACGGGCGGGGTCTCCCACGGCAGAGGAAAGGTAACCGCACACATTTAATGCGCCCACCTAACCACGTCTCGAGCCGGTTGACAGGTACACGCGGCAACTCCCCATTTGCTCCACTACCAGGGCCCACCGCGACCGCCGCTCCGACTTCATGTCCGTCGCCCTGGCGCCACGATCTCCACTCCCTGACAGTTTCCGCCTAAAAAGGCGCGCCCAATGGGCAGAAGGATTCCAAACGACGGAGGCTTCTTCAAGAAGGTAAAAATGGGCCCTGGCCCTTCCAAGTCTCGAGGCAGCGAAGGCTGGCCCTCGAAGAGGGTTCGACAGCCGGCTTCGAGCACCCGAGTCAGGGACACCAAGGGGCGCCACTCGCAGCATTGCTCGAGGGCCAAGCCCTCGAGGCCCCTCACGTGTATCCAAGGCAGAGCGCACGACATGCAGTGAGATCCCCTCGGAGGGAGGCATCGAGCCACCAGGTCCTACGAATGGACCCAGCATTCCTGCAGACCGAGCGCCCATGCTTTATGAAATTGCCTCCGGGCTTCAGTCGACCCTATCGAACGGGGCACGAGGTCTCACTTGGATTCCCCCGTTACCAGCTCACCGGGAACCTCGATACTCGCCCGCTCGTGGTAGTACGAGGCATCCCCCTCGCATCCGATCGAAAGGACTCGCGGGATGACAAGCCAGGGCAACTGGCGTGCCGGACAGCTCGAAGAGTCGGCCGGTCGGTTCAGCCTGGCACCCCTCGACGAAAGAGGGTCAAAGAACTCGGGGGCTCGACACTCCCGAACCTAAAAAACGTAACTAACATCACACTCGTGAAAAAGCCCACGAGGGAGTCCTAACCACTCCCCGTGCCTCGGGGCTACACCGCGGGTGTCACTCGCGCGACACCCACGGAATCAAACAACCAAACCCTCGAGAACCAGTAGCTAACCCTCGAGATCCCGGTAGGAGCCCCTGCTCGAGTGCTAGCACTCGAACAAGGGCTCGGGGGCTACTGTCGGGGGACCACAAAAGGGGTACCCCCAATCAACGCAAAACAAATAAGTTAAACCTAGAGCACCAATTAATAAGAGACCTAACTAGTCTAACCCCTAAAAAACCAACCCCTCGAGGCCTACAACGCCGGCCCACCGCCAGGAAGCCCGGGCCCGCCAAAGCCTTACCGACTGCCTCATGGTAGCCTACCTCTCGAGCCCCGGCACATAGGCCTCGAGCCCACTACAGCCGTACACCGTTCCTCGAGACCCACGGGGACCTCGAGCCTCTCTAACACGGTAACATATCCCTCGAGACACATCATACCTCCCTCGAGCAGCGCCAGACATCGGATACCAGCCCATACTGCGCATTTAATGCGTCCACTACTCCGGTCACATCCTCTGGTACACGACGTATGCCCAGTGAACCGGGGCCAGAGTCAAACCTCGTTTTCACCACAAGCATGGGCAAAAAGGCACAAGTACAGCACTGTTAGGCCACCCGGCACTGTAGCACACTCGAGCCACATCTCGAGACCTGGATTCCCGCTGTACGGCCGGGTTTTCCGGGACTTGCCCCTACCTGCGGAGGCTCGAGCCCCCGTAAGCGCCACCTCGAGGCCGACCCTGCGCCCCTCGAGCCCTGACTGCTTTCATGCTATTGGAGGACAGGTACCCAAGACCCGGAGGGACCCTGCCACGTCCTGTACGTGCCGGAATGGGCGCTGCACGGCCTCCACGTCGCCACGCCTCCACATCCGCGCCCGGGATGGAAGCCGCGCTTCAAGGACGCCTCAACAGCAACCCCCACGCCGGCTCCAGTGACCTCGACAAGACATAATTCCAACCCTTCGCCGTATTGGGCGTTGTACATGTCACTCCTGTGTAACCCTGGCCTCCTCTTGTTCTATAAAAGAGGACACCAGGGCCCTTCACGCACACGAGTCCACACGACACACACACGAGTCCAGACTCTCGTCCACGCTCGTTGAGCTTGTATTGCCCCTGTACAAGCACTTAGGTGCAAGTAATACAAGAACCTCCTCCCCCCGCTGGACGTAGGGCCTTCTTTGCCCGAACCAGGATAAACCCTTGTGTCATCTTGCATCACCATCCAGGAAGGGAGCACGCGATCATATTACTAGTTGGTGTCATACCCCCGGGGTCGAAACACCGACACAACCGCACTGCTGCAGATTCTAGGAACGTCTGCTGCCATTTAGTGCACATGGGTTGAGGTACCCTACGAGTGGTTTAAGTGCTTGTGTTCTTGGTGTGTCGCTCCCTTCGATGCCCGTCCTTGCCATGGTGCGTGCATAGAAGGAAGCGAGACTACCCTTGCTTCTCTTTCCCCCTCTTGTTTTGTTCTCTCTTCTCGGTTCTCGTCGATTACCGTGGCGTATGGATCGAGCAAGAGATCGGAACTACCCCCTTCCCCTGTTGGTCGCTCTATTCGATCTCGTCCTTAGCCATGACGATTGGATCAAAGATCGGACCCTTGGTGTAGTCGGCAAAGCTAAAGTCCATGTCATGATCTCGGTTCCATGCGAGTCGACTCGATCGACCGTAGGAAAACATTTACACCAATAACATGACGTAGACGTGCTTAGCCGAGTTTCTCCTTCGCCTCTTTTGAGCCCGAGGAAAACGAACTCGCTTCATGAGGGCTAGTATTGTTTTTGCAGGATGTTTGCTTAAGTCAGGATTAGGTCTCAACCATTTTACTTGAGCCGTATAGGTCGACTCGATTGACCCGGGAAGTACGAGCTAGGTTGTGACTCGAGCTTGTGCTTAGCAAGCATCCGCTCCTGCGTCTTTTTGAGCCCGAGGTTCGGATGTCCTCCGCGAGGGCTAAGTCCTTTCTCTGTTTAGAGTCCTTAGCGTCCTTCGAGTCTAGTTGTCGTGTCACTGTTCTGATTGCCCCTTTGTACTATTTGCTGGTCTCGTGAGGTAGTTGTGTTGGGAGCAGCAAAGGTCAGATCGGAACCCGTTGGAGGAGACCGAGGGCGACACCAGGACCCGAGGAGAACGACTACGAGGACATCAGAGATCTTGGACTAACAACATAACAGGTGCCACAGCCCATCCAACCTCGTAGAATCCTATTAGACATGCAATAATGTAGTTGCTAGTGCTTTACTTTTTGCAAATGAATCGTGATAGGTTGCATGTTAGATTGCTTGTGAAGCCTATACCTTGACGCAACCCTTTCCCCGGCACACCCGCTGTTAGGCTAGACACCGCTTACTTTACATACTCGCTACTCACTTCTACTATGCATTATATCTGTGATGTGATGCTTGGTGGATGTTTGCTTGTGGGTGGCTAAGGCACATGGTGCCGTGATAACGGGATGATGACTTGGGGAGATCTTGGCGTGTGTCTTGGGTGCGTGTGGTGAGGGTTGAGTCGACTGGACAAGATCTACGACGAGTTCGGTGATGAGTCTTGCCGAGGGGATGTGACCTGGGCATCCCCTGGGGAGTACCTGGCGGTACATTGTGATCTTGGGAAGAGGTCCTTGGGAGGAGTGTCTTCGTGGGACGAATCCCCAGGATAGAGGTGTTGTGTCAGCACAGGGGCGATGGAAGCCCCGAGGAGGAGATATCCTGTTTAGTCCTTAGGACTTATTGCGCTGGGCCTACCGGCCATGGTACCTTCGTGCGCACCACTTGTTCTTGTATGGGCGGGGACCGTTCCTACCCCCTGGACAAAACGATGCCATTACTGCTAGGCTGGAAGGTGATAAGTGTAGGGAGGTAAGGGCTGGATACCCACACCCTCCTAAGACAATGTGGTGTTTCTGCGGGGGCATCGGACGCTCCGATGACCTCGACCAACGGTCGACTGTACCACCTGTCAGACGTGTTAAAGGAGCATCAGACGCTGGGCAGCGTCCGATGCCATCACAACGGACGCGTCCGTTGTGATTCTACCCTCTCTGGAACCTCTCTGCCTGGACATCGAACGTTGTCCCTCAGCGTCCGATGCCAGCGTCCGATGCATGCCCAAATTCACCCGCAAGTGAACAGTGGCACGGGCGCGTCCGATGTGGCAACATCGGAGTGTCCGATGCCACGCACCAGACTAAACCCTAGTCTGAGTGAGCATCGTACCATGGGCGCGTCCGATGTGGCAACATCGGAGCGTCCGATGCCACGCACCAGACTAAACCAAAGTCTGAGTGAGCATCGGACGCGGCAAAACTCACTCGGATCGTGACGCGGCCTTAACGACTTTTCATCCTTACGACATAAGGCATCTCTCTAAGCTACCTAGGGCTATGAAATAACAAGTGTGCACCACACCTACCTCAATAGACTCACCTAGGTCAAGCTACTGATTCACGCTCCCCTTTATAGTACGGCCAAAGGAAAAACAAAGACCTAAGACTACCTAAGTGTCCTCCAACACCATATGACACTTAGCCTAGTCTACCACCGTCTTCGTCGTCCGTCCTTTGAAAACCGAAACGATTTCCATCACTAGGGGACATGAACTCCATATGTCTGTATCGTTGCCATTACCGTGACCTAACTCATTCATGTTTCTGCAAAACACACGTTAGTCACAGTAATCTTGTGTTTCATCCAATCACCGAAACCCACTAGGGGCCAAGATGCATTCACCCCCCCCCCCCCACTTCAGTGCTCCTCGTCGCCGATTCCTCCCCTCCCACGATCCAAGCCTCGAGTCAGGAGCCTGGTTTGAGATGGATGTCTTCAAGGAGGGGTCATTCGACTAGGATTCTAGGAGAGAAGGGGAGCAATGATCCGGCGGTGAGATACATGGCAGCATTCCCATCAATTGAGGAGAGTGTTTGTCGGCGGCACAAATCCAAGGGGGTCGGATTCCCAATTGATACATCGCAACGCGACTTCAACCGTGTTGCGATAGGAGTTTCCTTTCCTTATGAGGGTATTAGAGGTGATGCAGTTAAGATCAAAACCATTCGGTCAGCTTTCATTGGGCCTCTAATGGTAGAAACGACAAAGAAATCCCCAGTGGAAGAGACGGAGCATTCTCAAAAGGCCAGAGGAGGAAGTGTGGCTTCAAACTGCATGGAGCTGAAGGGCCCTACACGTCAGAGACCATGGTTCTGATTACCTCCCAAGGTGAGAATTGTTCATGAGAACACCTGCCTATTTATGCTAAAAGAAACTACTCCCTCTGTCCTAGAAAAATAGACATCGGAGCTTCCCAAGACAAAAATAGCAGATACGGAAAATTACCTGATTAACCTCGGCAAAAGTACTATATGTCATTAAAGTAGTATTATATGACATTGTGGCATCCTTGTTCATCCCTGTGTGCCTTACTTTGTGTCATTGTTCATGCACTGTGTGCATCGAATGGGGGATTAGATGAGAGTGGCAGGCTATAGCTTCAATCTTTCTGGGACAAAATTCAAATGTTATAACTTCTTGTATTATGATGAGACGGAAGGAGTACACTCCTATCAGCATCTCTGATAGTAAAACTAAGTTGCCATGAGGTTAGTGAAGTCCTCACAAAATTCCAGAAAAAACGTACTAACACTAGCATATCTGTCCCAAGAGACAAGAGCCCTGGACCCGATGGTTTTGGCTCCGGTTTTTATCAGTTATTCTGGAGCTTGGTTAAGTAAGATATTTTCGGTCTTATAGGAATTATATCACAAAACTATCGAATTAGATAGATCGAACAGATCCTATATCTATACCTAAAGAGGCAAAGTTTCTCCCCCTCTTTTTTCGTCTGGTTTTTCTGGTCTGGCCCGTGCATCGCACCCTGCAGCAAACAGAGTCTGTATTGCTCGTGACTTCCAAAAATCCCCATGGAGTCACAGAGTATTTTTCCATAAAAGATAGAACACGACCTGGAAGATAGAGTTCAAAACTTCTAAAAGAAGACGTCATGGAGTTTCTGTGCCCCCAATAAATCAGGTTGTGCCCGTCCTGAATCCATCTACAGGGGATGGATGCAAGAACAACTCGTCGAGAAAAAAATCACCAGACTTAAAAGCATGTGGCCTGGCCTGCAGGAACCGTCCATCGTGCATCTGGCCACTGAACTCCTCGCCCTTGCTAGAGGCCGCGTGAGGCGCAAGCGTCTGCCGTCCAATCGGGCCATAGAGCTTGCATAGGCAGTCGCATCAACGAAGGTCGTGCCGCCACACACAGCCCTCTTGACGGATCTGAGGAAAAAAGAAGTCTGAAATCAAGCAAAGCGGAAAGAGAAGAGACGAAAAGAAATCAAAAGGCATGAGAGAAACTCCCGAGAAGACCACATGTCACCCGGAATCTGGAGTCGAGACCCGCCACCGCCGCCCAATATCGATCCGCGTGAGATCCGCTGCCACCGGTCGGTGGGATCTCGGGTCCTCGCAAGCCGTCGCAACCGTAGCCCGTACGAAATCCCCGGCCGCTGCTCAAGCGCAGCCCGCACAAGATCCGTCGTCGGTGTCATCCCGGACCCCACCGGGGCAGCACCCCAGCTCCTCCAGCTCCTGGATCCGATCCCACCATCGACGATCACCGCCGAAGGAAGAACGAGCCAGATCCAGCCGGCCGCCAACTGCATCACCCGCAGCACACTTCGCATCCAAGGAGAAAAGGGCCAGGAACAACATCACCTGAGGGGCAGTGAAGCTCCGACCCGGACTCCTGTACAGAAGCTCCCGAACTCGCCGATGACACCAGAGAGAAGCACCATCGGGGCGAGGAGGAGTTGAAGCTTTATTCCCCACGACGCCGCCACCTTCGCCTTGCCGACGCCGCAACGGAAGACAAGCCGCAGAGGGACCAAAAGCTGAAGCCAAAAACCCAATCAAACGGACCCTTAAGTCCATATTTCAGATCAAGTCTCAAACAAAATCACGATGAAAATCACGTATCAAATAAAGTCACTAACTATATGTATACATAAAAATCGAGCACAAAATCGACGCAGGTTTGTCGACCTCCACATGATGAAAATCATGTACCAAATAAAGACCACTTATATATATATTATATATATATATATATATATATATATATATATATAGCATAGAATCAACACCGGTCTCTGACCTCTACGGCAATCATCAAGAATCATAAAAAATTTCCTTCGCAATCACTACATGAATCGATGCAAGAGGAAATTAAAGAAAAAATCGAATCGACAAGATCAGAGAGAATTGAAGAAGTCATCAAACATATTCGCGCCTCTAGGCTACACGAGACGCTCGTGCACCCGCCTCTAGCCAAATCTGTTGGTATCACTGCCTCTGATGTACTCCCAGGCCAGGGCACCTACGTTATAACCTTCACCATGCGCGCGGCCAGGAACACCTGCACAATTGCCAAGTGGTCAAAGTCTGGCACAGGGAACAATGCGGGCAACACGGGGAGCGTCGAAGGCTGCGTGAGGCCGCAAGCAGAGGTCGGACTAGGGAGGTCACACAAGGTTGTGAGCAGGGCTCGACATAGGGAGCAACATGGCAGAGGTGGCTCGAATAACACAAAAAAGCAGTGCTGGTTCTTCATGCCTCCTGTTGTTAGCTTTCACATGGTGGTTTGCTGGTTGGAGCATGAGGTAGGAGGTGGCGGTGCATGCTATAAGTCTGTGGACATATGGCCAGAGTTAAATTCGATTTACTTTCTTAGATTGACTATGATAAAAATCTAATGCTAGACCGGTCCAAAACTACTACTACCTTTTTAGTGCGGTCCTAAGTCTAGCCAAAAACCTATCTCTTCTATTTTCTTATAAATATTCACCGATGGTGTAATTTTTGTATTAGGAAAGTTAGATATCAATGCACTCTAAAAATTCTATAGTTCCAGTGTTTTATAACAAATAAAACATGTTTATACTTATTACATTTTTGTTTTATAATTTTACCCGTTGAACGCACGGGTATTTTACCTAGTGGTTCTAATAGGAAAAAGAAGAGTTGCACTCCAGACTCATATAGACCAATCTCCTCCTAAATGTGTTGTGAAATTTATCACCAAAGTATTAGCTACAAGGTTACAACATGAGTAAAATCCTTAGTGGATCAGGACCAATCAGAATTTGTCGGGAAGAGATGTATAGCAAAACAATTTTATGTCCCAGACATCATTCGATGTTTGTAAACAAAGAAAAAGAAAGGCTATCATACTAAAATTGGATTTTACTAAGAATTTTGACACTATTTCCTAGCGCTGTCTTTTCCAAATACTTAGAATAAGAGGCTTCTCTGAGAAATGGATAAATCTATAACTCTTATAAAGCAAAAAATCACTAGGTATTTCTCCCAACATACAAGTTATTCATCGAGTAAAGTTCATGGTCGATCCAAAAACTTGCATGGGTGTGTTATGTCGGTCCCCGAACTTAGAAACTGTGTCGTTCGCGTCCATAAACTCGGTTTGGGTCTCATATTCATCCAAACGGGGTATAGATTTGTGCCCGCAAGCAGAGATAAGAATTAATTGCTTGAAATAAAAGATTAGTGGGGTTCTAAAATAAAATTCTCTGACACATAATAAATTACATAAATATTTACAAATTTCATGAGGGGCGATTTTAAAAGTAACCATCTCTTCTCCTGTCGCCATCACCATTGCACGGGAGCGCGGGCGAGCCGCTGCCGCCGTTCTTGCACAGGGGCATGGGCAAGCCGCTGCCGCCGGCGCTGCCACACACAGGCAGGCATGCGAGCCTCTATCGCCGCTACCGCACAGGGGCAGGGGCGAAGCTCAGTTGAGCTTAGCGGGTGCAAATGCACCCCCAAAATTTTAAAAAACGGTAGATTTTCCTAAAATTTCACTATATATGCACCTTCCACAACACATGTATATACATCCAGAAGGCAACTGCATACTCCTCTAGTTTACTTTAGCTTGCCCACTGCATAGGGGCGCGGGCGAGCTGCTGCCACTGCCGCACACAGGCAGGCCGCAGGCAGGTCAGCCTCCACCGCCGCTACCCCACAGGGGCCCTAAGGCGCGCGGTCGAGCTGCAGCTGCCACGCACAGGCAGGTGTGCGAGCCGCCGCCGCCACCTCTGCACACAGGCACCACGCCCGTGCAGGCGAGCAACCGCCGCCGCCCTCTCGCACAGGCACCGCGGCCGCGCAAGCGATTAATCACCGTCGCCGCTGCACAGCAGCGCACGCGTGCTGCTTCCACGCATCACAAGTGTTCCCGGGTGCAGGGGAGGGAGTGCAGCCGTGCAGGTCATCCGCGACGCACCTAGCCTGGCTCGGACACGGTGTCGCCTGAGATAGATGGCGGCGGCCCCGAGTCCAACCAAGCCGTGCTCCCGGGAGGTGGAGCGACGCGATGATGCTGGGATTGCTGGCCACACCCGCGTGCGTGTCACGAAGCAGCGCCAACGGGGTCCGGAGCGCCGACGAGGACAACGCCGCCGCCGTCCGGTCTAGGTCGTCCGAACACCACCGCGCCGGTCCAATCGAGCCTCTTCACCAAGGTCATCCTTGCCACGTACGGGTCAAGCTGCAGCAGCTGGCCAGCTGCTCGACAATGCCCGTACGCGGTATCGTGCTGCTTCTTGTCCTGCGCTGTTTCCCGTCGCGTAACATGCCAAAGCCGGACGATCTTGTCGACCATGCGCATGTGGTGAGTGGTGACATGCCAAAGCCGATGAGGCCATGGACGATCTTGTCGACCATGTGCATGTGGACGTGGCCGGAGAGATACAATTACTCGCCACCGCCACGCACAGGCATGCGCAAGCTGACCCCTGTGTAGGAGAGCAGCTGTCGCGCATGGACGCTCGGGCGAGCAGCAGCTGCCGCAGCCGCGTCGAACAGCGGCAAGCCAACGAGCTAATACTTGCCATGCGAGAGGCGAGAGATAGAGATAGAGTTGACATGTGGGTCCAGATTCATTTGGATGAAAATAAGATCCAAATAGAGTTTAAGAAACGAAACGATATACTTTCTGAGTTCAGGGACCGGGATGACACACCCACGTAAGTTTAAAGACCGGTTATAAACTTTACTCTTATTCATCTCATCAATTCACTATCGAATGTATTTATGTTCACATTAGGTATTTGGGAGAATTAGCTAGAAGGCCTCGAAAAAAAATTGGTTTAGATATCGAGCCTTTTTATTTTTGAATTTGGGTGGAAGGCCCTGTAACAAATATCTTAGGTGGAAGGCCTTCCGTCTATTTTCAGCACTTAACGGTGTTAAGTAGAGGATAAAAAGAGGATTTTACCCCTGAGTCGAAAAATAAATAAATAAAGAATTCCGATTGTTTATAATATTGTGAGTATATGTATATTTATATTATTCTCCGTAGTGAAAAAAATACGGAAAATAATATAAATATATACATATACTCAAATATTATAAACAATTAGAAATATTTTTTTTATTTTTGACTCAGGGGTAAAATCATCTTTTTGTCCCTTATTTAACACCGTCAAATGCTGAAAATGGACGAAAGGCCTTCCACCTAACAAATTTTGTTTCAGGGTCTTCCACCCAAATTCAAAAAAAGAAAAGGCTTGATATCTAACCGAGTTTTTTTCGAGGCCTTCCACATAATTCTCCCTAGATATTTCTCTTAACATGCAATCTATCCACCTCATCAGTCCACTATCGGATACATTTATGGACAACTAGAATTTGCAATACTTGATCTACATGTCAGCAAGACACATCATCTCCTAACATGCATTTAGTTATCTACATCAGCGTCCTACATCATTCCCTAATATGAAATTATTTATCCTTTGATATATCAGCAATTTTTGTGGTAATGTGCGAGACATTTCTTTAGTTGGAATAAAAATGGTGACACAAACAGCAAAGATAGCAGTGCTACTCAATGGCGTTCCAGGTCCATGGATCCAAATGAAAAGAGGACTCAGACGTGAAGATCCGATTTCTCCATTGATTTTTATCATTATAGCGGATATCCTACAACAAACAATATGCTACTTTGGCCATCAAGGTTTATTACAACACCCAATTTGACAAAATCAACCTTCTCTAGTTCTGCAATATGCCGATGATACCTTGATTATAAAGACAAAATGGTTAAAAAAAATTCTTACAGTTTTTGAGATTCTATAGGTTTAAGTATTAACTTCTCAAAATCAACTTTTCTTCCTGTAGCCATGAATGATTCAGAGAGTCAAAGAATTGCGAGCATTCTGAACTGTCCAGTAGGCATGAATGATTCTATAGTTTGAGATAATACTTAAATTGTATGTGCTTGTTTGATGAATACTATCGATTTATAAATTGTGATGTTTTGGCTAGAACTGAGAGCCTCATATATTGATATAAGTATTTTGAATTGTAAACATTCTTGTTCATGAGTAACCCTTGGGTATCCGTCACCCACATGAGCAAAGGTATGGAAAATAACTCTTATCAGAGCATGGGTATGAGTAAATTAGCGAATAAATATTTTTTTGAGATAAGGTATGAGGAGCATATACCCCCGTGGGTAATTATCCATTGTCATATGTACTCTTAGCTTTGCGTCTGTATTTGTACAGTTTGCAATTTTAATTCAAATTAGGCAAGCGCCTCCACTCCTGATACTCACTACTAGTACCAAACATGATCGTTACTGCCAATCCGTCGGTCTCTATTATTGCGTGACACATTTCCTTTGTTTTGTCTATTCATTTTCTCCTTTTATTAGCTCCTTCCAAATAAAAGAGGCCCCCGCATGCGCCCATGCCTAATCCCCTGGAAGTCTTATTTTAGAATGGGATCTCGTGACCCCGAGAAGAACGCATCGCGCGCCACCGCCAGTCCCGATAACAATGGCCTTGGAAGGCGTGGCCGGCATTGGCAGCATAACCAAGCGGCCGTCGCAGCAATGCCTGGACGCCGTGGAGAACGCGGGGGCCCGACGTGCCGAGCCAGACGAGGGTACGGCGGAGCAGAACCCGACGCCATGGATCGCGAGGAAGAAGGTCACAGCGCTCGCCCTCTGCCTCGTCGCGTTGCCCGTCCTGGTGACCACGGTTAGCCGGCGGGACTCGCCGTGGACGCCCGCGTCCTTTTGGCCGTTGGCGACGTTCGCGCGGCAAGGTAATTAACGTAGCAATCCACGTACGCGCTCTTGGTCTCTCTCGTCCTTCGACGTGGTGTGGTGCTGGATCTTCCGAGCCGCGTGCCTTGGAACAATCTCGATTGAAAGGAGATCTAATCTACCTTCCCGCGTGCGAAACTCGATGCAGAGAAGCTCCTCGGCGGCCTGCTCGTGCCGGGGTTCGACGAGCGGTCGTGCCTCAGCCGGTACCAGTCCGCGTTCTACCGCAAGAACCTGACGCGGTCACCGTCGGCGCACCTCATCAAGCGGCTGCGCCAGCACGAGGCGCTGCAGCGCCGGTGCGGCCCGGGCACCGAGGCGTACAGGGCCGCGGCGGCGCGGCTCAGGTCCTGGCGCCGCGACGGCGACGGCACCGACGACGGCGCGTGCAGGTACGTCGTGCTGGTGCCGTACAGGGGCCTCGGGAACAGGATCCTGGCCGTGGCGTCGGCGTTCCTGTACGCCGTGCTCACCGACCGCGTCCTGCTCCTCGACGACGGGGACGCGTCGCTGGGCGACATCTTCTGCGAGCCGTTCCCGGGGACCTCGTGGCTGCTGCCGCCGCGCTTCCCGATCGGCGACCTCCGGAACCTGACGGGCGACGTGCGGGAGAGCTACAGGTACCTGGCGCAGCAGAAGCAGAACGACGGCGCCGCCGCGGCGTCGCTGCTGGCGTCCAGGCTCCCGTACGTGTTCGTGGACCTCGACCATTCCTGCACGTTCCATGACAAGCTCTTCTTCTGCGACGACGAGCGGCCGTTCCTCCGCCGCGCGCCGTGGCTGGTGATGAGGACGGACGGGTACTTCGTGCCGGCGCTGTTCCTGAACCCCGCGCACCAGGACGAGCTCCACCGGATGTTCCCCCGGAAGGACTCGGTGTTCTACCTCCTGGCGCACTACCTGTTCCACCCGACGAACAAGGTGTGGGGGCTGATCACCAGGTTCCACGGCTCGTACCTGAGGGGCTCGGACGAGACGCTGGGCATCCAGGTCAGGGTGTTCGACGGGGACACCCCGTTCCAGCACGTCCTGGACCAGATCCTCGCCTGCACGTCGCAGGAGCGCCTGCTCCCCGACGTGGCGGCGCAGGAGCCGCCACGCCCGTCGACGGCGGCCGGCGGCGCGCGGTCCAAGGCCGTCCTGATGACCGGCCTGAGCTCGTGGTACTACGAGAACATCCGGTGGAAGTACTGGCAGTCGGCGACGGCCACGGGCGAGGTCGTGAGCGTGTACCAGCCCAGCCACGAGGAGCACCAGCTCTCCGGCTACACGACGCACGACATGAAGGCGGTGGCGGAGATGTACCTCCTCGGCATGACCGACAAGATCGTCACCAGCGGCTGGTCCACGTTCGGCTACGTCGGCCACGGCCTCGGCGGCCTCACGCCGTGGATCATGTTCAGGCCCGAGAACCACACCACGCCTTACCCGCCGTGCCGCCGGGCCAAGTCGATGGAGCCGTGCATGCACGGGCCGCCGTTCTACGACTGCCGGGCAAAGCACGGCGCCGATACGGGAAAGCTGGTGCCCCATGTCCAGCACTGTGAAGACATGAGCTGGGGGCTCAAACTTGTTCACCCCGAGTGAAAAACAGCAGCAATAATGAACAAGTTTTTCACCCCGGGTGCCCCTTTTTTATGACTCGAATTCCTGTGCTATATATATTTCTGTGCAGATAGATATAGTACCATCTGTGCAGGAGCAAAAATCAATCGAACAGCTTGAGGCCGAAGTCCACATCTTCACAGTGTCGCAGGAAGGGCACATGCGCCACAGGATCAAGGTCCTGCTCCTGCTCCGCCCGGCAGACGAGCGACGGCGGCGAGTGCAGGCATGGCTCCACCGACGCTGCCCTCACGCAGGCCACGGCGGCCCGCTTCGTCGTCGGGTCCGGCAGCAAGAGCAGCCACGGTCGCAGGCCAGCCAGCGAGTGCGCGACGTACCCGAACGTCGAGAACCCCGTGGTCACCAGCCTGTCGGAGTAGCTGAGCAGGAAGATCTCGGCCAGGGCGCGCTCGTTGTGCGCCCGCGCCTCCGTGTGCTGGTCCTGGTCGTGGCTCGGCTGGTACACCGTGACCACGTCGCCGGTGGCCGTCGCGTTGGTGTAGTACACGCTGTGCAGCTTGTCGTAGTACTCCGGCTTCAGGGAGACCACCAGCACGGCCTTCTTCACCTTGGCCGCCGACGGCCGGGCACCAGCACCCGGCGGCTCGCTGGTGCCGGTCACTTGTGGCAGGAGGTCGTGCTCCCGCGTGCACCGGGTGATCTGCTCGTACATGGCCTCGAACGTGAGCTGAAGGAACGGCGCGAGCCGGACCTGTATGCCGAGGCGCTCGTCGGCGCCGGCGAGGTACCCGTCGTAGAACCTCTCCACGATCCCCCACGCTCGGTTCCCCGGGTGGAGGAGATACCTGCCGAGGTGGTGGAAAACGGACGCCTTCGCCGGGAACATGAGGTCCAGCTCGGCCCGGTACATGGGCACGAGGAACAGTGCCACGGCGAAGTAGCTGTCCGACCGGAGCACCATCCAGTTGAACCGGTCGAGCACGCGGTGGTCCTCGTCGCAGAAGGTGTGCTTCTGGAGCCGGAGCCGTGTCTGCTCCAGGTGGAAGTAGACGTAGGGCGGCCGCGCGCTGGCGTCGTCGTCGCCGTCGCCGTCGTAGCAGACGACGTTGTTCTCAAGCATGCTCAGGTAGCTGTCGTTTGAGCCGGCCCAGAAGCCGTGGTCCGTGTAGGGGAAGTCTGGCGGCAGGATCCACGAGGTCCCCGGGAACGGCTCGCAGAAGAGCCCCTCCATCTCGGGCGGCTCGTGGACGAGGAGAACGCGGCCGGTGAGCAGCGCGTAGAGGAAGGTGGAGACGACGCTGAGCATCCGGTTGCCCAGGCCCTGGAGCGGGAACCACACCACGTACCTGCATCCGGCGCGGCCGCCGTTGCGGCCGGACATGAGCTGCGCCATGGCCGCGCGGTGGTTGGCGGTGCCCGGTCCGCACCGCCGGTGGTTAGACTCGTACTGCCTCAGCTTCTGGACGAGGTAAGGGGACGCCGGGAACGGCGACGGCGACGGCGACGGCGTCTTCCATCGCTTGGACGCCTCGTACCGGCTGAGGCACGTCGCTGCGTCGAAGTCTGGCGAGAGGAGCCCGCCGAGGAGCCGGTCGTGGAGGAGAGCGTTGCCGCCCGCCGTCGTCTCCGGGGACGCGGACGAGGACGACGCATTGCCGGAGCCTGGGATTCGACAGACGGAAAATGGAAGCGTCAGACACACAGGTCATTTCATTACTGCGTGCAACAGATGCGTGTAGACAATTAAAAGAGATCGGAAGGAGCAAGCAGTACTCTGTAGTTTCGCGCGCTGCCAAACCAGGGAGTCGCCGGCGATGGAGGCGACGGCTCGGCCGCCGAAGAGGAAGAACAGGAGCAGCAGCGGGAGCGAGAGCAAGAAGACGGCAGTGACAGTGCCCAGACCGGCTGGCCGGCGTTTCTCTGCCTCCAGCAGATCTCGCTCTACTTTGATCGCCCTGGCGGAATCCATGGCACAACAACGCTACCCTGGGCGAAGTCTAGTCCAGGTTTCTTTTGTTCTGGACGCCGGCCAGTTATCGAGAGGTCAACCGTGGCAAGGAATTATTTCTTAGATCCTTGCATATAGAAATGGTGTCATGGGTGCGACCGCGGGCTGCGGCTGGGTAGTATAGTAGTGGGCTACTACTGGCGCAGCAGTTGTGGAAACAGGCTCGTATGATTGGCTATTAAAGATGTGCATATGTGCAATTAATTCAGGAAAAAAATATGTGAAGTTGTCGTGAACGAGTTTGTATTTTGTATAGAGTGAACATTAAAGAGCAACTCAACCAGATATCATATTCACGCTCTACCATTGCAATACAAAAGATATGTTAGCCTCACCAAATCTCCTATCATATCCTCGTTCTCAGTATTTCTTATATTTCCTTTTGAGATACTCCTGACTCCTAAAGACACTCCCATCTCAGGAATATAGAGTAAAAAGATGGTTTCCATAGCTAATAGCTAGTAATTAGTGTGCCAACTAAATAAAATGCATATGGTATTATAGCTAATGGAGAGAGAAGATGGTTTCCCATAGTAAACTACTCCCTCTGTCTAAAAAAAAAATGCAATTCTAGTACAGTGTCACGTTTTAGTATCTTAAGTTTAAATAATTAAAGATAAAAATATATTAATATTTATGATATCAAATAAACATCATTAGAATAATTATAAATAATATCAAATAAACATCATTAGATTAATAAATATTAATAATATTCACTAGAAACGTTGTTAAACGTGGAGTACTTTTCTAGACACGGAACCTATAGTTGTATGTTTTTTTTTATGGACGAAGGAAGTATGTCTATACAACAACCAAAATATGTTTGACTAAACAAAGTTTAATTTTAAATAAACTATCTGTTAAAAATGTAATTTCCGTGTGTAGCATCTACTCGACTTCGTAAGGACAAATTCCCCATCATGTTTGGATGACTGCTGCCCGTCGCCGTCGGTCCTTGGCCATCCCACAACGAGGCATGCGGCGTGACAAGCCCGCGCCCGCTTGTCCGTGCTGTCTGCTGACCCTTGCACAGTGGTTGCACATGGCCATGTACTGTAGGTGCGCCTTTCGTGCACTACCCCTACGTGTGGGCGTGTGGCCATGGAGGAGTGAGATGAACTAGGTGAGGGAGGGGAGAAGGAAAAAAAATGATTTGCTTATGATTATGACATTTGGGCACCACCACATGCCATGATGATTTTTGAGTAACCTGTTATAGCTCTGCACTCCATCTCCTTAAATTGCTTTTACAAGATCTACAAGTGATTGTAAGGGAGAGGTCGAGAGGAGATAGGATATCTGTTCAAGTTGCTCTGGCCTGATTATGAGAGGAGATAGGATATACGTACTAGTATTTGATGAAGTTGCTCTGGCCTCAACCATTACTGCCCCGTAACAATATGGAGCTCCTAATTAAAATGTCTGGAAAGGAACTCCAGTTCGTGGTAGGTTGCTTCTTACAAATTTACCAAAGCTGACACTCGAGTAATACCTCACAGCTCACTGAAGAATTGAAGCATGTAAGCTTAAAACAAAGTCCATGAAGGGAACTACTCGAATCTGAACTCAGGTGATGTACTTTACAAATCAGTAATGGCCCAAGAAATTATGTGTTGACTTCCAGTTGCCTCTTAACTCTTCTAAGATCGAAAAGCGTGTGAAAATAACGTAGAGTACTAGTACCAAGAAGTAATGAAATATGTCCCGTTATCCCTCCTTACCACAAACATAAATCGCACTCAACGCAGAACGAGGAACCAACCCAGCAAAAAGGGTTCGTCCCGCTGTATTGTTTCTCTGCAGGCATGGAAGAGAGGAAGCAGCTATCAGTGTTCGGGTTGACCGTCAATTATCGTTGTTGCACGTCCTTAGATTTGACACTGACCATCAAACCTTTTTCTTGAGTCTGGTGAAACCTACATCTTATCTACGGCTTAAGACTATTTATCCTCAAAGACACGGACCATCAAACAATCGAGGAGAGCGCTGACTATTCTATCGGAGCGCAAAAATAAGGACAGTCGATGGTGGCCACTTCTTGTAGGCCCTACGACCCCGACAGACCCGCGCCCTAGATGGAAGCATCACCTATGGCAAGCAGTTTACTAGTACCTTCTTTTTGGTCTAGGCTGTGTAATCTGAGAATTATTTTTCCACACTGGTGTACTATACTTTAATGATATATAAATAGTTGTAAAAAAACTCCAGCAAAGGGTTTGAGTTCACTTGGATCCAGATGGTGTAAGGGCGTCTGCAATGGTGTTCAAATCGCTAGCTATTTGATCTCTAGCAAAAATGTTATTGGCTCTCATTGACAATTTGCAAATAGCTAGCTAGATGAGACATACAAATAAGAAAAAATAAATATTATTGTGGAGAGTATTATGAGAGAGGTATTTCTAGAAAATCGTGCTAGATTAGCTATTTATGAGTCGCTAGCTATTGTGAAGTCGCTAACTATTTAATCTCTCTTCTCGATAGCCAATGAGAGTGTTACTTTTTTATTATTTTTATACATCATCTTGCTAACTATTTGTAAAGTGTTATTGAGAGCCAATAGAATTTCTCCTAGCTAGCTATTCGATAAGCATTGGGGATGGCCTAAGTGCCGAGTGCAACTCATCGTGACAAATGGCAGCCAAAAGCAGTGAAATACAGATTTTTTGGGAATGCAAATATATCACGGTTACCAAGAACAGAGATTGTCAACACAACAGTTTAGGCCTCGTTTAGTTCGCGAAATATATGACGAAAAGTTATTGTAACACTTTTTTTGTTATTTGATAAACTTTGTCCAAACATGGAATAACTAGACTCAAAAAATTCGTCTCGACATGAGCAGACCAAAAGTACAATTAGTTATTTTTTTTACCTACATTTAATGCTCCATACATGTGTGTAAAGATTCGATGTGACAGGTACTGTGCAAAATATTGTGACGGGTACTATGCAAAACATTTTGGACAATTTTGGCAACTGAACGTGGCCTTACACACCCCGCTAAAAACTGTACTACGGCTTACTCTCTCCATCCCATGTTATTTGTCGCTTTTGATTTTCGTGCCCCAAGTTTACCTTAATTTGTTAAAATTATATCTATAAATAAATTTATTAAAAAACTAGATTCAAAAGTCTTTCAAAATAATTTTTTAAATATATATTTTGTTAAAGTTTCTTTTCGGGAAGCAAAAGCAACAGTCTCTATTCGCTTGAGCTAAACTTTAATAGCTATAAATTAGCTGTGGAACAATGTTTATTTTTCACAATAAATCATCCGTACAAATAAGCAGTCCTGCGAAACAGGGCTAGATATGTTTGGGACGGAAGGAGTACATAGAAGAAAAAGTTCTGCAACGGAGTTTCTAAAAAAACAAAAAGTAGTTTTTAGCAAAAGCATCGGTTACCCCGCTCAAGGTTTGTGACGTCCAAAAACCTTAGCATTTCAAAACCAAAATATTTCAAAAATCACGATATTTTTCCAACATTCCAAAAATACTCTGCATCCAAATAGGGCCTTAAAGCATTCGTCGCTTTTTCTACAGTATTGTATAATCCTGAGAATACTTTCAAGAAACTATATTGCAAGGTGATTTACCAATGTTGCAGCTTACTCTTCATCAAATCTTGTGTAACCCGTGTTAGTTTTTATGAATACAACCATATTCTATCACTTAGTTAATTTTACCTGACAAAGCTAACCATGAAAAAGCTCAGGCAGCAATTTGATATTTCGTTTGGCTGACCATCATAGCATGTAAAGTGAATGGTCTGTTCAAACTCTGAGCTATCACCGTGGAACAAAATCACGCTGATACCTCATTGATATGTTGGTTGAGGCTCTTCCCAGGGGGTATAAAGATCAAATCATCCCAGCCAGAATTTCTCTCATTTATCTGCAGAATCAAATAGCAGAATGGTAAGAACTGCTGAACTAGTACAACTGTACATACAATCCATTGCGCCATTTTATCTCCATAGTCCATCCTACCTCCATTTTCTTCAGGACATCCTCCAAACTCCCAACCTGGAAGAAAAACACAGAAGAGTTAAAGTAGCTTTCACAAGAGATTTGTGCAAGCTATAACTGAACATAACTACATACCATGATTTGCTTAGACAAGGCTGACCCTCTTGAACCTTTTGAAGCCCTTGTAAGTTCTCTTTCTATGTCTTCCTGAACCACGGGGTAAGTGGTAAAAACCTAATCAACGTCTAAGGACACTACATGATATAAAATGCAGCTTGGCAAACCTTTTGAAAATATATTGGACAGTAGCGCTTCTTCTGCTTCTTCACAACCAGAAGATCTGACTGCACATGTAATTGGAACACTTTTCAGTGCAGCAATAAATGGTTCATAGTACCAGTGAGGATCACGAACCCCCAGAACAACACAAGTCTAGCGGCACAAATATTAGGACAGTATAAAACTAAAAGGAACTGCACAACAATCTCAAAAGTTAAGTTTGGAGTAGAGCATCTCCCACAAAACGATAGTCATCATTCTTATCTTATGAAGCTGAAGCAACAATGTATGAAACTCTAATCAGCTTGGCAGTGTGTTTTGTATGAATTTTCACTTTCTCTCGGTAGTTTTTTTTCATGCCGGAAACCACAATTTACCACACGGTAGTTTATCTTAATAAAGAAAAAGGGTTATGTTGTTCCCTTCCATAAAAACTCCAGACGAGAGAAAATAAAATAAACTCCAAAAAAAAGAAAAAAGAAAGGATTTTGGTTGGAGACAGCACAGCATGACTATAAACTCCAAAAAAAAAGAAAAAAGAAAGGATTTTGGTTGGAGACAGCACAACATGACTAGTTGACTACACAGCTTCACAAGATGAGACTCTGATAGTGAGGACAGAATGGGTGTACAATTAATTTTCACAATAAATAGGGATGGGCAAGTAAATCATAGAAACAAGTAAACAGCTTCAATTTCTTTTACACCTTTTCTTCTAGAGCCTGCCGTGCCCATAATACAGTAGATTTGGCAATAGCTAAATGCACTAGCAAGTCTTAGAGCCAAGGCATCAATCAACAATTTGCTAGTAGCCTTTAATTTTCCAAGAGAGGAATTACTGTTATTTTCTTAATCAGGAAAAATGTTTACTAATTGATAGGATGTGTTTCCGGATACTAAGGTATGGAGGTAGCGCCCTAAGGTTACACTTAATTTGTGGTACAAATGAAGGGTTTCCTTGTGCACATCCTAGTAAATTAATATGTGCGAGTATTTGACTGAGTTTAGCATGTGTAACAAGAACTACTTATGGCATCAAATTGAAACGCACAAGATTCACAAGAAACTAAAATCGAATAGATCAATATGGAAAGTAAAATATCTTATTAGAGTGACCTAATCAGGGATATTACCTGAAAAACAGGAACGCCATCAAAAGCAGTTAAGCCCGATTTCATCTGGAAAATAAAAAAGGTAATAAATGTCACAAGGACTAAGTAACCTTTTTTTCTTCGTACTTGAAGAAAAATCAAGGGGGGCTGTAATGATCCACATATCCGATATGCAAGATTAACTTGTTGTTAAGCCAAAAGTATGTGTTACCTAAACTTAACTTTAGATTTACAAATATGCACTATGGAGAATCTTTGCAAGTCATTAGGTCAACAAGTCCATCCATGAAAAAGAACAGAAAGATTCACCACCTACCACTATGACAAGAACTAACACTTCACAAGTTCTATGTCCACGTCTAGGATTCATACATTATGGTGAAGATATACAATAAGCCAGCAGACACTGATAGCGCAGTGGTTGAGCAACCCAAGGGGCAGAGCTCCCCACCAGGGTTCGATCCCTGGCACTGCATGGTTGTGTGCCGACTTCCCTGGTTGAAACAGCACAGATGGTTTCGCGGCCAGCGAAGAAGCGTGCACGCGTGAGGTACTCAGGTTCCTGCCTGTTCCCCGGTTCAGTGGGCCTCTTCTCAAGACTAAAGTCAAGGGGACGTCTCTCCCCTTGATCAAGTCCCTTTCTTTTTTACATACAATAAACCACAAATGTACAGACCTCGTTACCAATTTATTGGGATTGTTCAAGTAGCAAAATCTCTTCAAACATATGTTTTTTTTGAAATGTTGGAACATGTTAAACCAATAGCTATGGGTATGCATTTTGCCAAGTCATACCAATTATGTACAGTTTCTGCATGCACTACGGGAACATTGCTAGCACTACTCCCTCCGTTCCAAATTATAAGTCGTTTTGGCTTTTTTATGTACATGATCTTGCTATACACCTAGATATATGTTATGCACGTAGAAAAGCCAAAACGACTTATAATTTGGAACGGAGGGAGTAGTAATTACATGATTGGCCATAGTCAAACCATTGTAGGCCAATGATATCCAGGAAGTCCATACTACGACCTTTAATTACAAGATATGGAGAAATGGACACACATGTTCCATCCCTAGATTTGTAATAAAATAACAAGAAAGTAAAGTAATTATTAAAAAACAATCATTGCATTGCTGCTTTCAAGAGCATGAGCAATTGCAGTCTGCTTGATGCATCTCAATTATACTCACATCGCAGGGAGAGGGGAGGGATGCAATTATAAATAGGTCCAGGTATAAGATAATAGAGCAATGAGTGAACAATCTATTAAAGAGCAGACCTCCAGTGCATTCTTTATTTGAAGAGGGTCGGGTAAAAACCGAAATGCGATACCTTCAGCCTTCAACATATAGACCTGCATATAAAAGAACAAAGTTATAAGGTATAAGTTTGCATTATGAAACATATATTAGAGTACCAGTCAGGTTGAAGATAAACACAATGTCCATGCATGCGTTAGAATGACCAAACCTGCAGTGGTGTCAACCAAGCTTAATGCATCTTCAGAGCATGAACAAGATAAGCTCATAACGAATTGGCTACCTAAATCAGGACAGCATACACGATTCCTCATCGATAAATCAGATAGAGCTAGTTTGAGAAGACTCCTTTCATCGTAAAAATTTAGTTAAAAGTCTTCCTCTCACCTTGCTAATAAGTTAAGATGACTTCCAATTACTGGAATGGCATTCGTACCTCAAACAAAACACAAAAACCTTACAAAACCCACAATTCAATGAAAAAAAATTCTTTGTCCATCAAGCCTTGACATGATCAAACACAAGACATACAGAATGAAACTAACCTGATCAAGTGTAATAGGGACCACTTTTGCCCCCTTCCCTAGCACCGGCTGCCGCGTCCTCACCTAAACCACACAAACCTCGCGAACAATTCAGTGAAAATTCGAAAACCAAAGCCCAAAGCAAACAGGTGGCGAGAGAGCGGGGAATACATGCGACAGGAGAGCGTCGGCGTCCTCGGAACGGAAGCAGAGGAGGCCGAGGGAGCGGAGGCCGGTGGCAGGGTCAGAGACGAGCACGAACTCGTTGCTAGAGTTGCAGACAGTGAAGACGGGAGTGCCGGTGAGAGCGCGCGCGACCTCGTCGGGCGCGAGCGCGAGCGATAGGGAGGCGCCCTGGGGGCCCGGCGTGCGCGGAGCCGCGGCGGCGAGGGCGGGGCGCGGGGCGTTCAGGTGGGAACCCAGGCGGGAGAGGTGGTGCTGGAGGAAGGACGCGGCGGCAGCGAGCGGGTTTGGAGGCGGCGACGCAGCGGAGGGGAAGGGGGTCGGGTCGGACATGGGCGCAGCGGCGAGGGGGAGGGAGGAGCGCGTGGAGACGGAGTCGGGCCGCGCCATCGCGTGGGTTGCGGCGGTGAAAGGCGCTTCGGTGGTGGCGTGGCGTGGCGTGGCGTGCGAGGCGTCTTGTTGGTCGGCGGCGTCGACGAGAAGCGCCGGGCGCGCGGGGCTGATTCGGTTGGGCTTGAGCCCAGCCCCACTGGTGCGGGAGATGCGGGTTGCGGCCCGGTTAGAAGATGGGTTGGGAGATTTCTGGTTCGGTCCACCATCTACAGCCTACAGGTGAGTCTGGGTGGGCATATAAATATGAGTCTTTTACCTGTGTGCCATTATAAAAGATCCAAATTCCCTACATACCATTGAAACTTTCGAAAGTGCTCCAGTACCTTGTCTAAATTTTTTTTTTACCCGTGTACCACTTCCGTTAGTGTGCCGTTCGAGTTTAACAGACCTGGGTCCCAACTCAACGTGAAATGACTCTATTGCCCATTAGTCTTTGTAGTCAAAGACCGAGCGCTCCCAATTCCTCCCCGAGGCTCTGGACCGACGCTCTTCTTCCTCGAATACTCTTCTTCCTCAAGCCAAACCCTAGAGGCGACCTCGAGCGTCGGGGAGAGGCGACCGCGAGCCTGGCGTCGGGGGCGCTCAGGAGCGGCCGGCCGGGCGCAAGAGCGGCCGCGACCCTCGCGGAGCCCTCGCGGAGCGGGCAGCCAGGCGGTTCGGAGCGACGGCGGTCGGGAGCAGGCGGCCAGGCGGTCGGGAGCGGGCGGCCAGGCGCGTGGGGGGGGGGGCGCTCGCGGACCCTCGCCAGCAGCTTCGGGCGCGGGCGGCCAGGCGCTCGGCCGCTCGGGAGCGGCGGCGGCCAGGCACTCGGGAGCAGCGGGCGGTTGTGCGGCCGGACGCTTGGGAGCGGGCAGCCAAACGCTTGGGGGCCGGATTGGCGCTCGCCAGCCGGATTGTTGCACGGGGAAGCTGTAGGCGTGGTGTCAGAAAGGATGGCGGACGAGCGACCTGCTTGGCTTCCAGATGGGTGAGTTGTTCTTGACTCGCTTCAATTGCATAACATTAGTGCCATGTCAAGTGTAGTCCAGATTTGATTAAACTGTGTAGATCTATATGTTCATATGTAGGAATGATATCGAGACCAGTTTCAATCTAGAAATCAGGATCATTAGTCCAAATATGCGAGGACCATGGTTTGGCATCAACAAAGTTGTTGATTCAGACACCACAAATTTTAAAGACCTTGTTGATGAAATTCTGGATGAGTTTCCTTCCGGGTATGGTGACGTAGTGAAGCTGTTCTATTTCTCTACTGATAGCAAGTCCAACATACAAATTCATTCCGACCAAGACTTAATGAATATGTTTGTGAAACATATGAGTTCCAAGTGTTGTTGCATGTCAATTGTATATCACAAACCTGATGCTGATCCACCGGAAATTCCATTATGGGACAATGTTGAAATCCCATGCACTCCGTCAATGTCAGCCCCTAGCTATGTAGAACCTAGCAAGGGAACTCAAACTGAACCAGATAATGACATGTTAGAGCCCGACGACAATTATCTTACGAATCCTGAACCAGAGAATGAATATGTGGGGGTTGATGAGGAGGGTTTATACATTGTCATAGCACCTACTTTTCATGCAAATGTTGACACATCTGAGAAAAAGGATGAAGATTATGATCCAGGTTCAAACTCTGAATCTGATTCTATGTCTGACTCCGATATGGATGATGAGGTAGATGAGATTGTTGAGGATAGATTGCCAACTCACATGCCTGAAGTTGCATACAACAAAGATGACCCTCCTATGGAAGAAGGGAGCATCTATCCAAACATGAATGAATTTAAGTTGGCTCTTGCAACACATGCTATCAAGAATGAATTTGAATATAACATTGACAAGAGTGAACCAGGGAGGTATCGGGCATACTGCACGGGATTTGTAGATGGCTGTAAGTGGAGGATTCATGCATCGACAATGGGTGATAATGTCACTGTGCAGGTAATTTCTTTGTTCATAACTTGTTCATAATTTTTTTTAATTTCTCTTGTCAATTTCTAATTCAAACTGAATTGTGTAGGTCAAGAAGAACCCAACATACCATGATGAGCATCCTCATGTCTGTCATAGTACTAGGAGGAGTGGGAGAGTGAAGCATGCAACCAAGTTTTGGGTCGCTGAGAAGATCAAGGATTGGTTAGCTGAGGACCAAACTGTTGGTCCTACAGAACTTGTGAGAAGACTGAAGGATGATTACAAGGTCAATATTAGTTACAAGAGAGTGTTTGATGGCAAGGAACTTGCTATGAAGGAGTTGTTTGGTGACTGGCCAAAAAGTTTTGACAACTTGTACAGGTTTAAGGCACAGATAGAACAGTCCTGTCCTGGCAGCTATGTTGTAATTGATCATCACACATTACAAGATAAGATCAGATTCAATAGGCTGTTTTTTGCAATGAAACCTTGTGTTGAAGGTTTCCTGAGAGGTTGCAGGCCCTATTTGGCTGTTGATAGTACATTCTTGACTGGAAAATTTAGAGGTCAGTTATGTGTTGCTTGTGCAGTTGATGGGCATAACTGGATGTACCCCGTTGCTATAGGAGTCCTTGATTCTGAAACCAATGAAAACTGGATTTGGTTCATGGAGAAGCTTAAGGAAGCTATAGGTATGCCACCTGGTCTGACATTTTGCACAGATTGTGGTCAGGCAGTGATGAATGGAGTTAGTGAAGTATTCCCAAATGCAGAGCATAGAGAGTGCATGTGGCACTTGGTGCAGAATTTTAAGAAGAGGTATAGTGGCAAAGTGTTTGATGAACATCTATGGGCTTCTGCTTATTCTTGGAATTCATATATGTTTGAAAAGCATATCAAAGCCATGGCTGAAGCAAACCCAGCAGCAATTATGTACTTGCAGCAAAACCACACAAAATTGTGGACAAGAAGTCAGTACTCTACATTGCCAAAAGTAGACTATGTCACTAATAATTTAGCAGAAAGCTTCAACCATTGGATTAAAAATGATAAGGGGATGCATCTAGATGACTTGATGGATACTATAAGACAAAAGCTCCTTATCAAGTGGAATCAGAGGAAAAAAATTGCACACAAAATGGAAGGCAAAATTTTGCCACACATCATAACTAAGTTGAAGGAGCAAAGTAGGAACCTTGACATTGATGTCGTCACTAGCTCACTTGATGGAATTGCAGAGGTTATGGCAAGGGGAGGTTCTACTTACAGGTTTGTCGTGAACCTACAAGAGAGGACATGTTCATGCAGAGCATGGCAAGTTTCTGGATTACCATGTAAGCATGCAATTGCCTTCATCACCTCTATACCTGGAGAGAAGATAGAAGATCATGTGGACAGCTACTACTCCATAGAGAGCTTTAGGGCTGCCTATGATGGTACAATCCCTGCTATACCAGATAAATCCATGTGGCCCAAAGCATGCCATGGTTTCTTCATGCATCCTCCTGTGTTGAAAGCAACATCTGGAAGGAGAAGGCAAACAAGATACAAGGGAGCAGTAGAGGGTGGCAGCAAAGGATCTAAGGGTAGGCATCAGTGTCCAATTTGTCAGCAATATGGACATCATTGGTACACTTGCAAGAATGGCGACCCAGCGGACATAGCAGCAATGCTTGCTGAAAGGTAACATTTAATCTAACTTTATATTGCTGCAAGTTGACATGACTGCACTAGCATATTTGCAAGTTTACATATTTGCTGACTTAGATTTATTCAAAGTTTGACCTCATTTAGAGTAAAATATCCGACCTATATTGTAGCAAAGTTTGAGATACACATATAAATACTCTTTAGTCCCTGAAATTTCCCATTGAGATAGATATCTACCTATGCAGAGGTCCTCCTAAAAAGAAGAAAAAGAATGTAGCACCAGCTACTACTGAGACTAGCATTGTGCCTACAGCACCTGCACAAAGGATGATATTTCCCATCCTACCTACTGTTGCTGATCTACCAAAGAAAAGGAAGAAAAAATCATCCTCATCCACTGGTGCAAACAAACAAAAAAGTGTTTCTAATACTTCAACTACTGAGGCTAGCGAGCCCTCTGTGAGGTTAGCTAATTTCTTCTTATCATGTCTAGCTGCTTCTATGTACAAATTGTTTTTCACTCATATGTATTTGTTTCAGAGGATCTGGAACAGGATCTAATCATTTAGATCCTTTATCGATTACATACCCTTCTGGACCAATTGAGCAACAGATAACTCACAAGAGCACAATTGAACAACAACACAGGAAGAAGAAGGCCATCAAGAAAAAACTTTCTCCAAACAAAGGTAGTCCAGCCATGTCAACTCGCAGCAAGGTCTCTGCTTCCCCTTCTAGTCCGGCCATGGGAACTAGGAGCAAGAAAAAACTCGATCTTTGTTGAATATGCATCTCTATGGCATGCTTTTGTAGTACATGAAGTCTGTATGACCAAACACTTGTATTGAGGTCATTTTTGTAGCCATGAAGTCTGTATGGCCATCTTTTGTGTGTAAACATGCTCAGCTGACTATGCATGTGGGATGAGAAATTTGAACCTCTTTTATGACTGGATCTATATGCTTATCCAGCAGCAAACTTCATTTAAATACTTATTTTGGTGTTGTGATTGTCAAATTTTTTGGATGCATTTTATTGTATTTATTAGAATTTTTTATGTGCAAAGTTACATGTTTCAGTGGCACAGACTATCATGTGCACATCTACATGTTTCAGCGGATGAGAATTTTAAACCTCTGTTATTAGAATATGTAGTGGTACAGAGGGGAAGTTTATTTTTTTGAACACAGCCTGCTTCAGTGGCATCGGAGAAAAGAACGAAATTTTTTGTCCATTCTACAACTAAGGGTAAAATAGTCTTTTTCGCAATCTGTTACCTGCCGTTACAGGCTAATTTGACGGAAGTGGCACACAGGAAAAATAAACTTTAGACAAGGGCACTGAAGAAACTTTTATTTTTCTGATGGTACACAGAGAATTTGAATCTTTTATAATGGCACACAGGTAAAAGACTCTATAAATATAGGGAGAATTACTTATTTGGCCTCAAAAAAACTCCGGTTACTTATATGGTCCTTTTTCTTTTGAAGTTGTGTATATGGCCTCAAAACGAAACTTTGTTACTTATTTGGCCTTCCATTAGATTTTAGGGCATAACGGTGTTAAGTGTTGAGTAAAAAGACCATTTTGCCCCTGCACCTAAAAAAATAAAAAAACGTGTATAAAACAATATATATATTGTTTATATATATACTGTTTATATATATACTGTTTATATATATAACAGTATATATATTGTTTATATATATTATATAAATATATATATATATTGTTCATATATATATACTGTTTATATATGTATACACTGCTTTTTTATTGTTTTAGATGCAGGGGCAAAATGGTCTTTTTACCCAACACTTAACACCGTTATACCCTCAAATCTAACGGAAGGCCAAATAAGTAACAAAGTTTCGTTTTGAGGCCATATACACAACTTCAAAAGAAAAAGAGCCACATAAGTAACCGGAGTTTTTTTGAGGGTCAAATAAATAATTCTCTCATAAATATACTTTAGCTATAAAATGTTACCACTTGCTGAAGAAACCACACCAAGTGGTATGTGAACACAAATCTAGCAATTTTTGTATGTCTTATATATTCTTATATATATAATTTGAATAATTGTTTATCAAAACTTATAAAGTTTGATTATTTCATAAACGAAATATGCCTATATATCATTTTGGGACAGCACACGGATGGCTTCGATCTGATATGGACTGCACATAGTTGGGAAGCTTCTTTAAGACCCAAGGTGATCGTGGCACTGATTATTCTTCGTTTTATATTACTACTATCTTAAACTACTAGCTAGTCACATACTCCTTCCGTCCCTAAATAAGTGTCACTGTTGGTGTGCGTGCCACATGTTTGACTCAATTTGTAGAAAAATATGTATAATATTTATATCTCCAAATAATTTTGTTAAAAAACTAGATGTAAAGATCTTTCCGATGATACTAATTACTTAGTATAAATATTAATATATTTTAATATATAATTGTCGGTAGCTTTTTCTCGGGAAGCGGGAACGACACTTATTTAGGGACGGAGGGAGTAGTTGAAAAGAAACAATAGAATACTAGTTATGTTTATCTCTTAATCTGGGTCCCCCAGCTCGGTGCTTTCTCCATACTGCCACTGATTGTACGCATCTATATTTGCGTCTATTTGTTATGCATTGTACTATGCATTATTACAGTCTGATCTTTCTTTGAACTTGCGCTGCTAGTGTTAATCTTTCACCACTTTTACTACGTCACTACTGCAAAAAGGCCTTTTAGCCCCCAGGTTAAAACAACCCTTTAGTCTCGGATATGCCAACCGGGACTAAAGGTCCCGGCCTCCCGGGTATGCCAAAGAATCCAGGACTTTAGTCCCGGTTGGTTTCAACTGGGGCTAAAGGTTCTTGGAGAAAGAATAAATATGTATTGTGTGAGATTCAAACTCAGCACATCTCACATCAGGCACGCTTACCAACTGAGCTACACAACTCACGTGATATAGTTCTAGACGTTTTCCTTTTGAATCCACTCGGGAAGGACACCAACCGAGACTAAAAGGACATTTAGTCCCGGTTGGTAACACCCACCGGGGCTAAAAGGTCACCCTTTAACCCTGGTTGGTATTACCAACCGGGACTAAAAGTCCAACCTTTAGTTCGGGTTGGTAAAACCAACTGAGGTGAACCTTTAGCCCCTCAGTTGATAGTGAGAACACAAGGTTGATATGTGCCCTTGTGGTTCCCTTCCTGAGTGATGAGTGATCGATCAACGGGCAACATGTCTCTTGGTTGTGTTGATGTGCAGGTGCGGAGCTCGGGCAGTGGTCGAAGGTGAGGTGAAGGTCAAGTAGGGACGTGCTGTGCCGACGGGCCGGGAGCGGTGAAGGGCGGACGTGGAGCTTGGACCGACGGACCGGGAGACCTGAGGACCAGCTGTGGTAGCTGGCACGTGGCGTTGACAAGCAAGAGCACATGGGGATGTGCGGTGCATTGGCCGAGTCGGGAGGAAGGTGATGGCGTCGTGACACTTGGCGGGAGGCCGAGAAGGATGGCGAATGCACTGTGCCCGGCGTGGAGGCTGGACATGCTCCGGCATCGGTGCTGGAGCTCGGGGTGTGCGAACCACATCCCGTCTACGGCACGGGTTCGGTAGCTGAGCCTCGAAAAGCTACCATCGACGGTTTCCGAGTTTGGGCCTCAAAACTCGGGGTGGCCGGTTTCCGAGTTTGGGCCTCAAAACTCGGTGTGGACGGTTTCCAGGTTTGGACCTCAAAACCTGGGCACGCAGGTTTCTGAGTTTGGGCCACAAAACTCAGCCTGAGGACAGGTTTCCCGGTTTCAGCCTCAAAACCGGGGGAAGGCCCAGGTTTCCCGGTTTCGACCTCAAAACCGGGGGGAGGTTCGCAAAAAGGACGGTCGACACGTGGCGGCGTGAAGAGGCTGGCGCGGCGGCGCAGCTATTCGCGAGGTAGGCGCGGCGGTCGACGGGACGGCACGTGGCGGCATCCTCAGGCTTGCGTCGAGGCGAAGCTAAGGATGAGATGGGTGCGTGGCCGTCGGATCGACGATCAGCAGAGTTGGACCGGGATACCCCTAGGGTTGGCCGCTTCGCTCTTGTATCTAGGAGTAGAAGGGGATTTTTGTTTTAGGCTATAAATAAGAGAGGCACCCCTCATCTCTCTCTATCCTTGCAGTCATTTGTTCCTGAGCACTCTCTCTCTAGCCCCCCTGCTTAGGTTCTAATCATACCTCGCTGCAAGCGATCCGCAGAGACGGGAATCATACCTCTGTGTATTTGGATCTTTTGAGGAAACGAGATCGTATTCTCGTTGTCTCCTCGTGTGGACGAATTTCGGCTGAAATCGAATCGTGTTTTGTGTTCTTCACGTTTTGGTTTTTTATCTCCCGGAGATTTGCCTTGTTCTCCCTCTCTGTGAGATGATTTTCGATTCCACTTGAATCAATTTGTTCTTGATCGTGAGGCCCTTCTTTCTACCGAAGGAATTCTCTCCTAACCTCACGAATTCATAGATCGGGTTGATTTCGCGTTTGTTCCTCTTTTCTTCCCCCTTTCCGGTGATCCTCAGATTACTCTCAATTGACTTGGTTTGGTGCGATGATTTCTTAGGATTAGCACCCCAATACATAGGGGAACACCTGGGAAGAGTTTGATCGAAGCTCCTTTTGATTTGGTGAAGTTTCGATCGATTTGCCTTTTTGTCCCGAGCAGAATTGTGCTTCTGTTCATCCGCGGACAGTCCGCGCCCCCAGCGGCGGACAGTCCGGGGATCGGGACTTGGCTGGTTTAGTTCTGCGCAGCGCGTTACTGTTCTCGGTCTCGTGACCGGCGGATAGTCCGCTAGTGACCCGCGGACAGTCCGGGGTCACATCGGACGCAGCACAGTACTGACGTCGGACGCTAGGGTTTCACTGTTCACGTGAACCGCGGACTGTCCGGCGTGCAAACCGCGGACAGTCCGGGAGTCGTCCAGAACTTGATCAGAACAGTTCTGTTTCTGGTTTTTTGCCGGCGGACAGTCCGGACTTCCAGTGTCGGACAGTCCGGTGTTCAGCGGACTGTCCGGGACCCTGACCCCGAACAGTCCGCGAATCTGCTGATTGTGCAGTTTTGCTTCGAGGCTTTGGCAGTTGGTTTTGGTGTTTCTTCGGGGGTTCCGTTGTACCACTAGGACATCTCCTAGGGTATCCACCTACTTGTAGGTCGTGAACTCTTCTGTCATTTCGAGTCTTAGCTTTTGGGGTGATTTTCTGGGACAAGGGCCATTCTATTCACGAGTTGAATTTGAGGCTCCCATTCACCCCCCCTCTGGTCGCTAATCCGGTCCTTCAATTGGTATCAGAGCCGGTTAAGGATCTTCTCTACCTTAATCGGTTTCGGATCCTAAGGGCGACATGGAATGAGGGAATAGCAAGGCTCCTTGGTTCGATGGAACGAACTACTCCTATTGGAAGATTCGGATGCGTGCTTACCTCAACAGCATCGGATCTTCTGTCTGGGAGATATGCGAGAATGCTGAGTACGTAGTCCTTGCGGCTCGTGTGGGTTAGATCCAGATTGACCAACACGAGGCCAACTCCAAGGCTCGTAATGCTCTTTTGGCCAGCATCTCCCTTCCTGAGTTCGAACGTGTCTCTGAGCTTGAGACGGCATGAGAGATCTGGGTGAAGCTTCAAAGCTATCACGAGGGGACAGCCCATGTCAAGACCAGACTCTTCGAGACGTACAAGCGCGAGTACGAGAACTTTGTTCAGTTGGAGGGAGAGACGATTGACGCCTTGTTCGCTCGTTTCCAAACGATTGTGAACAAGATGCGTGCCAATCGGGCTAACCTACCCTATGACGATCATGAGAGGGCACTCAAGTTACTATATGCCCTGGATCGGAGGGTATGAGAGGTGAAGGTGTCGACTATCATTGAGTCTCCTTCTTATGACACCCTCACCATGGATGAGTTGTTCAGCAAGCTCAAGTCCACCGAGATCGATCACCTGACTCAGGCCAAGCTGAAGAACCCATCTTCACATTCCATGGCTTTGGTCTCAGGCTCGGGTGGATCGACTGTCTCTGCTAATGCTTCACCTCTTTTGTTGCTTTGTCTTCTTTGCATACAGTCACGGAGGAGCAGTTGGAGGCGCTTGGAGACGACGAGCTCGCCCTCGCCATCACACGGTTCTCGCGGTTTCACAACAACCGCATGAATCGCCGGTGTGATGACGCACGCGAGGGCTGCTACAAGTGTGGTGATCTAGACCACTTCATGGCGAACTGTCCCAAGAACAACAAGAAGTCTTCCGGCAAGAATCGCAACTTCAGGCGCAAGGGCAAGCCGGAGTACAAGACCGAGAAGAAGAACAAGGACAACTTTCGCCGAGAGGACTTGGAGAGGGCTTTTGACGCCGGCCGGCGCGTGCTCTTCGCCGGCAAGGGCGACTCCGACAAGTCCTCCGACAGCGACTCCAGCGACGATGGGTCCGAGCACAAGACTGAAGATCGCTTCAACGGACTCTGCTTCTTCGGCAACTCCTCCAAGGGCATGTGCACCATGGCCCTGGATGAAGAGGACTCCAAGTGCCAGGCGAAGGACGCCGATGACGCCAACAGCGACGATGACGACGGCAACGCCTCTGAGGTATCAAATTCCTCTCTTGTCGATCATCTCACTGATGAGCGTGATAGCTTTGCGGAGTTAGTCCTTGCTTTGGAGAAGAGACTCAAGGAGGTTCTCCATGAGCGCGGAGAGTTTAAGGCCAAAATGAAAGAGGCGCTTAAGGAGCTTGAGTTGGCTAAGTCCGAAGTGAGCGTGACCGATGAGGAAGAGTGCGATGAGTGCACCACACACATGGCAAACTTTTCCACTCTACAAACCAAGTATGCCTCTTTGATCGAGGTGTATGATGAGCTGAAGAGTAGGCTAGACTTGGTGGGTGAGTGTCGTGAGTGTGCTTCCATGAAGAAGGAGCTGGAGGAAGTGAAGGCGAGGCCTTCTTTGCTGGGTGCGTGCAAGCTTTGCCCTAGCTTGCGAACTGAGTTGGCAGAAGTTAATGGCAAGCTTGCTGAAGCCATGAAGGCCAGCTCAGTCAGCACCTTGTCCGCTCCATGTGAGCGATGCGTGGGGTTGGAGCTTGAGATTGCCAACTGTCGGCATGACAGGATGCAAACCGGGGAGGAAAACACATACCTCCGGTCCATCCTGAGTTGGGTGTCGTGCAGTGAGCCGCAGTTGGGCATGATGATCAGTCAGTTCAAGAGGGGAACTGATTGCTCGGGAGTAGGCTTTGCTTCAGGAGGCAAGGGCGCTAGTAGCTTTGGCAAGATCGGTGAGTTTAGTGGAGTGAGTCCTAGTGAGAAGCCATCCACTATCCCTAAGCTTACCAAGATCATCCCACCTGAGCCTCCCAAGCCTATCACCAAGGATGGCATCCTTGATGAACCTCCCAAGGCTCCACCTCGCAAGCAAGTGTGGGTTCCCAAACTAAACCATCTTAGGAACACACTTGACACCCTTCCTGACGTCTCTAGTGATCCCCTTCCGAGAGGCAAGCAGCCAACCAGAGTGAACAACCCTCGCAACCCTAGGAACCAACAACCCAAGAGAGTGGTGAGGTTCGAGTGTGAGTACTGTCATCGTGAAGGTCACCTAGCTGAGTTTTGCTTTCGGAGGAAGAGAGACGCTAGGAAGGAGTTGGAGCTGAACAACCAGGCCAGACACCACCCTCTCCATGGTGTGCAAGGTCGGGGAGTTCAGAGGTAGGGCGCTAGACCTGGAGGTGCACCCCCTCAGGTAGCTAGCCCCCTGGCAGCTAGACCACAGGGTGGTGGTCGTGCCCGTCGCGGTTCTGGTCGTCCTCAATACGACCGTGAGCCGAGTGTAAGAGGTTTTGCTGCTCAGTCCCATAGCGGACCACCTTTTCAGTATGGTGGTGATCGCTTTGCTCAGATGGGACATAGTGGTGAGTTTGGAGGTTTTCCATTCCATAGCAGACCACCTTTTCAGTTTGGTGGTGATCGCTATCCACCCATGGGACGAGGACAGTTTGGTGTTGCTCCTAACACTTTTTCTGGGCCTATGACACAGCACTGGTATCCTTCTCAGTATACTAACCCCAGTGTTGTGCCATACGCTCACTTCCTGCCTTTCTATTGATGCAGGAACTTCGGTTGGAGAACATGTGGCTCATGGATTCCGGGTGTTCGCGCCACATGAACGGAAAGAAGGAATGGTTCTCCAGCCTTAGCCCCGTGATGCACAAGGAGTACATCACTTTCGGGGACAATAGTAGAGGTAGGGTTGTTTCTCATGGAGCTATTCGGCTCAATGAGAACTTTGTTCTTAAGGATGTTGTTTTGGTTTCTAACTTGCATTACAATTTGCTTTCTGTTTCGCAACTTCTTGAGGATGATTGTGAAGTGCATTTTAAGAAGGGTCTGAGTCGTGTTTTAGACCCTCAGGGAGATCTTGTTTGTCGGATCGTCCCTTTTGGCCGTGTTTTCAGAGCCGATTTTTCTCGCTCTTTCGGCTCTGCTAGATGTTTGATGGCTGGTCCTTCTTCTGATTTATGGAAGTGGCATAGGAGGCTCGGTCACTTGAGTTTTGACTTGCTTGCAAGACTTAGCTCACTTGGCCTAATCCAAGGATTGCCCAAGCTTAAGTTTCATAAGGACCTTGTTTGCCATCCTTGTCGTCACGGGAAGATGGTTGCTGCTTCTCACCCACCTGTTAATTAGGTGATGACCAAGCGACCCGGCGAGCTTTTACACATGGACACAGTTGGTCCAGCTCGGGTCTGCTCAGCGGGTGGGAAGTGGTACGTTCTAGTGATCGTTGACGATTTTTCGAGGTATTCTTGGGTGTTCTTTATGGAGGGTAAGGATGAAGCTTTTCCTTTTGCTCGCGATTTGATTCTGAGGTTGAAAACTGAGTTTCCCCCTGATACCATTAGAGCTATTCATAGCGACAATGGTACTGAGTTTGATAACTCTCAGTTTGCATCTTTCTGTTCTTCTAATGGAATCGAGCATCAGTTTTCTTCTCCTTATGTCCCCCAGTAGAACGGTGTTGTTGAGCGCAAGAACCGGACCCTTGTTGAGATGGCCAGGACGATGCTCGATGAGCATAGGACTCCTAGGCGTTTTTGGGCCGAGGCAATCAACACTGCTTGCCATGTTTCAAATCGCATCTTTCTTCGGGCTTTCATGAAGAAAACTTCTTATGAGTTGCGTTTTGGACGGGTACCCAAGGTGTCTCATCTTTGGGTGTTCGGGTGCAAGTGCTTTATTCTGAAGCAAGGCAATTTGGACAAATTTGAATCTCGGTCTGCTGATGGGGTGTTTCTTGGTTATGCTTCTTATTCACGTGCTTATCGAGTAGTTAACCTAGAGACTAACCGGATAGTGGAGACTTGCGAGGTCACATTCGACGAGACTATGCCTTGTGTTTCTTCTGCTTTTGATGTTGCAGGAGAACAGGAGCTGGGAGAGACCATCTTTGTGGAGGAGGAGGAGGAGAATGCCGATTGGGGTGATCCCGAGCCAACTCCACTAGTTGCCCCCGTTGACCCTGCGACGACCACTTCAGCTCGAGGACCCGACCCCACGACGTCTTCTTCTTGGGGTCCTCTAGAGCCACCTCTCCAGCGAGCACCTGCTGCACTTGAGGGAGCGACAGCATCTAGAGAGGGGGAGGCGACTTCGGCGAGGCAAACGCCCGGAGCGTTCAGCAAATTCACCCCCCGCGTCAGATGATCGGCGGCATCGACCAGCGAGTCACGCGGTCGCGAGCGTATGAAATCTCACACTTTGCTCATTCTGCATTTGTTGCTTCTTTTGAGCCCAAAGATGTTGGACACGCTCTTTCTGATCCTAACTGGGTTAATGCCATGCATGAGGAGTTAGAAAACTTTGAGCGAAACCAAGTTTGGACCCTAGTTCCACCTCCACCAGAATGCCACCCTATAGGTACCAAATGGGTTTTCAAAAACAAAGAGGGTGAGGATGGGATGGTAGTGAGGAACAAGGCTAGGCTAGTAGCCCAGGGGTTCTGCCAAAAAGAGGGGATAGACTATGAGGAAACCTTTGCCCCTGTAGCCCGTTTAGAAGCCATTAGAATCCTTCTAGCCTTTGCTGCTTCGAAGGGTTTTAAGCTTTACCAGATGGATGTCAAGAGTGCTTTCTTGAATGGGTATATAGAGGAAGAGATTTATGTTAGGCAACCCCCTGGTTTCGAGGATCCCAACTTTCCAAACCATGTGTATAAACTTTCAAAAGCTTTGTATGGTTTGAAACAAGCCCCGAGAGCATGGTATGATCGTTTGAAAACCTTTTTACTCTCCAAGGGTTTTAAAATGGGACGGGTCGATAGAACTTTGTTTCTCCTCAAGCAAGGCAATGACACCTTGTTAGTCCAGATTTACGTGGATGATATCATCTTTGGTGGCTCCTCTCACGCACTTGTTGCCAAGTTTGCAGATACTATGAGCAGGGAGATTGAGATGAGTATGATGGGTGAGTTGACCTTCTTCCTCGGGTTGCAAATCAAGCAAACTCGAGACGGGACGTTCGTGCATCAAGGCAAGTACACGAAGGACATCCTGAAGAAGTTCGACATGGGCGAGGCCAAGCCTCTTACGACGCCCATGGCGACGACTGTTGCGATGGATGCGGACCAGGACGGAGAGGCTGTTGACCAGAAGGAGTACAGGAGCATGATCGACTCGCTCCTGTACCTGACGGCAACGAGGCCGGACATACAGTTTTCTGTGTGTCTGTGCGCTCGCTTTCAAGCGTCCCCTCGGACTTCCCACAAGCAAGCAGTCAAGCGCATCATGAGGTACCTCCGATACACTCCTGAGTTCGGACTTTGGTACTCTTCTTCTGTTGGAAATACACTTGCTCTCCTTCGCTCTCGTGCGGGGGAAAGGCGAAGGTGGCCAAGCGTCGAAGGCAAAAACGAAGGTTAAGGAAACAAAGACTATTATTGTAGCTCTATTTCCAAAAAATCTTGTCCCTTACATTGTTTACCCCTTGGTATTTATAGGGAATACCAGGGGTCACAGGACTAATTACGAAAGGGTACAACAAAGATTCCCTGCCTCCACGCAGGTAGGAGGGGCAAAGAAGTAAAAACACGGTTGCAGCGGGAACCCTAATCAGCCTTCCCTCTGTGCGCCGCCACTCGGTCTTGCCCACCTTCGGGGGCAGACGTAAAAACTTGACCTTCGACTCCGCTTGCCCTCGAGCCAGCGTCCTTCCGTCGCCTCGCCGAACCCTTTGCTCCAAGCGAAGTGGCCTCGCAAGGCGAGCGAGGGTCACCCGCCTGGTTGTCGTCGAGTCTTAACCTGCAGAGAATTGCAACAAAGCCTCGGGGTCGGATCCATGGCGAGGGTTAGAAAATGGGTCCGAGGGGTTCAGTCCCTTGAGGAAAAGAGTCGAGCGGGGACACGTGGATCACGCGAAGGTCGTTTTTGCCTGCGCTCTGTGTGGTGCCGCTGCCGAGGGTCCTCATCCCCAACAGTAGCCCCTCGTTGCTTTGGATCTAAGGAGCGGAGCTTAGGCCCAAGCAGCGCCTTTCGATGGGGGACTTGAAAAGACCCTAGGCAGCGACGCCCGCGACTGCTCTGGGCCAGGCCGTATTACTGTTTTCTTTTGTACTGTTTAAGCCCGCTCCGTTTTTCGTGCCGAGTTTTTCGGCTACCGTGCCGATTTTGTCGGGCGGATGCTCCCGCTTCTTGTCCTATAAATAGGAGGGGTAGGTGAGGGGCTTTCGTCTTGTGCCTTCAAACGCACTTGCCATCCTGCTGCTGCTCGTTTGTTGTTGCGGAGGTTGCTTTTCGCATAGTTGCGAAGGCTTAGACTGCTTGCGTCTAGCGAGGCTTAATTTTTAGAGATGGCGAGGTTGAAACAAACGGCTCGCGCTGTAACTCCCGCCGCTGCGGATGAGGGGACTACCTTCGAGTTCGGGCTTAGTCGGGTTTGTGCCACTGATCTTGCATCCTATGTTAGGTGGGGTTGGATTGAGGGGGGCAAGGCGAGGGCCAGTGCTGGGGAGACGGTGCCGAAGCCAGGTGCAGACGAGGTTGTTGTATTTGAGGAATTCTTTTCAGCCGGACTTCGCTTTCCTGCTGACTCCTTCGTGACTTCAGTTCTGCGAAGGTTTAATTTGCGCTTTCATCAGCTTACACCTTCGTGCTTCATGAAGATGTCTGTTTATGTTTGGGCCTGCCAATCTTAGGGGATTGTCCCTCATGTCGAAGGGTTTGTACGCACTCATCGCGTCCATATGCAGCCTCGGAAGTTCACTGACGGCGAGGGCAGATCCAGTCTCGGTCAGTTCGCCGTCTACACTTTCTGCCATCGCGCCGGCGCGGAGCTACCGGTACAAGCACAGAAGAACAAGTGGAGCAGTGGGTGGCAAGAGATCTGGTTCTACTACAAACTCAGTGATGATGTTGAGCTTTGTGGTGAGCTTCCGTTGCTTGGAGAAGTAAGCGCCGAAGCTAGGATGAGCGTCGAGGCTCACGCTTCTGTTGACTGCCTGAGGGTTGTTGCCCGCTCGCAGTGCGCGCGTGACCTGGTGGAGGAGTATTGTTGTGCCAAGATTTGGCCTCTTGGGCGAAGGCAGGCATGGTTCAAAGTGGAGGATGATCCCAAGTATGAAGGTAGGGGTTTAAAGAGGCCGAGCCTGGATCTTGACAAGATTTGGGAGAGAACTCTCCAAAAGTTTCCCTCGCGCGGAGATGGGATCGAGGTCATCTACAAGCGTGTTCAGCAGTGGACTGTGGAACTTGTCGGGAAACTGTCCACGCTGGAGACTAAGGCGATCCACAGCTCGGTGGGTAGCGGAGGTCGGGTGAACAGAATGTTTGATATTCTTGGGGTCCGGTATGCGGACTGGCCAGCTCCTTCGAGCGAGGATGCGCCGAAGAAGAGGAAGCGCGAAGCTTCGGGGGAGACGGGAATTGTCTCTCGGCCGAAACGAGGCCGTGGGCGAGGCCGTGGTGGTGCCGGTGGTCGGGTGAAAACACTCGCGACGAAGGTCGCGGCCGTTTCGGCTGGTACCTCTTCGTCCGCTATTGTTGCTTCCGGCCGAGGTGTCGGTAGGGCTGCAGGGCGGGTGCCCCGAGTTGGAGGGATCAGTGCTTTGATTCAGATTTCGGACGACGAGGATGAGTCTGATGATGATGAGGTGGAGGAGGAGAAGGATGGAAAAGAGGGGGGAACGGACGAGGGTTCGTCTGAAGAAAGCAGCGAAGCTTCCAGTGAAGGGCATGACACTGATGAGGAGGTGTCCATCGATAACACCGACGGAAGAGGGGCAGCCTCGCCAAGCGCTGGTGCGATGGTTGCCCGGAGCGTGGACGACATCGCTCGAGACATTGAGCCAGATAGTCCTCGACGAGGGTCGATTCCCAGCTTTGCGGGCTCGCACCTGTGGGTAGAGGGTTTTGAGTTTGATGGAGAACTCGAGCCTGACCGAGCCCAGGGAAAGAGACCGTACGGCGAGGCGAATCGGTCGAGCCTCCCGGAGTATGCTAAGAAGCTTGGGATTTCTGATCCGGCAACGGAGCTGTTCACCAGTCCGGACCTTCGGGATTGTCACTTGCAATGTGGCCCGGAGGAAAGGCATTTTTTAGGCCGAATCTTCGGCCGCATTTGTGTGCCGGAGGCAGAGGTTCGACTTGCGGACCAGGCGGTTGGTGATACTTTTGCCGACGTTGACGTCAAGTTGGCGGAGCTAATGCTCTTGAACCGCGCGGCGAGGCGGAAGGTTGGCTCCGACATGGAATTTATGAGAAGCCAAATTAATGAGCTTGAGAAGGAGAATAGCAGACTTGCCCGGAGCTTGGAAAATAAGGAAATTGAACTGAAGAATGCTTCGGAGAAGGCCGCGAAGGCTCGAGAGGAGGCAGTTGAACTGGCGAAGCGTAATGCTGATTTGATTGCCGAGGGAAGGGCGAAGGACAAGGCGTTGGCCGATGTCGAGGGTCGCTTAAGGGATTTGAGCGAATCCTGGCGGACGAGTATGGAGAACGTCCAGCGTAAGCTTGATTGTTGCCTGACTGAGGCCGGAGGCTCTGCCGGAGAGTCGTTGCCTGCAGCTAGCGCGGAAGCCTTCGAGGGTTGGCTGAGTAATGAACTTGATGTATTTAGTTCGCTAGTTGTCAATGCAGCCGATTTCGGAGGCTACGCCGGGGCTTTGGCAATGGCTAGCACGCTTCGACTGGCGGATTGTGATCATCTTCGCAAAATCAAGAGGCCAAACCATGCCTTTCCGTCGGTCGATGAAGTGCGCCGTATGAAGGTTGATGATGCTGAAGTTCGGAACTGCGCGATGCGTCTGCTCCGCAGGTTTTGGATCTCCGGAGGTGGCCGAGCTCTTGCCTTCGAAGAAGCTACCGAGGCTACACGTCAGGTTTGCGTACTTTTTCGGATTTTTCGATTTTGTTGATCTGTTTCAGAGGGGTTATTATTGATCTTGGCGAGGTTTGCCTTTGTTTTGCTTATAGGCTCGAAAAGATGCGGTGCCCTCGCCGCCCACGGAAGTTGAAGTAGGAGGTGGCTCTGAAGCTGCCCCTGAGTCAAGTGCTGCGGGGGTTACGCTCGCCGAGATCGAGGCCTTGACTGGGGACGTCCCGAGCACTGAAGTAGCCGCGGTGCAAAAAGCGGCGACGGAAGAGGAGCCTGCTTCGATCGTCGAGGCTGCCGTGGAGGAATCCACGGCGGAGAAGGCGCCTGCTGGAGCCTCGACCGTCGCCATTGGCGAAGGTTCGGAGGCTATCAAGGACGGAGCTGCGAGTGGAGCCCATAGGGAAGCTGGTCAGGTGTGATCCCTGGGATTGTTGTGGCGAGGTAGCCCTTTTGTAGAGATTGTGGTTGTAAAGACTTGATGAGGCTGAAGCATCTTCGTATTTTTGTGAAACATGCAGGTTCCTGACGGAACCGTGCTAGACGTATTCGACGTGACTCCGCTGATGTTAAATTACCAAGATGTTTTTATAACTGGTGAATCGTGGGCTCGCGCTAGGTTTAAACATCCTTCGCTTTCCTTTGAACGCTTTTGGTGGTCAAAGGTGCGAAGGTATGATTTAAAGAATAGTAGGTCGGGTCGTTTTTGGCGTGAAGCAGATTATACGGACCGTCAGGCCGACCGTTATTTGTTTGGATCTTCTTCGATCTCGCAAGCTAGCGGAGATAATGATATTGACGAGGACACAGCTTTGGAATATTTGTTTGGGCAAAGGGAGCTTGGTATAGGTTTGGATGGGACGCTTATGATTCCGAAGGAAGAACCTTCGGAAGTTAGTGGGACAAGGCATAGATACATGTATAGGGCGAGGGTTTTACCCGGGTAACTGCCAATTGTCCCTGCAGCTCCTTTGTTGTGGGGACCCCTGGTTCCAGTGGAGGGTGGGTTTGAGGAGGGGGCCGAGGGTTTCGATGAGTTGGCAGTAGTTGAACGTGGGGGTGAACCCTTGTAACTGTGACTTTTTCCCTTTTAAATTGTAAGCCGCATTATTGGTTGAGGCGAGTAAATTCTGCAATTTATCTGAATTGGTTTGTAGTGGTTTAACTAAAGTGATTGTGAAGCTTTACGTTACGCTTTTGATTGGATGATTTTTGGAAAAAACAGCGACGCCCCCTACTTTCTTTTAGCGAGGCTCGCGCAACGCTTTTGATAAGCTGATTTGAAAAAACAACGGCGTCTCCACTTTCTTTTAGCGAGGCTCGCGCAACGCTTTTGATAAGCTGATTTGAAAAAACAGCGGTGTCCCCACTTTCTTTTAGCGAGGCTCGCGCAACGCTTTTGATAAGCTGATTTAAAAAAACAGCGGCGCCCCCACTTTCTTTTAGCGAGGCACGCGCAACGCTTTTGATAAGCTGATTTGAAAAAACAGCGACGCCCCCACTTTCTTTTAGCGAGGCTCGCGCAACGCTTTTGATAAGCTGATTTGAAAAAACAGCGAAGCCCCCACTTTCTTTTAGCGAGGCTCGCGCAACGCTTTTGATAAGCTTATTTGAAAAAACAGCGACGCCCCCACTTTCTTTTAGCGAGGCTCGCGCAACGCTTTTGATAAGCTGATTTGAAAAAACAGCGACGCCCCCACTTTCTTTTAGCGAGGCTCGCGCAACGCTTTTGATAAGCTTATTTGAAAAAACAGCGACGCCCCCACTTTCTTTTAGCGAGGCTCGCGCGACGCTTTTGATAAGCTTATTTGAAAAAACAGCGACGTCCCCACTTTCTTTTAGCGAGGCTCGCGCAACGCTTTTGATAAGCTGATTTGAAAAAACAACGACGCCCCCACTTTCTTTTAGCGAGGCTCGCGTGATGCTTTTCGACAAGCTGGTTTTGGAGTTCGCGTCTACTGTTATCACGGGCGGCGGGGTTTGCTTTTTTGGCGAGCCCCTGGCATTTGCAGCGAGGGTGCTCGGCTTTTTGGACTTCGCGCCTCCCCTTATCTTAGGTAGAGGTGAAGTTTGCTTTTTGCGGGCCCCTGGCGTGTTTTGCGAGGGTGCTCGGCTTTTTGTACTTCGCGCCTCCCCTTATCTTAGGTAGAGGTGAAGTTTGCTTTTTGCGAGCCCCTGGCGTGTTTTGCGAGGGTGCTCGGCTTTTTAGACTTCGCGCCTCCCCCTATCTTAGGTGGAGGTGAAGTTTGCTTTTTTGCGAGCCCTGGCGTGTTTTGCGAGGGTGCTCGGCTTTTTGGACTTCGCGCCTCCCCTTATCTTAGGTAGAGGTGAAGTTTGCTTTTTTGCGAGCCCCTGGCGTGTTTTGCGAGGGTGCTCGGCTTTTTGGACTTCGCGCCTCCCCTTATCTTAGGTAGAGGTGAAGTTTGCTTTTTGCGAGACCCTGGCGTGTTTTGCGAGGGTGCTCGGCTTTTTAGACTTCGCGCCTCCCCTTATCTTAGGTGGAGGTGAAGTTTGCTTTTTTGCGAGCCCCTGGCGTGTTTTGCGAGGGTGCTCGACTTTTTAGACTTCGCGCCTCCCCTTATCTTAGGTGGAGGTGAAGTTTGCTTTTTTGCGAGCCCCTCGCGTGTTTTGCGAGGGTGCTCGGCTTTTTGGACTTCGCGCCTCCCCTTATCTTAGGTAGAGGTGAAGTTTGCTTTTTGCGAGACCCTGGCGTGTTTTGCGAGGGTGCTCGGCTTTTTAGACTTCGCGCCTCCCCTTATCTTAGGTAGAGGTGAAGTTTGCTTTTTGCGAGACCCTGGCGTGTTTTGCGAGGGTGCTCGGCTTTTTAGACTTCGCGCCTCCCCTTATCTTAGGTAGAGGTGAAGTTTGCTTTTAGAAAACGTTCATTTTTGAAGCAATCTTAAAAAAGGTTGCATCGATTATAGCACTCTTTGAAGAAGAGGTGCTTTTTCGATGTATTCTAGTAAATGTAGAGGTTTGATGACTCTTCTTTTTTCGGGGGTTCTAACCTGCATTAAGGTTGTGGATGCTGCCTCGTTAAAAAACCTTACGCCCCTTCGTAAGGAAAAAGAGTGCAGCTCCTTCTGTTTTTGTTACATGCACAGAAATGGAAGAGAACAAGAGTGAAACAAAAGATTACATAGTGCGAGGGCTCGCTAAGGCTCCGCTATGGGTAGAATTTGCGAAGGTCGTCAATGTTCCAGGTGTGAGGCAGGATGTTTCCTTCGCTGTCGGAGATGTGGAAAGAACCGGGGCGATTGCTTTCCACAATCAAGTATGGACCTGTCCACTTGGGCTGAAATTTTCCCGCCAAACTGGCGTTTTGTTTTCTGATGAGGACGAGGTCACCCTTCTGCAAATCTTTGATTCTGATCTTTTTATCTCTCCATTTTTTGGTTTCTTCTTGGTACTTTCTAAGGTTGAGCACTGCGTTGCATCTTGCTTCTTCGAGTAGGTCTTTATCAAGCGGTTGGGCTTGCTCGTCAGATGCGAGGGTTGTTCTGAGCGACCCATATTTTAGTTCTTCTGGAAGCACCGCTTCTTCGCCGAACAAAAGTTTGAAAGGAGTGAATTTTGTTGCTCTGCATTCTGAGGTGTTGTGAGACCAGGTGGCCGAAGGTAGTTCATCGGCCCATTTACCCTTAGGTCTACCCTGCAACTTTTTGGATATAGCTTGGAATATTGTCGCATTGGCTCTTTCAACCAGGCCGTTGGATTGCGGGTGCCGGACGGAGGCGAAGCATAACATTGTCCCAATTTGCACACAGAATTCTTTGAAGACCTCGCTGTCAAACTGAGTGCCATTGTCGACGGTTAGATGTTGAGGAACTCCAAAGCGACAGACTATTTGTTGCCAGAAAAACTTTTTTACTGCGAGGGAAGTGATGGAGGACAATGGCCTTGTTTCAATCCACTTTGTGAAGTATTCCGCAGCTACCACCGCATAGCGAAGGTTCCCTGGAGCCGTCGGTAGTGGGCCTACGAGGTCCATCGCCCACCTTTGCAGAGGCCAGGTTGGGCATATGAGAGTTGTAGGTGCCCCTGGAGCGTTTTGGTTCTTTGCCATCAGTTGACAACCCTTGCAATGCTTGACGATGGTTTCCGCATCCCTTAATGCTGTTGGCCAGTAGAAACCTTGCCGGAACGCTTTGCCGACTAGAGCCCTTGGGCCGTTGTGAGAACCACAGATGCCCTCGTGGATTAGCTTGAGAATGTCATTGCCTTCGGACTGTGATACACATTTGAGCCATGGCGAGGTTACCGAAGCTTTGTACAAGGTGTTGTCAACAATCTTGTACCCTCGCACTCTTTGCTTTAGTCTGTTTTCTTCTTCTCTGTTGTTGGATTCATGGAGCCCCTTGATGTAAGCCATGATAGGTGCTCTCCAATCCTCGCACTGAATTGCGCTGATCAGCTTGACGCTGATTTCAGAGGCTTCGAAAGCTGACCGAGTGGTAACCTCGTAGAACACATCTGGTGGAAGCTGTAACTGCTGTGCGGCTGCTTTAGCTAGACAATCTGCCTCGCTGTTTTCAGTCCTTGATATTGCTTTTACAGTTGTGCCGAGGAAGAAAGATTCTAACCTTCGGACATATTGAAAATACTTTTGAAGCTCTGGATCTTTTGCTTTGTAGTTCTTCTCAATGTGCCCCGCAATGACTTGAGAGTCTGTGTTGATGAGTGCCCTTCGGACTGACAACGACCGTAGTCTTGAAAGTGCCAGAATCACAGCTTCATATTCAGCGGAGTTGTTTGTGCATTTGAAGTCAAGCCTTCGTTCGTATCTCAGCTTCGACCCGGAAGGCGAGGTTAGAATGGCCGAGGCACCGGCTCCAGTTGCACCCCAAGCTCCGTCGACGTACACGATCCAAAACTGGTCATGTCGCAGCTCACCAGCACGCGGGTCGGGTGTCCATTCTGCTATGAAATCAGCCAGTACCTGTGATTTGACTGCTGTTCTGCCGACGAAGGTCACAGCGTAACTGTTAAGCTCGACTGCCCATTTTGCTATTCTTCCAACTGCTTCGTTGTTTTTGAAAATGTTCTCGAGGGGGTACGACGAAGGTACATGGATCTCGTGCGCCTGGAAATAGTGCTTGAGCTTTCTTGATGCCATGACGACGGCGTATGCTATTTTTTCAAGCTCCGAATAATTTCTCTTTGGGCCTTCAAGGGTTTCTGAAACATAGTAGATTGGGGCTTGTCTGGTCTTGTTGTTTTCGCGGAGCTCCTTGATGAGAACTGCGCTTGCTGCGTGAGGCGAAGCTGCGACGTAGAGTAACAATAGATCTCCCTTGCTTGGGCTGGTTAGGGCAGTCAAGCTGGTCAGATACTTTTTCAACTCCTCGAAGGCCTTTTGCTGCTGGGGACCCCAATTAAATGGAGCATTGCTTCTGAGTGTTTCAAAGAAAGGTAACCCTCGCTCTGTGGATCTTGAGATGAATCTGCTAAGTGCTGCTAAACGACCAGACAGACGTTGAGCTGCTTTTTTGGTCGCCGGAGGTTCCATGTTCATGATGGCGTCGATCTTCTCAGGGTTAGCTTCGATTCCTCTGGCTGAGACGATGCAACCTAGCAATTTACCTTCGCTTACCCCGAAAACGCATTTTTCTGGGTTTAGTTTCAATCCGGCGGACCGGAGGTTGCTGAACACCCTCGATAAGTCTGATATGTGGTTTTCTTTTAGTTCACTCTGGACAACCAGGTCATCGACATAGGCAGAGACAACATGCTCATCCTTGAAAACTTCAGAGGTCATGCGAGCGAAGGTTGAGCCTGCATTTTTCAAGCCTTCTGCCATTCTTCGGAAGCAAAAGGTGCCCGAGGGTGTGATAAAACTTGTTTTTTCCTCGTCTTCTTCATTCATCCAAATCTAGTGATAGCCTGAAAAGCAATCAAGGAGGGACAATGTTTGGCAACCTGCCGCTCTGTCGACCAGGGTGCTTATGTTTGGGAGAGGGAAATCATCCTTCGGACAAGCTTTGTTCAAGCAAGTGAAATCCACGCACATTCGCCATTTTTTGTTCTTCTTCTGGACTAGGACCACATTTGAGAGCCAAGTTGGGTATTTGACCGGGCGAATGACGCCTGCGTCCAAAAGCCTTTTTACCTCAGCCTTCGCTGCCTCCTTTCTTTCTTCTGACATCTTGCAAAGCTTTTGTTTGATTGGGCGATAGCCTGTTTTGATGTTCAAGCTATGCTCGATCATTGATCTGTTGACTCCTTTTAGGTCCTCTGCGGACCAAGCGAAGGTGTCGGAATTTTCTCTGAGGAAGGTAACGAGGTTGCCTTCTGATTGGGGGTCTAGATTGGCTGAGATGAGCACCTTTCTTTCGGCGTTACCCTCGAAGAGTTGGACTTGTTTGGTTTCCTCCTTTGGCGCTGCCTTCACTCTGTCATTGCAGACTTCACCCTCGTCGCTGATGCCGGGGGTTTGAGGTTTTGACAAATTGTGTACATTACGTTGCCCTGGGGCTATGTTTCCTTCAGCTGCCCTTGCAATGTCTTGGTCCCCAAATACTGCAACCACACCCTTCGGAGCGGGAAGCTTCATGCATAGGTAAGCGGGATGGATGACAGCATTGAATGCGTTTGTGACCCCTCGGCCAAAAATGGCATTGTATGGATAGAACATGTCGACGACATCAAAGGTTATGTGCTCAGTTCTGCAGTTCGTTTGGTCGCCGAAAGTCACAGGCAAGGATATTTTGCCAACCGCTCTCACTTGTTGACCGCCGAAGCCGTATAGAGGGTTGTCAGCGGGTTGCAGGAGGTTTCTATCGAGCTTCATGCTATCGAAGGTTGAGGCGAATAGGATGTCAGCGGAGCTTCCTGTATCAACCAAGATTTTGGTGACAGTCCACCCAGCGAGGTTGGTTTCGATCACCATAGCATCGGTGTGAGGGTAATCTCTCAGCTTCATGTCGTTGGAATCGAAGGTTATGGGGATGTGAGACCAACGACCGAATCTGTGGGGTCCTTCGACGGCCACGTGGTGAACACGTCTGGCATGTTCCTTCCTCTGCCGTTTGTTACCATGGTCTTCATTTGAACCTCCGGTGATAGCTAGGATCACACCGAAGGTTGATGTTGGATTGTTGATGGTCGTTTGGCTCTGGGCTTCGGCTTTGACAGGCTGGGGTGCTGGTAAAGCGGGAATTGGCGGTGGTGGTGGCAGAGCGTTGCTGGCTTGGTGGGTTGTTGGAATTTGGTTTTGGGGGGTTGTTGGGTATGTGACTGTGTATGGAGTGTTTTGGCGTTGTGGGATTGTTGTTGCCTGGTAGGAGGCTTGGCTGAAGTGTGGGTGGTGGGGGTAAATGGGTTGTTGCGAGGGTAGGCCATAGTTTACGGGGGTGTAATGGAATTGGGTATTTGAAGGGTGGAAGCTTGGTTTCCTATTGTGGTTGATGGTTTGGGTGTCTGACGAAGCAGCTTTCCTGGATTCCTGGTATTCTTTTCCCTTGGCGAAGCATTCGCATTGCTTTGTTGTGTGCCCCTTTCCGAGACCACAGAAGTGACAATACATTTTAGCGGGATCTCGTTGCTGGTTCCGCTGATTCGGCGGGGGTGGCAGACCCTGAGAGGCTTGGTTGCTCGGAGGTTGAGCGTCCCGTCTTTGATCCTCGTAATTTGTTGCTTTGTTGATTGCACCAACGTTGCTTTGCTCTTGGCGAGGGTTGCTTTCCCTTGTTTGAGGCCTCGGCTGTGGCTTCAGTTGTGAGCGCCGAGCGTCAGACTTCGCTCTGAAGTCCATGTCTGCTCTGCAATATCGTTCCATTGTTTCGTGTAACTCCTCGATTGAATTCGCTGGCTTCCTGGCAAACTTTGATGAGCATGGGCCTGGACGCAGGCCACTGACTGCGGCGAGGATTACAGCTTCGTCGGATATCCCCGGAGTTCTTGCTCTGATTTGGATGAACCTTCGCCAGTAGTCTTGAAGCGGTTCTCGCTCCTCTTGCTTGCAATTGAACAAGTCGATGGGGTTCGAAGGGGCTGGTGTGATGCCTTTGAAGTTTGTGCAGAGCCTGTCTCTGAGGTTGGCCCAGGAATCCACGGTCCCGGGGCAAAGGTTGCTGTACCAAGTTTGCGCGATGTCGCGCAAGATAATGACAAAAGATTTTGCCATTGTTGCTTCGTCTCCACCTGCCGCGGCGACTGCCGCCTCATAGCTCATTATGAACTGGCGAGGGTCGGAAAGCCCGTCGTAACGAGGTAAGTTTTGTGGGTTGTAGCATGGAGGCCAGGGTTGAGTTTGGAGTATCTGGGAGAGAGGTGACCGCGGGTCATAGGGCATTTGGTGTTGCTGAGGTCTTCTTTGGATGCGGAGGTTTGGCTCTCTCTCATCTGGGTAAAGTTGGCGAAAGTTTTGCTGTCTCATTGGGTAAGGCTCTTGGAGTGGCGGTGGTGGGGGTGGTGGATGGCGAAGGTTATCTCGATCTCGCTCCTCATTTCCCTCCTGCAGCGGGGGCATATCCCCGTCGTTCCAGCCCTCTGCCTCGGCCTCAGCCGCGGCGAGGGACTCTTCCATTCGGCGAAGCTGCTCCCTGGCCTCGTCTGCCTTCTGCCTGATGGCGCGCAGCCGATTGTGCTTCTCTAGCTGGTCCAGACGCCTTTTCTTCTCCTGCAGCTCAGCCTGAAGGCCTTCGAGGGCCTCGAGGCCCAACTCCTCTTCGTCAGCTCCCTCTCCCTCCCCGGGGGTGTGAGGGTGCATCACGGTCCGGGCTTGAGGGCCCGGGACCTCCGTGTCCGGGGTGACATCCTGCGCCCTTGAGGGTTATGGTATCTCCTCGGCAGGTGGGACCACCGTCGCTGTCTCTCTAGCCGTGCGAAGGTCTCTGGTGGTGTTGGTTCGCCTGTTCCCCGCCATCTCGAACTTTCGATCCCCACGGTCGGCGCCAAACTGTTGGAAACACACTTGCTCTCCTTCGCTCTCGTGCGGGGGAAAGGCGAAGGTGGCCAAGCGTCGAAGGCAAAAACGAAGGTTAAGGAAACAAAGACTATTATTGTAGCTCTATTTCCAAAAAATCCTGTCCCTTACACTGTTTACCCCTTGGTATTTATAGGGAATACCAGGGGTCACAGGACTAATTACGAAAGGGTACAACAAAGATTCCCTGCCTCCACGCAGGGAGGAGGGGCAAAGAAGTAAAAACACGGTTGCAGCGGGAACCCTAATCAGCCTTCCCTCTGTGCGCCGCCACTCGGTCTTGCCCACCTTCGGGGGCAGACGTAAAAACTTGACCTTCGACTCCGCTTGCCCTCGAGCCAGCGTCCTTTCGTCGCCTCGCCGAACCCTTCGCTCCAAGCGAAGTGGCTTCGCAAGGCGAGCGAGGGTCACCCGCCTGGTTGTCGTCGAGTCTTAACCTGCAGAGAATTGCAACAAAGCCTCGGGGTCGGATCCATGGCGAGGGTTAGAAAACGGGTCCGAGGGGTTCAGTCCCTTGAGGAAAAGGGTCGAGCGAGGACGCGTGGATCATGCGAAGGTCGTTTTTGCCTGCGCTCTGTGTGGTGCCGCTGCCGAGGGTCCTCATCCCCAAGCAAGCAGTCAAGCGCATCATGAGGTACCTCCGATACACTCCTGAGATCGGACTTTGGTACTCTTCTTCTTTGACTCTTTCGCTTTGTGGTTATTCCGATGCGGATTTTGCCGGCTGTCGGCTTGAGCGTAAGTCTACTTCTAGGACTTGTCTGTTTCTTGGCTCTTCACTGGTTTCGTGGTCTTCTCGCAAACAGTCGAACGTAGCCCAGTCTACTACGGAAGCCGAGTATGTTGCCGCTGCTTCTTGTGCTTCGCAGCTTTTATGGATGGTTGCTACTTTGCGTGATTTTGGTCTAGATTTCAGTCGGGTCCCTTTGCTTTGCGACAACACTTCTGCCATTAGTGTAGCAAAGAACCCTGTTCTTCACTCCAAGACCAAACACATCGATGTTCGCTTTCACTTTCTTCGTGATCACTATGAGAAAGGCGACATTGATCTTAGGCATGTAGACACCCATAATCAGGTTGCGGATATTTTCACCAAGCCTTTGGATCTCTCAACTTTTGCTAGGTTGAGAGGTGAGCTTGGTGTGTGTTTCCCCTTTTAGATGGGGGAAGCATGTTGCTTGTTGTACCATAGACTGACTTTCTGATCCTTTTTGTTTTTGGGTCTTGAGTCTTTTTGGTTTTGTTTTGACTCCGATTCCGACTTCATCTAGCATACATCCTGCATTTTCGAGCTTCATGTCTATATTCCTTAGAATGAATTTATGCTCTGATTAGTGATGATGTATGACGATGCTTGTAGCTTAGGCTCTTCTTGATCACTGATACATCTTGTGAGCTAAGCTATTTTTCAAAATGATGAACATGATTAATGAACTTAAAATTTAATATATGTTCACCATTGAGATTGGCAACTAGCATGTGTAGGAAGTATTGAGGTCACTTGAGCTATTTCATATATGCTAGGTTGCTGTCTCTAGTTCTGAGACTTTCACTTGCTTGGACTGTTCATATTTTATTCAAAATGAACCAAGTTTTAGTGAATTGAAAAGATCGAGATGGGATTGCTTTGTCAGCACATCACGGTATCGAGACTGTTTCTCATAGCACTTTGAGTTAAACTTGAGCCGTGTAGTGTAAGACCGAAACTGATGCTTTAAGCTTCTGATTGCATATGCATAGGCTTAGCACGGTTGAAAAGTTAGGCTATGACAAGCTTTCAACCTCTCGCAATCACATGCTGAATTTGAACTTGTGTTAATAACCGCTGCAAATTCTCCAATAAAATCTAAAAACGCAAGTTTATATTTCACTCTATAGCATGACGATTGAACTTTGCTAGAGGTAGTTCACCTTGTATACATGTTTAGCACTTGTTTGACTTTCAGTCTATACATGTTCAGTGCTATTTTAATGGTGAAACTCCTTTCTGAATGGCTTAAAACTGCTCACTAAGCTTCTGCATTCATATTTTGTTTCCGGTGATCAGTTTGAGCCTTTGCTAGCACTTTTACATGTTGCTTTCTAGTTGGATCAGCACCCTTTAGAGCATTCTTTCACTCTTTCGAGTATATACTTGAAGCTGCTAACATGTATTTTTAACTCACGTCCATTTGTTTGACTCCGATAGGCATTACCTAGCTCCGTTTTACTTACTTGAGTCTTTTTCCCCTCTCTTTTGATTGCAATTTGCCCCCAAGGGGGAGAATGTTTCCGGTGGTGTCAATTTGCAATTTATGCTTCACTTGCTGAGGGGGAGTTCTTTGAGTGAGGGGGAGTTTTTCTGCCTGCTCCAAGTCGGTTTCTATTTGATATCGATCGTTTCAGCTAGTTGTGTCGAGCCTCTGTGCCTCTGTCTTGAGGGACTAGCTGTTTTCATCATGTTTTGATGGTTCTTGATTGGTATCGAGCTTACTGCTGGTTGTGTTGAGCCTCTGTGCCTCTATCTTGAGGGACTAGCAGTAGCTGCTTCTTATGCAGTCTTCATTTGGTATCGAGCTTTCAGCTAGTGGTGTTGAACCTTTTCTGCCTCTTCTTGAGGACTAGCTTGTTTCTGACTTGGTTGCGTCGAGCCGTTGTTCCAGTGTCGGACAGTCCAGTGTTCAGCGGACAGTCCGGGACCCTAACCCCGGACAGTCCGCGAATCTGCTGATTGTGCAGTTTTGCTTCGAGGCTTTGGCAGTTGGTTTTGGTGTTTCTCCGGGGGTTCCGCTGTACCACTAGGACATCTCCTAGGGTATCCACCTACTTGTAGGTCGTGAACTCTTCGGTCGTTTCGAGTCTTAGCTTTTGGGGTGATTTTCTGGGACAAGGGCCATTCTATTCACGAGTTGAATTTGAGGCTCCCATTCACCCCCTCCCCCTCTGGTCGCTAATCCGGTCCTTCAATTGGTATCAGAGCCGGTTAAGGATCTTCTCTACCTTAATCGGTTTCGGATCCTAAGGGCGACATGGAATGAGGGAACAGCAAGGCTCCTTGGTTCGATGGAACGAACTACTCCTATTGGAAGATTCGGATGCGTGCTTACCTCAACAGCATCGGATCTTCTGTCTGGGAGATATGCGAGAATGCTGAGTACGTAGTCCTTGCATCGAAGGAATTCTCTCCTAACCTCACGAATTCATAGATCGGGTTGATTTCGCGTTCGTTCCTCTTTTCTTCCCCCTTTCCGGTGATCCTCAGATTACTCTCAATTGACTTGGTTTGGTGCGATGATTTCTTAGGATTAGCACCCCAATACATAGAGGAACACCTGGTGAAAGGTCCTAGTTTGGTTTTGGTAATTGAGTGACAACTTTAGGTGGACTAATGGTGTTTAGGTGAGATACACAGGTGCTAAGTCCACAGGTGATCATGTATGAGCAACATATGCCATAGAGGTGTAATGGCTTGAAGGATGTTGTAATGCTCATGCATGTGATGAAGAATGAGCTTATTGCATATGTGACATGACATGTGGTCATATGGCTAAGATGGTGAAGATCAAGGCAAGATTTGGCTTGATGGACCGGTTGCGAAGGTGAAGGGCAAGTTGGAGGCTTTGAAGCCGTTGGTACCGAGTGTCGGGAGGCTTGAGCAAAGACTTGGCGCCGAAGGACCGAAGCAATGGTGAAAAGCAAGTGAGGTCAAGATCGATGGACCATGGAGGCCATATGATGATATGAAGTGGATCATATCATTTGATCTAGGTTGGTGCATGTGTTGCATCAACAATGGAGGAGATGAAATGGAATGCGCAAGACAAAGGTATATTTGTAGGGCATTTCATTTCACCGGTCATAGGTGTGTAGTGAAGTTGATGACCGGGTTTAGGATAGATGGCCGTACTATCAAGAGGAGCAAACTTGTTTGTATATCGGTCATCTAGTGCCACTTGAGCGATCTAACATTACATTGTTACTAGGATTGAGTGGCGTGCTGAGAGCAAGTGAAAATCCTTTGAAATTGATTGTGAAAATGCTAACACACATGCACATGTTGTTGTACACTTGGTGGTGTTGGCACATTTGCAAAAGGAAATGGAGTGTTGTGCTCTAGGAGCATCGGACACTGGTCCGATGAGCATCGGACGCTGGGCCAAGCGTCCGATGGCAAACCCTAGAGAGTCTGTTTGCTCAGAGGAGCATCGGACGCTGGAGATGTGAACATCGGACGCTGGTCCGAGCGTCCGATGAGAGTGACGTGGCGCGAGCTGTTTCAGTAGGGAGCATCGGACGCTGGCCTGCGTCCGATGAGGAACCATCCGACGCGTCCGATGTGTTTCCGCCCTCTCTGGATCCTCTCTGGTGTGTCATCGGACGCTAGGGTCGAGCGTCCGATGCCAAGGGCCCAGTGCGTCCGATGTGGCGTTTGTTCTTGAGTTGAAAAAGAGAAGTGGTTGATCTTGAATTGGAAAACTGTATTGATCCTTTGTTCTTTGGATCATGTGTTTATGTGGGTTGTGTATCCCTCTGAATAAGCTTTCCAAAATGTCCAAGATCATCGAATTCCGAGGTCGGAGCTAAGAGTTATGATCGTTTTAGCGCGAAGCTCAGGCTGTTGTTTTCACAGTGGCGGACTGTCCGGGATTTATTCGCGGACTGTCCGCCGGCTATTTTTGAAACAGCGAGTTTTCTGCACAGGTTCTGCCCAGGTGATCGGGGTTGAACGGCGGACAGTCCGGGACCATATGGTGGACTGTCCGCAGTTCAAAATTCTGTGTCTACCGGCTAGTTCGCGGTAAGAGCCGGACAGTCCGGGATTTGGGGCCGGACAGTCCGGGATAGCCGTTTGAGCTCAGAAAAATGGGGAAAACGGCTAGTTGGTTGCTCCCCTCTATAAATAGAGGTGTGGCCGGCCTTTGGGGCTGGTTGAGCACCCTAGGGACTTTGTGTCCATGCTTGGGAGTGCTTGAGAGCCCTCTAACTCACATATACTTGATAGTGATCATCCGATTGTGTGAGAGAGCGATTCTAGTGCGGTGCATGAGAGGTTGTAAGAGTTGGCACTAGGTGTTCGTGTTGCAAGCCGGTGGTGCTTGTTACTCTTGGAGGTTGCCACCTCCTAGACGGCTTGGTGATTGTGTCTCCGTCGTGAAGCCCGCAAGAAGATTGTGCGTGGCTCCGGAGAAGGCTTTGTGAGGGGCATTGTGCTCGCCCCGCGGGAGATCGCGAAGAGCAACTCTAGTGGAGAGAGGCGCGAAGAGCGCCAAGTGGTCCGGCCGGATCGGATGCTAGAGCTCTTGGTGAGCACTCCATCGTGGAGAGTGTGACTTAGGTCACCACTAGCAAGAGGATCGGCGGCAACCTTGGGCTTGCCTCAACGGGGACTAGCTTGGTGGCGACCAAGTGAACCTCGGGATAAAATCGTCGTGTCAACCTTGTTCATCCCGTTGGTTTGCATTCCCCATACACAAGCTTGTATTTACTTTCATATATATTGTGCTTGTGTAGTTGCTCTTGTAATTAGTTAGCTTGTGTAGCTTGCTAGTTACCCTCTTTGCTTGTGTAGCTTAGAAGTAGATCTCTTGCGTGACTAATTGGCTTGAGTAGCCTTGTTAGTCACATTGCTTAGTTTGTGTAGCTAAGTATTTTGAGCTCTCTAATTTGGCTTGTGTAGCCTTGTTATTGAGCATTGCTGGTGAGCTTAGGCTTTATGCGCTTTGCATCACTAGATTGATTAGGAACTCCCCGGTTTGATTAGAGTACTAGTTGCTTAGGTTTGCGTAACCTTGCAAGCTAGAATTGTTTAGGTGAGCTCTAGCTAGCCCGACATCTTATTTGCATTGTTTAGGATCTTTTGTAAGGTGTCATAGAGTATAAGTAGAGGGGTGTAGTCTTGGTTAGACCGATAGTTTTAATTCCGCATTTGTTTCGGTTAGCCGGTGCGATTAATTTTAGAAAGGACTATTCACCCCCCCTCTAGTCCGCCATCTCGACCCTTCAAGTGGTATCAAAGCTAGGTCTCTCATTTGTGGTCTTTACCGACCCGAGAGGATGGCGACTAGTTGGCTAGATGTTGAGTGTGACACACATATTTTTGATGGCACACACTATGCACGGTGGAAACTTCATATGCTTGATCATTTCCGTGCTTTTGGTCCGAAGTTTTGGTGGATCGTAGTTGTTGGCTTTACTCATGCCTTGGATGAGAGTAATCTAACCCAAGCGCAAGAGGATTGTCTAACACTCGATGCACAAGCCCAATGTTTTCTAACAAATGCTTTGCAAGATGACATTTTTAGTAGGGTGATGACTTCGGTGAATGCCCATGATATGTGGACGGCACTCAAACATCTCTATGGTGATTTCTCCATTTGGGATGATGGCAAATTCAAGGAGGAGGATCACATAGACATAGCACACGAGGTGGTTGAGCAAGACCACAACTCCGTGATTGTGGAAGATTGCTCCACCTCAAGCTCAAGTGATGCAAGTGATAATGATATTCCAAGCACACTTGATGATGATGGTTCATGCTCCGACTATGAGAGTGATACTTCTTCGAGCTCTCCAACCACTACATCACATTGCTTCATGTCACACGGTGACACTAAGGTTATCAAACCTAATGTGATTGATCTTAATGCATATGAGGAGCTCTTGAGTAGATATGCTAGCATTACCATCACTTTAGAAAATGAGATGTCTAAAAATGCAAAATTGGAAAAAGAAAACTCATTTCTAAAGAACACATGTGAACAAGTGAAGCATCTACTTTATGTTAGTACTTGTTCACATGAGGGGCTAAAATTGACTCATGAGGAACTATGTGTTGCTCATGATAACTTGGTACAAGACCATGTTTTTCTCACTAACAAGCTTTCCAATGAAGAAACTAAAACTAGTGAGAGCTCATCACATGGGTCAAATGATCTATTGCAAAATGTTGCTAACCCATGTGATGTAGGCAAGAAGAATGTATCCACCTCTTGTGATGATTTATTAGCTATGCCATGTGAAGGACCGGATTAGCGACCAGAGGGAGGGTGAATGGGAGCTTCAAATTCAACTCGTGAATTGTATAGCCCTTGTCCCAGAAAGTCACCCCAAAAGCGAAGACTCGAAACGACCGGAGTGTTCACGACCTACGAGTAGGTGGATACCCTAGGAGATATCCTAGTGGTACAGCGGAACCTCCGGAGAAACCCCAAAACCAACTGCCAAAGCCACGGAACAAAACTGAACAAATAGCAGGTTCGCGGACTGTCCGGGGTCAGGGTCCCGGACTGTCCGCCCAACGTCAGACTGTCCGCCACTGGAGGTGCGGACTGTCCGCCGGCAAAAGGACAGAAACAGAACTGTTCTGATCAAGTTCTGGATGACTCCCGGACTGTCCGCGGTTTACACGCCGGACTGTCCGCGGTACAAGTGAATAGTGACCGTCGAGCGTCCGATGCTGATCCTGTGCTGCGTCCGATGTGACCCCGGACTGTCCGCGGGTCACTGGTGGACTGTCCGCCGGTCACGAGACCGCAAACAGTATCGCGCTGCGTAGTTCAGACCTAGCCAAGCCCTGATCCCCGGACTGTCCGCCGCTGGGGGCGCGGACTGTCCGCGGATGAACAGAACGCACAAAAACGCTCGGGGCAAAGAGTCAATTCGATTGAAACTTCACCAAACTAAAAGGGACTTCGATCAAACTCCTCCCAGGTGTTCCTCTATGTATTGGGGTGCTAATCCTAAGAAATCATCGCACCAATCCAAGTCAATTAATAGAAATCTGAGGATCACCGGAAAGGGGAAAGAAGGAAGAACGAACACGAAATCAACCCGATCTATGGATTCGTGAGGTTAGGAGAGAAATCCTTCGGTGGAAAGAAGGGGCTCATGACCAAGAACAAATTGATTCAAGTGGAATCGAAAATAATCTCGTGGAGAGGGAGAACGAAGCAAATCTCCAAGAGATGAAAAACCAAAACGTGAAGAACACAAAACACGATTCGATTTCAGCCGAAATTCCTCCACACGAGGAGACAACGAGAATACGGTCTCGTTTCCTCAAAGATCCAAATACACAGAGGTATGATTCCCGTCTCTGCGGATCGCTTGCAGCGAGGTATGATTAGAACCTAAGCGAGGGCTAAAGAGAGAGAAAGCTCAGGAACAAATGACTGCAAGGATGGAGGGAGAGGAGGGGTGCCTCTCTTATTTATAGTCTAAAACAATAATCCCCTTACTACCCCTAGATACTTGAGCGAAACGGCCAACCCTAGGGGTATCCCGATCCAACTCTGCTGATGGTTGATCTGACGGCCACGCGCCTTCCTCATCCTTAGCTTCGCCTCGACGCAAGCCTCAGGATGCCGCCACGTGCCGCCCAGTCGACCGCCGCGCCTACCTCGTGGATAGCCTCGCCTCCGCGCCAGCCTCTCCACGCCGCCACGCGTCGACCGTCCTTTTTGCGGACCTCCCCCCGGTTTTGAGGCCGAAACCGGGAAACCTGGGCCTTCCCCCGGTTTTGAGGCCGAAACCGGGAAACCTGTCCTCAGGCTAAGTTTTGTGGCCCAAACTCAGAAACCCGCGCACCCAGGTTTTGTGGCCCAAACCTGGAAACCGTCCTTGCCGAGTTTTGAGGCCCAAACTCGGAAACCGGCCACCCCGAGTTTTGAGGCCCAAACTCGGAAACCGTCGAGGGTAGCTTTTCGAGGCTTAGCTACCGAACCCGTGCCATAGACGGGATGTGGTTCGCACACCCCGAGTTCCAGCACCGATGCCGGAGCATGTCCAGCCTCCACGCCGGGCAACCTCCCGACTCGGCCGATGCACAGCACATCCCCATGTACTCTTGCTTGTCAACGCCACGTGCCAGCTACCACAGCTGATCCTCAGGTCTCCTGGTCCATCGGTCCAAGCTCCACGTCCGCCCTTCACCGCTCCCGGTCCGTCGGCACGGCACGTCCCTACGTGACCTTCACCTCACCTTCGACCACTGCCCGAGCTCCGCACCTGCACATCAACACAGCCAAGAGACATGTTGCTCGTTGATCGATCACTCATCACTCAGGAAGGGAACCACAAGGGCACATATCAACCTTGTGTTCTCAATCTCCCCCTTGATGAGTGCATCGTCAACTCATAGTATCCGTAACCAGAATAGAAGGAAGCAGAATTAGATAGAAAGGGAAAAACTCACTCGAAATGTTCAAAAGCCAGAGAAAAGGCCGAAGAAGAACAATTCAAGATAAGTGAAGCTTGGTCCCCAAAGACATGGGCAACGGTTCGACACAACCAAGCAAAAGATCGGAGCAACATCTCATCAAGAAGCAAAACTCGATCAAAATCAGAGCACAAAACTTGGTTCCCAAAGACATGGGCAAAGGCTCGACGCAACCAAATCAGAAACAAGCTAGTCCTCAAGAAGAGGCAGAATGGGCTCAACACCACTAGCTGGAAGCTTATAACTCAAAACAGGCATAAAAACTCCCCCTTACTCAAAGAACTCCCCCTCAACAAGTGAAGCATAAGTTGCAAATTGTCACCACAGAAAATCGAAATCCTATCTTCGAAAACATTCTCCCCCTTAGGGGCAATTTGCAAACAAAAGAGAGAAGGAAGGGAGCTCAAGAAAGACAAACGGAGCTAGGTCATGCCTATCGGAGTTAAGCACATGCACATGAGTTAAAAATGCATGTTAGCAGCTTCAAGTATATACTCGAAAGAGTGAAAGAATGCTCTAATGAGTGCTGACCCGACTACAAAGCATCATACACAAATGCTAGCAAAGGCTCAAACTGATCACCAAATACAAGATATGAATGCATAAGCCTAGTGAGCAGTTTAAAGCCATTCAGAAAGGGGGTTCACCATCAAATTAGCACTAAGCATATATAGACAGGAAGTCAAACAAGTGCTAAACATGTATGTAAGGTGAACTACCCCTAGCAAAGTTCAACCATCATGCTATAGAGTGAAACATAAACTTGTGTTATTAGATTTTATCGGAGATATTTGCAGCGGTTTTTACACAAGTTTAAATTCAGCATGTGATTGCGAGAGGTTGAAAGCTTGTCATTGCCTAACTTTCCAACCGTGCTAAGCCTATGCATATGCAATCAGGAGCTTAAAGCATCGGTTTTGGTCTTACACTACACAGCTCAAGTTTAACTCAAGGTGCTATGAGAAACAGTCTCGATACCGTGATGTGCTGATAAAGCAATCCCATCTCGATCTTACCAATTCACTAAAACTTGGTTCATTTTAAGCAGATTATGAACAGTCCAAGCAAGTGAATGACTCAGAACTAGAGACATAGCAACCTAGCATATATGAAATAGCTCAAGTGATCTCAACACATCCTACACATGCTAGTTGCCAAACTCAATGGTGAACAAGAATCAAGTTTTTAAGTTCATTAAACATGTTCAGCGTTCTGAAAGAAATAGCTTATCTCACAAAATGTAACAGTGATCAAAGAGAGCCTAAGCTACAAGCATCATCATATATCATCGAAGCATACACTAAATAGAGCATAAATTCATTCTAAGGAATATAGACATGAAGCTTGAAATAAAAGATGTATGCATGATGAAGTCAGAATCGGAGCCAAAGTAAAAAACAGAAAGACTCAAGACCCAAAAACAAAAAGGATCAGAAAGTCAGATTATAGTACAACAAGCAAAATGTTTCCCACATCTAAAAGGGGAAACACACACCAAGCTCACCTCTCAACCTAGCAAAAGTTGAGAGATCCAAAGGCTTGGTGAAAATATCCGCAACCTGGTTATGGGTGTCTACATGCCTAAGATCAATGTCGCCTTTCTCATAGTGATCACGAAGAAAGTGAAAGCGAACATCGATGTGCTTGGTCTTGGAGTGAAGAACAGGGTTCTTTGCTACACTAATGGCAGAAGTGCTGTCGCAAAGCAAAGGGACCCGACTGAAATCTAGACCAAAATCACGTAATATAGCAACCATCCATAAAAGCTGCGAAGCACAAGAAGCAGCGGCAACATACTCGGCTTCAGTAGTAGACTGGGCTACGTTCGACTGCTTGCGAGAAGACCACGAAACCAAAGAAGAGCCAAGAAACTGACAAGTCCTAGAAGTAGACTTGCGCTCAAGCCGACAGCCGGCAAAATCCGCATCGGAATAACCACAGAGCGAAAGAGTCGAAGAAGAAGAGTACCAAAGTCCGAACTCAGGAGTGTATCGGAGGTACCTCATGATGCGCTTGACCGCTTGCTTGTGGGATGTCCGAGGGGACGCCTGAAAACGAGCGCACAGACACACAGAGAACTGTATATCTGGCCTCGTTGCCGTCAGGTACAGAAGCGAGCCAATCATGCTTCTGTACTCCTTCTGGTCAACCGGCTCTCCGTCCTGGTCCGCGTCCATCGCCGCAGTCGTCGGCATGGGCGTCGTAAGAGGCTTGGCCTCGCCCATGTCAAATTTCTTCAGGATATCCTTCGTGTACTTTCCTTGATGCACAAAAGTCCCATCTCGGGTTTGCTTGATTTGCAACCCGAGGAAGAAAGTCAACTCGCCCATCATACTCATCTCGAACTCCCTGCTCATAGTATATGAAAACTTTGCAACAAGCGCATGAGAAGAGCCACCAAAGATGATGTCATCCACGTAAATCTGGACTAACAGGGTATCGTTGCCTTGCTTGAGGAGAAACAAAGTTCTATCAACCCGTCCCATTTTGAAACCCTTGGAGAGTAAAAAGTTTTTCAAACGATCATACCACGCTCTCGGGGCTTGTTTCAAACCATACAACACTTTTGAAAGTTTATAAACATGGTTTGGAAACTTGGGATCCTTAAAGCCAGGGGGTTGCCTAACATAAACCTCTTCCTCTATATACCCATTCAAGAAGGCACTCTTGACATCCATCTGGTAAAGCTTAAAACCCTTCGAAGCAGCAAAGGTTAGAAGGATTCTAATGGCTTCTAAACGGGCTACAGGGGCAAAGGTTTCATCATAGTCTATACCCTCTTTCTGGCAGAAACCCTGGGCTACTAGCCTAGCCTTGTTCCTCACTACCATCCCATCCTCACCCTCTTTGTTTTTGAAAACCCATTTGGTACCTATAGGGTGGCATTGTGGTGGAGGTGGAACTAAGGTCCAGACTTTGTTTCGCTCAAAGTTTTCTAGCTCCTCATGCATGGCATTGACCCAGTTAGAATCAGAAAGTGCGTGTCCAACATCTTTGGGCTCAAAAGATGCAACGAAAGCAGAATGAGCAAAGTGAGAGATTTCATACGCTCGCGACCGCGTGACTCGCTGGTCGATGCCGCCGATCATCTGTCGCGGGGGGGTGAACTTGCTGAATGCTTCGGGGCGCTTGCCTCGCCGAAATCGCCTCCCCCTCGCCAGATGCTGTCGCTCCCTCAGGTGCAGCGGGTGCTCGCTGGAGAGGTGGCTCTAGAGGACCCCAAGAAGAAGACGTAGTGGGATCTGGTCCTCGAGCTGAAGTAGACGTCGCAGGGTCGATGAGGGCAGCCAGTGGAGTTGGCTCGGGATCACCCCAATCGGCATTCTCCTACTCCTCCTCCACAAAGATGGTCTCTCCCATCTCCTGTTCTCCTGCAACCTCAAAAGCAGAAGAAACCCAAGGCATAGTTTCCTCGAATGTGACCTCGCAGGTCTCCACTATCCGGTTAGTTTCAAGGTTAAGAACTCGATAAGCACGTGAATAAGAGGCATAACCAAGAAACACCCCATCGGCAGAGCGAGATTCAAATTTATCCAAATTGCCTTGCTTCAGGATAAAGCACTTACACCCAAACACCCGAAAATGAGACACCTTGGGTACTCGTCCAAAACGCAACTCATAAGAAGTCTTTTTCATTAAACCACGAAGAAAGATGCGATTTGAAACATGGCAAGCGGTGTTGATCGCCTCGGCCCAAAAACGCCTAGGAGTCCTATGCTCATCGAGCATCGTCCTGGCCATCTCAACAAGGGTCTGGTTCTTGCGCTCAACAACACCGTTCTGCTGAGGGACATAAGGAGAAGAGAACTGATGCTCGATTTCATTAGAAGAACAAAAAGAGGCAAACTGAGAGTTATCAAACTCAGTACCATTATCGCTACGAATAGCTCTAATGGTATCAGAGGGAAACTCAGTTTTCAACTTCAAGATTAAGTCACGAGCAAAAGAAAACGCTTCATCCTTATCCTCCATGAAAAATACCCAAGAATACCTCGAAAAATCATCAACGATCACTAGAACGTACCACTTCCCACCCGCTGAGCAAACCCGAGCTGGACCGACTGTGTCCATGTGAAAAAGCTCGTCGGGTCGCTTTGTCATCACCTGAGTAACAGGTGGGTGAGAAGCAGCAACCATCTTCCCGTGACGACAAGGATGGCAAACAAGGTCCTTCTGAAACTTAAGCTTGGGCAATCCTTGGATTAGGCCAAGTGAGCTAAGCCTTGCAAGCAAGTCAAAACTCAAGTGACCGAGCCTCCTATGCCACTTCCACAAATCAAAAGAAGGACCAGCCATCAAACACCTAGCAGAGCCGAAGGACTGAGAAAAGTCGGCTCTGAAAACACGGCCAAAAGGGATGATCCGACAAACAAGATCTCCCCGAGGGTCTAAAACGCGACTCAAACCCTTTTTAAAGCGCACTTCACAATCATCCTCAAGAAGTTGCGAAACAGAAAGCAAGTTGAAATGCAAATTAGAAACCAAGGCAACATTCTTCAGGACAAAGTTCTCATTGAGCCGAATGGCTCCCTGAGAAACAACCTTACCTCTACTATTATCCCCGAAAGTGATGTACTCCTTGTGCATCACGGGGTCAAGGCTGGAGAACCATTCCTTCTTTCCGGTCATGTGGCGCGAACACCCGGAATCCATGAGCCACATGTTCTCCAACCGATGTTCCTGCATCAATAGAAAGGCAGGAAGTGAGCATATGGCACAACACTGGGGTTAGTATACTGAGAAGGATACCAGTGCTGTGTCATAGGCCCAGAAAAAGTGTTAGCAGTAACACCAAACTGTCCTCGTCCCATGGGTGGATAGCGATCACCACCAACCTGAAAGGGTGGTCCGCTATGGAATAGAAAACCTCCAAACTGACCTACCTGTCCCATCTGAGCAAAGCGATCACCACCATACTGAAAAGGTGGTCCGCTATGGGACTGAGCAGCAAAACCTCTTACACTCGGCTCACGATCGTATAGAGGACGACCGGAACCGCGACGGGCACGACCACCACCCTGTGGTCTAGCTGCCTGGGGCCTAGCAACCTGAGGGGGTGCACCTCCAGGTCTAGCGCCCTGCCTCTGAACTCCCCGACCTTGCACACCATGGAGAGGGTGGTGCCTGGCCTGGTTGTTCAACTCCAACTCCTTCCTAGCGTCTCTCTTGCTCCGAAAGCAAAACTCAGCTAGGTGACCCTCACGGTGACAATACTCGCACTCAAACCTCACCACTCTCTTGGGTTGTTGGTTCCTATTGTTGCGAGGGTTGTTCACTCTGGCTGGCTGCTTTCCCTTCGGAAGGGGATCACTAGAGACGTCAGGAAGGGTGTCAAGTGTGTTCCTAAGATGGTTAGGTTTTGGAACCCACACTTGCTTGTGAGGTGAAGCCTTGGGAGGTTCATCAAGGATGCCATCCTTGGTGATAGGCTTAGGAGGCTCAGGTGGGATGATCTTGGTAAGCTTAGGGATAGCGGATGGTTTCTCACTCGGGTTCACTCCGCTAAACTCACAGATCTTACCAAAGGTACTAGCGCCCTTCCCACCTGAAGTAAAGCCTACTCCCGAGCAATCAGTTCCCCTCTTGAACTGACTGATCATCATGCCCAACTGCGGCTCACTGCATGACACCCAACTCAGGATGGACCGAAGGTATGTGTTTTCCTCCTCGGTTTGCATCCTGTCATGCCGACAGTTGGCAATCTCAAGCTCCATCCCCACGCATCGCTCACATGGAGCGGACAAGGTGCTAACTGAGCTGGCCTTCAAGGCTTCAGCAAGCTTGGCATTAACTCCTGCCAACTCAGTTCGCAAGCTAGGACAAAGCTTGCACGCACCCAGCAAAGAAGGCCTAGCCTTCACTTCCTCCAGCTCTATCTTCAGGGAGGGACACTCTTTGCAATCACCCACCAAGTCTAGTCTACTCTTCAGCTCATCATACACCTCAATCAAAGAGGCATACTTGGTTTGCAGGGTGGCAAAGCTTGTCATATGCATCGTGCACTCCTCACACTCCTCCACATCGACCACCTTCACCTTGGACCTAGCCATCTCAAGTTCCTTACGCGCCTCTTTCAACTTAGCCTTAAACTCAACGCGCTCTTGGAACACTTCTGTAAGCCTCTTCTCCAAGACACCGACCAATTCCACAAACCTATCCCGCTCCTCAGTGAGACGATCGACTTCAGAAGAATTTGGTACCTCAGAAGCGTTGTCGTCGTCGTCGTCGTTGTGAGCGTCATCGGTGTCCTCTGCCTGGTGCTTGCGGTCCTCTTCATCCAAGGCCATGGTGCAAAAGCCCTTGGAGGAGTTGCTGAAGAAGCAGAGTCCGTTGAAGCGATCCTCCATCTTGTGCTCGGACTCGTCGTCGCTGGAACCGCCGTCGGAGGTTTTCTCGCCATCGCCGATGGTGGCGAGGAAAGCACGCTTGCCGGCGTCGAAAGCCTTCTCCATGTCCTCCTGGCGGAAGAAGCCGTTCTTGTTATTCTTCCCGGCCTTGTTCTCCGGCTTGCCCTTGCGCCTGAAGTTGCGGTTCTTGCCGGGGAAGTTCTTGACGTTCTTGGGGCAGTTCGCCAAGAAGTGGTCTAGATCACCACACTTGTAGCAGCCCTCGCGTGCGCCACCACGCCGGCGATTCAGGCGGTTGTTGTGAAACCGTGAGAACCGGGTGATGGCGAGGGCGAGCTCATCGTCTCCCAGCGCCTCCAACTGCTCCTCTGTGACCGTATGCAAAGAAGACAAAGCGACAAGAGGAGGTGAAGCGTCAGCAGAGAAAGTCGATCCACCTGTGCCTGAGACCAAAGCCATGGTGTGTGAAGATGGGTTCTTCAGCTTGGCCTGAGTCAGGTGATCGATCTCAGTGGACTTGAGCTTGCTGAACAGCTCGTCCACGGTGAGGGTGTCGTAAGTAGGAGACTCAATGATGGTCGACACCTTCACCTCCCATACCCTCCGATCCAGGGCGTATAGCAACTTGATAGCCCTCTCATGATCGTCATAGGGTAGGTTGGCCCGATTGGCACGCATCTTGTTCACAATCGTTTGGAAACGTGCAAACATGGCGTCAATCGTCTCTCCCTCCAACTGAACAAAGTTCTCGTACTCTCGCTTGTAGGTCTCGAAGAGTCTGGTCTTAACATGAGCGGTTCCCTCGTGATAGCTTTGAAGCTTCTCCCAGATCTCTCGTGCCGTCTCAAGCTCTGAGATACGTTCGAACTCAGGAAGGGAGAGGTTGGCCAGAAGAGCATTACGAGCCTTGGAGTTGGCCTCGTGTTGGTCAATCTGGATCTGACCCACACGAGCCGCAAGGACTACATACTCAGCGTTCTCACATATCTCCCAGACAGAAGATCCGATGTTGTTGAGATAAGCACGCATCTGAATCTTCCAATAGGAATAGTTCGTTCCATCGAACCACGGAGCCTTGCTATTCCCTCGTTCCATGTCGCCCTTAGGATCCGAAACCAATTAAGGTAGGAGAGATCGTTAACCTTGCTCTGATACCAATTGAAGGACCGGATTAGCGACCAGAGGGGGGGGTGAATGGGAGCTTCAAATTCAACTCGTGAATTGTATAGCCCTTGTCCCAGAAAGTCACCCCAAAAGCGAAGACTCGAAATGACTGGAGTGTTCACGACCTACGAGTAGGTGGATACCCTAGGAGATATCCTAGTGGTACAGCGGAACCTCCGGAGAAACCCCAAAACCAACTGCCAAAGCCACGGAACAAAACTGAACAAACAGCAGGTTCGCGGACTGTCCGCCACTGGAGGTGCGGACTGTCCGCCGACAAAAGGACAGAAACAGAATTGTTCTGATCAAGTTCTGGACGACTCCCGGACTGTCCGCGATTTGCACGCCAGACTGTCCGCGGTACAAGTGAACAGTGACCGTCGAGCGTCCGATGCTGATCCTGTGCTGCGTCCGATGTGACCCCGGACTGTCCGCGGGTCACTAGCGGACTGTCCGCCGGTCACGAGACCGCAAACAGTATCGCGCTGCGCAGTTCAGACCTAGCCAAGCCCCGATCCCCGGACTGTCCGCCGCTGGGGGCGCGGACTGTCCGCGGATGAACAGAACGCACAAAAACGCTCGGGGCAAAGAGTCAATTCGATCGAAACTTCACCAAACTAAAAGGGACTTTGATCAAACTCCTCCCAGGTGTTCCTCTATGTATTGGGGTGCTAATCCTAAGAAATCATCGCACCAATCCAAGTCAATTAATAGAAATCCGAGGATCACCGGAAAGGGGAAAAAAGGAAGAACGAACACGAAATCAACCCGATCTATGGATTCGTGAGGTTAGGAGAGAAATCCTTCGGTGGAAAGAAGGGGCTCACGACCAAGAACAAATTGATTCAAGTGGAATCAAAAATCATCTCGTGGAGAGGGAGAACGAAGCAAATCTCCAAGAGATGAAAAACCAAAACGTGAAGAACACAAAACACGATTCGATTTCAGCCGAAATTCCTCCACACGAGGAGACAACGAGAATACGGTCTTGTTTCCTCAAAGATCCAAATACACAGAGGTATGATTCCCGTCTCTGCGGATCGCTTGCAGCGAGGTATGATTAGAACCTAAGCGAGGGCTAAAGAGAGAGAAAGCTCAGGAACAAATGACTGCAAGGATGGAGGGAGAGGAGGGGTGCCTCTCTTATTTATAGTCTAAAACAATAATCCCCTTACTACCCCTAGATACTTGAGCGAAACGGCCAACCCTAGGGGTATCCCGATCCAACTCTGCTGATGGTTGATCTGACGGCCACGCGCCTTCCTCATCCTTAGCTTCGCCTCGACGCAAGCCTCAGGATGCCGCCACGTGCCGCCCAGTCGACCGCCGCGCCTACCTCGTGGATAGCCTCGCCTCCGCGCCAGCCTCTCCACGCCGCCACGCGTCGACCGTCCTTTTTGCGGACCTCCCCCCGGTTTTGAGGCCGAAACCGGGAAACCTGGGCCTTCCCCCGGTTTTGAGGCCGAAACCGGGAAACCTGTCCTCAGGCTAAGTTTTGTGGCCCAAACTCAGAAACCCGCGCACCCAGGTTTTGTGGCCCAAACCTGGAAACCGTCCTTGCCGAGTTTTGAGGCCCAAACTCGGAAACCGGCCACCCCGAGTTTTGAGGCCCAAACTCGGAAACCGTCGAGGGTAGCTTTTCGAGGCTTAGCTACCGAACCCGTGCCGTAGACGGGATGTGGTTCGCACACCCCGAGTTCCAGCACCGATGCCGGAGCATGTCCAGCCTCCACGCCGGGCAACCTCCCGACTCGGCCGATGCACAGCACATCCCCATGTACTCTTGCTTGTCAACGCCACGTGCCAGCTACCACAGCTAATCCTCAGGTCTCCTGGTCCATCGGTCCAAGCTCCACGTCCGCCCTTCACCGCTCCCGGTCCGTCGGCACGGCACGTCCCTACTTGACCTTCACCTCACCTTCGACCACTGCCCGAGCTCCGCACCTGCACATCAACACAGCCAAGAGACATGCTTCCCGTTGATCGATCACTCATCACTCAGGAAGGGAACCACAAGGGCACATATCAACCTTGTGTTCTCACCATGTTCTTCACATATAGATGCTTGTTCTACTTCTTTGTCTTGTGAGACTAACCTTTTGAAGGAGAACAATGAGCTCAAAAGTCAAGTGAAGAACTTGAGCAACAAGTTAGAGAGGTGCTACAACTCGAAAGTCACCTTCGAGAATATGATGAAGAATCAAAGAAGCTATGGTGACAAGAGTGGCATTGGCTTCAACAAGAGCAAAATCAATGGCAAGAGATGGGGCAAGAAAAGATATGAAGAAGAGAAGAAGAAGCAAGAACAAGAAAAGCTATCTCATTTCATGTGCTATCGGTGCCATGAGATGAGACATCTTGCAAATGCTTGCCCCAACAAGAAGAAGCCTCAAGTATTGCCACAAGAAAGGAAGCCCCAAGTTCAAATCAAGAACAACCATCATGATAGTGACTTGATGAAGAAGAAGAAAACGAAAAGGGGCAGAAGAGCAAGGCATCCAACTCATATACAAGATGCCAAGATGATGATGAGCAAGAATCAAGTTGAGAAGAAAGATTTGGCTCACATCAAGTGCTACAAGTGTGGTGATATGGGACACTTTGCCTCGAAGTGTCCTAACAAGCTTGAGAAGAAGGCTCAAGCAACTCATGAGAGGCAAGGCAATGAGAAGCAACACATGAGCAAGGAAGAAAAGGCTCAATCAAAGAGAGTTTGCTACTCATGCCGGGAAAGGGGACACATGGCAAATTCATGTCCCCTAGGTAAAAATTCTAAGCCTATTTCAATTGATGATAATATTGTGCTTAGAAAGGATTACAATGGTACCTCATCGGTGGCTATTGCAAAACATCCCGCTACTCATACTAAGGCATTGCCTAAGTATGTTGCACCTAACTTGAGAGGACCCAAACTAGTTTGGGTACCATCAAAGAGTGGATGAATGTGTGTAGGTACCATAGCATTGGAGGCTTGATTCAATTGATCCCATATTGTTCATCATGTGATTGAGTCAAGTAAAGAAGCTTAGTGCACATCCAAACCCAATGCCAAGTCAAATAAAGTGAAGTCCAAGTGCTATAACATACAAGTGCAAAGTTCAAGTTGTAGTGATCTATTAAATATATTTGAAGGCTTGCAATCAAATTGAGTAGATGCTTGATATTGGATGATCATGGGCTACCAAGGTATATCTCTAGTTGATCATATTCATTTGGATGCATATGAGTTGATTGAATTGGATATATATGCATATGTTGCTTGCTATGAGATGTTTGAATGGATCTGATACTTAGTGATCAAAATTGAGTTAGTTTGAATGAATATGTTCATGAGACTTCATTTAGTAAGTGATTTGAATGGATATATGTCTTGTGAGATTATTCAAACAAGTTAGCTTCAAGTTTGATTCAAATTGGTAGAGTATAGCTCAATTGCTCAAAGTTGTCCAATATTGCAAAATCTGAGTGAGCTGAGAAGATAGCCATGTTTGGATGCTCAAATCTAGTTGGATTGGCTTGAAATTTGGTGTGCATGCTCTACACTTATGGTATTAGTTTCTGTGCAAAATTCATGATAATTGGATAAGTGATGCTTCCGTTTTGGAGTGGATCTTGTCAACACAAGTGCAGCAGTTTTCAGCATGTAGTAGTGTGTAAAGATGCAAAATCTGGTAGCAATCTAGAAGTCCAATGAAGCTAAAATTTTTATGGCTGCTAGAACACTTAGTAAGGCACATCTCCACCAAATTTCATGGTCATTGGACTTATATTTTGGGAGATATGCATGTTTTCTTGAGAAGGACAGAATCTGCCAGAAAAGTGACAATTATTGGATAGATCTCAAGTCACTTTGATTGAAAGGCCCTCAAGTTGGAATCATGTTTATAAGTGGTTGAGGGACCTATGTTTGGTTTTGAGATGATCTAGAAGCAATGGCAAAAATGAGTACAAGGTCATTCAATTGAGAAGTGCATTTTGCACACAATTTGGTACTCAAATTGAAGATCAAGACCAACATCAAGATGAAGATAAAGATCAAATTTTAGTATCAAATTGAAGATCATTTGGAAGAAAGAAAAGGACTCAAAAATGGATTCAAAGTCACATTTCAAGAAGAATTCAAAAGGATCAATCAAACAAGGTCAATTCAAGTGAGTATCAAGGATGGTTCTTTGGAGAGAGGTCACTTCTCCCTTTCATAGGGGCTTGCCGCCTTTGGTAGGTTAACCAAGCGAGGCTTGGAAGGCTAACATGGAAGTGGTGATCTAAAGTATCATTGGAGATGCTTAGTTGGAGCAATCAAGAGATTGATTAAGAAAGAAAGCAAGCAACATCCAAAATAGAGAAGCAAATCATGAGTGGTATTCATATATGCAAGCAAAGATCAAATGAAGAAGCAATGTCAACCACAACATTGAGCTAGTGCACTTGATCATATGGGTGAAGATTTGTTCTATCAATTGGTATCTATTGGTCTTCACCATAGACTTCACATTGCTATTTGGAGCTAAATTGGAATCAAAATGACTATCGTCTACTCCAAGATAGCAAAGGTATCATTGTAATGTGCATGATCATTTCATCCCTTACTAGTATGCGGTTAGTGCATATAGTACATGCTTAATATGATCATGCATAGCAAATGAAAAGTTTAAATTCATAGCCTACCACTATTGCTTGTTTGATTATATGATCTAGTGGTTAGTATATGGATTTGTTCATGAGCTAGTGAACCCAAGTACTTGATCTAGAAGATGAGCATTCAAATGTCTAATTCAACGTGAGTAAGATAACCATTGAAAGATGTGTGAAGAAGCTTACTCTAGAGCAAACCGAGTTAGATATCTTGTGCAAGTTTAATAGTTCAAGTCACAAATGAGAGGCTCATGACAAGAGTTCAAGAAGAAGACAATAATGCAAATGGATATCAAGTTTAAACTATCATTCAAGTGGTATCTAGACTCATCATTTCTTCACATGGTATCTATTCAAAATGGTATATGATCTTTCAAGTGATATTTACCAAGTGGTGTCTAGATCAAGCTCACAAGTGGTATCCTACAAGACTTCAAGTGATCCTCAACCTTAAGTGATCAAATCAAGCAAACAATCCCTCACCAACAAGAGCTCAAGTTTATCAAGTGAATGACCCATGCTACATAAGAGAAGGTGCCCCACCTATTGGTATCAAGGTCAAAGATCCTACACATGGTGTCATTCCAACACATATGGTGGTGTCCATCAAAAATCAAGACTCAAGTGTCAACCATCTACCCTAGTGTCACCCTTTGTATGAAAAGAGCATACCTTTTATGGTCATTGATGACAAAGGGGGAGAAAGTGCCAAAGATATGATATGATAGGGGGAAAATTTGTGGCAAAAATATGTCAAGGACAAAGGGGAGAAAAACAAAAGATGGACATGGATCAAGAGGGAGCAAGATTGAACAATGGAAAAGGATCAAAATTCTTGGACAAAAGAGAGCACACAAGTAGGGGGAGCAAGCTCATGAATACATGATTGATGCATTTGTTTGTGCATCACATTTGCTTGCTCACATTGCATATGTTTTACATTCCTACATGCTTGTGTGCAATATTTGCTAGAGCTAAAACTTGGATGATGATTGTTTTCCTTTATTTGGTATCTAGAGCATAGTCTTAGTGTAACAAGTGGTAACTAGAACCTTGATTATAATGTTGATCTCACGTGGTATCTAGTTTCACTTGTTTCTAGCAAGGTTGATGCTAAGGATGAATTAAAATGTGGTATACACGCTACAAAGGTACAATTCTATCTTGTATACCTTAGCATCACTTAGTAGTGCTAACACTCCCACAAATTTCATATTTATGCATGTGTGTAAGCTTGAAACCAAACCATTTGAGCACACAGGTAGGGGGAGTTATCACTACCAAGTCAGGTTGTATGGTGCTTATCCAAATTCTCTCATATGGTCTTAATGTTGGATAAGTAACATAGAATCCAAATAAGCTTAATTTCCATATCTTTTTAGAGTTGTCATCAATTACCAAAAAGGGGGAGATTGAAAGGTCCTAGTTTGGTTTTGGTAATTGAGTGACAACTTTAGGTGGACTAATGGTGTTTATGTGAGATACACAGGTGATAAGTCCACAGGTGATCATGTATGAGCAACATATGCCATAGAGGTGTAATGGCTTGAAGGATGTTGTAATGCTCATGCATGTGATGAAGAATGAGCTTATTGCATATGTGACATGACATGTGGTCATATGGCTAAGATGGTGAAGATCAAGGCAAGATTTGGCTTGATGGACCGGTTGCGAAGGTGAAGGGCAAGTTGGAGGCTTTGAAGCCGTTGGTACCGAGTGTCGGGAGGCTTGAGCAAAGACTTGGCGCCGAAGGACCGAAGCAATGGTGAAAAGCAAGTGAGGTCAAGATCGATGGACCATGGAGGCCATATGATGATATGAAGTGGATCATATCATTTGATCTAGGTTGGTGCATGTGTTGCATCAACAATGGAGGAGATGAAATGGAATGCGCAAGACAAAGGTATATTTGTAGGGCATTTCATTTCACCGGTCATAGGTGTGTAGTGAAGTTGATGACCGGGTTTAGGATAGATGGCCGTACTATCAAGAGGAGCAAACTTGTTTGTATATCGGTCATCTAGTGCCACTTGAGCGATCTAACATTACATTGTTACTAGGATTGAGTGGCGTGCTGAGAGCAAGTGAAAATCCTTTGAAATTGATTGTGAAAATGCTAACACACATGCACATGTTGTTGTACACTTGGTGGTGTTGGCACATTTGCAAAAGGAAATGGAGTGTTGTGCTCTAGGAGCATCGGACGCTGGTCCGATGAGCATCGGACGTTGGGCCAAGCGTCCGATGGCAAACCCTAGAGAGTCTGTTTGCTCAGAGGAGCATCGGACGCTGGAGATGTGAACATCGGACGCTGGTCCGAGCGTCCGATGAGAGTGACGTGGCGCGAGCTGTTTCAGTAGGGAGCATCGGACGCTGGCCTGCGTCCGATGAGGAACCATCGGACGCGTCCGATGTGTTTCCGCCCTCTCTGGATCCTCTCTGGTGTGTCATCGGATGCTAGGGTCGAGCGTCCGATGCCAAGGGCCCGGTGCGTCCGATGTGGCGTTTGTTCTTGAGTTGAAAAAGAGAAGTGGTTCATCTTGAATTGGAAAACTGTATTGATCCTTTGTTCTTTGGATCATGTGTTTATGTGGGTTGTGTAGCCCTCTGAATAAGCTTTCCAAAATGTCCAAGATCATCGAATTCCGAGGTCGGAGCTAAGAGTTATGGTCGTTTTAGCGCGGAGCTCAGGCTCTTGTTTTCACAGTGGCGGACTGTCCGGGATTTATTGGCGGACTGTCCGCCGGCTATTTTCGAAACAGCGAGTTTTCTGCACAGGTTCTGCCCAGGTGATCGGGGTTGAACGGCGGACAGTCCGGGACCATATGGCGGACTGTCCGCAGTTTAAAATTCTGTGTCTAACGGCTAGTTCGCGGTAAGAGCCGGACAGTCCGGGATTTGGGGCCGGACAGTCCGGGATAGCCATTTGAGCTCGGGAAAATGGGGAAAATGGCTAGTTGGTTGCTCCCCTCTATAAATAGAGGTGTGGCCGGCCTTTGGGGCTGGTTGAGCACCCTAGGGACTTTGTGTCCATGCTTGGGAGTGCTTGAGAGCCCTCTAACTCACATATACTTGATAGTGATCATCCGATTGTGTGAGAGAGCGATTCTAGTGCGGTGCATGAGAGGTTGCAAGAGTTGGCACTAGGTGTTCGTGTTGCAAGCCGGTGGTGCTTTGTAAGGAAAATGGACATCGGACCATTTAACTTCGGATTTTGGTGTTTGATGAACAACATAACCAAATTGGACTAATGCGTCTGCAAGTGTTTGTTTTGTAGTCCAATAGGATGCAAATGTGACCTGGACAAAGGCTACGTGGTGATCCAATGATCAACACCTCAAACAAGAGATTAGAAGCTCAGTAGAAGATCCTAAAGATCAAGCAAAATCCAAGGCACAAGAATGGAACCAAGACGGCGCAAGAAATCGCGAAGAAACGAAGCAAATAGGTGCATCGGACGCTGCATCGGACGCTGGCTCAAAAGCGTCGGACGCACCGATGCCAAACCCTAGCTCGGGTTGGCGCCAGCAGAGACATCGGACGCGCCGATGGTACCACATCGGACGCACCGATAACACTGTGCGCTGTGCACAGCGTTACATCGGACGCGTCGATGCTACATCGGACGCTACAGGACCCTGCGTCCGATGCCTATGCAGAGAGGTTCCAGAGAGGCTCTGTGAGCATCGGACGCATCCGATGACCTCGCATCGGACGCTTGTTAGAATCCGATGTGACACAGTGCCAGGTCGGCAGAACTAGCCGTTATGTGACATCGGACGCGCGTCCGATGCTCCCGTCCGGAGCGTCCGATGCCTCGCAGGAAAGTCCATCTTTGGTGTCCAACGGCTCTATTTGCTTGGGGCTCTATAAATACCCCCATGGTCGGCCAAAAACATGAGGTTGGAGCTCAAGGAAGTATACCAAGTGCATAGACACATATTTAGTTGCTCTAGCCACCAAAGTGCTTAGTGAATATACTAGGTGATTAGTGTAGGTGCTTTGCGAAGTGCTTAGGCTAGTTAGACCACCGCTTTGCGCTTGCTCTAGGTGTTAGGCCTAGTGTTTAGTGAGGTTTGAAAACCTCTTATCTACCGGTGCTTGCGCGCACCGTGATTGTACATCGGTGGGGCTTGTAAGTCTTGCGAGATCACACCAACAACGTTTGTGATGTGGCCGCCTCCGTGTACCGAAGGGAACAAGGCCCGCGGCGCTTCAGCCAGAAGCTTGATAGTGAAGACGGCGGGGAGCATCCGGGAGAGGCTTTGCCACGAGTGGCTTAACCGGAGACCCACTTGCGCGTGGGGAAGAACCGGAGCTATCCACGGAGTTACCCGACCGGGAGCTTGGCCCTTGCGAGGGATTCCTTGCGAGGGGCTCCAACGAGGACTAGGGGGAAGCTTGCGCGCTTCTCGATACCTCGGTGAAAATACCGGAGTCGTCGACGGGAGTTTGCATCTCTATCACACTCTTTAGCTTCCGCATTTACATTGCTATCTAGTTCATGTGCTTTACCTTTCATAGCTTGATATGCTAGTTGATAGGTTTGGAAACTAGGTAGCATAACTCCTTTTGCGGTAGAGATAGCAAACACACTTAGCAAAACCTTAGTTGCACTTTAGATAGTTTACTTTCTTGCATAGGTTTTGCTTAGGTGGAAATTAGAGGCCATAGTTTAGAGTAGAAGTTTTAAGTTGCCTAATTCACCCCCCCCCCCTCTTAGGCGTCACGGTCCTTTCAATTGGTATCAGAGCCGGTTGGCTCTCTTGTGGACTCTTGGCTTAATCGCCTTCGAGCCGACGCCCCTAAGAGAGGTTGGGGATGGATACCTCTAGGCCTCCACACTTTGACGGCACTAACTTCCCCTACTATAGTGCTAGAATGGCTTGCTTTTTAGAAGCCGTTGATCTAGGTGTTTGGAGAGTCACCCGCGACGGGATGAAACCCATTAAGAATCCCGAGAAGCCTACCGCAGGTGATGAAAAAGAAATTCATCTTAATGCTAGAGCTAAAAATTGCTTGTTTGAATCCATTAGCATGGATGTCTTTAACCAAGTTTTTACTTTGCAAACATCTCATGAAATTTGGTTAAAGCTACATGAGCTCCATGATGGTACAAGTAATGTACGTGAGCAAAAACATCACCTAACAAAAACAAGCTATGATTCCTTTAAAATGAATGATAATGAGCTTGTTCGTGATATGTATTCTCGTTTGAATCTAATTATCAATGAGCTCCATTCTATAGGAATTACAAAGCTAGGTGATGCGGATATTGTGAGGAAGATCATCTCCGTGCTTCCGAAAAACAAATACGCAACCATCATCACCATCCTCCACAACATGGAGGACTTGAGCACCATGACACCGGCCATTGTCATTGGCAAATTAGTGGCATTTGAGATGTCACGCAAGATGGGTCTAGAAGAAGCCACTTCATCAAGCAAAGACATTGCTCTCTCATGTGAGCACAAAAAGATGAAGGGCAAAAAGCAAGTTGAGACAAGCTCAAGCTCCTCAAGTGAAGAAGAAGAGGATGATGATGATGAAGAATCAAGTGATGATGATCAAGCCTCCACCTCATCTGATTCCTCCTTAGATGAAGAAGAAACAATCAAGCTTATGAAAGGAGTGAAGAGGATGATCCGCAAGCTCAATGTCAAGGGTGTGCCCATCACAATTGAAGATTGCCTCTTCACCAATCAAAGAAGAGAGCAAAGAAAAAAGGGATGCTATGGATGCGGCAAAAGAGGGCACTTTGTGGAAGATTGCCCAAAACAAAAGCCCACACCCAAGGACAAGAAAAAGAAGGGATGCAAGGCCAAAGCTCTCACCACCATCAAAACATGGGATGATTCATCAAGTGATGATGAAGCTCATCACAAGAGGCATGGCCGCAAGCACTCATCATCAAGCTCCTCACGTATGTGCCTTATGGCACGAGGTAACACAAGCTCTATCTCTAGTGACAGTGATAGTGATAGTGATGATGAGCTACCTTCTTATAATGAACTTGTGCAAGATAATCTCAAATATGCTAAAGCTTGCACTAGCCAACAAAAGAAAATAAATGACTTAAAAGAAAAATTAGATAGTTCTCAACAAGCCTACAATGCTATGCTAGATCAATATGAAACTTTTTCAAACTTAAATGTTGAGCTATCTAATAAAATTGAGAAACTTGAGGCTAGTATAAGCACATATGATAGCACAAGTAATGATGAGCAACTTGCTAAGAAAAATGAAAAACTAAAAGCAAAGTTAGCTAGCACACAAGATGCTTACAAAAGTTTGCTTGCTAAAATGGAAATTATGTGCAAGCATTGTGATGAGCTAACTAACAAAGTTGCTAATCTTGAAACCATCGGAGCAAACCCCACCGAGGCACCTAAAATTGGAAAATCAATCTTTAATATGCCTAAAAAGGATGCCTCTACTTCTTGCATTGATTTACTTGATTTAGACTCACCCATGTGCAAACAAGCTTGTGTTGAGAATGTCATTGTAGAAACATGTACACAAGAAGTTGCAATGGAGAATGAGCTACTAAAGCAAGAAGTGGCTCGCCTCACCAAGGACTTGACCCAAGCAAAAGGCAAGGCGAAGCAAACCCGAACTCATCAAGATAACACCAACAAGGGAGTGAAGAAGCTTGATGAGGAGCAAATCGTGGTTTGTTACCTTTGCCACAAGGAAGGCCACAAGTCCTATGAGTGCAAGGTGAAGCATGGGGGAGAAAAGAAGAAAGAGAAAAACAAAAAGCAAACAAGCAAGCTCTCCAACACCTACACCAACGAGGTGAACAAGAAGGCCACCACACCTTATCTTTTGAAGAAGAAGAAGAATGACAAGGTGGTGGCCATCAAGGTGAACAAGCAAGCCAACAATGGGGCCAAACGCATTTGGGTGCCTAAGGACATCATCTCAACCATGAAGAGCACCAAAAAGGTTTGGGTCCCGAAAGGGAAGTAAGTAGTCAAGTGGTCGGCGGGAAATTTGGAGACTTGGCAAAGTTTTGGGTGCATATCATGGGGTGCATCACATTGGATCGTGTCATTGCCAAGTATGTTAGTGGGTACTATGGACCCAAGTTCCCCCTCCCATGTTAGGTAACTAGATTTAATATTCTTGCAATTACTTTCATTTGATATAATGTCTTGCAAATACTTTTAGCATCTAGTTCCTTTCATTGCCTATGTTTGCATTTGTATATTCATATCCTTTGTCATGCAAATTAGGCTTATCATATGGTAGTTTTGCTCGGTATCACTCTTATTCTTAAAGCAATTCTACATGGATTTAATTGGTTAGAAGCAAGGCACATAGCTTCTTTTACTTTGTATTTATCCTATATGTGCCAAAGTCCAAATTATAGATAAACTTCCCCAATTACCATCTTCAATTGATGTCACATATCAATATGGAAAATGGTAGTTTGACCTTACAAGTCAATGTGCATGTCTCCCACAAGTATTCCAACTTGTATGCACACTTTTAGGGGGAGTTTACTCTACAATTTGGAAGCTTTGAGACTAACACTACTTTCAAGATTATCATGTGTGTAGTAGTCTCATTGCAAAGAAAATGGAGTTCTCGGAGACAAGCATCATGTGTGGTGATAATCCAATTGGCATCTACATGTGGTATTCCTAACCGATATCGTTATGTTGATCTCAATTTGATATTCTTATATGCTTTCTCCATACATTATATAGATTAAACTCCTTTGTGCTTTAATTTGTCGGTTATGCATATGCCTTTGCCTTACATCATATGTATGCATACTCTTAGGGGGAGTTTTAGCTTATATAATGTGTCCTCTTTTGAGCCTTAATGTCTTCCTTTTCGGTGTTTGATTCCAAAGGGGGAGAATGTGTAGGGACCAAGAACAAGCCCAAACTAAAACAAACAAAATAACCAAAATCAAATTTTCAAAAATTTCTATGGTTATTTTCATGGGAATGGTCCAAAAAGGGAGGAAGTGATTTATGGAGTTAGGGGGAGACTTAATCCATAAAGTCACAAAGAGGGACTCTATGGCAAGGGCAAGATATGCTAGAATAAATATGTTTATTTTTGGTATCTTTTAAACATCATATGATCTTGCCTTTGCATTGCATCCTAAGCAAGTAGATTGCATTTTTAATTATGTATCTATTATTTGCTTGTTTTGGTCGTGTTGTCATCAACCACCAAAAAGGGGGAGATTGTAAGGAAAATGGACATCGGACCATTTAACTTCGGATTTTGGTGTTTGATGAACAACATAACCAAATTGGACTAATGCGTCTGCAAGTGTTTGTTTTGTAGTCCAATAGGATGCAAATGTGACCTGGACAAAGGCTACGTGGTGATCCAATGATCAACACCTCAAACAAGAGATTAGAAGCTCAGTAGAAGATCCTAAAGATCAAGCAAAATCCAAGGCACAAGAATGGAACCAAGACGGCGCAAGAAATCGCGAAGAAACGAAGCAAATAGGTGCATCGGACGCTGCATCGGACGCTGGCTCAAAAGCGTCGGACGCACCGATGCCAAACCCTAGCTCGGGTTGGCGCCAGCAGAGACATCGGACGCGCCGATGGTACCACATCGGACGCACCGATAACACTGTGCGCTGTGCACAGCGTTACATCGGACGCGTCGATGCTACATCGGACGCTACAGGACCCTGCGTCCGATGCCTATGCAGAGAGGTTCCAGAGAGGCTCTGTGAGCATCGGACGCATCCGATGACCTCGCATCGGACGCTTGTTAGAATCCGATGTGACACAGTGCCAGGTCGGCAGAACTAGCCGTTATGTGACATCGGACGCGCGTCCGATGCTCCCGTCCGGAGCGTCCGATGCCTCGCAGGAAAGTCCATCTTTGGTGTCCAACGGCTCTATTTGCTTGGGGCTCTATAAATACCCCCATGGCCGGCCAAAAACATGAGGTTGGAGCTCAAGGAAGTATACCAAGTGCATAGACACATATTTAGTTGCTCTAGCCACCAAAGTGCTTAGTGAATATACTAGGTGATTAGTGTAGGTGCTTTGCGAAGTGCTTAGGCTAGTTAGACCACCGCTTTGCGCTTGCTCTAGGTGTTAGGCCTAGTGTTTAGTGAGGTTTGAAAACCTCTTATCTACCGGTGCTTGCGCGCACCGTGATTGTACATCGGTGGGGCTTGTAAGTCTTGCGAGATCACACCAACCGCGTTTGTGGTGTGGCCGCCTCCGTGTACCGAAGGGAACAAGGCCCGCAGCGCTTCGGCCGGAAGCTTGATAGTGAAGACGGCGGGGAGCATCCGGGAGAGGCTTTGCCACGAGTGGCTTAACCGGAGACCCACTTGCGCGTGGGGAAGAACCGGAGCTATCCACGGAGTTACCCGACCGGGAGCTTGGCCCTTGCGAGGGATTCCTTGCGAGGGGCTCCAACGAGGACTAGGGGGAAGCTTGCGCGCTTCTCGATACCTCGGTAAAAATACCGGAGTCGTCGATGGGAGTTTGCATCTCTATCACACTCTTTAGCTTCCGCATTTACATTGCTATCTAGTTCATGTGCTTTACCTTTCATAGCTTGATATGCTAGTTGATAGGTTTGGAAACTAGGTAGCATAACTCCTTTTGCGGTAGAGATAGCAAACACACTTAGCAAAACCTTAGTTGCACTTTAGATAGTTTACTTTCTTGCATAGGTTTTGCTTAGGTGGAAATTAGAGGTCATAGTTTAGAGTAGAAGTTTTAAGTTGCCTAATTCACCCCCCCCCCCCTCTTAGGCGTCACGGTCCTTTCATGCTTGTTACTCTTGGAGGTTGCCACCTCCTAGACGGCTTGGTGATTGTGTCTCCGTCGTGAAGCCCGCAAGAAGATTGTGCGTGGCTCCGGAGAAGGCTTTGTGAGGGGCATTGTGCTCGTCCCGCGGGAGATCGCGAAGAGCAACTCTAGTGGAGAGAGGCGCGAAGAGCGCCAAGTGGTCCGGCCGGATCGGATGCTAGAGCTCTTGGTGAGCACTCCATCGTGGAGAGTGTGACTTAGGGTCACCACTAGCAAGAGGATCGGCGACAACCTTGGGCTTGCCTCAACGGGGACTAGCTTGGTGGCGACCAAGTGAACCTCAGGATAAAATCGCCGTGTCAACCTTGTTCATCCCGTTGGTTTGCATTCCCCATACACAAGCTTGTATTTACTTTCATATATATTGTGCTTGTGTAGTTGCTCTTGTAATTAGTTAGCTTGTGTAGCTTGCTAGTTACCCTCTTTGCTTGTGTAGCTTAGAAGTAGATCTCTTGCGTGACTAATTGGCTTGAGTAGCCTTGTTAGTCACATTGCTTAGTTTGTGTAGCTAAGTATTTTGAGCTCTCTAATTTGGCTTGTGTAGCCTTGTTATTGAGCATTGCTGGTGAGCTTAGGCTTTATGCGCTTTGCATCACTAGATTGATTAGGAACTCCCCGGTTTGATTAGAGTACTAGTTGCTTAGGTTTGCGTAACCTTGCAAGCTAGAATTGTTTAGGTGAGCTCTAGCTAGCCCGACATCTTATTTGCATTGTTTAGGATCTTTTGTAAGGTGTCATAGAGTATAAGTAGAGGGGTGTAGTCTTGGTTAGACCGATAGTTTTAATTCCGCATTTGTTTCGGTTAGCCGGTGCGATTAATTTTAGAAAGGACTATTTACCCCCCCCCCCCCCCCCCTCTAGTCCGCCATCTCGACCCTTCACCTGAGAAGAGTTTGATCGAAGCTCCTTTTGATTTGGTGAAGTTTCGATCGATTTGCCTTTTTGTCCCGAGCAGAATTGTGCTTTCTGTTCATCCGCGGACAGTCCGCGCCCCCAGCGGCGGACAGTCCGGTGATCGGGACTTGGCTGGTTCAGTTCTGCACAGCGCATTACTGTTCTCGGTCTCGTGACCGGCGGACAGTCCGCCAGTGACCCGCGGACAGTCCGGGGTCACATCGGACGCAGCACAGTACTGACGTCGGACGCTAGGGTTTCACTGTTCACGTGAACCGCGGACTGTCCGGCGTGCAAACCGCGGACAGTCCGGGAGTCGTCCAGAACTTGATCAGAACAGTTCTGTTTCTGGTTTTTTGCCGGCGGACAGTCCGGACTTCCAGTGTCGGACAGTCCGAGACCCTGACCCCGGACAGTCCGCGAATCTGCTGATTGTGCAGTTTTGCTTCGAGGCTTTGGCAGTTGGTTTTGGTGTTTCTCCAGGGGTTCCGCTGTACCACTAGGACATCTCCTAGGGTATCCACCTACTTGTAGGTCGTGAACTCTTCGGTCGTTTCGAGTCTTAGCTTTTGGGGTTATTTTCTGGGACAAGGGTCATTCTATTCACGAGTTGAATTTGAGGCTCTCATTCACCCTCTGGTCGCTAATCCGGTCCTTCTTCAGATAGATCGTCCAAAGGCCTGTTTTCTAGCAGTGCGTATCTTGTTGTTATCGGATCTATCACGCTGAATCGTTGATCCTTCTTACAGGAAAATCAATCCTCATATATATCTCGAACTCTCAAGAGAAACGTATTAACGAACACCGCATCACGAAGGCCATGGCATGGCATGGCATGGCAAGGCACATACATGCATTTCTTAACCATAAACCATTCCTGGACAGATTAAGTTCGTGGCGCTGGACTGAAAATACGATCGAGTACGCAGACTCTTTTGAATCCATCATCCACAAGACACTGAATAAAAAAAGCCAAAGAAAGCACCCGTACAGGCGTACAGCGTTTAAGTAACAACAGACACACATCCACCACAGGAGGATGAAATGGAGAAAAAAAATAACAACACATCCAAATCCAATCCGTCCTGCCAATACAAATACAGATACAGAGACTCGATCGCATCGATCGATGGTACGGTACGTACGATGCTTATTGGCCGGCGCGGACGACGATGGATGATCGAGAAGAATCAGTAGTAGTAGCCGAGCTGGGTGATCTTGACGTGGAGGTGGCTCTGCGCGAAGGCGAAGAGGCGGGCCACCTCGTCGTCCCCTCCTTGCACCTGCACGCCGCCGTCGCGGTTGGCGTCGGCGGCGCGCACGGCGCCCCGCGCCTTCCACCACGCGAACCACACGTTGAGGCTCCGCAGCGCGTGCTGCAGCTCCTCCCTGCTGATCCGCCCGTCGCGGTCCGCGTCGAACTGCGCCAGCCACGCCCGGAACTCCTCCACCGTCAGCTCCCCCTGCGGCAGCGCGCGGTACCGCATGAACGCCATCCGATCCGATGTGTGGCCGGCCGGCGACCGCTGCTTAGCTTGCCTTTCCTCTGTGTGCTTGCTGCTTCCGCTTGGTGATTCTACTGCTGATGATCGAGTTGCAATTGCAGGCAGCGACCCACACCGCTCCCCATCCTGTATATATACCGGTCCAAGGGGATCAGGAGGGACATGGCGCTGAGGTTTTCACGGCTCGGTTTACTGCACGTTTTGCACGCGTAGAGAGTTTGGCTGGCCGTGTTGAATGTGGGGGTAGTAACATTGTTTTTTAAGATGAGGAAGATTGGGTAGATTGTTAGATGAAATGGAAATAATGTAGTGGCTAGATTTGCTGTTAGATGCTGCTGCTACCTTGCCAGTTGCCACACTGCGGCGCTTGCTTTTCTTTTTTCCAACAAGGGGGAATAATCGGTGGTGCAGCTTAAAAGCCGCATTAGGCACTCTATTATTCTTTGGATTAGGATATATGCGATACTGTTACATTAGCTCTTTCTATATAATCTAGACTAGAAATGGAAGGAGCAAAGAGGTCGAATGATCAAATTTCGAGAATCCACCGAGTTAGTATACTTGATAAAAATTGTGGCAAGTAGTAGCCAAGTACACTGCTTTGAGCATGATTGGTTCATATCCAGCTTCGCAAAGCAGGTAGCAGGAGTATCTTTTGGCGAATTACAAGCTAGCACAGTTTTCTGTTTGGGCAAAATCATAGGTACGTAGCCATGAGCTGTGATGACGCGTTCGGCTCTCGGGAATCGTCAGTTGTGCTGGGAGCTGAATTCTCTCGCCAACCGAAACAGCCGCTGGTTCTTTAGATTTTTCCCAACAGTGAAACATTAGGAGACGTATCCAACTAAGAAACCGACCAACCTAGCGAGAGTAAGAATGTGATCCAATTTTATCAAAATTTATTTACTTACTTTTTAGCCTCGTATATAGCATAGGTACGCACAGGACAAACAATAGTAAAACAGGGGGAGTTAATATATTATACATGACTATTTACACTTGTCATGAGAAGATGATAGTATTTTATATCCTTTTTTGACATAATACATTTTATAAAAGCTGTAGGTCACTCACGGATGGGGCAGCTGATTGAGATTTTCTTTTCTTCCAATAGTGCAGTCTTCAATGCCTGTTTGGCAATCAGAACTCCCCTGAGCATGCTGATCATGATCAAGTATTGTTCTCCGGTCGATGTCTGCCTGCTTTTCCTTTACGTCCTACAAAATATTCACTGGTGTGTGTGTGCTGGTAGCACAAAATTTTACAAAAGTCAGTTATTTAAGAAAAAAAGTTCCGTGATTGATCATACGAAAGCCTTGAAACTCCACGATTCTTTGTTCCAAAGACGCGGCACAATCGTTGATTAATGAGAATCAGATTCTTTTGGTAGGCTTTCACAGGCACTCGTGGACCAGAGCAATCTGATCCGCAAGTGCTTAGTTGTTTATCTCGTAGAGCTCGTCAACAGGTTCTCTAGCTGGATACTAGAGCTCATCGGGTGTGTTTGGTTGCCTGCACCACCCCTCAGCCAGACTCTACAGATGCGAGAACAGACGTTTGTTTGGTTCGCGTATCTGTCTGGCCAGGCTCTGCTCGTGCAAGATTCCTCCCGCAGCCTGGCTCTAGAGGAACGTAGAAATCGGCCGTTTCTGCCGGGCCAGGCTCGCGTGGTGCAGGTAATTAGTCATCTAATGACGTTATTAATATATTATTAGCATATATTAAATGATATTAATATATTTTGAAGTATATTAAGGAGAATTAAGGTAAACTAAGTGTTATTCGATAATAGTTGTCCGTAATAAATGTCATGATGATGATTATTTATATATTTTTATCTCATGCAACTCGTTCTCATACGAGCAACCAAACAGCTTCTCAGCTCAACCTGTCTCGTGCATACAGACAACCAAACACCACGTTCTTGTATGTATTAGGCCTGGCTACCCAGAACCAGGCTCCTTCTATACGAGCCAGGCTAAGCTCGTCCGCGAACCAAACAGGCCCCAGGTTCTGTAGCTGGGTACTGGGCTACTGGCACAGTGTTAAACACATGCAGTAAAACGTACTCCCTCCGTCTCAAATTACAAGGCATTCCAAGAATCTTGGAGAGTCAAAGTTTTAAAAATTTGGCTAAAATTATAGAGAGATACACAAAGATTTATGACATCATGGAGGGAGTACCACAGTAGAAGTACGTTGTTGTTTCCATCTATTACCGCGCAAATATGAACGCGTCATGAGTTTATTTAGAGCACAGAAACGTCGTTTGAAAACGCCTGAGTTCAGAAAGAGCATCATGTCCATGCGCTGCCAACGCTAGCCAGAACATACAGGTTCG